>CM057480.1:54529398-55154398 GCA_030035585.1 Dugong dugon
ATGTATTGCATTGGGCAAGTCTACTGCAAAAGACCTCTTTAAAGTGTTAAAAAGCAAAGATGTCACTTTAAGGACTAAGATGCACCTGACCCAAGCCATGGTATTTTCAATCGCCTCATATGCATGTGAAAGCTGGAGAGTGAATAAGGAAGACCAAAGAACTGATGCATTTGAATTACAGTGTTGCCGAAGAATATTGAATATACCATGGACTGCCAGAAGAAAGAATAAGTCTATTTTGGAAGAAGTACAGCCAGAGTGCTCTTTGGAAGAGAGGATGGCGAGACTTTATCTCATGTTTTGGACATGTTAGCAGGAGGGACCCATCCCTGGAGAAGGACGTTAAGCTTGGTAAAGTAGAGGGTGAGTGAAAAACTGGAAGATCCTCGATAAGAAGAATTGACTCGATGGCTGCAACAATGGACTGAAGCATAACAACAATTGTGAGGATAGTGCAGGACAGGGCAGTGTTTTGTTCTGTTGTGCACAGGGTCACTGTGAGTCGGAACCGGCTCAATGGCACCTAACCACAACAACATCCAAGAGGAAGGTTTATAGTAAGTGTGAAATGGAAGCGTCTTCATCTTTCCTTAAGCTCATGAAAATATAGCAGTCTCATCCTAGGGAAAGGTAAATGCTAGTTATCAAAAGAATAAATGTAGAAAAAGAAGAAATGGATGGCAATATATAGCTATGCAGGGTTTTTTTCCCTCAGAAAATTTTTCTTGAGATAAACAATGAATCTGTGACTAAAATAACTTGCTTACTACAATAATTATTAAATGGCAGAGTTGTTATTTGAACCTAGGATATCTGAGTCTAAAACCTGAGCCCTTTCTTATATGCCACATTATCTCATTTGCAAATTTAATCTTCTCCAAATGAGATTCTATTCATTCATTCACTCAATTAGGAATTTGGAAAGGGAATATAAATAATAAAACCAAGGACCTGAGTGCGAGATTTTGCTGTTTAGTACAACTCATAATATAATACAATAGAATGAATTTTAATTGATTTTCATACTACAGTCATTTTCTATTAATTAGGAAAAGTTATCAGAATTAGATGGAATTGAATTAAGAAATTGAAGAATTGATCAAATATTATAGATCCCAACTTACTTGGACCAGAGTTAACTCCAATTTTACATGCTTTTGATAGAGTATCTACATCTCTCTTCTCTCTCTGCCTATCTTTCAATCATTGAGATAGTGAGCCACTGCTGTTGATTTTGCCTAAACTGGAGCAGCTATTAAGTTAATAAACTTGAAAACCATGCTTAATATGTTTAGAACAACTATTTTGAAGAGATTTGGAAAAGAGAAAAGGAAGAAAAGAAAGAGAAATCAAGAAATGACCTTGAGAAGAACAACAATAAAACTTTAATGAGGACAATGCCTAGCACTAGATTCCAGTGACAGTAACAATACACAAACTATATGCAAATCAGAAAATATGTTCTGGAAAATCCTTGTGGAAGTCAAACTGTAGATCATTTTGAAATGTAGACTTTAGGCAGAGATGACACTTTTAGGACTATATTCTACTACAGTATATCCAAGTAGTTTTCTGCCTAGTATGAAATTCTATGTGTGCTTTGAATTTACTTTACCAAGCCCATTTAAACAATATCTGTTCTATTTATAAATTATTAGGGTTAAAACATTAAACCCAAACTATAGAGACACTTTAAAAATAAAATTTTTCTCTACTAAGTGTAAAGTTGTGATGCCAAGTATAAAGAGAGATAATGTCTATTAAATATAAATTGGAAGACCTTAAAATAAGACAGGTGTGTAGGAAAGGATTAACTCAGCAGACCCAAGTTGCAAAAGCCCTGCACATTTCAAAGGAAGACTTTCCTTCAGGAGGACTGGCCTTTGACTGGCTCATCAGAAGTAACTTCTGAGTTCATGGAATACCCTGTCTGAAAAAGAGTTGTTTTTGTATGTCTAAGATGTCGGGCCATGCTGTGTCAGTTTGATTTCTGGGGAGCTGAAGACTGAGTATGTAAGTCAGTCACCTGGGTACTGCATGCCTACATGACTGGCCCCCAATATAAACTCTGGACTTCAAAGCATGGGTGAACTTCCCTGGTTGGCAATATTTTGCATGTGCTGTCACACTTTATTTCTGGGACAGTTAAGCACTTCTTTATAATGGGATGGGACACCTGGAAGCTTGCCCCTGGTTTCTTCTAGACTTCTCATTTGCCTTTTCCCTTTGCTGATTTTGATCTGTATCCTTTAGCTGTAACAACCAGAATCAGTATAACAGCTCTTCTGAGTTTTTTGAGTGCTTCTAGCAAATAATCAAGCCTCAGTGTGGTCTTGTGGACATCCGATACAACAGAGGAATACTTTTCTGAAGAGCTAGTTACAAAATATCAAGTAAAACCAGTAACTACAGAGCACTAAAACTGGACTGAAATTGTCAATATTAGGCTCTATCTTTAGTCAATCAATCAATCATCCAGTCATTTATTTACTGTGGAGAATCCAGAGGAGATAAGTATTTTTTCAGTTTATCAAATAGGGACATTTATCAGTGCACATACAATATATTCTGAGATATAGGGCATCTAAGTGAAATACTCTTTTCTGAGAAAGAATAGAAATGGTTTACTGTCCAAGCCTAGGAAGTCCTCACGGGTAAGGCAGATCATGGTCCACATCTTAAAGAATGTGAGAAGATCAGAAGAGAAGGGAGGGGAGTTCAAGACATTAATTAAATTGCAAGGACACAGAAGTAGGTAGGGATAGATTCGACATTGTGGGACACAGGAAAAATTGGTATGCCTGACAAAAAAGATTGATTTTTTAAGACTGAAACACCCCCCCCCAAATTATGGCACATCCAAGAGAGTGTCCCAGCTCATCTGCCATCAACCATAATAGGGCTGAGAATAAAAACAAAACCAAAATACAAACAAATACAAATATGTTCTGTTATATGTTTGCCTATGCTGCTCCACAATTACAAGCTCCCCTGGTGTGTACACACACACGTGTGAATGTGTGTGTTGTGTATGTGTGTTTTGAAGGTACATAATATCATTATGGTGGGGAAAGAAGATAAATAACATAGAAATATATCTTCGTAAGAATGGAGTAGACTGCCATTTGCCAGATTTAGTCCCAGGCATAAATATTTTTCATTATGTATTGGGAATCTTGTTTGTTGTTGAAAGTGAAGAGGACTTGAAGCTCTTACTGATGAAGGTCAAAGACTACAGCCTTCAGTGTGGATTACACCTCAACATAAAGAAAACAAAATCCTCACAACTGGATAAATAAACAACATGATAAACAGAGAAAAGACTGAAGTTGTCAAGGATTTCATTTTCTGTGGATCCACAATCAACACCCACAGAAGCAGCAGTCAAGAAATCAAACGACGTATTGCACTGTGCAAAGCTGCTGCAAAAGACATCTTTAAAGTGTTGAAAAGCAAAGATGTCACTTTCAGAACTAAAGTGCGCTTGACCGAAGCCATGGTATAGTCAATCGCCTTATATGCATGCAACAGCTGGACAATGAATAATCAAGACTGAAGAAGAATTGATGCATTTGAATTATGGTGTGGATGAAGAATATTGAATATACCGTGGACTGCCAGAAGAATGAACAAATATGTTTTGAGAGAAGCTCAACCAGAATGCTCCTTAGAAGCAAGGATAAATAAGTCTCACTTACTTTGGACATGTTATCAGCAGGGGCCAGTCCCTGGAGAAGGACATTGTCATGGATTGGATTGTGTCCCCACAAAATATGTGTCAACTTGGCTGGGCCATGATTTCCAGTATTATGTGATTGGCTACCATTTTGTTATCTGTTATGATTTTCCTATGTGTGGTAAATCCACCTCTATGATATTAATAAAGCAAGATTAGAGGCAGTTATGTTAATGAGGCAGGATTCAATCTACAAGATTAGGTTCTGTCTTAAGTCAATCTCTTTTGAGATATAAAAGAGAGAAGTGAGCAGAGAGACAGGGAGACCTCATTACCACCAAGAAAGAAGTGCCAGGAGCAGCACGTCCTTTGGACCTGGGGTCTCAGCATTGAGAATCTCCTAGACCAGGGCAAGACTGATGACAAGCACTTTCCCCCAGAGCTGACAGAGAAAGACTTCCCCTGGAGCTGGCACCCTGAATTCAGACTTCTAGTCTCCTAGACTCTGAGAGAATAAATTTCTCTTTGTCAAAGCCTCCACTTGCGGTATTTCTGTTATAGCAGCTCTAGATAACTAAGACAGACATCACGCTTTGTAAAGTAGAGGGTGATCAAAAAAGAGGAGAACCGTCAATGAGAAGATTGACACAGTGGCTGCAACAATGGGCTCAAACCTAGCAACATTATGAGGATGATTCAGGCCCAGGCAGTGTTTTGTTCTGTTGTACCTGGGAAAACCCACTTCCCAGTGCTGCTCATGAGGGACTTCATACCACCAAAAAAGCAGTGCTGGAAGCAAAGTGCTTCCTTTGGACCTGGGGTTCCTGTGCTGAGAAGCTCCTATAACAGGGGAAGATTGATGACAAGGACCTTCTTCTAGAGCTGACAGAGAGAAAGCCTTCCCCTAGAGCTGGCACCCTGGATTCAGACTTCTAGCCTACTAGACTGTGAGAGAATAAACTTCTCTTTGTTAAAGCCATCCATTTGTGCTATTTCTGTTATAACAGCACTAAATAGCTAAGACAGAGTTCGATACAGTGAGAGTGGGGTGCTGCTCTAACAGATAAGTAAAATATGGAAGCAGTTTTGAAACTGTGAATGAATAGAGGACTCAGAAAGAGGTGAGGAGAACTGTTAACACTGGAGATGGCACAGATGGTGAGAAGCAGCAGCAGAGAACCGGCAAGAGCAGAAGCAGGAAACCAGCACCAGACAGCATGGGAGCTGACCCATGGAGTGAAGAACTAAGTCCCTTTGCTCAGGAGGTTTCCGAGGGGGTGGGGGAGTAGGGTGCCTCTGGGCACCTATCAGTGGAGCTACAGACCTTTGGAACACTTTCCCCAGTGGGGGAGACGTGGGCATGAAGCCTGAGGAGCTGAGAGGCCAAGAAACCAGGAAGCAGAAGTTGAAGAGACAAGGAACACAGGAAGCCGAGCTGCCTCAGTCTCAAAGTGTATGGCCATGACCTCTGGGGTTTCAAAGGGTGGAGCCATGGTCTCTGGTGTTTCTAAGCATGGAGTTGCCACTCAGATGGACTAAAAGAATGGTGCACCTAAAGCCGAGGGAGAGGAGTTGGCTTTCCAGTGGGCCTGGAAGGTGGAACTGAAGCCCAGGGCTGAAGGGCCTCCACTCAGAATTTGGAGAGTGTGGCTGATACCTGCAGTCTGGAGGGCAGGGCCATTGTGCAAATGGTCTCAGAGAACAGAGGATTATTTTCAAGCCTTGAGGGCTAATGTGATGTGATCTGCTGACTTGCTTGGTGCCTATTATCCCTTCTTTTCCTCCAATTTCTTCCATTTGTAATGGAAATGTCTAGTTTGTGCCTGTTCCACCATTATACTTTGGAAGCAGACAACTTGTATTCTAGATTTCACACATGAGGAAGAATTTTCATATTTTGGACTTGGAGTTGATTTAAGACTTTTGCTGTGATATGATGGAGTGGATATGCTTTACATGTGGCAAGGGCATGAATTTTGGGGGGCCCAAGTCCTTCAGATCGAAGCTTTTCAGAAGTGGTGACCTGCTGAATTTAAGCATATTAGTCAGCAGAGGAAAAGAAACTAACTAGGATTTCCTCAGTAACGGCAAGTGAGCCCAGCACTGAATCCCCACCCCGTGGTAGAGCATGGGAAATGTGGCCTATGGAAGGCTCACTCCCCAGTGCCATTTGTGGGGAACCTCATACCACCAAGAAAGCAGCACTGTGAGCAGAGCACGTCCTTTGGACCTAGGCAGGGTTCCTGCATGGAGAAGCTCCTAGCGCAGGGGAAGATTGATGAGAAGGACCGTCCTCCAGAGCCAACAGAGACAGAAAGCCTTTTCCTGGAGCTGATGCCCTGAATTTGGACTTCTAGCCTACTAGACTGTGATAAAATAAATATCTCTTTGTTAAAGCCATCCACTTGTGGTATTTCTGTTACAGTAGCACTAGATAACTAAGACAACCCTCAGCAAGAGGATTGCCACAGAGGCTGCAACAATGGGCTCAAACATAGCAACATTGTGAGGATGATTCAGGCCCAAGCAGTGTTTTGTTCTGTTGTACACGGGTCACTATGACTCAGAACCAACTTGACCACATCTAAAAACAACAACAACAAATATTTCTAATTATGTTTTAGGAATCTTGTTTAGCAAAAAAAAAATTCCAATGATAATGTTACTTCGCTAATATAGATCAAGCCTTCTTTACAGTAGAGAATTAAGCCTGATGATTGACCATGTACAAAAGTGCTTATGTCCCCAGAAGATGAGCTAACTCTGCAAAATTGGTCACGTCAGCTATTACATAAGACTGTGTATGGTGATTTGACTGGTTCTTATTACAGTTTCTTAGCAGAGATATACAACAGTAAAATTCCCTAGCCTTTAATAGTCACTCGCCTAGTGATGTATTAAAATCAACCAGAGATAGTTAAGATGTGTGTGGAATTGTTAATTTAAGCACACTTCAAAAGAGGAAGCATCTTCACCTTAAAAAAGCAAATCTTGATTAAAACTCTGTGATAAATTGCATTCTTTAGTGCAGTTTCCAAGGCATTTTTAATATGTTGCTTTTCATTTAGGTATCATTTTTTTTGCCAGTCCCAGTTTAAGAAACTCGTCGCAACGGTGAAATAATGTCCCCCAAGGTCATAAAGTTGACAAGTGACAGAACTAGGACATGAACCAAAAAAGATATCTTGATAAAAATTTCCCTACTATTCCCATGATTCCTCAGTGCTTATCTAAACAAATGTCCTTTGAAAGCACTTCTAGGTAGACAACAAAATGAAAAAGCTAAAATTTGCTTTGGTTCCCTAGTAAATATGATGCTGGTTCATATGGAATTATTTCTTGAGTGCTTTCTACGTGCCAAGCAACTTTTTCAGTCATTAGGGATTCTGTAGTGGCAAAAACAAAGGCCCTTTCTTTATGGAGATTGTAAGTAGAAAAGACAAGTAAGTGTTTTAAAGTAAATATAAAATATACCCAATAGTGTTACCCATACTATGAGAAGTAAAAAATAGGACAAGGAAGATAGGGTACACTGGGGGCAGTGGTGAGGGCAAGTGTTATGATTTTATTCAGTGTGATCAGCAAAGACCTCCCTGATCAAGTGATAGTTGAGAGGAGACTGAAGGAAATGCGGGATTAAACTAAACAGATGTCTGAGGGATGAGAATTCTAGAAAAATGGAGAAACAAGCATGTATTCTGTTTGGCATGTTTAGCCATTACAAGCAGTCTCAGCGTGGCAGGTATAGAGGGAATGAGGAGGGAAAATGCTAGAGATAAGATTAAGGAGGTTTGGAGAGCCAGAAATACGAGGCTGTGAAGGCTAATGTTGGACTTTGAGCTCTATTCTGGCTAAGATAGAAAGCTTTAGAAGTTTTGTTTAAAGCTATTGAGGAACATGATTTGATTTACTTATTAAAAAGATCACTTTGGCTGGTAAATTAAAAAAAAAAAAACTACTGGAGGATAGGTGGTCTGAGAAAGTGACAAATAAGTAAGCATGGACATCAGATAAGAGGCTCTTGCAATAATACCAAAACCCTTTGTCATCGAGTCCATTCCAACTCATGTGTTACAGAGTAAAACTACTCCGCAGGGTTTTGTTGGCTGTTACCTTTATAGAAGCTAATTTCCAGGGCTTTCTTTCATGGCACTTCTGGACAAGTTCAAACTGCCAACCTTTATGTTAGTAGTCTAGTGCAAACCATTTGCACCACCCGGGCACCATTGCAATAATTCATAGGAAATAATGTTGGTGGCTTAGACCAGGGAGGTAATATTGAGGGTAATAAGACATGTTCAAATTGTAATGTATTTGAAGCTAGAGCCAGATGTAAGGTGTGTAGGGAAGTCAATTCAACCTACCGTGCTTCTAAATTAGTATATTACACATCTCTCTCTCTCCCCAACCCACCAGCATCTCCTCTCTCCTCCTTAGTCTTAGCTTTAGCCAGTGGGATCACTTCTGATCTCACTAAGAAATAAGAACAATTAGAGAAGAGCCTCTATAGACATCTACTGCCACATCTACTAGCATACCTGCTTTGCTACCTGTTGACCATGCCTTCCTGTTACTTATGGATAAAGTCCCAATTTTCTTATATAAGTCATTTGAGTCAGTGTAATAATGAAGTTGCCAAACAGAGACATGGAAAAAACTATTAAATTAATATTTTTTCAGGTACAGAGGGGAGCAAAATAGGGCTTTGATTTTGGACGTATTAAGTTTGCTGTGCCTTACAGACAGTCAAGTGAGGATACCAAATGGACAATCAGATATGCAGGTGTGAAGTTCAGGAAAGAGGTTATGGACTGGAGATATAAATTTGGGGATTATCAGGATACAGGTAGTATTTAAAGCCATGAAACTTTATAAAGTCACCAAGAGAATATCTAGAGAAGTTAAGAAGTGTGAGGGCTGAGCCCAGGCCATGTCAGTATTCAGAAGTCAGAAAGATGATGGGAAAAAAAAAAACAGAGAAGAAGACTGGAAAGGAAGGACCAGTTAGATTGGAGGAAAACTGAAAGAGAGTGGTGTTTAGAAACAAAGATATGAACAACTGCTGAGATATTAACATATAATAAAGATACGTCCAGTCCTACTGAGAGTTGGTGTAAAGCAAGATTTCATAAATGACCACCAGACTGAGAAAAGTGGAAGTCATTTGTGAGCTCTGCAAGAGCAACCTTAATGAGCAGTGAAGGCAAAAGCCTGATTGAAATGGGTTTGAGAGGGGAGGAATTGGAGACAGGGCAGAAGGGCTGAAGGTTTCAAGTTTGAGAAAACTGTTGAGAAACCATTGTCAAGAAGAAGGAGGAAACCACGAGTAGAATCAGGATAAACAGCATTGCCCTGGCCTCACTTATCTCACAGTAGAAAATGCAAATGAAATGCATGTTATAAGACAAAATACTGGCCCAGGAGAGTGACAGAGTGAATGGACAAAGGAAATTTAATGGACAGCATAAAGGGCATTTGAGTCTAGTGATCAAGGAAGTAGCTAGTTATCATCTACTTAAAGTAAGATGAGTCTGTATGGTTCGCTTTTATTCTCCAGCCACTTTAAGCAGCAGATATACATGGAGCAGCAGCAATAATAGTAAGAGATATTTATTAAATGTGTATAATGAGCCAGGTTTCACCATACATGCCTTAAAGGATTATTAATCACTGTCCACAACTTTATAGGTTAGGAAATATAGCACAAGAAAGTGGCAAAGCCAGGATTTGAGCACAGGCCGTGGTTAAGGGCCTGTATTTTTAACCACTATTCTACAGTGCCTCTCCTTTAGGTGCCCTATTTCATATCGTGGAGGGCGTCCTCAATGCCTTATCTAAGTCTAGTGAGTAACTACGCCCGTTTCATCTCATGCCCCACCCCCACTTCTCCCTTGAGTTTCAGACCCAAATATTTAATGGCCCACCTGACCTTCCCACTGGATCTCTAGTTCCAAATAGCATGGTCCAAAGAGTTATACACGCCCTCCCCCAAGCCTGCTCCTTTCCTATCCATCCCCATGTTTTGATATAATAATTCAATAGATTCAAAAATTCAAGATTGTTACGGTTAAATTATCAATAATGTTGAAAAAAGTAAGCAAAGGAATCATAGGAGTAGAAATTGTAAAGGTTACAAACCCATTGCTGTTCAGTCGATTCCTACTCATAGCGACCCTATCATACAGAGTAGAACTTCCCCACAGAGTTTCCAAGGCTATAATCTTTATGGAAACAGACTGCCACATCATTCTCCACAGAGCAGCTGGTAGGTTTGAACGACTGATCTTTCTATTAGCAGCTGTGTGCTTAACCACTGTGCTACCCAAACAAAAAAAGCCTCACTACCTCCCAGTAGGTTCTGACTTATAGGGACTCCATAGGGTTTCCAACGCTGTAAATCTCTACAGAAGCAGACTGCCACGTCTTTATCCCATGGAGCCACTAGATGTTTTGAACTGTGGAGCTTTCAGTTAGCAGTCCATCGCTTTAACCACTGGGCCACCAGGGCTCCTCATAAAGACTATAGAGGCATGAAATATAGATTAACAGAATATTCAGCAACAAAAAAACTGCAAAATTATATAATTACTATAATTTCAACTAAGTAAAAATGTAAGCATATGGGGAAAAAACAAACTAGAGAGAAATACGTGAAAACCAAAATGTTTATCTCATCCAGATACATCACTTAAGTTTCTTTTTGAAAATTACCATTTTGGTTAAATTATCTTCACAGTTAAGAACTGCAAAAGCAAGACACACAACATAGGTGCACAACATTTAGGGCAAGAATATAGACATATACATACACAAACACGTGTGTGTGTGTGTGTGTGTGTGTGTGTGTGTATGTACACACACATATATATATAAAATCCATCGCCGTCGAGTTGATTCTGACTCATACCAACCTCACAGAACAGGGTAGAACTGCCCCGTAGGGTTTCCAAGGAACCGTTGGTGGATTCCAACTGCTGAACTTTTGGTTAGCAGCCAAGCTGTTAACTACTGTGCCACCAGGGCTGTCTATATATAAACAGAAACAAGTTTTAAAGTGTTGCTAAGTGATTTCTCGTCAAAGATGCAGCAGAAGTCACTAGATTCCTTTCAGGTTTCAGGTTCTCTCACTAAAATTTTAATTTATTTTCAAAGTATTTAAAAGTTTCTACTTCTCTTCTGACGGCTCAAGAATGTGGTAAATAATCACTGATGATTGCTTTCTGCGCCAATGATAATAGCAGTAATAAGAGACAGCTAGAGAAAAAGCTGAGGGGGTCCCTTCCAGTCTTCCGAAAACACAAACCCAGCATTTTCATTAAATAGCTCAAATGCTTCCTGCTGGTATGAACTTTCCCTCTGTCTATCTACTCAGATTTTGTGTCTGCTAAAGAAGACTCCTTAGGAGATGTTAATTTTGCAAGGTCAACATTTCTAAGTATGAAATAATTATATTATTAGGTAAATGAAAATGAAAAATATCAAGAATTAACATCATAATCTTTTTAAATCTTAAGTAAATACAAAAAATAATTTCACCCCCAACAAGGAATATGGTTTTATAAAAATTAGCCATGTTCCTTAATGAGAGGTATAATTTGTGTGACTCTGTTGAGATAAATTGGAAAGCCATGTGGACTTTTGTGTAATCCGTGCTTTGTGTCACCTGCCTTCAATGAGGGGGCAGTATGGTGTCCCAAAATGATTGGGTCTGGGAGTGTGTGTGCGCACGCACACACTCCTGTTAGAGGAAAGAATATCATTTAACACACGGAGGTGTTTACTTACATAATATGTTATTACAGACTCAAGAAGGAATCCTTTCCTAAACACCCTCCCCCAAAAGAAATCTTATAAACTCTGTCATTTACAATTTTAATAGACCTAACAAAAATAAGGTATTTCTTTCTTATTTCCCAATCACATTATAGTGAAAACTTTTATTATCATATATTGTTTCCACAGCCATATCCTAAGGTCTATAAGAAAGAGGAGAGCAATGTAAAATATAGACCATTTACTGAGAAAATCCTGACTTAGGTATTAACTGGGAGATCCTGGACCTGGTGAAGATAATAAATGACTTGGGAAAGGAGGTTACTAAGAAGGGAAAAGAAAGATGAGAGGGAATAGAACATAATATTTAATACTAATATTAGCTGTTTTTATTGATCCCCTATGATTTGGTGGTGCAGTGGTTAGAGCTATGGCTGCTAACCAAAAGGTCAGCATTTCAAATCCACCAACCGCTCCTTGGAAACCCTATGGTGCAGTTCTACTCAGTCCTGCAGGGTCCCTATGAGTGGGAATCGACTCAACAGCAGTTTTTTTTTGTGGGGGGAGACTATGATTTAGGTGATCTAGGAGTTTTCCATGTACCATTTTTAATTCTAGAAAGAATCATACAGATCAGGATGTATGGTCTCTGCTAAAGAAGACTCTTTAAGAGATGTTAATTAATGGGTTCTAAGCCAAGTCTTCAAGGTCCAAAGACAGTGTTATTCCATAATATACCAAGTGGCTCTCTGCTTCCTAATTTTGCATAGGATTGGCTAAAACACAAAGGCTAACATTCATTTAACAAATGTTAGTTTAGTTCCTACTGTGTGCCTCTATGATACATTTCCCTTGCTAAGAAAAGTGGCTCTTCCAGGCTGTTCCCTAATCTTGTCACTGCTGGTGCTACAGGGATTGTGGTTGTCTTAATCTCTCATATCTATTTCCTTTCCCCACCTCCAGCCCTCCCAATAAAACTGCCAAATGATTCTCTACTGCTCTTACGCTCTAAGTGCTGCCTGCTTGCCCAGTGGATCCAGCTCCTGCAGCCTTCAATGACATCTCCTTTTTCCTTTTCATGGCAAGAGCCACTGATTATTTGTATATGGGGCTGGGCTTCAAATAGAGTGAGAGAAATAGAGTATAGGAATCACTAAAAAACTTAATTATGAGGTGTGGTACACAGAACTCTAAGATGGTTCCCATGGCATCTGCCCTCCTTCAATTATGTTACATTACAAAGAAGATTTTGCAGATGCAGTTATATGACTTCACTTGTCTTCAAGATAGAGAGATTACCTGGATGGACCTAACCTAATCACATGAGCCTTTTTAAGGCAGAGAGTTTTCTATGGCTGGTTACAGAAGATGAAGTCAGAGAGATACACTCCAGCTGGCCTGGAAGAAAGCAAGCACCCATGTTGCCAATGACCAAAGGAGACGGATGGTCTCTAAAAGCTGAGAGTGGTCCCAGCCAACAGCTAGCAGGGAAACTGGAACCTCAGTCTTCTAACTGCAAATGACTGAATTATACCCAGTACAAGAACGATCTTAGAAGTGAATTTGTCCCCAGAGCCTCCGGACTAAAATTCAGTCCAACCAACCTTGATTTCAGCCTTATGATACCCTGGGCAGAAAACCAAGCCATATTACCCTGGACTTCTGACCTATAGAATTGTGAGCTAGTAAATTTGTGCCAGTTAAACTACAAACGTTGTGATGATTTGTTATGCAGCAATAAAAAATCTAATAAACGAGGTGTAGCAAGGAGAATCCCTGGGACCCAATGTATGACAGTACCCTCTGGAGAAAATCAAACTGGGTTCTAAACATAATGCCTTCACATATTGGCTGTGCAGCTTTCAGAAAATTATTAACTAGTATGAGTCTCAATTCTATCATCTCAAAATGATTATCATAAAGTTTAACCAGAAGATTATTTATCAGAGACAACGAATGCTTGTAAAGCACCTAGCTCACGGTAGACCTGCAATCCTCCATAAGTGCTGTCATCTGGTTATACATATGTATATGGGAAGGAAAAGTAAGGCAAAACCTATTTTGAGCCGTGAAGTGATTAAGAGGTTTCTCCGTAGCAGAGATAAATGCACTTATACAGAAAAAAAGACTGATACCAGTTTCTGATAGGTATTAGCAGCTTATTGTTAAATGGCTCCATCTCTTTATTGTCTGACCTTTGATCTTCCTAGCCAAAATTTCAAGTCTTATATATAGGAAACCAAGAGAAATCTTGTTCTAAAATCTACCTCATTTGATGTTAATAGAACCATTTTATTTTTTTTCATATTTTCATGAATTATCATTTTCTATCACTTTATTTTTAACCTCTCTATGTCTTTAGTGGGTTTCTCATAGGAAGCATATCATTAGGTCTTGCTTTTTCATCCAACAGGACTACCTCTCCCTGTAAATTGTGCTGAATAGATCATTTACTTTTAATGGAATAACTGATATATTTGAGTCTTAATTTCTGCTTGCTAGTTGGTTTCTATCTGTTCCATTCATTCTTTTTTCTTCTATTTTCTGTTTGTCTTCCTTCTTTTGAATTGAGCATTTTATGCCTCTTTTGAAATTTCTGACTAGTTTTTGAGGTTTACAATATACACAGACTCTCTTCAAATAATATTATATTACTGTAATTATAATGGAAGGAACTTACAATGGTATATATCCCATTCCTTACTCCCATCCTTTGTTGCTGTACATTTTAATTTTAAATATTAATTTTAATAATCTTTAATGTTATAAACCTCACAATATCCTTTAGCTATTTTTTTAACCTTCATTTTTACTATATTTTGAGATCTTTATTTCTTTGTACTCATTATCATTTCTGTCTGGTATCATACTCCTTCTGTGTTAAGTATTTCTTTTAACATTTCTTATAGTATAGGCCTGTTTGCAATGCATTCTTTTGTATTTTGTTTGTTTAAAATAGCTTTCCACCTTCATTTTTCAAAGATAGCCTCTTGGTATAGAATTTTGGGTTGACAATTTGTTTTTTGCTGTGAGTACTTTCAAGATGTCACTTGTTTTCAGGCTTGCATAATTTCTAACCAGAAGTCTGCCGTAATTCTTATCTTTGTTCCTCTCAATATAATGTCTTTATTCTGTCTGCCTTCCAGATTTTATTTATTTTTTTACTTTTCAGTAGTTTGACTATGATGTATGTAGATGTGTGTGTATGTATTTCCTGATTTCCTGCTTTTTTTTTAAGCTTCTCAGATCTGTGGTTTTATGTCTTTCATTATTTTTGGAGAATTATTGGCCATTATCTTTTTGAAAATGTCTTCTGCCCTGTTGTTATAGATTGAATAATGTTCCCCCAAAAAGGTATGTAGAAGTCCCAAGCCCTGACCAGTGAATGTATCCTGGTTTGGGGACATAGAGTTTTTCATTGCAGATGTTATCAGTTAACAACAGACGTAGCCCATTGCCATCTAGTAGATTCCGAATCATAGCGACCCTACAGGGCAGAGTAGAACTTCCCGCATAGGGTTTCCAAGGGGCAGCTGGTGGATTCAAACTGTTGACCTTTTTGTTAACAGCCAAAAGCTTAACCACTGCACCACCGTGGCCCCGTACAGGAGTAGGGTGGTTCCTAATTCTAATCTTTTCCGACTGGCATCTTTTAAAGAAGAAGGAAAACCACAGCAACAGTCTCACACAGATGGAAAACGGACAACATGTAACAGTGGAGGCATATGCATCTATAAGCAGTAAAGGAACACCAAAATTTGTTGGCAGCCAACCGATAATAGGAGAGAGGGATGGAACAGTTCTTCTCTCAAAGTCCTCATAAGCAATCAGCACAGCTCATACCTTGATTTGGATTTCTCGCCTCCGTAATTGTAAGAGAATAAATTTTGTTCTTTGAGGCCACACACTTTGTGGTATTTTGTTATGGCATACAAAGGGAACTAAGACACCTATTGTCTTTCTCTCTTCTTTTTCTGAACTTCAAATTACACTTATGTTAGATTATTTGCTATTGTCCCATGTCTTCTTTTCTTTCTATTATTATTATTCATTTCCATATGACTCTTTCTTAGAGTGTCTGTCTTCTGAAATCCTCTATTTCTTCATGTACTTTTGTACTAGGTCTTTTAAAAAATTAATCATAGTTATTTTAAAGTTCCTGTCTTATAGTTCCCACATGTGGGTCATTTCTAAGTCTGGTTGTATTGATTGCTTTGCTACTTGCCAACAAGTTGTTTTTTTTCCTCCCTTTTTGTATGTTCTGAGGTTTCTGATTGAATGTTAGATTATCCTATGAAGAACAGTAGAGACTAAGGTAAATTGTATTTATACCTGGAAATGCGCATACTTCTTTATTTGTCAGGCCATAAGAGTGTGGGATTGATTCAATCTAGTCAGTAGTTCTACCACCTGTCTGTCAGTTTGTTGTACTGTGGTAGCTTTTGTGTTGCTATGGTGCTGGAAGCTATGCCACCAATATTTCAAATACCAGAAGGGTCAACAATGATGGAAAGTTGTCAGCAGAGCTTCCAGACAAAGATAAAGTAGGAAAAAAAGCCTGGAAATCTACTTCTGAAAATTAGCCAGTGAAAACCTTATGGATAGTAACAGAACATTATTTGATATAGTGCTGGAAAATGAGTCCCTCATGTTGGAAAGAAAGCAAAGATGTCACTTTGACGACTAAGAATCACCTAACCCAAGCTATGGTCTTTTCAGTTATCTCATATGAGTGTGAAATCTAGACAATGAAAAAGAAGACAGAAGAATTGATGCATTCAAATTGTGGTGTTGGCAAAGAGTATTGAATATACTGTGGACTGACAGAAGAACGAACGAATCAGTCTTAGAAGAAATGCGACCAGAATGCTCCTAAGAAGCTAGGAGAGGAAGACTTCATTCAGCTCACTTACTTTGAACTTATCGTCAAGAAAAGACCAGTCATTAGAAAAGGACATCATGGTAGAGGGTCAGTGATGGTGAGGGAGGCCTTTGGTGAGATGGATTAACACAGTGACCAGAACAATGGACTCAAATCAATGATCATGAAGATGGTACAAAACAAGGCAATATGTCATTCTGTTGTACATAAGGTTGCTATGAGTTGAAGACAACTAACCAACAGCCACAATAGTCAGGAATTAAATTGAGGTTTTGTTGTTGGTGTGGTTACCAACAGTGCACCACCATCTTCAAATTCCTCTGTCAGTGGGCTGCATTGTCCTGTGGTTAGAATTAAGGCTCAGTTGTCTGAGGGTTTTTCTCTGTGTCCAGCTGTCTTTTCATTCCTGCACCACAGAAGAACCTCTTTCCATGCACTGTTCTCTTCCCCAGAGGTGGTCTGCTGTTGCTTATTAGTCTGTGCTAGGCTTATGTTGTAGTATGGGTGTTTTCTATTGTTCTCCCAACTCAGTCTTAGGAACTCCTGTGTGAATGGGCCTTGGAGGTGGGGCTTTATCAGTCTTTCTGCACTTCTTACCCATGGCAGACAAATTCTAGTTTGTATTTGACATTGGTCTTGGGTAGTTGTTTCTTGACCTCCCCAATAGTATTTGACCTTTGCTTGGGAAAGAAGAGTTGCTCCTACTATCACAACAACTTTTACTTCTTAGGGGAAAAGAGATTGAAAAAGCAGACAGGGCTTTGTGCCTATCCTCCAGCAACAACCAATCACCTCTTTAACACGTGCACCACTAAGTGGAGCTCTCTCTGATCTCTTGCCTTTCTCTGAATCTTCCTCTTCAGCTCTGGCTGGAGGCTTACGGGAAAGAGCTTACAAGTGAGTGTGAACTCCACTTTTATCTAGAGTCCCCATCTGTTTTCGACTGACATGATAGGCCATATTTGGCCTTGAAACTTTGTTAAAATTTAAATGTTGGACAGAGATTCTTCCTCTTGTGTTCTGCCACAGGTAAGAGAGTCTCTGTGTCCCATCTCTTTGGAAGGGCTTGTCCTTCAATTTCCTTGGTTGCCAGAGGCATAGGCAGGGGGGTAAAGGGGGGCACTTGCCCCAGATGCAAGCCCAAGTGTGCACCAGAAGATGCAGGGAATGATATATCAAGGTGTTACAAATATGAAAAAAGCACCTTACTGAGGCAGCTGGACAAGAAATGGGAAGGCATTTCTGCTGGCCGCTGTCAAATGTCTATTCGTCTTGAAATTGGGAGAGAGAGCAATTTAGAGATTACTTCTGGGTACTGATTACCCTCGCTATGCCCCTGTTGGTTGCTCTGCAACCTCAACTCTCTGATGGGTTCAGAGTGTAAAGACTCTATAGTTATTAGGAATTTTTTCAATGTTATGATGGCAGCAATATTCTATGTGAATTGCCGACTTTTTGGTTAGCAGCCTAGCTTTTAACCACTGTGCCACCAGGGATCTTTCTATATCCTAGGAAATAGAAAGTCCCTGCCCATTCATTTGTAAAAAAATTGAATGTGAATGCCTTTAGTTAGGACTTGCCATAAATCCTCCACCCTCAATTGTTTAACTCGTTGTCCTCAAGTAGATTCCAACTTGTAGAGACCCTGTAAAAAACCCATTGCCATCAAGTGGATTCCAACTCACAGCCACCCTGTAGGACAAAGTAGAACTGCCCCATAGGGTTTCCAAGGAGCGGCTGCTGGATTCAAACGGCTGACCTTTTGGTTAGCAGCCTAACACTTAACCACTGCACCACCAGGGCTCCAGAGATCCTATAGGACAGAGTAAAACTGCCCCATAGGGTTTCCAAGGCTGTAATCTTTACAGAAACAGAGTATCACATCTTTCTCCTGTGGGATGGCTAGTGGGGTTGGAAATGCCGACCTTTCATTTAGCAGCTAAAGCTTAAACACTGCACCACCAGGGTTCCCTCACTTGCTTAAATTTGTGAATTTACCTTATGATCTTTCCTTGGGTTCTCAACAAATGAAGACATTGCAGCTTACAAACCCTGTCCTAGTCCAACATTTTAAGAAATCTAGTTTTTGCATAATCTCAAATTAGTTAAAATCTTACAGAAAATTTGAAGACAATCATTCAATTCATTTGAAATGCTGAGTTGAATATGCAATTCATCTTTAATTTAAGGTTTTTCTAGAGTGGTCATCTATGTTAAAAAGTTTTCCCCTTGTATATAAATTGTCTTGTATATGTTCAAACCTACAAAGAAAAAATAAATAAAAGCTTAGTACTTTCAAAAACAGTACTTAGGGAAAGAAGTCCTAGATTGTAAGCTACAAGTGCAAAAATAAAAATCATGACTCATTGATTTCCAGCCTGAGCCCCTATATTTTAAAGGTATTTTTTAATTGTAAAAAGTGGAATTAGACAGTCAAATATAAGGATAAGTGTGTCTGTGTATCAGCTTATCACTCAGGTGTGACTGATTGATTTGGACCTGGAAGTATGCAGCTGCTATAAAACAGAGTACCTGATTCTAGCTGTTTCCTCAATCTGTTCGCTACATTTTCAAACTCTTAAGAAGGAAGTATTTTCATTTGTTGACCTCATTTTTCTGGACCAGGATAAAATGAAAAAACATATATTAACTTTACTTTCATAAGCTGTTTAGAAGATGCATAGCTACCCTGGAATTCCAGATGATTCAGATCAGCTTATTTAAAATAATAAAATCAGAAACCAGACCAATCTCAAAGTTTTCTGTCCCATGCCCCCACCTTCATGCAGGCAAATATCCAAACATTCTAACTAATAGTTTGGCTATGCTGTGTTACCAGTTCCCCAACAGAGAGAGGTTATAGTTTTGTTTTGTTTTTTTAATTAATTTTAGAGGTGAATTTTTCACTCATGGGGGCAGGGGTTCATATTTTAGCTTCATATCTTGGAAGAAAATAAAAAGTGAATTGTATCATTTTTATATAAAAAATTCTCACCAGGAATAAGGGTATTTAGCCTGCATTTAGGACTGTTAATAATATTCATGAGAATG
This sequence comes from Dugong dugon, assembly GCA_030035585.1. NCBI lineage: Eukaryota > Metazoa > Chordata > Mammalia > Sirenia > Dugongidae > Dugong > Dugong dugon. Next base: position 54,548,781 of record CM057480.1, read on the forward strand.
CAAACACCACAACCACAGTGTTTTCACCCTGATGCCTGGCACAAAGTAAGTGTATCAGTCAGCTATCGTCACAATAATAAACCACTCCCAAACTCAGAGGTTTGTGACAATAAGCATTAATTTAGCTTATCCAGTCTGGCCTTGGCTGATTTCTCTCTTTCAGGCTATTCAGGGGCAGTGACTACCTGGCGCTTGCTTTACTTATGATAAATCACTGCTGTACAAGAGGCAGGCCAGGTAATGTTGTACAATAATGCTGCATAATGAACCACATCAAAATTCAGTGGCTTCTAAAAGTAAGCTTTCTATCCCTCTCACCTGGAGTCTTCGGATCCACTTGGGCAGCTGTGCTTTAGGTTGTGGATTGGCCGGGCTTGTCTTCCAGCTTCAGTTTGAGTTCAAATCTGCTTTATATGACTTGAAATTCTCTGAATGTAGAGGAGCACTACCTTGCCCATGCTCTTTTCAAGACATATCTCTGAGCACAAGAGTCAAGCTAAAGTAGGCAGGCACATTTAAACTCCTTATTTGCATCAAGCCACTCACATTCCTTTAGCCAAAGCAAGTCACAAAGCCAAGCCAAAGTAAACTGGGTAAAGAGGTACACTCTGCCCCAAAGAGGAGGTTGAAGTAAGAATAGTTGCTGAACAGCCTTCCAGTATGTTACAGTACGCACCCACATATTTGTTGTTGAAGGTAATAATCACTATAGATAACATAAAGATGAGACATGCATGGTTTAATTTGATCCTCAAAAAATCCCTTTGAGAAAGCACTGAAATTACCCCCATTTTACAGACAAGGAAATTGAGAGAAGGAGACTTAAGTAATTTCTCAATTACATGCAGGTTTTAAGTGTGAGAGTCAGTAATTTTGCCCAGTGACAAAATTGTTTTGATTCTCTTGGAATCCAGATTTCTGGGTTCAAGGAATTGGGGTAACCTATCTAGGCCATCCGCCCTTAGGTGTCCCCGTAAATATCACAAGTGAGTGGCTTTAAAGAACAGAAATTTATTTTCTCACAGTTTAGGAGACTAGAAGTCCAAATTCAAGGCACCAGCTATAGAGGAAGGTTCTCTCTCTGTGGGCCCTGGGGGAAATTCTGTGCCTTAGCTTCTGTAACCCCAGCATTCTTCAGTTCTTTGCTGATTATCATTTGGCATCTAACTTCCCCAATTAGTACTTGCTTTTCTCTGTGTCTATGCTACTCCTTCTAACTTAGAAGTGATTAGGTTTAGGGTACCTCCTACACTGATATGGCCTCATTAACATAAGAAAGAAAATTCTTTTTCCAAACAGGATTAAATCCACAGCTGTCAAGGTTAGGATTCCAACAGATATTTTTGAGGGAACACAATTCAATCCATAGTGGCCATTAATCAGAACTTTCTGGCTTCCTGTCCATTTTGCTGTGCTGTTAGCCTCCAGCCATTGTTCAGATTATTCAGCAAGTGACTGTTCTCCTAAATATCCATTAGTCAGCTAATAATCTGCTTGGTCTCCTAATCAGTGATGATGTGCCATAATTATCACCTACTATTAGAAGTATATGTGGTTCAACGATGTATTCATTCAGCCTTCCTAATAGTATCAACCTAGCCATAGTAACAGAAGAGTGGGGCAAGATAAGAGCATGACCTTAAAGGAGACAGAAAGTGCAAATATCTGACTAGCAGAGTCACAAATGATTCCTATTACCCTATGTAGTAATTTTTCCTATATTACTTATGAGAAAAGTAAGATTTGGAGAAGTTGGTTAGCTCATCCAAGGTTGCTCAAAAGACAAGTTGCACAGTCAAGTCTCAGACCATAGTTTATCTGATTCTTAAAAGGACTTCTCACCTACTACTGTGGATTGCCTTCCGTGAAAGTCCATAATCTAACCCAGGTCTAACAAACTCCTAATCTTACAAAGCTCCTGCCACCTAAATCAGGGTGATAGAGGACCTTTCTGAACCTTCCTGCAGGGAAGCATCCTAAACGTGCTGCCCTGTTAACCCTCCTAATTCATTATTTATCACCAAAAAAACTATTAAAAAAATAAACGCATTGCCCTCAAGTCGATTCTGACTCATAGCGACCCTATGGGATAGAGTAGAACTACCCTATAGGGTTTCCAAGGAGCTGCTGGTGGATTCAAACTGCCGATCTTTTTGATTGGAGGCGGGGCTCTTAATCACCAGGCTACCGGGGCTCTTAATCACCAGGCTACCAGGGCTCCAATACAGAACACTTTACGAATTTGCGTGTTATCCTTGCGCGGGAGCCAAGCTAATCTTCTCTGTATCATTCACAATTTTAGTATCACACGTGTTACCAGATCTAAACTCTTCCTCCTCACTGGCAAGCCCTTCACTGGCCAACTGTGTTTGCCCTAAACTGATAACATTAAACCTGGTATGAATCTCAAATACCATCACATACATCAAATCTCACAGGTAGTATCCTCTCTTCAATACACTGACAGGTCATAATTTACTGTCTACTTGAATATGTCCAGGAACTTTATAAAATGATTCAGGAAATTGTTAGACAGTTTAATTGTAATAAAGCATTTCCTCAAAATATTTAAAGAAAACCACCGTTTTCTGTCTGTCTTTTACCTGGTTCCTCTAGCTTTTCCCCACAGCTCCCCTGCCCCACCCCCAAAAGACTATCTCTATGTTGTAATTTCTCTGTATGACAAAACACAACTAAATGGCACCCAAACATCTGTCCTGACACTTAGAGAGTGCTATATTGATGTCCTGGTTTTTTTTTTACCTTCATCAGTCACACAAATCAAAAATATATTTTTCTAAATACAAAGGTAGAAAGATATCACTAAGGGAAGCTGTAATCATTCTCCTTCTCTCTACTTCCACGGAAGGAAAATGATCATAAAGAGAGAGTCATAACGTGGTAGAAATTCCATGAGTCTAAATGTCAAGTGATATGAGTTCTGCCAATAGCTAACTCACACTGCGATTTGGGAAAAGTTATAGCTGACATTTTCCAGTATCTCCTAGCAACTCTGCTAAGATCGTAAGTATCTCAGTTGTGATTTTTTTTCCTGCTCCCAAATCTATTCTTCTTCAATTGTTTTCTTTATATAGAAAATGGCATCACCACCATCCGCTGAATACTTAAGCCAGAAACCTGGCAATTCTCTTAGTTACTTCCTCTCTGTTTTCCTGTTGTTGTTTTTCTGTGGTGTGTAGTCAACTTCAACTCATAGTGACCCTATGTACAACAGAACAAAATGTTGCCCATTCCTGCGCCATCCTTACGATCGTTGCTATGGTTGAGCCCATTGTTGTAGCCACTGTGTCAATCCTTCTTGTTGAGGGTCTTCCTCGTTTTCACTGACCCTCAACTTTACCAAGCATGATGTCTTTCTCTAGGGGTTTGTCCCTCCTGATAACAAGTCCAAAGTACATGAGACAAACTCTCCTTATCCTTGCTTCCAAGGAGCATTCTGGCTGTACTTCTTCCAAGACAGATTTGTTCTTTCTTCTCTTAGTCCACGATATATTCAATATTCTTTGCCAACAGCATAATTCAAATGCATCTTTTTCCTAACACATTCAAATAATTACCAAATCCTACCTAGTCTACCCCCTTAATATATTTAAAATATGTCCTCTTCTCACTACGACAACTGTCACCACCTGGTCCAAGTCCCAATGCCCAAGCAACAATCTTCTAACCTCTTTCCCTATGTCCATTTTTGTACTCCTTCAGTCCATTCTCCTCATAGCAGAAAAAGTACTGTATTCTGTTTGTAAAACGTTGACTTAATCATGCCCTCCCCTGCCCCAAAACCCTTCAAAGCTTTCCACTGAAGTATAAAATTCTTAACAAGATCTACAGACTCTGTATATCCTAGTTTCTCTTTCTCTCTTTGTAGTCAAAGCTATCCCCAGCCTCAAGTCACAACTCTCTTTCTTGCTTTTGTCGTTATAGCCACACCAGCCTTCTGTCATTGCCTTGTTCATGATCTGTCCTGCCTTAGGATGTTTGCATGATTTGCTTGTGCCTGGAATTATTTTGATCTTTCACTCTTCATGTAAGTAATAATAAATCTCTTACGCATCCTTCAATTCTTAGCACAATATCATCTTAACAGAAAAGGGTTTTTTAATGCCCTACATTAGAAAAGATGAATATGTTTATACTAAACTATGTCTACAAATTATTTGTTATTCCTCCTTTCAAAAAGTGAAACCTAATTACAACCCTGCCCTCTTGAGTATGGGCAAAATTGTGAGAAAAATTGTCCCTGACTCACTTCTAACAAATAGAATGTGGTGGAAGTGATGTTGAAAAATTTATGAGACTATGTCATAAAACATATTGGGGCTTCCTCCTTGTTATATCTCTTGTATCCACTCACTCTAAAAGAAGCCACATGCCATATCATGAACATGCTCGAGTCACCCAACAGAGAGGCTCACATGGTTAGGAATTGAGGTCTCCTGACAATAGCCATATACATGAGCCATCTTTAAAGTGGACCCTCCAGCCTCAGTCAAGCCTTTCATAACTGCATCTCCAGCTGATGTCTTGACTGCATCCCTATGAAAGACCCTGAGCCAAAATCATGCAGCTAGGCCACTCTCAGATTCCTGACACAGAAATTATATGATAAATACTTGTTGTTTTAAGCCACTAAGTTTTTGGAGTAATTTTTTATGCCATAAATAGAACTATTACAGTTTCCCTAGCTTATGTGCTATTAGGCTTTTTTTCATAATGCATTCTACAATTATAACTAAATTATAATTTTCATAATTATTTGTTTAATAAATGGCTCCCCCGCCTGTGATAGCAAACTCCACGAAGGTAGGGACCGTGTACATTTTTGCTTAGCATTCTATCCTCCTTTATTCTTCTCCAAGACCTTCACAAACTGATGAAAACATGAGTTTTCAGTAAATATTTAGTAACCAAATTAATATATATATGAATTAATATGCCATAAGGCTACAGAGAAAGGCAGAAAACTGCGGGTTATTTAATGAGTGCTGTTTTAATGATTGATTTATTCATCATGCAAAATTAGAAAAATAGATATCCTTATGGTAGAATGATTAAAACTTCCCTTTTAATGGTTCCTTCTGGTAATGAGATAAAACAGTACATCCCTGTGAATGTCTGAGAAATGATATTTTCACCAATAAACAGAAGCATCTGAAGCAACTCAAAGTTTTAAAAAAGATTTATATTTAGAGTAACCAAAGCATTGAAAGAATAAATAGCTGTCATGATGAACTGCAGAATTCCACAAACTCTAAATTCCTAGTTACATCATAAAGAAACCCAATAAACATGTCATTATCTTTTCAATAGATCACATAACACTGTCTCAGAGTTTCTGAGGTTCACACTGGCAGTGTAAAATGCACTATTTAGAGTAACGTCTCAGAGAAACTGGTCTTTCAGCCACAGGCCCAACACATTTATTTTTTAAAGCAGTCGTAGGTTTTCTATTAGGTTTGAAAATTCTGTAGTGTGCTTTGAAGATGGAAAGTCAGCCTGAAGCACTGCAACTCTTTTCCATTAGTTAGAACAAGCTAACAAGGCCTTACCAAATTTTTTATTAATTATATTCATAACTCTTTATATAATTTCTAATAGTCATTTTCCCACAGGGATGTCAGAGCTCCTCCTTTGAAAGTTACATTTAATATTGCACTTTCTCCTTGTCAAGATCGTTGCTTGACTTTTTCAAAAATTTTGCTCCATGTTCCATAGGGACTTTGGCGTCTGGTTTACAGTATTTCTCTCACTCTTATTGTCTCCCATCATCCAGGTGGGGTCAAAGCCCCTATGTTCATTCATTCATTTATTGAATTATCTTGCACTTTAGCACAGTGTTAGGGACTAGGATTACATCAATGATGGGGCTTGTCACCTAGTAAGAGAAATTGTCCCTAAACAAGTAAGCATTTTATTGCAACTCCAATAAGTGAACGCTATCAAGGAGAAGAACAAGGTTCTGCAGTGTATACATACAAGCATCTATCCTAATATGCTAGCTAGGAATAACTTAACTGAATAAGTTACTTAAAGCCAGGGTTTCTCAACCTCAGCACTATAGATGTTATAAGCTGAATAAATCTTTGTGTATGGGGTGGAGTGGGGGCACTGACCTATGCATTGTATGTTGCTTAGCAGTATCCCTGGCCTCTACCCACTGAATGCCAGTAGAACACCCTCTCCCGGTTGTGACAATTCAAATTGCCAAATGTCCTCTTGAGATTGTGGTTGTGACGTGCCATCGAATTGGTTCCGACTCCCCTTATTGCTTCAGAGCTGTTCTGGCCTCCATGATGTCTCATACCTCATTCCTAGCTACATCAATCCTCCTTATTCTCATCAAAGAATTTTTTAAATTATATATGTTATCATATGCTGCTTTTTGAATGCATGAATGTCTATTACCTCCAGGATAAAATGTAAACTTTGTGATCTAACCCTTGTCTATATTTCCAGTTGAATGCCCTGTTGTTGTTCATCAAGCTTTAATCATAATGAATTACTCAGAAGCACCACACCAATCTATTTACTTGTGAGTGTATGTATCAACTCTCTGCTAGTTATATTCTCTCCGTCTTCCTTTTTTCAAGCATCAGTATCTCTTACTTTCCATAATTCTTTTAAGTAGCCTTAAATGTTTCTTCCTCATTCAGATCTTTATTATAATAATTTTTACATTGTATTCTATACTCTATTTCTTACTAGAATGCAGGTTCCCTGATGATGCAGATTGCACCCTGGTATGTATCCCAATCACCTTAACCTGGCACGTGAGAGGTATTTAATAATCATTTGTTCATAAATAAATAAAGACATGAATGGTTTGGCTATCATTATTCTCTTTCTCTTATTTCTTTCTTAACTGTGTTTGGTTTTTTCTAATTCTTTCCTCTAGCCTGGTGCAATGGTTATGTGCCCAGCTGCTAACTGGAAGGCTGGCAGTTGTAACCCACCAGCAGCTCAGTGGAAGAAAAAACCTGGAGATCAGCTCCCATAAATATTACAGCCTAGGAAACCTTATGGGACCATTCTACTCTGCCATATAGGGTAGCTATGAGTCGGAATCAATTTGATGGCACGCAACAACATCGAAATACAAACTCCAGCATCTTCTATCCTAAGCGCACCCGCGCGCGCACACACACACACACACACACACACACACACACACATACAAATCCTCATGACTATGCTTCACCATTTAAGCTCCTTTTTCATATTTTCTCTTTCATTTATTGGTAATCTGGCTAAAAATAGTTGATATTTCTGCTTCTTCATAGCATAATAATTTAGATATTATTATTCTTTATAGCCCCAAAATCTATTTTCACCATTCTGCTGAAACTGATTCTAAGAGTTCATGAATTGTCTCTGAACTGCCAAATGCATTGGCTTTCTTCATTTGACTTAACCTCTCTGCAGTAGCGGGCAGTCCTCACACCTGTGGCTTTATGAGAATGCATTCATTCATTCATCAAGACATTCAATAAACATTTATTGAATCTCTATGTTAAGCAGACAACTGAGTACTTACATAATGGTAAGAAAGATATGGTTCTTGCTCTCAGGGAGTTTACAATCTGTGAAGAGACTGAGGTGCTCCATATAGCTCTGCATTACCATCTTCCATTTCTTCTTTTTTTATATGTACACTAAATATTAAACAATTCATCTAAATTCCAACCAACGCTAAATTCTCTTCCTACTAGATCCTCTTTCCTTGAATGACTACATACACACACACACAAATCACTAAATCTTAAAATGATAATCATTTACAAATATCCATCACATGCATCCTGAGCTCCAGATCCAAACTTAAGACTGACCTTTGAACAGCATATCTCACTGGAACCTTGAATTCGAATAACATAAATTAAGTTCAGTAACTAATTCCAATCAGCTCGAAATTTTGTATAGCCTGTCTCAGTGAAAGATGCCATTATTTTTCCTGGAAGCCAAAGCTTCTAAAAACTTTGAAGTTATCTCAAGCTCTTCCTTCTCTCTCCCTCTGCTTCTTCAGGCTATGTGGTAGGTAGAATTTTAGGATAGGACCCAAGATTACCACCTCCTGGTAGTTACTCGGGAGCCCCGGTGGCACAGTGGTTAAGAGTTATGGCTGCTAATCAAAAGGTCAGCAGTTTGAATCCACCAGCCACTCCTTGGAAACTCTACTGGGGCAGTTCTACTCTGTCCTGTAGTGTTGCTATGAGTTGGAATCAACTCCATGATTACGGGTTTGGTCTGGTAGTTATTGAATCAATCTAGATACTGCTGTGAAGAGAATCTGCAAATGTAACTAAGGTCTCAAACCAGCTGACCCTAAGATAGGGCAATTATTCTGGGAGAAACTGACCTAATCAGGTGAGCCCTAAGGACTGAGTTCTCCTGAAGAGAGAGACTCCAAGTGTGAGGTGGGTTTGACTTGAGAGAGAGTCTTCTCTGCTGCCTTTGAAAATAGGTGAGGAGGGGTGGCAAGGAACGTGGGCATCCTTTAGAAGTTGACAGTAACTCTCGGCTGACAGAAACAAAGAGGGTCCTCGGTCCTACAACTACAAGAAATTAAATTATTCTACATCCACATGAACTTGGAATAGGACCATAAGCTCCAGAAAATGACACAGTCTAGCCAAGATTTTGGTATTAGCTTTGTGAAACTATGGACAGAGGATTCAGGAAAGCTGTGTTTGTACTCTAATATAGAGAACTGTGAGCTAATAAATGGGTATTGTTTGAAGCTGGTTTGTGGTAATTTGTTACACAGCAGTAGAAAATTATTGGAAGGAGGGTTAATTCTGCCACTACTAGCTCCACAATGTGTCTTGAATCTTCCCTTTCATTTCCAATGTCATTACCACAAGTTATCACTCAAGATCTCATCATCTTTCGTGTGGATGACTGCAAGCCTAGAATGATCTTTATATATATTCTATCCCATTAACATATCTTCTCTTTCTATACCATTCCCAGACAACTACTACTAAACTCAGTCCCTTCTCGTTTTGTCTCAGAACTTTTGGACAACTTTCAGATATAGCACTTACCTAGATGAGCTTGTAGTGTGTCCAGTTGTATACCCCCATTGCCTACACTAAGCTCTCAACACCTTGAGGGTAGAGACCGTGCATCTGAAGGGATCTGCAACGATGTGAATAAATTGAAGTGTTTAGTACCAGGATGCCCAGTGTCCTGTACTCCACACCATTACCTTGTTTGGTATGTCCACTTCAATATGATGGAAAGAGTGCAGCAATTAGAGTCATGCCTACTTAAATAGCTGACTAATCTACTTGTTAACTTTGTGATCTAGAACAAATCATGTGGTCTTTCTAATATTTAGTTTCCTCATTTCTAGTTAGAAACACATATATGTATATAAAGTAACTTACATGAAAGACATTAGAAAATTTTGATTAATCAGGTTATATATTATTTATAACTTAAAAAGGTTTTTGTACCTTTAAGCATATAGCTTAATATTCAAAGAAAATTGATGAAAATTGTTGGGCTTAGTTAGCAATGTTGGGATAAGGAAGCAATTGAGAGAGATTAGCAGCTACATAGTGTAAATAATTCAATGACCCAGATGCAAGGCTATCTGGTGATATCTCAAGGTAAAAATTCGTGCTTCCTGCACAGCAATGTTCATTACGTCACTTTTCACAATATCCAAAAGGTAAAAACAACAGAAATGTTTATCAACAGATGAATGGATGAACAAAATGTAGTACGTACATGCAATGGAATACTACTTAGCCATCAAGAGAAATGAAGTCCCGACACATGCCGCAAGATGGATGAACCTTGAAAACATTATGCTAAGCAAAATAAATCAGTCAGGAAAGGATAAAGATTGTATGACTTCACTTATATAAAATAAGAAAAGAAAATATGTAGAAACCAGGTGTTACGGTCCCTAGGTGGCACAAATGCTTAAGCGCTTGACTACGAGCCTAAAGTTTGGCAGTTCTAAACCACCCAGAGGCGCCTTGAAAAATAAGCTTGGTGATCTGCTTCTGTCAGGTTGCAGCCTTGAAAATCCTATGGAGCAGTTCTACTCTGCACACATGGGGTTGGCGTGAGTTGGAATCCGCTCAGTGGCAACTATCAACAACAACCAGATGTTATGGATTTCATGGTGTCCCTAAAAAATATGTCTTTTAAACACTTACCCTTATATCTCTGGATGCAATTCCATTTGGTTATCTTTGTTATGTTAACGAGGTCGTATCAGTTTATGATGGGTTTAAGCCAATCACTTTGGAGGTATAAAAGAGACACAGAAGAAGCCAGACACATGGGGAAGACCCATGCTACCTGGAGACTACAGAGGTAGACCAGTCTACAAGCCCAGGAACTCCAAAGATGACTGTCTACAGAAGCTGAGACAAGAATTTTCCCCCAAAGTGGACAGAGAGAGAGTCTTCCCCTAGAGCCAGCACTCTGAATTCGGAATTCTAGTCTCCTAAACTGTGAGGAAATAAATTTCTGTTAGTTAAAGCCACTCACTTGTGTCATTTCTGGCATAGCAGCACTAAGAAACTAAGACATCAGGGGTGGGATGGAGGAGAAAAGGGGGACTTTTTACTTGGAGAGCACTGAGGTTACATTAATGGTGGTAGAATAATTAGGAAAAAGATAGGGACAAGGATGGAGGAACATGAAGAGTTTAATCAATGTCATTGAACTGTGCATGTAGAAACTGTTGAACTGGCAAATGTTATGCTGTGAATATTTGCAACACACACACACACAAAAGCCATGCTTAACTCAAAATAGGCAATGTATCCACCTCCCACCACTGCCAATGGCATCTAGGCAGCCTGCACTCAAAACACTTCCAACAACTGAAAAGTTTTCCTCCTGGTCATCAAGACATTAGCTAACAAGCCCACCCTTTAGCCTGAAATAAGACCTGAATACATCATTTATACTTGCAAAACAGCTTGGGGGCAGTGTCTGACCTCCTTCAACCCCACAATGGGGAAGGAGAACCAAGATCAACAGCACAAGGCTGACTCCCATGAGGCAGAGGCCAGACAAGCCTCCTCTCTCAGCCATCTTCACCAATTCTAACACCAGCCGTCCCTCACACAGCACTCTCAACTTCTCTGCTGGGTTCTATAATTCATTGCAATGTCCACACAGAACTCACAGACCATGCTCACAATTACGGGTTTAGTAGGAAAGTAACAGTTACAGTCCAGGCTCAGGAACACTCAGGATACAGTTCTTCCATCAGGATAGCCTCTTCCCAGCCTTGCTTGAAGGCATGCCTCTCTCTGCCCCTCAGTCTCTTCCCAAAGGCACTCAGCTTTCTCTCTGTGGGCTGGGAAACCCACCTCACCATCTCTTGCTGCCGGTCTCTTGTTCCTTGGTGGTGGTGGGCTTTTCTCTCTGCTCTGGAATTGGCTCTCTTTTAAGGCAAAACTGACCAATCCCCTTCCTTGGTGGACCACAATTATCTTATTTGTACAGCCCCACCTGATCACCTGGGTGGGAGTTACAAGACCATGGCGAGAAAGGCCATACCAAGTAATTCATCACACACAATACTTGAAAGAAAAAAATGCTAACATTTTCAGGTGAAGTTACTCTAAAAGGGAGAGGGGGCCCACACCCTATTTTGTTATTAAGAGTTTTTTTTTTTTTTTAATTATATTAAATTTAAATTAATTGAAATCCAGCTCAAATGGTTTATATTGTTTGCATATTTTCACGTTAACAGTGATTCTAATATAAATCCTGAAGAGTTTCTCTGAGCAACTCTTTACTTGAGAGATAAGTAACTTTTCACTTTGTTTGTATGTATCATATTTATCAGGAGTCATCAAACAGCATAAAAAAAACTCTTTGCCATTGAGTCGATTCCGACTCATACAGCATAGGTATTATATATATCTCAAACTTGAATCAAATGCAAGAACAGTGAAGAATTAAATGCCTTATGTCATTTACTCTTGCTTAAGAATTGTAGTTCCTTTGTCCCCTTGTTTTGAAAGCATCACAATGTTTTTCCATTCATCTAAAAAGACTTTGACAACTTCACAGTCCATTCCAGCTTATCAACACAGAGTCCACCTGAAAGAAACAATCTTGCCTTTCTATCACCCAATCTTTCTATATTCTTTTGAGAAAACTCTCTCTCTTTGTACTCTGTTAGTTGATATAAACATTAGATGCCATCAACTTCATCGAAAACGAGAATCATCTCAGAGACATAAGTGCTATTGTCAGACATTACTATAACCTTATGCCCTGAGCCATACAAACACTGAAGATATTTCTTTCCAGAAACATTTTTGAAATCAGTTGACAAATATAGCTTTCAAAATAGCCTTAGGAGGTAAAGTAATGAAAAGATTTTTGCCTAAATCTGCTTTTCTGATAGAAATAAGAATATAGATTGTGAAAGTGATCTGTGCTATTTGTATTACTCTATAGAATATAGAATATGAGTCTTTCTACACCAATTTAAAAAGAAATCACCCAAAATTTGGCTAATTGTTAACTTAACCAAAAACCCCTGGTAGTATACATAGTACCTAAGTCTTAAGTGTTTCTGTAAAACTGTACTTGCCCTGTAAAAGCTAAGCCCTCTTGGAAAGTTTCTGGTTTTGTCTCACCTCAGTCCTTATCCCAGATTCTAAACTTCGTAATATCTCCAGGAAAGAAAATCTCCCCAAGGCTTTAGTGAGCCATGTTGACTTTACTAAATGTTTTATAGAAGAGAGGGGTGGTGATTATTTTGCATACTCAATAGCGAATGATTTACTAGATAAACATCAAGTATTTTTTTCTCTCTAAGACTCCTTCTTTATATTTTCCAACTCGTCTCCTTTGACCCCTCCACAACAGTTTTTGCTCTCTACTAGTCTCTTCCTTCTCTTCTCCAAAAGGAGCCCATGCTTTCTCTTTTAACAGAGCAGCTCCACCAGGTTCACAATTCAAGGTTCCAGCAAACTCTCTGCTGCTTAGCCTCCTGGTGGGATTATGAAAGCATTCACCTAACAGATTAAAATGCCTCCCTAGGCAAGACTGGAATTCTTGTAACAATTAACTAAAACTTAAAAAAAAAGTACTTCCTTAATAATAGTGTGTATTTTTAATTCTGCCATTACAAAAACATCCATAAGAAGGTCAAGCAGATTTTATTTTTCAATTTCACTATATAATCCAGGTAATCACAAAACCACATTCCGTAAAGTTCTAGTGAGTTCTTCCGTAGCACTATATGCAAATAAGCATGATCCTGGTTACAGTAAACTTATACACACAAAAGTCTTAACCTTTGGAGATGCATAACCAGCTAAAGGTTCACCTAAATATTTGTTTTGTTCATTGGAAATTGAACTTTGTTTCTTGGTAAAGATAAAGGAAGTAATTCTGCATTTATTCTGTCTGTCTAGAATTGCAATGATTCAAGTAGAATCAAATAATAAGGACAGGGTGGGATGGCATCTTTCTAATGTCTCTGCTCAACCCTATGGTGTAAAACCTGAAATTAAGATTCAATATTAAGTGTTACCTTAACATCTAGTAAAATTGGGAGGGCCTCAAAATGCCTAACTGCAAGATTTTCTCCCCCTCTGCTACTTGGTGGCACAGAGGTTAAGAGCTCAACTTCTAACCAAAAGGTAAGCAGTTCGAATCTACCAGCCACTCCTTGGAAACCTTATGGGGCGGTTCTACTCTGTCCTATAAGGTCACTATCAGTTGGAATCAACTCAAAGGCAATGGATTTTTTTGGCTTCTGTGGATAAGGTCCCCTAGCCAAAAAATCCTCCTTACCAAGGGGACCAGGAACAGAGCCAGAAGTCACCTCATCCTTTTGTCACTGCAAAACCTGCCCCCCACAGCTCCTGCTTGTTCACTTCTTTCCCGAGTGCAACCCTCATGCAGCTCTGTGTGGCACAGTGTCCTCCTCCTCCAAGGCTGTGAATATGTGTAACTAATAAACTACTGCCTATCTCAAGAGCTGGCTCTACTATCTGTTGTTGTCGTCAGGTGCCATCAAATCGGTTCCGACACGTAGCCACCCTATGCCCAACAGAATGAAACACTGCCCAGTCCTGCGCCATCCTCACAATCGTTGCTATGTTTAAGCCCATTGTTGCAGCCACTGTGTCAATCCATCTCATTGAGGGTGTTCCTCTTTTTCTTTTCAAAGACATTCTTTATCCTTTTTTTTTTTAATGTATTTTGTTATGAGACCCCAACCGCTCACCTCATTCTGCGACAGAACACTCCTCCCTTCCTTCCCTGATTCCGCATGAATATTCAACCAGCTCCTAACTCTCTCTGCCTTCCCCTCTCACCTCTGGACAGAAGCCGCCCCTTTGGTCTCTTGTATCTACTTGTCTAAGAGATACATTCTTCACAAGTATCACTTTATGTCCCACAGTCCAGTCCAATCCCTGTCTGAAGAGTTGGCCTCGGAAATGGTTTTAGTTCTGGGGTGATGGAGAGACCAGGGTCCATGCTTTCCGGGGCGCCTCCAGTCTTAGTCAGACCATTAAGTCTGGTCTTCTTACTAGAATTTGAGTTCTGCATCCCATCATTCTATTGCTCCATCAGGGACCCTCTGTTGTGTTCCCTGTCAGGATGTTCATTGGTGGTAGCCGGGCACCATCTAGTTCTTCTGGTCTCAGGCTGATGAAGTTTCTGGTTTATGTGGCCCATTCTGTCACTTGGGCCAATACTTTCCTTGAGTCTTTGGTGTTCTTCGTTCTCCTTTACTCCAAGATGGCCGCTTGCAAGCTTTTAAGACGCTAGACGCCACTCACCAAAGTAGGATGTAGAACATTTTCTTAATAAGCTTTGTTATGCCAGTTGACACAGATGTCCCCTGAAAGCATGGTCCCCAAACCCCACATCCCTGCTACTCTGTCTCTCGAAGCGTTTGATTGTATTGAGGAAACTTCTTAGCTTTTGTTTAGTCCAGATGTGCTGGCTTCCACTGTAGTGTGTGCTGTCCTTCCCTTCACCTAAGATGATTCTTATCTACTATCTAGTTAGTGAATAACCCTCACCCTCCCTCCCCACCCCCGTAACCATCAAAGAATGTTTTCTTCTTTGTTTAAACCTTTTCTTGAGTTCTTATAACAGTGGTCTTACACAGTATTTGTCCTTCTGTGACTGACTAAATTCACTTAGCATAATAAGTTCTAGTTTCCACCAAGTTATACGATGTTTCACAGCTTCATCATTGTTCTTTATCATTGTGTAATATTCCATTGTGTGGATATACCACAGTTTGTTTATCCATTCGTCGTCCAACGATGGGCACTTAGGTTGCTTCCATCTTTTGCTATTGTGAACAGTGCTACGATGAACATGGGTGTGCATATATCTATTCTTGTGACAGCTCTTGTTTCTCTAGGATATATTCCAAGGAGTGGAATAGCTGGATCATATGGTACTTCTATCTCTAGCTTTTTAAGGAAGTGCCAAATTGATTTCCAAAGTGGTTGTACCATTTTACATTCCCACCAACAGTGTATAAGTGTTCTAGTCTCTCCACTACCTCTCCAGCATTTGTTATTTTGTGTTTTTTGGATTAATGCTAGCCTTGTTGGGGTGAGATGACATCTTATTGCAGTTTTGATCTGCATTTCTTTAATAGCTAATGATCGTGAGCATTTCTTCATGTGTCTGTTAGCTGCCTGAATACCTTCTTTGGTGAAGTGCCTGTTCATATCCTTTGCCCATTTTTTAATTGGGTTATTTGTCTTTTTGCTGTTGAGGTTTTGCAGTATCCTGTAGATTTTAGAGATTAAACGCTGATCGGATTTGTCTTAGCCAAAAATTTTTTCCCAGTCTGTAGGTTGTCTTTTTACTCTTTTGGTGAAGTCTTTGGATAAGCATAAGTGTTTGATTTTTTAGGAGCTCCCATTTATCTAGTCTCTTTTCTGGTGCTTGTGCATTGTTACTTATTGTTCGTATTGTGTTTATGCCATGTATTAGGGCTCCTAGTGTTGTCCCTATTTTTTCTTCCACTATCTTTATCATTTTTGATTTTATATTTAAGTATTTGATCCATTTTGAGTTAGTTTTTGTACATGTTGTGAGATATGGGTCTTGTTTCAGTTTTTTTGCATGTAGATATCCAATTATGCCAGCACCGTTTGTTGAAGAGACTGTCTTTTTCCCAATTAATGGATTTTGGGCCTTTGTCAAATATTAGCTGCCCATAGGTGGATGAGCTTATATCTGGATTCTCAACTTTGTTCCATTGGTCTATGTATCTGTTGTTGTACCAGTACCAGGCTGTCTTGACTACCGTGGGAATATAATAGGTCCTAAAATCAGGTAGTGTAAGGCCTCCCACTTTGTTCTTCTTCTTTCAGTAGTGCTCTATTCATTCGGGTCCTCTTCCCTTTCCATATGAAGTTGGTGATTTGTTCTCCAACTCATTAAAAAATGCTGCTGGAATTTGGATCGGGATTGCATTGTATCTGTAGATTGCTTTCGGTAGAATTGACATTTTCACTATGTTGAGTCTACTTATCCATGAGAAAGGTATATTTTTCCACTTACACAGGTGTCTTTTAGTTTCTTGCAGTAGAGTCTTGTAGTTTTCTATGTAAAGATCTTTTATGTCTCTGGTTAGATTTATTCCTAAGTATTTTATCTTCTTGGGGGCTATTGTAAATGGTATTGATTTGGTGATTTCCTCTTCAAGGTTCTCTTTGTTGGTGTAAAGGAAGCCAATTGATTTTTGTAGGTTTATCTTGTATCCTAAACCTTTGCTGAAATCTTCTATTAGTTCCAGTAGTTTTCTTGTGGATTCCTTGGGATTTTCTGTGTGTAAGATCATATCATCTGTGAATAGAGATACTATGACTTCTTCCTTACCTATTTGGATGCCCTTTATTTCTTTTTCTAGCCTAACTGCTCTGGCTAGGACCTCCAGCACAATGTTGAATAATAGTGGTGATAAAGGGCATCCTTGTCTGGTTCCTGTTCTCAAGGGGAATGCTTTCAAAGTCTCTCCATTAAGGATGATGTTGGCTGTTGGCTTTGTATAAATGCCCTTAATTATACTGAGGAATTTCCCTTCTATTCCCATTTTTTTGAGAGTTTTTGTCATGAATGGGTGTTGGACTTTGTAGAATGCCTTTTCTGCATTGATTGAAAAGATCATGTAGTTATTTACTTATGTGATGGATTACGCTGATTGTTTTTCTAAAGCTGAACCATCCCTGCATACCTGGTATAAATCCCACTTGGTCATGGTGAATTATTTTTTTTATATGTTGCTGAATTCTATTGGCTAAAATTTTGTTGGGGATTTTTGCATCAATGTTCATGAGGGATATAGGTCTGTAATTTTCTATTTTTGTGGTGTCTTTACCTGGTTTTAGTATCAGGGTTATGCTGGCTTCATAGAATGAGTTTGGGAGTATTCCATCCTTTTCTACACTCTGAAATACCTTTAACAGAAGCGGTGTTATCTCTTCTCTGAAAGTTTGGTAGAATTCTCCAGTGAAGCCATCTTGGCCAGAGCTTTCTTTGTTGGAAGTTTTTTAATAATATTTCCAATCTCTTCTTTTGTTATGGGTTTATTTAGTTGTTCTACCTCTGTTTGTGTTAATTTAGGTAGGTAGTGAGTTTCTAGAAATTTGTCCATTTCCTCTAGGTTTTCAAATTTTTTAGAGTACGATTTTTCATAGTATTCTGTTATGATTTTTTTAACTTCATTTGGGTCTGTTGTGATATCACCCATCTCATTCATTTCTTATACTTGTTATCTGCTTCCTCTCCAGTTTTTCTATTGTCAGTTTGGCCAGAGGTTTATCAATTTTGTTGATCTTTTCAAAGAACCAGCTTTTGGACTTGTTAACTCTTTCAATTGTTTTTCTATTCTCTATTTCATTTAATTATGTTCTAATTCTTATTATTTCCTTCCTTCTGGAACCTGTAGGCTTCTTTTGCTGCTCTCTTTCTACTTGTTCCAGTTGTAGGGTTAATGCTTTGATTATAAGCCTTTCTAGTTTTTGGATGTGTGCATTTATTGCTATAAACTGACCTCTGAGCACTGCTTTTGCTGTGTCCCAAAGGTTCTGGTAGGATGTGTTTTCATTCTCGCTTATTCTATGAATTTCTTTATTCCATCCTTACTTTCTTCTATAACCCAGTAGTTTTTGAGCAAGGTGTTGTTCAGTTTCCATGTGTTTGATTTTCTTTCCTTGCTTTTTGTGTTGTTGATTTCCACTCTTATGGCTTTATGGTCAGAAAAGATGCTTTGTAGTATTTCGATGTTTTAGATTTTGTTAAGGCTTGCTTTATGGCCTAATATGTGGTCTATTCTGGAGAATGTTCCATGTGCATTGGAAAAGAAAGTATACGTGGCTGCTGTTGGGTGCAGAGTTCCGTATATGTCTATGAGATCAAGTTGGTTGATTATGGCATTTAGCTCTTCTGTGTCTTTGTTGAGCTTCTTTCAGGATGTTCTGTCTTTCACCGAAAGTGGGGTGTTGAAGTCTCCTACTATTATTGTGGAGCTGTCTGTCTCTTTCTTCAGAGCTGTTAGAGTTTCTTTTATGTATTTTGAAGCCCTGTTGTTGGGTGCGTAAATATTTATTATAATTATATCCTCCTGGTATATTGACCCTTTAATCATTATGTAGTGCCCTTCCTTACCCTTTGTGGTGGATGTTACTTTAAAGTCTAATTTTTCAGAGATTAGTATTGCCACTCCTGCTCTTTTTTGAGTGTTGTTTGCTTGATATATTTTTTTCCATCCTTTGAGTTTTAGCCTGTTTGTGTGTTTAAGGCTAAGGTGCATCTCTTGTAGGCAGCATATAGATGGATCATGCTTTTTTATCCAATCTGCCACTCTCCGTCTCTTTGTTGGTGCATTAAGTTCATATACATTCAGCTTAATTATTGATACGTATGAGTTTAGTGCTGTCATCCTGATATCTCTTTTTGTGTGTTGTTCACAGTTTCTTTGTGCTCCTCAATTTTCTGTGCTGAGTCTTTTTTTTATGTTTTTTTTTTTCCATCTTTTTCTTTGTTGTAGATTGTGTGTTTGCTGGGTCTTTACTTTTTTCCACTTTTTTATTTTGATTTGTAGGATTGTTAGATTCCTTTGTGGTTACCTTAATATTTTCCCCTATTTTTCTAAGTTTATACCAGTCTTTTATTACTTTATATCACCTTAACTTCCCCTCCATATAGAAAACCAATGTCTCTATTTTTTAAGTCCCTCTTTCTTTGTTTTAATATTATCCTTTTTTTTTTTTTTTTTACTTATTGATATCTGTTTCCCTATTTTCAATGTTTTAGCTTTGATGTAATTTTGATTTCCGTATCTGAGTCAATATCTGGTTGCTCTGTCCTGTGTTCTACTCTTGAGTTATTAGCTGGTGTTACTGATAATCTAACTGTAGGCCTCCCTTCAGTATTTCTTGTAATTTTGGTTTGGTTTTTGCAAATTTCCTGAACTTCTGTTTATCTGGAAATACCTTAATTTCATCATCATATTTGAGAGACAGTTTTGCTGGATATATAACTCTTGGCTGACAGTTATTTTCCTTCAAGGCTTTAAATATGTCATCCCATTGCCTTCTAGCCTGCATGGTTTCTGCTGAGTAGTCTGAGCTTATTCTAATTGACTCTCCTTTGTAGATAACTTTTCTTTTATCCCTAGCTGCCCTTAAAATTCTCTCTTCATCTTTGGTTTTGGTAAGTTTGATTATAATATGTCTTGGTGACTTTCTTTTGGGATCTACCTTATGTGGGGTTCAATGAGCATCTTGGACAGATATCTTCTCATCTTTCATGATATCAGGGAATTTTTCTGTCAACAAGTCTTCAACAATTTTCTCTGTATTTTCTGTTATCCCCCCTGTTCTGGTACTCCAATCACTTGTAGGTTATTTCTCTTGATAGAGTCCCACATGACTCTTAGAGTTTCTTCATTCTTTTTAATTCTTTTATCTGATTTTTCCTCAAATAAGTTGGCTTCAAGAGTTTTATCTTCAATGTCACTAATTCTAACTTCTACTGCTTCAATTCTGCTCCTATGACTTTCTACTGAGTTGTCTAATTCTGAAATTTTATTGTTAATCTTCTGGATTTCTGATGGCTGTCTCTCTATGGATTCTTGCAGCCTATTAAATTTGGCATTATGTTCTTGAATAACTTTTTTAAGTTCCGCTACTACTGTGTCTGTATGTTCCCTGGATGTTTCTGCATTATGTAGAATTTCCTTTCTTATTTCTGGAAGAGTTCTGTATATTAGTCTTTTGTATTCTTCCTCTGGTAATTCCAAGAAGTTCTTTTCCTCCAGAGAATTTATTGATTCTTTATTTTGGGAGCTTGCTGAAGCCATCATGGACTGTCTCTTTCTGTGACTTGTTATTAACTGTTGTCTCCGAGCCATCAATAATTTATCATAATTTTATTTTCTGTTTGCTTAGTGAGACCTAGCTTCTTATTTTGTTTTGTTTTGATATGCTCAGATAGGCTGCTCGTGTGCACTAGTTTGATTTTTGACACCTTTGGATCTCTAACGTTCGGTCACCAGGTAGTTAGTTCTGTAACTAAGTATGTGCACACAGGAGTCCTTTAAATTTTCCTATATGGGTTCAGCTCGGGTGTTCAGGCAGTCAGTCACCAAGCGTGTGATGCAGGCTCTCACCCCCAGTCCTAGAGAGGCATGGGTGATTGGTGCAGGCACTGGACTCTGGCTGTGGTAGGGTATCATGCGCTGAGCCAGGCAGGGGGCTGACGGCTTCCCCTGAGAGTCTGAAAGGAAAGCGTGTCCCTATTCTCTAGGGTGAGTAAGTAGGTGAGTTTTAATGCCAGACTAAGAGCACCCCACTCTGTTGGCAGTAAAGACTCGAGGGCACCACTTTTTCTTGAACTCCTATAGCAGGTGACTAGGCACTTTAGGTGCTACCACCAGTCCTCAAGACCCTGCTGCAGATCAATAAAAGTGCCTACTTAAGGGGAAGGGCTGTTTCAAGGAACACAAACCTGCCTGTTCACAGCTGAAGCAGTTGAAGTTAAACTTCAGATGTTTGCCCTGTTGTACCGTGGCAGTGAGGGCTAACGCTGTTGAGATGGGTCCCCACAAGTCTATACAGGGGTGTAAGACACTCAGAGTCTGCAGACCCCTGATACCTGTGGCCAGCAAAGGAGCGGTGCCAACCCTGTGTTCCTGGCCTAGTGGAGCCAGCAGCTTATTTGTTCCCTCTCCAAGGCCAGGAGAATGGGTCAGGGCACCTTTTGGGATCTACTTCCAGCCCAGCAGACTCCCAGTGCAGAGCACAGAGTGAGGAGGTAAAAGGGAGAGAGGTTTTTCCCAAATGGGCTTTTTTTTCTTTTTTTTTTAATCCTCACGAAAGGGTGCATGCGTGTACTTATCCTAGCCTCTTGGGAGCTGTTCTTCACTGGTTTGGAGTGTCCAAGCAGAATCTCTGCTGCCAGGTCTCTCTCTATGTGGAAACTGCTTCCCGGGTGCGCACACAGCAGAGCTGTTTGCCTGCTTCACCACGGACTGGCTTCCAAACGGTCTTCCTCTCCCATTTCACTCAGACAGATTTCTTAACGTTGCCTTGTTCAGGGCTGCCAGATGTTCACATAGAATCAAATCACTTGTTTTTCCAGGTCTTTGTTGTAAGAGGGATATAGGAAGCATCTAACTACTCTGCCATGTTGACCATGCCCCCAGGTCTTCCTCTTTTTCACTGACCCTCTACCTTACCAAGTGTGATGTCCTTCTCCAGGGACTGGTCCCTCCTGATAACATGTCCAAAGTACGTGAGATGAAGTCTCATTAACCTCCCTTCTAAGGAGCATTCTTGCTGTATTTCTTCCAAGACAGATTTGTTCGTTCTTCTGATAGTCCGTGGTATATTCAGTATTCTTTGCCAACACCATAATTCAAAGGTATCAATTCTTCTTCGGTCTTCCTTATTCATTGTCCAGCTTTCACATGCAATTGAAAGTACCACGGCTTGAGCCAGGCACACTAGAGTCCTCAAAGTGACATCTTTGCTTTTGAACACTTTAAAGAGTTCTTTGGCAGCAAAATTGCCCAGTGCAATACGTTGTTTGATTTCTTGACTGCTGCTTCCATGGGCCAGTCCTGGTGGGGCAGTGGTTGAGAGCTTAGCTTCCATGACATTGATTATCTGCAGCCATGGTCAAGTCACTGAATCTGTCTAAGCCTTACTTTATTCAACTGTGAAGTACAGTAATCCAACTTTGAATATCTTATTATGTGGTTGTGATAACTAAATAAGACAAATAAAAAATATTTTGGGAAATATTTTGTAAAGGTAGGATCTTGTGATTATCATTATTTGTTTTCCTCATATAGGAATTTAGTTTTTTCTGAATGTTAACCTTTATGTACCCTGACTGATTAGGAAAGTGTTGTCTGTAGAGTGGTTTGAACTCCGTAGATGGAAGGTGGTTAGTAGAGTAAATCCCGTTGCATAGGGCAGCCTCATACATGTTATGCATTATGTTAAGTGGTTTATGGGGCCCAAGCAAACAACAACAACAAAACTGTTGCTATCAGAAATCCAGTTTGAACAATCATTGTGAGAGAATAAATATGGGAGAAAGGATTGATCTTCATCCAATACTTTAAAGATTCTAGTAGCTGTAAAAGTGACTTACTAGTTCTGTTGACATATTTACAACCATCCAGCTTCCTACTTTCTGCTTCCTATTTCCTCTTTCTTGTTCTGCCTGAATATCAATTTTTACAAGCATTCTTTTATGGTTAAATGTTTCCACACTTATCATCTTGATAGGAAACCATGTAATGATTTCACCTGTAAAATCATAAGTTTTTACTTTAGAAGTGAAGCATCATTTTGTGATTCAATTTATTCAGAAAAGTGTTTGAGGGCTTATCATTCTTTTTGCTGTTTTTCTTTTTACCATGCTGAAAGGTTCTCCAGTATATGTGATTTTCTTACTTGCCATTTCTACAGGACCTTCCTTTTTAACCTCAGCCAATATCTCCCAGATATTTGTATCTGAAAATCACACAACTAAAAATTTACTACAGTGTACTCTAATTGCTATTGTCACTTTTATTTAATATAGTTGCAGAGGACAGAGCTAGAGAGGCTCAATTTTTCTATGTATTAGGCATGGTATAAATAATCTTTGGACAGTTAAATAAATATGAGATTACTTCTCAGAAAAATGAGGAATGGACTCGTGTTATGAGGACTTTTATTTACGCTGGTTGGCTTCCCTCTTAATAACATAAACACAAGCAAACAGACAAACAAAAAATAAACTAAATACTCTATTTTATTTACCTGTCTGCCATTAGGATATACTCCTACATTTGGCTTAAAGAAATTTTGGCAGTGAGTCATGCAAAGTCACTTTTGCCTCACTAATAAGCAATTTGTTTCTGTGATTATAGCATATTCTTCTAGTTTCCACTAGTGTGAAGAGTCTGTAATACCTTAAGTCAGAGAAAGGAGACTTGGGTTATTATTTTGTGGGAAGTGACATGGAAAAATAAAAAAAGAAACTATCTTTTATTCTGGCATTTTTTTATTTTTAAATTTTTATTTCAGTTTATACTTTTATCCTACTATTGCTGGTGAAGAGCTGTTAGTGGAGTGTGCTATTGGAGCATGATTGTCTCTCATCAAACGGCACCCCATGGGGATTGGCTACAGTCTATGGGTGAGGAACTATTCCAACAAGTATATGAGTTATAGAATTGCTTTGAAAAACTCATTATTATGAATATTTTAATACTTCCTTAGAGATGTGGCCTACCTGCATCCGGAATAATAATTATTGTGCTAACTAACACTGTTTCCTTTTCAGTTTAGACCTCCATCAGCTCTCTATCTCTCTTGGGCTCCATAGAGAGAATCAACTCATTAACTCATTAAATATAGTCTGTCATCATTTGTATTCAGTGGTCTTCAATTTTCTGAGATTAATTTTTCACATTTTATTCCTGTTGACCAGGAGATGATGAGTTGACAAAACAGCCCAAATAATTTTTTAGAGAAAATTAGTGTTAAATCTTTCCTCTCTTCATCTTACTAACAAATAAACCCATTGCCATGGAGTCGATTCTTACTCATAGTGACCCTATAGGACAGAGTAGAACTGCCCCACAGGATTTCCAAGGAGTGGCTGGTGGATTTGAACTGCTGACTTTTTCGTTAGCAGCCAAATGCTTAACCACTGAGCCACCAGGGCTCCCTTCATCTTGCTAAAGATGTACAGTTCCTGCATCACACAAGAGTATTTGTAGAAGGAGACAGGGAAGGAGAAACAGGAAGTAAAAGACTTTTCGGGTATATTCAGAGTTTTTATTTTTAGTTTTCCTCTCTTTTATTTGAGGAACAAAAGGCCTTGATGTGTCCTGGAGTATATGAAGATGTCAAATGACTGCAGAAGAGTCAGGAAAGAGGGGTTTATTTTTGCTTAGCTTTGCCCTGAGTTCATTTTTCTTGTTGCTTAAGCTTCTTATCGACATTAATTTTAGCCTCCAAAGATGTTTTGCATAACAAGAATTATAATCAAGTGTCTAAAATAGTCCTGAAAAACCATAGTTTCAAATACTTTAGGAAGATGAATCACTTCCTTAACACGGACCAATGTGCTGTTTGAAATGATTACTTATGAGACAGAAGCAATACATAATTAAGCAGTTTGTGACATGCAAAAAAAGAAATCATCGAAATGCAAACAATAAATGTTTCTTCTGTTCGTCATGGAGGCTAGAGGAAATCCACAGCTCCTCCTTATTTCCATTTTGGAATAAGGGGGTGTTGAGTATTACAAAGATGTATTCCAGTAGTGAGTAGAAATATTTCTCCAAAAGGCAGAAATGAACTGAGGCCAATTTACATTACGCTGGATTATAAATCCTCTACAAAACCATTACTGGGTATACATTCATGGTGTTAAATCTTTTTTTTTTTTTAATTATTTGAGTAGTAACTTTTTGGGGGGGGCTTACATTTGTTCTTACCTCTCTGAGAAATAGCTTCAAAGTCAGGGTTTTGTGCCACCTCTGAAGAACAAAGGAGAAGGGAAAAGGAGTTAACTGTATCTCCAACACATGTAAGTTTATAAGATTCTTGGCTTTATTTTTCCCAGGCTTTCACTTTTAGCAGCCACACCAGTACTACCCTGAATACTAACGAACTGTAATAGAAGGCATCAATCATGGTCCATCCAGGATAGAGACATAACCATGTGCAAAGCAATAGACCCTCTGGCTTAATGAAGCCTTCTTAAAAATTATTTGCATTCAAATCCAGAGGAGCTATCAGAGCTTGTAAAGGAGGAAAATAACACTGCCTACCCTGTAGGATCTCAGAAAACAGATTGTAAGGTTTTGAAGGCAGGGGACCTCCCTGGTCTTGCTTGTTTGCCTTTTCCTATTGTGACTCATTAAAATCCTGGGCACACAATGTTTACTGACCAAAGGTTGGAAGAAATACAGGAAATAAAGCCTCAAACTGCAGAATAGAATGTAAAAGAATACAAAGAGCTGGGGTTAATAAGTTTTTGATCAGCAAATGTTTTTCTGCAATCCTTGAGGTTTGCTGTAGACAATGGAGCTCAGATTAATGTCTCCCACACTTAAACCTCATCTTTCTTCCATCTTCTTAAACTAAGTGTCTATATTCTATATATTTCCCCTGTCTAATGACATTATTAAGCCTCAAGAGTGGTTTCGAACCTCACTAACTTTGAGACCAAAGTAATATATTGTTGTTGTTATGTGCTGTCAAGTCAATTTTGACTCATAGCATCCCATGTAACAGAGTAGAACTGCCTCTTAGGGTTTTTTTTTTTTTTTTTTTCTTTTTTAAACTATAATCTTTAGAGAAGCAAATTGCCAGGTCTTTCTCCTGCAGAGTAGGGTAGGTTCGAACTGCCAACCTTTCAGTTAGCAGCCGAGAATTTAACTGTTTGTACAACCAGGGCTCCTTAACCTAATACAGAGTGGCATTATTGTGAAGTGAAGCTGTTGCCCAAATATCAGACACACTGCATCCATGGCGTCACTGAATCAACTTACATAATTCACTTTCGAAGAAGCTCCTACTGAACCTTGAAAAGCTTGTTGCGATGGTTAATGTTGTGTGTCAACTTGGCTAGGCTATGAATCTCAGTGGTTTGGTAGCCCCTATGTAATCATCTTCCATTTTGTGATCTGATGTGAGCAGACAATCAATTGAAAAGGAAGTTTCCTTGGGGATGTGGCCTGCCCTTGTGCCCTGGTGGCACAGTGGTTAAGAGCTTGGCTGCTAACCAAAAGATCAGCAATTTGAATCCACCAGCCATTCCTTGGAAACCTTATGGGGCAATTCTTCTCCGTCCTATAGGGTCACTATGAGTTAGAATTGACTTGAAGGTAAGGGGTTTGGTGGGTTCTGTCCCCCACCTCCATAGGAAGAGTATATGTCCCTAACCCACTGAGATTATACTTAACCCAGGACATGTTTGGCCAGTGGAACTTGGGCAGCAGAGACAGTTCAGGTACTATGGTTAGAGTTTAACAGACCTCACGTAGTTCTGCTTATCCCTTTGGGTGTTTCAAATCTTTGCCATAAAAAGAACATGTCCCAGATAGCCACTGCCTCTTCAGCCTTTGATCCAGGGTAAGACATGAGGAACAAAGTGCAGCAATCCTACAGAGCCACAGGAAGTGGAGCCATGCTAGATGATACACAGTAGGAGAAGTGAGAAGTAGAAGTTCATAGTTGTGTGCCACTAAACTTTTGTGGTCATTTTTCATGCACAATTATTGTAGTAATAATTAACTAATATGCCATTGCTCTTTGTATCCCCTCCCTAAATTTGATAAAGGAATCAGTTAAAATTATTTTGCCTATAAAAGCTCATAATCTAAATTGTATATTGTGAAGATAAAAAAGAAAAAGTAGAAAAAGACTCATCAGTATATGGAAAAAAATTTAGCAACTATATTTATACATAATCATTGGCTCATGCAGCCTTTATGTTCATGACCAAATACATTGTGAAATAATATGTATATGTGTCTAATCTCTGGTAATAACTTTTATTTTCAATGAGTTTGGAAAAGCTTCCTGGTGAGAGTGAGGTTTCAGAAAGGCATTGAATTACAGGAAGGGACTGAGCAGGTTATGGGAAATACTATACACCAGAATAAATCACAAATTCTTTTTTAATGTTATAACATATCGTGATTTGCCATTATTTGGAGCCTCTGTTGACAAGTGTCTTAATCCGACTTCTCTAGAGAAGAAAACCAGTGATGCACTGTAAATTTATATAGAGAGAAATTTACTTCAAGGAAATGGCTCACACAATTGCGGGGACTGGAGAGTCTCAAATCCTTGGGTTAGGCAACAGGCTGAAGACCTCTGCTTTATGTGGTTGCAGGCACTGACGAATCCAAAATCTGCATGTCAGGTGGCAGGCTGCATGCCTCTGCTGGCTCTCGGGATTGCAGGTGTTGGTGAATACAAAATCTACAGATCAGGCAGCAAGCCAGAGACTTCTGCAAGCTTACAACCCAAGAATCGGAGGTCAGACGATAAAAAGATTGCAGGGTCTAGAAAGAGAGTGAGCTTTGCCATGACATCCATTTATATATACTGGAGGCAAGCCACCCATTGCCATCGAGTCAATTCTGACTTATAGGCAACCTATAGGACAGAGTAGAACTGCCCCATAGGATTTCCAAGGCTGTAGTCTTTACAGAAGCAGACTGCCACATCTTTCTTCCACAGAGCGGCCAGTGGGTTCACACCACCAAACCTTTGCTTAAGAGTTTAGCCACAGTGCCACCAGAAGAAGGGACTATATATTGAGCAATATTCCAAACCTACTACAGTCTATCCTTTTATTCACATTGTCCATATCCCTCTCGTTTGCAGAAAAAATGTTCACTACCATTCCAAGAATTCAGTCTCACCCAATGATGGCATCAAGTCTGAATGCCAGATGTAGCACTTCTTGACCCAGAGACCTACAACTAAAAAGAAAACTGTTTGTTTCCTTTGCCAGGTGGAAACCCCAGATTCTGCTGGGAGCATCTCCTCTCAGCCAAGAAACGAGAGACCAAAGTGGGAGAGTAGAAAAGAGCCTTTACTTGGTTGCTCAAGGAAAGGAACAGTTCAGGCTGTTGCCACCAACAGGGGGAAAGTTCCTTTTAAGGCGTTTATACGTAGAAAGTTCATACAAGTTACATCAGCAACACTCTTAGCCATACTACCAGGTGCAATGGGGTTTACATACAAATTCAGGCATTGTGTGTCCAGAAAAGGGCGGTTAAACTCCACGCAGAGGTTGGGAAGTTACTATGTATGAGGTATTTAATGAGCTAGAAGGTTATTCTGAATGTCAACATGGCAACTAACCAGGTTTCCACCAATTTCCTCTAGTTTTGGGCAGCAGTTAAGGAGA
The DNA here is from genome assembly GCA_030035585.1 of Dugong dugon. NCBI lineage: Eukaryota > Metazoa > Chordata > Mammalia > Sirenia > Dugongidae > Dugong > Dugong dugon. Next base: position 54,577,221 of record CM057480.1, read on the forward strand.
GGGACCAGGATTTTAACGTAAAGCTACGGGGTGTGCCAAGGAAGCTGCTTGAGGCAGTGGAATTTTCTGCAGCCTGGAGACCTTTGCCTTAGTCCCTCCTTTTCTTCTTTGGATATTGGTCATTCAGGACCAGTGTCCATTCTAAACTACGCCTGGCTCGGAAATGTTTGGCATGTTCTTGGGGAGGGGGCAAATATTGGACATATGCTTAAACAGTTGACCTTTCATCATAGCCACTGATCTACTGTTGAGGAATTGTGGGTAGGCAGACCTCACAATGGTGTATTAGTCTCTGCCAAATGTTTTCTTTTTATTTATTAATTGCACTTCCTCTTTTTTTAGCCAGTAAACTGGATGAAGAGGTACAGGGATTAAGTGTAAACCTTGCCCTACACGTGAAGGGGAGTGTGAAAAAATCCAGCAATTATTAGCTCATGCAGTATGGTTTACAACTGCCTGGTGAAATCTGTTAAGAACATTGAAATGCCATCTAGCATTTACACATAGGGCAACTCCTAGGAATAATCACATCATCCTGTTCTTGGTTGATTCTGCTCACTCAAATGTCTACAGCAATCTAACCTGTTCAAGTAGAGTATACAGGTGTAAGAGAATACAAACATCAAGGTTATTAGCAGTGTTAAGAGTTTAGGGGAGATCTCACTCATGCAGGAAGGTGTCAGGGACTAACAAGTGCTTAAGGTCCTCAACTGGCTCACAAGTCCAGTTCTCACAGTTCTGATGAATTTGTCCCTTGGTGTCCAGCGGTGTGATTTTCTTTACTAGATTATGGTGGATTTAAGCTTTGAGCTCACTGAGTTTGACAGCCATCGGGGTAGCCAAGAGGACTTCAAAGGGGCCAGTCCACTTCTGCTGAAGGGGATTGGCTTTTCACACCTTGAGAAGGACCCAGTCACCAGACTGGAATGGATGGAGGGGCACCTCTGTCTCAGGCAGTTTCCTCAGGTGAGCATATCCGCGGAGAGAAGACAGTCGTCCAAAGAGATTGCAAGTATTTAGTAATTTGAACATCCCCAACCTCGTGGAGGGAGGGAGGTTGGTTATCATTAAGGCAAGCTATGTTCATCATATTGGGGTTCTCTAATAAAGGGTACCCGTGTAATAGCTCAAACGGACTAAGTTTTAGTTTGCCTCTAGGTGTGGACCAAACTCTCAAAAGGGCCATAGGCAGTGCCTTTGTCCGTATCAACTTGGTCTCTTTGCTAGCTGTCTCTTCAGAGTCTGGTTAGCCCACTCTACTTTGCTGTTGGATTGGTGTCTCCAGGCTGTGTGTAAGTTCCAATTAATGTTCAGGACGGTTGTCACTGATTGCACTACCAAGGCCACAAAATGGGGCCCGTTGTCACTGCCAGTGGAGATGGGAAGCCAGAATCGAGGGATGATTTCATTCAGGGGGTGTTTCACAACCTTGGTGGCCTTTTCAGTCCTGCAAGGAAAAGCTTTAACCCAGTTAGTGAAGGTGTCGATAAAGACTAGCAGATATTTGTAACTGCTGAGAGTTCGAGGCATCTCAGTGAAATCCACCTGCCAGGCATTGCCCCAGTTCACTGGACCCCTGGGGAATGCTTCAGCAGTGTTTTCGGGATTATTTTTCATGCAGGTGGGGCAGCTCTTTACCACTGCCAAAATAGTGGGGTGGACCTTGGGTCCAATTAAAGGTCTCTTAACCCAATCATATAATGGTATCAAAAGCCTGTTGCTCTGTCCTGGCCCATTCTAAGGGGTCTGTGTCTTTTCCTTCCAAGGCTCAGTGTAAAAGCTTGGCAATAATTCTGAAATTTGGGATCCAGATGCAGCAAAAAACAGCCCTTCTCAAAAAACCTCTGTGCTGTCTCTTGTTGGTAGGACCCGTCAATCTGCAGATAGAGTCTTTTGGGACAGGAAGGAGTTCTGGTTTTCCATGTCTGACTTTAAAACCCAGATAAATCACCTCCTTTTGGTTGACCTGAGATTTTTTTCCAAGACCGAATATCCAGTATTTCCTAGAAAATTCAAAACCTCTGTAGTATTCTGGAGGCAACTGTACTCATTGTGGCTGTGGATCAGTAAATCTTCCACATACTGGAGGAGTATACCATTGGTCAAGGTCAATTGTCTCACTCAGTTCCTTAGCTAGGGTGGACCTGAAAAGAGTGGGGCTGTTTTTAACCCCAGGGGAAGGACTTGCCAGCAGAGTCGTTGCTTTTGTCCATTGTCTGTCTGGGTCCTCCCACTCCAAAGCGAAGATCTCCTGGCCTTTTTTTTTTTTTCCCCCCACTCAGATGCGGAAGAACACATCCTTCAGACCCAGTACAGTGAATCTGGAAAAAACTGGGTGACAAGTTTGATAGCAAGGGATATGGTTTGGGAACTACAGGGTGGACTCTGACTGTTACCCGCTTGACGGCTCGCAGACCTGAAGGAACCGGTATTGTCCATTTTTCTTCTTCACTAGCCTGATGGGGGTGTTGAACTGTGACTGACACGATCTGAGCAGCCATGTTTCAGGTACCTGGTGATGATTTTTACCAGTGCCTGCCAAGCCTCTGCCCAGATGGGGTGTTGCTTAAGTTGGGGGAGATATGCTGAGTAGGAGCTCGGCCCCCACCAGGGGAACATTTTTGGCATAAACTGGCACTTTGTGGGCCCATACCCACAAGACCACTGCATCCTTGATGTCTGGCGCTACCAATCCCTGGTAGTGTCCTTCCATGCTATAATTGGTGGGTGACTCAGTGGTAAGGGCTATCTGCAGTCACCATTCATTCTCTGGTGGTATGTACATCTATCTGCATGATCCCTTTATCAAAAGAAATTTGAGCTTGCAGTTTGCACAAGTCTCTTAACAGCAAGGCAATGTGACAGGCATGTAGAGAAAAGAATGTGTTAACGAGTTCTCATGTATGAAGCAGGTTGGAGGATGGAGGAAGGGAGGTTTCTCCCTCTTTCTCGGGACTTCCACTACTGACAGTTTGTTTCATTGGGGCTATCGTTTTCTGGGTCAGGATAGAGTGATTTGCTCTGGCATCCACTGGAAACCATACAGGTTCCCGCATCCCCCACCTTCATTATAACCAGAGATTCAGGTGGGGGACTCTCACCTCTGGTCTTCCTCAATCCGAGTCTTCACCCATTGGCATCATGGGGCACTGGGCAGCCCCAGGCTCTTTGTTATCTCTGGGTAGGAATTTAGGGCACTCATTCTTCCAGTGTCCTCTCTCTTGGCACTAGGCGCACTGGTCTCGGTTTAACTGGGCTCAGGGCCTCTCACCTCCCTGCCTCCCTCTTCTTGGGCTGCCAGGAGACAAGTCATTTTCCCACAAGGCAGAGGCCAGAAATACAGCCTGTCTCTTCTGACCAGTAATTTTTCCCTTTTCTTGTTCCAAATCCCAGTTGGAATATACCTGATAAGCAAGCTCAACAAGCTGTGAGATTTCCAACTCCACACCTCCCTCAAGTTTCTGGAGGTTTTTGTTTGTTTGTTTTTATATGTCCAGGACACTCTGCCTTATAAAAATCATATTCACCATGCAAGCATTTTCAGGGTCCGTGTCTGTGAACTGTCTAAATGCCTCATAAATTCTTTCCAGAAACTTAGAGGGATCTTTAGTTGGTTCTTGTTTGATACCATTTATTTTGCTAAGGTTTTTTGTTTAGACACTCCTTTCTTGAACCATTCTAAAAGGCATGCCCTATGATAAGCAAGGCATGTCCGTCCCTTGGCCATATTCTGATCCCAGCCAGGGTCCCCCGCAGGGAAATTTTCTGCCCCCAGCTAATTTACTGCCTGCATTTCTTGGCACCTGTTGGCCTTGGCCCTGGCCTTTTCTAGGACCATGTGCCTTTCTTTTGGGGTCAGGAACACATCTAGCGGCACCTGACGATCTGCCCAATTAGGGTTATGAGTGCAGAAGATGGAGGGGTAAGATCCTGAATTCTTAGTCTTCCTGATACCTGGGACAATGGTTTTTCAAGTTATAAAGATCACTTGTTGAGAAAGATTGGTGGACCCAGACTATGCCAGCGTCTCCTGCCGGGACTTGTCAGAGTAGGTGCCCCTGAGGTCGGATGTGCTATGGCTCTCTGGAGAAATAGTCACCCTTGTATTACTTTCATTCTCCCTAGTCACTGAATTGGGGTGCCCAAAGACCATTCCACTCCACAAATGGGGCAGCGTGCTCAACACTGTGGTGGGAGGGTTTGGGAGGGGTAGATATAGGGACTGAGAAGGTTTCGTGGCAGGAATTGCTGCTGACACAGCCACTTCTTTTGGAACGGAAACATAAAGGGGCAGCAATACCTGCACTGGAGCAGCAGGCAAGAGCAACAACGATTCTTCTCAGGGTCAAAGGGAGGATTGGTGGTCACAATTCACCGACCCCTTTTCTGGACTAGAATGTTACATATTTTTGCAATCCCTTGTATTGATACCGAGTCATAAAGTCTTCCACATAACACCTTTCATCCCATTTACCCTCGTGAGTACAGAAAAGATCAAGTTGGAGGATAATAGTATAATTTAGAGGCCTATTTGCTAGCCACTTTTCTCCACCTGCCAATTCATATTGAGGCTGCACAGTGTTACAAATGAAAATCATCTCTTTCTTTCTCATAGGGTCTGATCCAGAATATTCTCAGTTCTTAAGGATGCCTCCCAGCCGGTTGCATTCAGGGATCCTTTGAATGTTCTGCGTTCTCCAGACACACATGCACATACACACCTACACACTCACACAACCTAATCTGGTGCACCAACCTTATAACATATACCTAGAGCTATAAGTCGGAATCGACTCACCGGCAATGGGTTTGGTTTTTTGCTTTAGAGCCTTTTATGTTGTCAATGGTCAATTCCTCTCACTTTTTAGGACTCTTCTAAGGCCTTATCTAGGAATTACTCTGTTATTTACCAAATAACCCAAGATACCTAGAGCCGTTAATGCCTCAATGGTCAATTCCTCTTGCTTCTTGGGACTCTTCTAAGGCTTTACCTAGGTACTAACCAAATAACCCAGGCAAGTTTTGTGTCTCCCATGGAGTCACCATTGGCTTCAAGGTGGATTGGCTTCCAGGGCTGCTCCAAGGTCTCTGGGAGAAATCTCTTGGTGGTGCCAGACTTTGGGGCCAGTCTATTGTCCAATCAACCACAGGAACCTAGCAAATGACTCCTGACTGGCTTGCCAGAAATGTTGCCAGGTGGAAACCCCAAGTTCTACTTGGCATGACTCAGCCAGTGAATGAGAGACCAAGGCAGGAGAGTAGAAGGGCACCTTTATTTCATTGTGCAAGGAAAGGAACAGTCAAGGCTGTTGCCACTAAGACTGCTCAGTGAGGACAAGGGGTTTACAAGTAGGAAGTTCATACAAGTTACATCAGCAACACTCTTAATCATAACTACAAAGGTGCAATGGGGTTTACATATAACTTCATGCCTTGCATGTTCTGAAAATGGTGCTTAAACTCCACCCAGAAGCGAGGAAGTTACTATATATGAGGTATTTAGTGAGCTAGAAGGTTATCCTGAATGTCAAGATGGTGCCTAAACCAGCTTCTGCCAATTTCCTCTAGTTTTGGGCAGCAGTTAAGGAGAGGGGAACCAGAATTTTAATGTAAAGCTTCAGGGCATGCTAAGGAAAAGAACCAGGATTTTAATGTAAAGCTACAGGATGCATTAAGCAAGCTGCTTGAGGCAGTGGTATTTTCCACAGCCTGAGGACCTCTGTTTTACATCCTACACATGCAATATTAAAGAGTAGAAAAGGGACAGGATAACTGAAATAAACACTTCCATATTACAATGAATTTGAAGGAATTCAGGACAGATCAAGAAAAGAGGCATAATCACAAGGTAGCATTGCACAACAAACTGTTCATTGGGGCCCACGCACTGACAGCCTCATGTATGGAGAGGTTCCCACAGCAGGAGGTCTTCCAGAGGAAAGTGGTGCAGGGAGCCACCAGAAAGGGAAGAGGACATGAAAAATTCTGGGGAAGGAAAAAGAGGATAAAAGGGGGAGGGGCTTATGTACACCTCAGGTGAGATCTCTGCAGCAAGGTAGAGAGTCTCTGGGTTAGGGAACTCCAAAGGCAGCACCTTACAGTCTTTTTAACAATAGGATTTTATGTTATTTAGGGCTATTAGATGTTGGATGCAGTTTCCCAAGGTACTTAAAGCAAATGGACTCTAAGTGACTAAAAATCTCTTATTTGGACTAGTTTGAAAACAACTGAATGTATACAAGCTTGAGTTTAGTGTTGGCAGGATTTTTGGGCTAACAGATCTCAGCTTGCTATAAAGAAGTGAGAAATCATTTTAATTCTCCTGGAATACAGATTTCTGGCTTTCATGGAAGTTGGGGTAACTCAACAGGCCATTACCCTTAGATGTCCTTTTGAACCTTGAATCTTGAAAAAACTGGCTCCTAAAAGCCACTTTTGAGTCAAACAGTGGTCTAGATAAACTAGTAAGATTGTTTTGCCTTGGGCATTGTTCTTTTTTAAAGAATTCAATCAGTTTTGGAAAACTGACTTCAAGAATCAAACTAAGGACTAGTGGACCACAAATACCACGGCCTCCACCAGATGGAGTCCAGTACAACTAGATGGTACCTGGCTACCACACTGACTGCTCTGACCAGCATCATAACAGAGGGTCCCAGACAGAGCTGGAGAACAATGTAGAACAAAATTCTAACTCACAAAAAAACACCAGGCTTACTGGCCTGACAGACACTGGAGAAACCCCAAGAGTATGGCCCCTGGACACCCTTTTAGCTTAGTAATGAAGTCACTCCCGAGGTTCATCGCAAAACAAGACTAATGGGGCACAACAGTCCAGGGACAAAGACTAGAAGGCAGGAGGCGACAGAGGAGCTGGTAATAGGGAACCCAAGGTTGAGAAGTGACAGTGTTGACATATCATGGGGTTGTTAACCATTGTCATAAAACAATATGTGTACTGTTTAATGAGAAACTATTTGTTCTGTAAACCTTCATCTAAAGTACAATTTAAAAAAAAAAACTATTCAAAATAAAACAAAAAAAGAATCAGACTAGGAGCTATGTTTAGGGTAATTGGTATTTTTTTTTTTTTTATTGTACTTTAGGTGAAGGTTTACAGAACAAATAGTTTCTCATCACACAGTCAGTCAGTATGCATATTGTTTTATGACATTGTTTAACAAACCCACAACATGTCAAAACTCTCCCTTCTTGACCTTGGAGGACCTCTTTTCTTTTTTTGGTGAAAATATACATAGCCAAAAACACACCATTTCAAAAATTTCTACATGTACAATTCAGTGACATCGATTATGCTCTTCCAGTTGTGCTGTTATTCTCACTATCTTTTTCCAAATTATTCCATCAGCATTATCTTCAACTCACTGCCTGCTAGGCTTCCCGTCACACCTTCTGAATTGCTGTTGTCAATTTGATGTCACATAGATAATGCCTTTTTTTTTTTTTTTGTACTTTAAATGAAGGTTTACAGAACAGAATAGTTTCTCATTAAACAGTACACATATTGCCCTATGACAATGGTTAACAACACCACATCATGTCAACACTGTGCATTCTCAACCTTGGCTTCCCTGTCACCAGCTTTCCTATCCCTTCCTGCCTTCTAGTCCTTGTCCTCGGACTGCTGTCCCTCATTAGTCCCATTTTATTTTAGAGGACTGTCCAATCGCCAGCTGAATGATGAAACCTCAGGAGTGACTTCACCACTGAGATAAAAGGTGTCCAGGGACCATACCCTTGAGGTTTCTCCAGTCTCTGTCAGGCCAGTAAATCTGGTCTTTTTTTGTGTATTAGAATTTTGTTCTACATCCTTCTCCAGCTCTGTCCAGGACCCTCTGTTGTGATCCCAGTCAGAGCAGTCAGTGGTGGTAGCCGGGCACCATCTAGCTGTACTGGACTCAGTCTGGTGGAGGCCTTGGTAGCCATGGTCCATTAGTCCTTTGGACTAATCTTTTCCTTGTATCCTGTTCTCTTCATTCTCCCTTGCTTCCGAAGGGGTGAGACAAGTGAAGTATCTTAGATTGCTGCTCACAAGCTTTTAAGAACCCAGACACTACTGACCAAGGTAGAATGTAGAACATTGTCTTTATAAGCTGTGTTATTGCAATTGAGCTAGATGTTCCCCGAGACCATGGTCCCCACAGCCCTCCACCCAGCAATTCAGTCCCTCAAGGAGTTTGGATGTGTCTATAGAGCTTCCATGACCTTTCCTTGTATAAGTTGTACTGGCTTCCCCAGTACTATGTACTGTCTTACCCTTCACAAAAGTTACCACTCATCTATTGTCTGTTTAGTATTCTCCCCACCCCTCCCATCCCGAGTAACCAAAAAAGATTGTTACTTTTTGTGTGTAAACTTTTTCATGAGTTTTTACAGTAGAGGTCTTATGCAATATTTGTCCTTTTGTGATTGACTTATTTCACTCAGCCTAATGTCCTCCAGTTTCATCCATGTTATGAGATGCTTCACAGATTCATCATTGTTCTTTATCATTGCATAATACTCCACTGTGTGTATGAACCATAGTTTGTTTATCCATTCATCAGTTGACCAGCATCTAGGTTGCTTCCATCCTTTTGCTGTTATGAAAAATGCTGCAATGAACATGGGTGTGCATATTTCTATTCATGTGATGGCTCTTATTTCTCCAGGATATATTCCTAGCAGAGGGATTGCTGGATTATATGGTATTTTTATTTCTAGCTTTCTAAGGAAGTTCCATATCATTTTCCAAAATGGTTGTATCATTATGCAGTCCCACCAGCAGTGCAGAAGAGTTCCGATCTCCCCGCAGCCTCTCCAACATTTGTTATTTCCAGTGTTTTTGATTCGTGCCAGTAATGCCAGGGTGAGATGGTATCTCATTGTGGTTTTAATTTGCATTTCTCTAATGGCTAGTGATCATGAGCATTTCCTCACATGTCTGTTGGCCACTTGAATGTCTCCTTTGGTGAAGTGTCTGTTCATTCCCTTTGCCCATTTTTTAACTGGATTATTTGTCTTTTTGTTGTAGAGGTGTTGGATTTTCTTGTAGATTATAGAGATTAGACCTTTGTCTGACTTGTAATGTCCAAAATTTTTTTCCCAGTCTGTAGGTTCTCTTTTTACTCTTTTGGTGAAGTCTTTTGAAGAGCATAGGTGTTTGATTTTTAGAAGATCCCAGTTATCTAGCTTATCTTCTGGAGTTTGTGTGTTGTTGGTTATGGTTTGTATCCTGTTAATGCCGTGCATTAGGGCCTCTGGGGTTGATCTTATATTTTCTGCTATGAACTTTATAGTTTTTGCCTTTATATTTAGGTCTTTGATCCATTTTGAAGTAGTTTTTGTATATGGTGTGAGGTATGTGTCCTGTTTCATATTTTTGCAGATGGACATCCAGTTTTGCCGGCACCATTTGTTGAAAAGACTGCCTTTTCCCCATTTGATGGACTTTGGGCCCTTGTCAAAGATCAGGTGACTGTAGGTGGATGGATTTACATCCAGGTTCTTAATTCTGTTCCATTGGTCAATGTATCTGTCGTACCAGTACCAGGCTGTTTTGACTACCATAGCTGTCTTGTAGGTTCTGAGGTCGGGTAGTGTGAGTTCTCCTACTTTATTCTTCTTCTTCAATAGTACTTTACTTATTCGGGGCTTCTTCTCTTTCCATATAAAGTTAATGATTAGTTTTTCCATCTTTTTAAAGAATGTTGTTGGTACTTGAATCGGGATTGCATTGTATTTGTAAATTTCTTTGGGTAGAACTGTCATTTTCACTATGTTGAGTCTACTTGTCTATGAGCATGGTATGTTTTTCCATTTATGTAGATCTCTTTGGGTTTCTTGCAGTAGTGTTTTGTAGTTTTCTTTGTATAGGTGTTTTACATCCCTGGTCAGATTTATTCCTAAGTATTTTATTTTTTTAAGAGCTATTATAAATGGTATTGTTTTCCTGATTTCCTTTTCATCGTTCTCTTTATTGGTGTATAGGAATCCAACTGATTTTTGTATGTTTATCTTGTATCCTGCTACTCTGCTGAATCTTTCTATTAGTTCCAGTAGTTTTCTCATGGAGCCTTTAGGGTTTTCTATGTATACTATCATATCATCTGCAAACAGGGACAGTTTAACTTCTTCATTACCAGTTTGGATGCCCTTTATTTCTTATTCTAGCCTTATTGCTCTAGCTAGAACATCCAGCACAATCTTAAATAGGAGTGGTGATAAAGGGCATCCTTGTCTTGTTCATATTCTCAAGGGGAATGTTTTCAGCTTCTCTCCATTAAGAATGATATTGGCTGTTTGTTTTGCATAGATGCCCTTTATTATGTTGAGATATTTCCCTTCTATACCTATTTTATTAAGAGTTTTTATCAAGAATGGGTGTTGGACTTGTTGAATGCCTTTTCTGCATCATTTGAGATGATAATGTGATTCTTTTCTTTCCTTTTATTTATGTGGTGGATTGTATTGATTGATTTTTTAATGTTGAACCATCCTTGCATAGCTGGTATGAATCCTACTTGGTCGTGGTGTATTATTGTTTGTAATTGGTAATGATTTTAATTGTTCTTCAAGACAACAAATCCTTCCTGACCACAAATTTGTTTATCAGTTCTGTTTTGACTTTTTTTCCACAGCAATACCGATAAGATTTGGTAGAAGAGTGTTTCAAGGTTCTGTCATCATCAGATTTTTGACACTCTAGTCAAAATGTTACCCTGATTTGTAAATTATATAGTCAATAAACTTCAGTCAATTTATATTATTGGCTTAATATGATATTTGTTTTAAATGAAGTAGATAACTTGGGGCTTATGCATAGAGGCCTTCTTTGCCTCATTTATATAACATATATGAATGAGCAAATCCTCACTGGGAAATATTGCCAAGACCCCTGTCCTAGAAACATAGATAGTTCCTTAAATTAAGCCATGGTTCTGTTATCCCCTGGGAAGAGTTCCCTAGTACATTGTTCTCTATAGCTCTCAGCTTCACCTTCTGGAATGTTTTTCATGTTCCATAATCCTTCTTGACCACTTCAAAAGACAGCACATACCCTGTGTTTCAATTATCTATTTCTGTGTAACAAATGACTCCAGTGACTCTAAAGAACAATGGTTTACTATTTCTCACAGTTCTATAGGTTGCCTGTGTTAAGCTGAGTAGTCTGCCTACTCCATGTAGTGTTGTCTAGGGTCACTCATGTGGCTTCATTCATCGACGAAGTTGGCTGAGGCTGGAAAATTCAAGATGGCCTCCCTCAAAGTCTGGCAGTTGGTATTAGCTGTTGTTCAGAGCAACTAGATTCTCCTCCCTACCTTACTATTTATGCTTTCATCATTCAGTAGGATATTGATACAGCATGCAGTTCTGTTACTTGGAATCAGTATCATCCTTGAAAGGCTTGCTTTTAGGCCTCAGTAGATTAGATCCTGAGTAGTCTTTGGCTTAGAGTTACTTTAACCCTCGGTAATGAGGCAATATTCTTCTGAAGACTCTACCCGATGTCCATGTATTACAGGTTCTCTCTGCTTTTGCTAATGGAAATGCAAAATATTCCCAAAACAATGTGAGCTCTGGAAATTGTTCAAAATACTGCTTTTTTATCATTCTTTCCCAAGCCTCATGAACTTTTATTCTAATGCAGATCAAAAATCAGTCAAAATATGAGCCCCCCATACTCCCCACCCTGCAGATTTCTGAAGTTCTTTCTCTGCAGCTTCCTCTTCTCCCATATTTTGTCCCGTAAATCCTACCCATCGCAGTCTCCCTGAATTCTATTTCTGTATCCTCAACTCACCAAAACAATTGCATTCTGTTCCATTACTCCCTTGTTGCACTGCAGCCTAGAAACTGCCTCCAGGCAGTAAACTGGTGCAATGATAGGATTCACCTCAGTTGTGTGATGGATAATAGTCCTGCCTGTAGTCCAATGTTTGAAAACAGTTGTTTCATATATTTTGTCAGTCTTTCTGTTTGCTTATGGCTAGAAGGCAATGAATCCTTCACGGCTAGAGCAGAACAGACCAATCCTCAATTGAGTAGTTTTTATTACCCCATTTTATCTCACAGATTGGCTAATTACCTATACCTCTTTGTTTTATTTTTTTAGTGGTTACTTTATAGTTTACAACATGTAGTTTTAATTTATAAAGGATTAATCTTCAAATAATGTTATACCAATTTACATATAATGTAAAAACTCACAATATGTTCTCTGTGCTTTTTTCATTCATATTTTCCTTTAAGTATGTTACATACACTTCAACAGATTATTATTATTTTTGCTTAAACAATGAATTACTTATTAAAGAAATTAAATATATTAGAGAATGAGGAAACAAATCTTTTGTTCTTTTCCAACATAGAAGCCATGTTTAGAGTTCTTCACTCCCTTGTGTAGATCCAAATTTCCCTCTCATATTATTTTTCCTCCCCGGATAAATTTTCTTTTACATTCCTTGCAGTGCAGGTCTGCTGGCCACAAATTCTTTCAGTGTTTGGTTGTCCTATAAAGTTTTTATTTCACTTTTTGGCTAGACATAGAATTTCAGGTTGATGTTTGTTTTCTTCTTTCCTTCCATTCAGTACTTGAATATCTTTACCATTACCTTTTAAGTTTAGTGTTTTCATGATACAACTTTTCCTTTTCTTTTGAATCTTGCATGGGTTCTGATGAGAAGACAATAATCATTCTTATCTTTGTTATTTAGTACATATGTAACTTTTTTTTAACCTGCTTTTATTTTTTTATCTTGTTATACGATATAAATGCATTAATTTTAGCCTTCTCATGCTTACGGACTGCATGGTAATTCTTTCTCTATCTATTTACTTTGAACCTAACTCTGTCTTTATATGTATATGCATTTCTTGAGGCAGCATAGACTGAGTTTTCCTCTTTTATCCAATCTGACAATCTCTGCCTTTTAATTGGACTATTTAGTCTATGAAACTAATTATTAACATGATTGAATTTACCATTATATTTTTACAATTTCTCTTCTTTTGCCCTCCATGTTGTTCCTCTTCTTTCTTTACTTTTTAAAATAACAGAATTTTTTCATTATTCAAACATAATGTCTCTACTGGCTTTCTAGCTATATATGTTTGCATTATTTTTACTGGTTACTGTAGGGATTAGAATGTTCATCCTTGATTTTTCAGTCTACTTGGATTTAATATTTTAATTTAATCAATGTTTAAAATAAACTAATATTTACTTCATGTAGAATATAGGAAGCTTTCAACCCTATAGGTATATTTATCCCCTCTTCCAGTCCTTTTTACTATAGTTGTCATTTTGACCAAAAAAAACCATTGCCGTTGAGTTGATTCCGACTCATAGGGACCCTATAGGACAGAGTAGAACTGTCCCATTGGGTTTCCAAGAAGCAGCTGGTGGATTCGAACTGCCTACCTTTTGGTTAGCAGCTGTAGCAACTCTATGGTGACTAACAACAGTAATACAATTCCACATACTATCTCTCATTTGATCTTCACAACACTCTCAGGTCTGAATTGGTTACTGAAGGATTTAAGTTACTTCCCGAAGACGGTATTACTGGTTAGTGGTGATTTCAGACTTGCACCTAGAGTCAGTGTTGTTGCCAAAGTATTTACTGCTTCCTAAGCATGTTGGTGAAAGATTCATCTATTTAAGATTATTTGTCTGATAGAGTCAATGGTGACATACAGAGACGTGGCACATTTTATCTCTCTAACATCAATCAATAGAATTAGGAGTTATTGACTCAATTTGTTAATTAATATTTCACCAATTTGTTTAAACCATTTGGAAGCTACCTATACTTGCAGTCAGTATATTGAGGCAGACACCCTCTGAGCCTAATTCTTCTAAGAGGCACCTGCTCTGGCTTATCCTCCTACACTGAACAGAATAGGCATTTCCTTGTCTGTTCTCTGTAAAAGCCTACCTTACCAAGTTACCGGCAAGCAGTCTTGGAGGCAGCAGCCCCCATTGCTCCTTTCTTTGCGCAACGAAATGAATGTATCTTTCTGATATCCCACCTAAGCTTCTTGTTTAGTGGTTGTAACATATCACACTGAATAGAACCTGGAGTTTCCACCCAGCAACATTTCTAGATCAATCAACAGAATTAGAAGTTAATGACTCAACTTGTTCATTGATACGTCACCAATTTGTTTTAAATACTTGGAAGCTACCTACATTTGCAGTCAGTATATCATAAGTAGTTATATTAATTACAGATTCTTTTCCTTTTACATAAAGGAATAGAAATAAGATGATAAAGATTAGAAAGCATACAAAAATAAACTGTATTCTAATGAAAATATAGAGGCTGATTTTTATCTACACAGTATAGTGGCCAAAGGCATTCTCCAACCAGCTGATCTCAATGTGTCAATGGATATTAAAATTTCAACTGATAGATCACCAAGCTATTTCCAATAGACAATGAATAGCACTGTCTTCCCTCTTATCATTCTCTTTCCCTGACTATCTCTTCCACTTCCCAGTGATCTCCAGTTAACATGGAAGGGAAAAGACAACTTTTCTGTCAACACCTTGGGGTCTTCTGAGCCTAAGATTTAGCTTCACACAGAGAAACTGGAGAATACAATTGTCACGGTCACATCCCTTGCCATCAGTTTGATGGCATCCAATGTAACCTACTTTAATAGCTAATATAAATGTATGTGCATGCTTATCACCAAAAAGGTGTTTCTGATGGTGAATACAGATTCTATTTTTGAAGCAGCTAACCAGCTAGAAGCCAGATGTGACAGAGAAAGATAAGTCACAAACCATCTTGATAATTGGAAAATGACTGTGGCATTTCCTATTTGATTTTTCAGTTCCCCAAATTGCTAAGACTAGAGGGACAAAGAAACCTTGTAGCTAGATTGTCATCAGAAAATAATAGTGTGTGTTTACTTACTATCGCTCAGGCTAAATGAATTCAAATTCATTAAAACACAATCCTCCTCCATCTGCAGAGTCATAGCTCAATCATTTATAAAGTATTCAGTTATTAACACTAAACATACTACTGAAAACAAAACCTTAATTTGCTCAGGGATATAAGGAAAAATATAACCCACAAATAAATAATCATGCGAGTCATTAAATTCAGTCTCTTCTTACTCTCACTCTCTCTCCTTTCCCTTTCTCTCCCCTCCATCTTTCTCCAGTTTATGTTTCTTTTCTGATACTTTCAAAAGTATAAACTGGTATAAACTATTATAATGAATATTGTATACCTAGGTTATTATGTCTTCTTTGAGAAGACGACTTGAAGCACTTACTGACGAAGATAAAAGACTACAGCCTTCAATGTGGATTATACTTCAACATAAAAAAACAAAAACAAAAATCCTCACAACTGAACCAATAAGTAACATGATAAATGAAAAAAGATTGAAGTTGTCAAGGATTTCATTTCACTTGGATCCACAATCGATGTCCATGGAAGCAGTAGTCAATAAATCAAAGGACGATTACATTGGGCAAATGTGCTGCAAAAGACCTCTTTTTTAAAGTGTTATAAGCAAAGACGTCACTTTGAGGACTAAGGTGCTTCTGACCCAAAGCATGATATTTTCAATTGCCGCATATGCATGCAAAAGCTGGGCAATGAATAAAAAAGATCTAAGAAGAACTGATGCCTTTCAATTATATTGTTGGCAAAGAAGATATTGAATATACCATGGATTGCCAGAAAAATGAATAAATCTGTCTTGGAAGAAGTACAGGCAGAATTCTCCTTAGAAGTGAGGATGATGAGGCTTCATTTCATGTACTTTGAACATGTTATCAGGAGGTACCAGTCCCTGGAGGACATCATGCTTGGTAAAATAGAGGGTTAGCAAAACAGAGGAAGACCTTCAACAAGATGGATTAACACAAGGGCTGTAAAGATGAGCTCAGTCGTAGCAATAATCAAGAGGATAGTGCAGAACTGGGCATTGTTTTGTTCTGTTGTACACAGGGTCACTATGAGTCGAAACTGACTCAATGGCAACAACAACAGGTTATTAAAATTAATAGCTGGAGTGCAGGAAAGAAAAACAAAAAAAGGATGGATGGCTTCAATATGCTGCAAATATATAGCTTGCCTCAAGGAGTTTTCATCTATTTGAGGAATAACATAAAAAATGAAGCTAATAGTACAAGTCATAAATTGATTTTAGGTGCCTCAGATATCATCTCCCAATATTATTCAATCAGCTAAAAGGAATTTTCTATCACTAATACCCATAACTCAATCATTTTACAATCAAGTAAATATATACATGCTTCATCTGTGGGGAAGCTACGTAGAATCATAGAGAAAATTGTTAGATTCTTATCCTGTCTCCCATGACAGAAAATTATAACAGGATCACATTTACCTTTGGGAGTTGTCATTTGAAGTATATAGTTTTTCATTAAACAACAAAAGAATGCACAAATTAATAGAATGTTTAAAATCGTCTTTGGCTGAATTTGTGACTAATAAACCTCAGGACAGTTTGTAAACTAATAATATTATGGCAAATTTTTGCTTATGAATAGGAAGCCAAGATAAAAACAAGAGTATTCAAAGCAGACCTGAGCTGCCTGTATGACACAGCTAGGAATATCGAAATAGGACCCCAGTTCTGTTTTGTTGGTTTTCAGAAGTGAGGCCATGATTCAGAGTGATGACCGGGACATTCATCTTGAGCTGCTGGAGGTGAAATTCTTGGACTGACACAAGACAGACTAGAATGAAAGCATTTGCCAAGAATGTTTTCATTAATCAAGAACAAAAGTTAGATAAACAGTACAGACTGATGATGCAGTTGTGTTACTCCCATAAGCCTCCAGTAGCTTCTGGAAAAGCAAAATTTTTGGGTTTCAGGGGAGTATGGTTGCAAACCAACACCCATCTGTCAGTTTATGGTACTACAGTGGCTTGTGTGTTGCTATGATGCTGGAAATTATGCCACCGATATTTCAAAGAGCAGCAGGATCACCTATGGTATTAGCGGAGTTTCCAGACTGATACAGATTATGAAGAAGGACCTGGCAATCTACTTCTTAAAATCAGCAAGTGAAAACCCTGTGAATCACAACAGAATGTTGTCTGATATAGTGCTGGAATATGAGCAAACATACCAACAATTATGAAGATGGTTCAGGACTGGGCAATGTTTTGTTCTGTTATACATAAGGTTGCCATAAATCTAAGTTGACTCTATGGCAACTAACACAATAACGACAGCGATAAGTATGTATTTTAGTCATCTAGTGCTGCTATAATGGAAATATCAAAAATGGATGGCTTTAAGAAAGAGAAATCTATTCTCTCACAGTCTAGTAGGCTACAAGTCCAAATTTAGGGCATCAGCTCCAGGGAAAGGCTTTCTGTCTGTGTCGGCTCTGGAGGAATGTCCTTGTCATCAGTCTTCCCCTGGACTAGTAGCTTCTCTGCACAGGAACCTCAGGTCCAAAGGACGCGCTCTGCTCCTGGTGTTGCTTTCTTGGTGGTATAAGATCCTCGTGTCTCTCTTCTCATGTCTCTCTTTTATATCTCAAAAGAGATTGGCTTAAGACACTATCTAATCTTGTAAATCTCATCAGTATAAATGTTACTAATCCATCTCATTACATCATAGTTGTCTTAGGTTGGGTTCTCTAGAGAAGCAAAACCAGTAAAGTGTATAAATACATATATAGAGAGAGATTTATATCAAGGAAACAGCTCATGCAATTGTAGAGGCTAGAATGTCCCAAGTCCATGGATCAGGGTAGAGGCCTCTCCCAAATCACGCAACCACAGAAGCTGGAGAGCCCAAGATTGGCAGGTCGGAGAGCAGAGCTGCTGCTCACAGGCTGTGAAGGTTGAAGAATTCCAAGATGGTTAGGCAAGACCACATGGTTTCTCCTGATTTATGTAGATGCAGGGACTGGTGAACCCAAGATAGGCAGGTCAGAGATCAGGGCTCCATTCACAGGCTGTGAAGATTGACGAATCCCAAGTTCGGCAGATAAGCTGACAGCTCAAGTCCCAAGAACCAGAGATGAGACGACAAGAGGCAGCCGCAGGATCCAGAGTGAGCAAAAAGCCAGAACGTCTGCTTATGTTCAGATGCAGGCCACACCCCCAAGGAGAATCCCTTTCATCTGATTGGCTACTCACAGTATATTCAATCATGGGAGTGATCACATTAAAACACTGAGAATCATGGCCCAGCCAAGCTGACATAAAATCTTAACCATCACAATAGTGATAGTGTCATGGTTTGAATTATGTTCCCCCAAAAATGTGTGTATCAGTTTGTCTAGGCCATGATTCCTGATACTGTGTGATTTTTCTGTATGCTGTAAACCTGCCTCTATGATGTCAGTGAGGGAGGATGGGTGGTAGTTGTGTTAGTAAGGCAGAACTGGATCTGCAAGACTGGATTGTGTCCTGAAGCAATCTCTTGAGATATAAAAGACAGAAGTGATCAGAGAGACAGGGGGGCCTCATACCATCAAAAAAGCAGTGCCGGGAGCAGAGCATGTCCTTTGAACTGGGGTCCCTGTGCCGAGAAGCTCCTAGTCTGGGGGAACATTGATGAGAAGGCCAACAGAGAGAAAAAGCCTTCCCCTGGAGCTGACACCCTGAATTTGGACTTTTAGCCTACTTTGACTGTGAGGAAATAAACTTCTCTTCATTAAGGCCATCCACTTGTGGTATTTCTGTTATGGCAGCACTAGATAACTAAGACAGATAGGATTTACAACACATAGGGAAATCACATCAGATGACAAAATGGTAGACAATCATACAATACTGTGAATCATGACCTAGACAAGTTGACAGATATTTTGGGAGGACACAATTCAATCCATGACAGTGTGTCTCTTTCATGTGACTCTAAAACACACAAAACTTTATTTTAGTAACCCACATTGATACTAGAGACTCACACGCTTTTGAGGCTCAGGCTGCAGGACAATTGATTTGTCTATTGGACCAAACTTTCTAATTTCCAGCCAAACTATGTCTATGCATTTTTAAAACTATATTTACTACCTATTTAACTGATATGTTTTGTTAAGTTAATAAAAAACAGAATGTTAAAACTGAAAAAAAAATACTGTCTAAATCATCTTCTCCACAATTTGCCCCACCTGTTATAAATGAATACACTGAGTCAGTTTGTGAAACGAATTGACCAAGATCACATATCTAGCAAGTGCTCATTTTCTTGACCCAGAATATTCATGGGCTTCCAGAGGAGCTTCTGGGTGGGATTTATTTTTTTACTGTTCCCTATCAAATTTTCTGAAAGAACATATTTATTTATCTATGTGTGCATTTTCCAGCATGAACTGTCCAGAACTTTTATCAGATTTTTAAAAGGGTCTGTGATTCAAAAATTACACAAAACTTCAACATAAGTCTCTCGACTCTCAGACTAATGCACTGACAAAGTTAATTGGTAGTTTATACAAAACTAAATAAGACCCTTCAGATAGAGAATATTTGTCCATATAACTTGGGAGATTGCTGTTCGCAAATTTTCCATGCTTGTTCATGAATCACCTTTGAAATTTGCACTTCGGTAAAGCCTTTACCAATCAAAAATGCATACAGAGAGATAAGAATAACAAATGTCACTCTCAGGCCATTTCAACTGACTTGAAGGTCACCAGTTGTATGAAATACAAACCTCCCATGGAATATTTAACCTGCTGTTTGAATAAGATATGCCATTGTTCCTGCTGGTTCATAAGTAAATAACACCAGCCCACGCTTGTGTGCACTTGTTCTTTTCTAAAATGTTTCTGTGCTTTCATGTGGACACATTCTTATTGGACTACTTTGGTTGGCATGACTCACAATTCAGTGTAGAAATAAGAGCCAACAGATCCCTACATAATTATTAAAAAGTTAAAAAAAAATTATATTACATTTAAACATTATTTTCTGAGATCCAGATACAATTTCCCTGATGAGATAAAATTGAAGTACATATAATATTTACAAGTATTTTCATTATAATTTGTTAAGAATTTGCCTATGAACAAAATTAATTTTGCCTGTATTTATACCTCAAAACTGAATTACTCTCGTCTCATTCTATTCACATCGTTGTGTCAGAGATAGCCAGAATTGCCATTGGCTACCAGATTCCTGGAGGATACAGTCTTTTCAATTCACACAGATATTTGGAATTACTTAACAGTGGTGGAGGGGATGGGGAGAAGGTTACTATCAAAGTTATACAGAACTGTAATGTATCAGAGCACTAGCTATAGAATTGATTAAAAAAAAAAGAAAGAAAAAAAAGGAGGTTGTCCTAACAAGCATAAACTAAGAGCAACTAGTTTCTGCAAAAGGTACATAATAAATAAGACACTTCCTTCTTACCAGAGTACCTGGGATCAGGAGGGTGAAAGAAACATAGAAGAAAACACAGTGGGCATAATTCAGCAGCTCAAGACAAGATTTAGTTCTTGTCCCAGATCTGTCTATGAATCTGAATTCTGTTAGAATTAGCTATAAGTGTATGAAAGAAAAAACTAAAAAGGAACGGGGGTTTAAATAATATAGAAGTTTATTTATTTCTCATATGAAATAAGTCTAGACTATGCAGTCCAAGCTTGTTATGAGGTGCTACTGTCAGGAAGGATACAGGCTCCTCCTAGCTTACTGCTCATCCAACTTTAGTCTTTTTTCCTAAAGTTCCAAGATGATTGTTTTGTGCTCAACCACAATGCCTTCATTCCAGCAGTGGAATTGAGGCATGGATTAAAGAAGGGCATGGACCTAAATATTTTGCTTACATTTTATTGCCACAAAGAAGAGGAGAATTTTGAACTTGGGTTTGTTTCCTATTTTTAAATTGTGTATATACACATACATACATATACATATGTAGGTATATATGTGCGTATGTATGTATCTACATATATACATACATATGTATACATATTGTTAGGCACTATTGCGTCAGTTCCAACTCATAGCTTTCCCATGTACAACAGAAAGAAATTCTCCCCAGCCTTGCTCCATTTTCACAATTGATGCTATGTTTGAGTCCATTGTTGCAGCCACTGTGTCAGTCCCTCTCATTGAGGGTCTTCCTCTTTTCAACTTACATTCTACCAAGTATGATGTCCTTCTCCAGAGACTGGTCCCTCCTGATAACATATCCAAAGTTCATAAGATGAACTCTCACCATCCTCACTTCTAAGGAGCATTCTGGCTGAACTTCTTCCGAAACAGATTTGTTAATTTTTGTGGCAGTCCATGGTATATTCAATATTCTTTCCCAACACAGTAATGAAAATGTATTAATTCTTTTTCAGTCTTCCTTATTCATTATCCAGCTTCCACATGCATATGAGGAGATTGAAAATACAATGGCTTGGGGACTTCGGGGCAACATGGCTGTATAGACAGAAGCACCATGCCGTCCCTCCACAGCAAATATCTGAAAAACTAACTCAAACAGAGACAAATGTCAATCCTGAAATTTTAAACAACAAATGAAGAGATAAAGAACTCAGCCAAGCACTGAATGGAATAAGAAACTGACTGAGAACAGAGAGTGAGGAGAAATACATGCAGAGGTCTCCTATCAGCTACTGCAGCATGGATTCACTATCTTGGACTCCTATCCGAGATCAGTGAACAAGGGGTATGAGAAAGCAGCTTCACGGAGCTTCCAGCAGGAGACAGAACAACCAGTAACCAGCAATATATGCTTTTGCACCCCCCACCCTTCTTCAACCCCACTCAGCCTCCTCTGCTTCCTGTAACCACAGTATCTTGGCCAGAAAGCACCAGCTTCAACCTGGTGTCACTTGGATTCCACCCACCACACTGGCCGGCTCCCTGAGTGCTATTTGTTGGCTGCTGGTGTTGCTTTTTTCCACTTCTTTACATTTCCTCCTTACCTCTCACCACCTCCCCCTCCTTTTTCTCAAATACCTTGCTCTGTGTGCCATCTTTGCTTTTTCCTGAAAGGCTGCGAAACACCCTCAAATGTGACACTGCTTCCTGGCACCTGCTGCCAAACTGGTAGGACCCCTGCGGAATTTTTCGTTTGTTCTAATTTGTTCTGTTTGATTTGTTTGTTTTCTTTTTCTTTTCTCAGCTTGGGAGCCCCTTCTAGCTGAACAGTACAGCATGACTTGGGAGCTACTCCCTTACTCTGCGCAGATGTGATCCCTGGGGACATTTCCTTTTTCTTCTTTTTTTTGTTTTTTGTTTTTGTTTCTTTGTTTTGTTCTCTTCACTCTGTTTTCCCTTTTTGTTTATCTCTCTCAGTTTCTCGTCTCCCTATACTTACCTTCACTTCCTGTCTCCTGAATACCTGGTGCTGTGTGACAGCTCTACCCCTTCTAGCCAGGATGTACTTCAAAGCCTGGAAGCATTTCCCTAGTTCTAGCAGCTGCATCAGTGGGATCCCTGGGGGCTTTTCTTCTTTTTTTCCCTCTAATTTTTACTTATTCATTTTTTTCTTTTACCCTTTGTCTTTTTCATTTTTCTCCATTTTTCGGTCTCTCATCTCTCCACTCCAACAGCAAGCTCCCTTAGCACTCTTTTTTCTTTGTTTGTTTCTTTGTGTGCATGTTTTGGCTCCTGTTCCTCTCTACCCTCTGTCTTCTTTCCCATACACCTCTTAGCTCCACACATCACAATATCCCCCGTCCTTCCTGCCTACCTGCACCGTGTGCCGAACATCACACTCCCAAGCAGCACAGGCAGGGCCTACTGGAACCTGTCCTTCACTAATTCCTGGCCCACCCTGTAGGCCTTAGTATGTGTCACAAACAACCCATCCCAGCAACTCCCCTTCAGCTGAAACTGCCCTGCTGTACCATACCTGAGCAATTGACCCTGCCCATTGGAGATGGAGGCGAAAATTATCCTGCCAACAGACGAGCAAACAACAAAGAACACACAACCTGCCTGCTTAATCATAACCTAATAAAACAAAATGGATAAAACAAACAAATCTACAGTCAATACACAAAAAAAGTAACTACTGAATGCCCCGAAAACAGCAGACAATATCAAAACATTTACAAAAACAGGACAAGATGGTTCTGGTAGGAGTCCAAAATAAAACACCAGATGACTTTACAGTAGAACAAAAGTCACTAGAACTACATGATACGGAATTCAAATTTCTCATATTCAGAGCTATCCAAGAGTTGAAGCAAAAAGTAGAGAAGAATGAGGAAAAAATAGACAAATTCATGGAAAAGACAGACAAATTAATGGAAAATACAGACCAAAAAAATGGAAGAATTCAGAAAAATAATAAAGGAAAAAAATGCTAAGATGAACTCACAACTATAAATCATACAAAAACAGCAATTAGAAATCCAAAAGATAGACAAGATTTCAGAAACAGACAGCGTCGTAGATGGGCTGAAGAGCGGGTTTGAAATGATGGGAGAGAGGATTAGCGAAACTGAAGACAAACATTTGGATACAACTCTGAGGAAAAATCAGGAAAAAAAACGAAGAAAAATGAAGAAACCTTGAGAATTATGTGGGATACAATTAAAAGCAAAAATCTGTGAGTGATTGGAGTTCCAGAACAGACAGGGAAAACAGAAAACACAAAGAGGATCATTGAAGAACTACTGACAGAACACTTCTCCAATATCATGAAAGATGAAAAACTGGCCATCCAAAAAGCTCAACGAACCCCATGTAGGATAGACACCAAAATAAAATAACCAAGACATATCCTAATCACACTCGCTAAAACCAAGGACAAGGAGAGAATCCTGAGAGCCACTTGAGAAAAACAAGAAGTCATGTACAGACGAGAAACAATGAGACAAAGCTCGGATTATTCGGCAGAAACCATGTAGGCAAGAAAGCAATGGGATGACATATAACAGTGCAGGTATAGAACCTTCTAATGGAGAAGAAGGCAAGGAGATACAAAGTAATAATAGACTGCTTGAAACTTCGAAAGACAAGGGTAAATTTCAAGGTAATCACAAAGAGAGTTAACAAACCTACTCATCAAAATAAAGAAGAAAAACATAAAGTCTCAGTAAAAACAAAACCTACAAAAAAAAAAAATGAAAAAACAATCCACAGACGGAAGGAATTCAGCACAGGAGAGTAAGAAGAACAAAGAAAAAGTCAGCACCACAAAAAAAAAGCACTAAAAAATGACAGCAATAAACTTACACCTATCAATAATTACACTGAATGTAAATGGCTTCTATGCACCCATAAAGAGACGGAGAGTGAACAGAATGGAAAAAAAATGGGATCCATCAATATGCTGTCTACAAGAGACACACCTTAGAAACAAAGATGTAAATTTATTGAAAATGAAAGGATGGAAAAAAAATATATCAAACAAGCAGCTACTGGAGTTCCGGCAAAATGGCGCTCTAGGCAGAAGAACCATAACATCCCTTCACAACAAAGATCCGAAAAGCTAAGCCGAACACAGAATACAACAATCCTGAAACCCTAAAACATCAAAAGAAGAGATAAAGAACTCAGCCAAGCACCAAATGGAGTGAGAAAACTTACAGAGAATGGAGAGTGAGGAGCGATTCATGCGGAGGTCCTCTACCAGCTAACGCAGTGTGGATCCGCCATATTGGACTCCTATTGGAGACCAGCAAACATGGGGTACGAGAAAGCAGCCTCACCGAGCGTCCAGCGGGAGACAAAACAACTGGTAATTTGCGATATATGCTTTCCCACCCCCCACCCTTCTTCACCCCAACTTGGCCTCCTCTGCTTCCCACGGCCACAATCTCTTGACCGGGAAACACCGGCTGCTTGGATTCCACACACCTGAACGGGCGGGCTCTCTGAGTGCCATTTATTGGCTGCTGGTGTTGCTTTTTTCTGCTTCTTTTGATTTCTTCCTTGCCTCTCACCACCTCCCCCTTCTTTTGCTCAAATACCTGGCTCTGTGTGCCAACTTTCCTTCTTCCTGAGGGGTTGCAGAGCTCCGGTAATCTGTGATATATGCTTTCGCACCCCTTAGCCTTCTTCACCCACACCCAGCCCCCTCTGCTTCCCGCAGACACAGTCTCTTGTCCGAGAAACACCAGTCCACACTAGCTGGCTCTCTGAGTGCAATTTGTTGGCTGCTAGTGTTGTCTTTTTTTTTGCTTCTTTTGATTTCTTCCTTATCTCTCACCACCTCCCCCTCCTTTCGTGCAAATACCTGGCTCCGTGCACTAACTTTCCTTCTTCCTGAGGGGATGTGGAGCTCTGTTCGAGTGTGGAGCTGCTGCCCGGTCTGGGTTGCCTTGCAGGTGGGATCCCGGGGCATTTGTTCATTTCTTTGTTTTGAATTGTTTGTTTTCTTTTCTTTTTCTTGAGTTGGGAGTCCTTTCTGGCAAAGCAGTGCTGAGTGGCAAGGAGACTTCCTGTTGGCTTGCACAGACGTGTAGAGGGATCCCTAAAGGCATTTCTTTTTTCATTGGGTTTTTTTTTCCAGTTTTTTGGGGTGCCTTTCTTGTTTTTTTTCCTTAATTTGTTTTGTTTTCTTTTCCCTCTTTTTCCCTTTTTGTCTTTCTTCATTGCTCAGTTTCTCGTCTCTCCATATCTTCCTTCTCTTTCTGTTCGCTGAACACCTGGCATTGTATACCTCTATGCCTTCTAGCCAGGCTGTACTGCAACACCTGAGAGCAACTTCCCCAGACCTCATAGCTGCACCGGTGGGATCCCTGGGAACTTTGTGGTTCTTTAACCTTTCTGATCTTTATTTATTCATTATTTTCTTTTCCTCCTCTTCCCCTTTCTATTTTTCTACATTTCATAGTCTCTCATCTCTCCACTCCAACGGCAAGCTTCCCCAGCATTCTTTTTTGTTTGTTTGTATGTTTTTGGCTCCTGTTCCTCTCTCCTCTCTCCCATATCCATCTTAGCTCCACACATAACAAAATCCCCCGCAGCATCCTGCGTACCTGCACCGTGCGCTTGACATCACACCACCAAGCAGCACAGGCACAGCCTACTGGAACCTGCCCTGCACTAATTACCGACATTCTCTGGTGGCTGTAGTAAGTGCCACAAATAACACATCCCAGTAACTCCTCTTCAGCTAGACCTGCCCTGCCATACCATATCTGAGTGACTGACCCTGCCAATTGGAGAAGAAGGTGAAAATTATTGTGCCTACAGACGAGCAAACAACAGAGAACACACAGTCTGCCTGTGCAGAGTCAATTTTTTTTTTTAATGGGACAAAACAAACAAATCTACAATCAATAAACAGGAAAAATAACTACTGAATGCCCCGAAGGCAGCAGACAATAACAAAACATTTACAAAAATAGGACAGGATGGTTCCAGTAGGCTTCCAAAATAAAATACCAGATGACTCTCTAGTGGAAGAAAAGGCACTAGAACTACCTGATAGGGAATTCAGATCTCTAATACTTAGAATTCTCCAAGAGCTGAGGCAAAAAGCTGACAAACAGGAGGAAAAAATAGACAAATTCATGGAAAATATGGACAAAAAATTGGAAGAACTCAGGAAAATAATGAAGGAAGAAAATGCCAAAATAAATTCACAACTAGAAATTATGAAAACACAACAATTAGAAATCCAAAAGATAAATGACAAGACTTCAGAAATGGACAGTGCCATAGAAGGGCTGAGAAGCAGATTTAAAAAGTTGGAAGACAGGATCAGTGGAATTGAAAACAAACACTTGGATACAACTCTGTTTCAGGAAAACTCAGAAAAAAGAACAAAGAAAAATGAAGAGACCCTGAGAGTAATGTGGGATACAATCAAAGGCAAAAATTTGCAAGTGATTGGAATTCCAGAACAGGGGGAGAAAACAGAAAACACAGAGGGGATCATTGAAGAACTACTGACAGAACACTTCCAGAATATCATGAAAGATGAAAAGCTGGCCATCCAAGAAGCTCAACGAACCCCATACAGGAGAGATCCCAAAAGAAAATCACCAAGGCATATCATAACCACCCTTGCCAAAACCAAAGGCAAACAAAGAATCCTGAGAGCAGCTCATGAAAAACAAGAAGTCACATACACAGGAGAAACAATAAGACTAAGCTCAGATTATTCAGCAGAAACCATGCAGGCAAGAAGGCAATGGGATGACATATATAAAATCTTGAAAGAAAAAAATTGTCAGCCAAGAATAATATATCCTGCAAAACTCTCGTTCAAATTTGATGGTGAAATTAGGTCATTTCCAAATAAACATAAATTAAGGGAATATGTAAAAGTCAAGCCAAACTTACAAGCATTATTAAAGGGAGTTCTTGGATCTGAGGACAAACAGCCTCAGCTTACAGGCAGAATCTAGGATGCAGGATTGTACCAGCCAGATACCAATCTAGGAAATGAACTCTCAAGGACTATCTAAACCCCAAGGAAATAGACTAGGGAATCAGAGCACTTAATCAGTAAATGACAACAACATCAAAACAATAAAAGAAGGAATAAACGGCATAGGTATAGAACCTTCTAATGGAGAGGAAGGCAAGGTGAAACCAAGTAAGGGTAGACTGCTTCAAACTTAGAAAGATAAGGGTAAAATTCATGGTAACCACAAAGAAAGTTAACAAACCAACTCATAAAAATAAAGACGAGAAACATAAAGTCTCAGCAAAAACAAAACCTACAAAAACAAAAGAAATGAAAAAAAAATCCACAAACAACAGTAGCTCAGCACAAGAGAGTAAGAAGAACAAAGAAAACTTCAGCACCACAAAAAAGCACTACAAAATGACAGCAACAAACTCACATCTATCAATAATTACACTGAATGTAAATGGACTCAATGCACCCATAAAGAGACAGAGAGTGACAGAATGGATACGAAAACAGGATCCATCAATATGCTGTCTACAAGAGACACACCTTAGAAACAAAGATGTGAATTTATTAAAAGTCAAAGGTTGGGAAAAAATATATCAAGCTAACAACTACCAAAAAAGAGCAGGAGTGGCAAAAATAGATAAAATAGACTTTAAAATGAAATTTACCATAAAAGACAAAGAAGAACACTATATAATGATTAAGAGGATGATCCATCATGAAGACATAACCATAATGAACATCTACGCACCCAAGGACAGGGCTCCGAAATACATAAAACAAACTCTAACAGCGCTGAAAAGAGAAATTGACAGTTCCACAATAATAGTAGGAGACTTCAACACACCACTCTCAGTAAAGGACAGAACAACTAAGAAGAAACGCAGCAAAGATACAGAAGACCTAAAGGGCACAATCAGCCAACTTGACCTCATAGACATATATAGAACACTTCATCCAACCACTGCAAAGTACACATTCTTTTCCAATGCACATGGAACATTCTCCAGAATAGACCACATCTTAGGCCACAGAGCAATCCTCAACAAGATCCAAAACGTTGAGATAATTCAAAGTATCTTCTCTGACTGCAATGCCATCAAGGTAGAAATTAACGATAGAAACAGCAAGGAAAAAAAATCAACTACATGGAAACTGAATAATACCCTGCTTACACATCACTGGGTAGTAGAAGAAATCAGAGATGGAATCAAAAATTTCCTAGAATAAAATGAGAATGAAAACACATCATACCAAAACCTTTGGGACACAGCAAAGGCAGTCCTCAGAGGACAATTTATAGCAATAGTGCACATATCAAAAAAGAAGAAAGGGACAAAATCAAAACATTAACTTCAGAACTCAAACAAATAGAAAGAGAACAGCAAAAAAAGCCCACAACCACCGGAAGAAAGGAAATAGTAAAGATCAGAGCAGAAATAAATGAAATAGAGAACAGAAAAACGATAGAAAGAATCAATAAAACCAAAAGTTCGTTCTTTGAAAAGATCAACAAAATCGACAAAGTACTGGCCAGACTGACAAAAGAAAAACAAGAGAGGATGCAAATAACCCAAATAAGAAATGAAATGGGGGACATTACAACAGACCAAACTGAAATAAAATTGATTATAACAGAGTATTATGAAAAACTATACTCCAACAAATTTGAAAACCTAGAGGAAATGGATAAATTTCTAGAAACACCCTACCTACCCAAACTACAACAAAGTGATGTTGAAAATATGAACAGACCCATAACAAGAGAAGAGACTGAAAGGTAATAAAAGAACTCCCAGCAAAAAAAAAAAAAAAAAACCCTGGCCCAAGTGGCTTCACTGGAGAATTCTACCAAACAGTCAGAGAAGAGCTTATACCAGTACTACACAAACTATTTTAGAACAAAGTAAAGGAGGCGACACTTCCAAGTTCATTCTATGAAGCCAGCATAACCCTGATATGTAAACCAGGTAAAGATGCCACAAAAAAGAAAATTACAGACCAATATCACTCATGAGTATAGATACAAAAATTCTAAACAAAATTCTAGCCAATAGAATTCAGCATCATATCAAAGAAATAATACACCACGATCAAATAGGATTCATACCAGCTATGCAAGGATGGTTCAGCATTAGAAAATCAATGAACGTAATCCATCACGTAAAGACAAAGAAAGAAAAGAATCACACGATCATCTCAAATGATGCAGAAAAGTCATTCCACGAAGTCCAACACCGATTCCTGATAAAAACTCTCAATAAAATAGATACAGAAAGGAAATTTCTCAACATAAAAAAGGGCATTTATGCAAAACAAACAGCCAACATTATTTTTAATGAAGAGAGACTGAAAACATTCCCCTTGAGAACAGGAACAAGACAACGATGCCCTTTATCACCACTCCTATTTAACATTGTGGTGGAAGTCCTAGCTAGAGCAATAAGGCAATAAAAAGAAATAAAGGACAGCCAAATTGGTAATGAAGACATTAAATTGTCCCTGTTTGTGGATGATATGATACTATACATAGAAAACCTTAAAGACTCCATAAGAAAACTACTGGAACGAATAGAAAGATTCAGCAGAGTAGCAGGATACAAGATAAACATTAAAAAAATCAGTTTGATTCCTATACACTGATAAAGAGAACTATGAAAAAGAAATCAGGAAAACAATATCATTTATAATAGCCTCTAAAAAAAATACTTATGAATAAATCTAACCAGGAATGTAAAAGACCTATACAAAGAAAACTACAAAACACTACTGCAAGAAACCAAAAGAGATCTACATAAATGGAAAAACATACCATGCTCATGGATATGTAGACTCAACATTGTAAAAATGATGATTCTACCCGAAGCAATTTACAAATACAATGCAATCCCAATCCAAATATCAACAATATTCCTTAAAGAGATGGAAAAACTAATCACTAACTTTATATGGAAAGGGAAGAAGCCCCGGAAAAGGAAAACACTATTGAAGAAGAATAATAAAGTAGAAGGACTCAGACTACCTGACCTCAGAACCTACTATACAGCTATGGTAGTCAAAACAGCCTGGTACTGGTACAACGACAGATACATTGACCAATGGAACCGGATTGAGAACTGAGATGTAAATCCAACCACCTATGGTCACCTGATCTTCGACAAGGGCCCAAAGTCCATCAAATGGGGAAAAGACAGTCTTTTTAACAAATGGTGCTGGCAAAACTGGATGTCCATCTGTCAAAAACTGAAACAGGACCCATATTTCACACCATATACAAAAACTAATTCAAAATGGATCAAAGACCTAAATATAAAGCCAAAAACTATAAAGTTCATAGAAGAAAAAATAGGATCAACACTAGAGGCCCTAATACATGGCAGTAATAGGATACAAACCACAACCAACAACACACAAACTCCAAAAGATAAGCTAGATAACTGGGTTCTCTTAAAAATTATGCTCGTCAAAAGACGTCACCAAAAGAGTTAAAAGAGAACCTACAGACTGGGAAAACATTTTTGGACATTGCAAGTCAGACAAAGGTCTAATCTCTATAATCTACAAGAAAATCCACCATCTCTACAACAAAAAGACAAATAATCCAGTTAAAAAATGGGCAAAGGAAATGAACAGACACTTCACCAAAGAAGACATGCGAGTGGCCAACAGACACATGAGGAAATGCTCAGGATCACTAGCCATTAGAGAAATGCAAATCAAAACCACAATGAGATACTATCTCACCCCAGTATTGCTAACACGAATTAAAAAAACTGGAAATAACAAATGTCGGAGAGACTGTGGGGAGATCGGAACTCCTATGTACTGCTGGTGGGAATGCAATATGATACAATCATTTTGGAACATGACATGATGCTTCTTCAGAAAACTAGAAATAGAAATACCATATGATCCAGCAATCCCACTGCTAGGAATATATCCTAGAAAAATAAGAGCCATCACACGAATAGACATATGCACACCCATGTTCAATGCAGCATTGTTCACAATAGTAAAAAGATGGAAACAACCTACTTGCCCATCAACAAATGAATGGATAAAGCAACTATGGTACATACACACAATGGAATATTATGCAATAATAAAGAACAATGATGAATCTGTGAAGTAGATTCGAAACTGGAGGACATTATGCTGAGTGAAATAAGTTAATCACAAAATACAAATATTGTATGAGACCTCTACTGTAAAAACTCATGAGAAAGTTTACACACAAAAAGAAACAATCTTTGTTGGTTGTCTTAGTCATCCAGTGCTGCTATAACAGAAACGCTACAAGCAGATGGCTTTAACAAAGAGAAATTTATTTCTTCACAGTAAAGTAGGCTGAAAGTCCAAATTCAGGGCATCAACTCCAGGGAAGGCTTTCTCTCTCCGTCGGCCTTCTTCTCATCAGTGTTCCCCTGGACTAGGAGCTTCTCCATACACGGACTCCAGGTCCAAAGCATGCGCTCTGCTCCTAGCACTGCTTTTGTGGTGGTATGAGGTCCCCTGTCTCACTGCTCACTTCTGTCTTTTATATCTCAATAGATTGCCTCAGAACACAATCCAGTCTTGTAAATTGAGTCCTGCCTCACTAACACAACTGCTGCCCATCCTCCCACATTAACATCATAGAGGCAGGATTTACCACACATGGGAAAATCACACGATGCTAGGAATCATGGCCCAGCCAAGTTGATGCATACATTTTGGGGGGGGGGGGACATAATTCAATCCATGACATTGGTTACGAGGGATGGGAGGGTTGGGAGGGGGAAATACTAAATAGACAATAGATAGGTGGTATCTTGGGTGAAGGGTGAAACAGTACATAATACTGGGAAAGCCAGCACAACTTGTACAAGGAAAGGTCATGGAAGCTCCATAGACATGTCCAAACTCCCTGAGGGTCTGAATTGCTAGGCAGAGGACAGTGGGGATATCTAGTCTCAGGGAACATCTAGCTCAACTGGCATAACACAGTTTATAAAGAAAATGTTCCACATTCTACATTGGTAGCATCTGGGGTCTTAAAAGTCTATGAGAAGCCTTGTAAGATACTCCACTGGTCTCACCCCTTTGGGGGCAAAGAAGAATGAAGAAAACAAGATACAAGGGAAAGATCAGTCCAAAGCACTAATGGACCATAACTACCATGGCCTCCACCAGACTGAGTTCAGTACAGCTAGATGGTGCCCGGCTACCACCACTGACTGCTCTGACCAGGATCACAACAGAGTGTCCCAGACAGAGCTGGAAAAAAATGGAGAACAAAATTCTAACTCACAAAAAAAAGACCAGATTTACCAGCATGACAGACTGGAGAAACCCCGAGAGTATGGCTCCCGGACACCTTTTAGCTCAGTAATGAAGTCACTCCCAAGGTTCACCATTCAGCCAAAGATTAGACAGCCCCATAAAACAAAACGATACTAATGGGGCACAACAGTCCAAGGTCAAGGACTAGAAGGCAGGATGGGATAGGAAAGCTGGTAACAGGGAACCCAAGGTTGAGAAGGGACAGTGTTGACATGTCGTGGGGTTGTTAACCATTGTCATAAAACAATATGTGTATTAACTGATTAATGAGAAACTATTTGTGCTGTAAACCTTCATCTAAAGTACAATTTTAAAAAAATCTAAAAAGAGAAGATGCCATGGCTTGGGTCAGGTGCACTTTAGTCCTCAAGGTGACCTCTTTGCTTTTCAACACTTTAAAGAGGTCTTTTGGAGCAAATTTACCTAATGCAATACATTGTTTGATTTCTTGACTGCTGCTTCCATGAGCATTGATTGTGGGTTCAAGTAAAATGAAATGCTTGACCACTTCAATATTTTCTCCATTTCTCATGATGTTGCTTATAAATCCAGTTGTGAGGATTTTTGTTTTCTTTATGTTAAAGTATAATCTATACGAAGGCTGTAGTCTTTAATCTTCATCGGTAAGTTCTTCAGGCTTCTTCACTTTCAGCAAGCATTTGAGCAATTGAGATCTTCAATAAAAGGATGCAATGCTGGAAGCTCTCACTTGTCTGTACCAAGAAATTTGGAAGACAGCTACCTGGCTAACCAACGTCTGGAATAGATCCATATGCATGCTTATTCCAAAGAAAGGTGATCCAATGGAATGCACAAATTATCAAACAATATCATTAATAAACCAAAACCAAACCAAACCCATTAACTTCGAGTTGATTCTGACTCTTAGTGACCCTATAGGACAGAATAGAATTGCCCCGTACCATTTCCAAGGAGTGGCTGGTGAATTCGAACTGCCAACTTTTTGGTTAGCAGCTGTGCTCTTAATCATTAAACCACAAGGGCTCCAATATCATTAATATCACATGCAAATAAAATTACGATGAAAATAATTCCAAAACTGTTGCAGCACTGTATAGACATGGAACTGCCAGAAATTCAAGGTATATTCAGAAGAGGAAGTAGAACGAGGGATATCATTGCTGATGTTAGATCAATCTTGGCTGAAAGCAGAGAATAGCAGAAACATGTTTACCTGTGTTTTATTGATTATACAAAGGCATTCTACAGTGTGGATCATAACAAATTATGGATAACATTGCAAAGAATGGGAATTCCAGAACACTTAGCTGTGCTCATGAGGAACATGTATATAGAACATAGTTGTTTGAACAAAACAAGGGAATACTGCATGGTTTAAAATCAGGAAGGGTGTGCCTCAGGGTTGTATCCTTTCACCATACTTATTCAGCCTGTACACTGAGTAAATAAGCCAAGGTGCTGGCCTATAATAAGAAGAATACGACATCAGAATTGGAGGAAGACTCATTAAAGACCTGTGATATGTGTATGTCTCATCCAGCTACTCTTTCCAGCCAAAAGTCCAGGATTTCTGAGAAATATGCAGTTTTCTCCGTCAGGTCAGGGAATAACTCCTTAAAGGTCTTGAAACCCATAAATTTAAACCTTAAAGTTTAACACCAAAATACAAATATACAATAATTGTGAAACAGGAAATTGCAATTTATAAAATAATTCCCATTCATACAAGGGAGGAATGGGAAATAAAGAGCAGTTGCTAATCTCTAGAATGTAACAAATTCTGATGACCAGAAGAGGGAGAACTCCCTGGTTTGGGAGTGGAGGATATTCTTTGGGGCCAGTCTGAGAGCTCCTGGGTCTTCTGTGAGAAAGGATATCTTTTGCCATCTTCCCTTATGCATACTTTGGCATTATGGAATATGCCCAGTTTCACAGTCCACTTCGCTTAGGTGTTGGGTGGGTGTTTCAGGGAACACCTCAAATATTGAAGAGTCACACGTTTTTACAGGCCAGCTCAGGTGTTTCTTTGAAAAACAGTAGGCTTCCCATTATGTAGTGGTTACAAACACACTTTTTGATCCAGAACTACCACAGTTTGAATTATGACTCTGTCTTTTACTAGCTTTGTGATCTCAGTTTACTTTTCTGTAAAATTAAAGTTATAATAGCAGCCACCTCAAGTGCTCAAGGGAAATGAATTAATACATGTCAATCAGTTAAAATAATGCTTGAATTATAGTGAATGCTATATAAATTTTAGCTATTATCATTATTCGAGATATTATTTGGCCATCATCATTATCAATATCATAGACAAATAATCAAGAACAAACATCAGGTTTAGACCTAATATTTAATATATTTGCCTTTTACTTACTGATTTATTTTTTTCCTGTTCCTCTCATCATGCTTTTACATGATAACCTTTGCCTTACATTTATTTGAAATGATAAACTTAACTAAATAAGGGATATCTTTGATGATAGACTCTCCCTAATTGAATGACAGAAAATGCCTAGAGAAATGTACTTTAAGAAAGTCTTGGCACCACAGTCTTGTCTCCTACCCAGATCTTCATTTCACAATTGCCAGTAACAGAGTTAAAGAAGCAGTTTTTGAACCTTGCAATGACCAAATTATGCATTTAGAGACATCAGATATAGAGCATCTCTTTTAACAAAACAGTATTTCCTTCTGTGCCTGGTTGAAAGTTGACTACTTATATTCTGAGTTCATGGACTGCCAAAAGAACAAACAAGTCTGTCTTGGAACAAATACAGCCAGAGTGCTCCTTGGAAGCCAGGATGGTGAGACTTCGTCTCACGTACTTTAGGCATGTTATCAGGAGGAAATCATTCCATGGAGGACATCATGCTTGGTAGGTAGAGGGTCGGTGAAAAAGAAGAAGATCCTCAATGAGATGGGCTGACACAGTGGCTGTAACAGTGGGCTCAAACATAACAATGATTGTAACGGTGCAGGACTGAGCATTGTTTTGTTCTACTGTACATAGGGTCGTTATGAGTTGAAACTGACTTGATGGCACCTAACAACAACAACGATTCTGAGTTCATCCTTCTCTTGAAGAACTTTGCTCAGTGTGCCAAGAAATAACCAGATTCTATAACATCCTGATTTGTTCCTACCACTCACCCCAACACTATAGTCTCTATGTGCACATGATCTGTGTCACATGAGAGATCAGTGATTATTCAATTTAATGTTTTGCCAATACATTACAAGAGTGATCAGCTTTCTTTCCCTGTGGTTTCAGAGATATAGAATTCAGGAGAATACTCTGATCAAAGACCCTGAAATGGGCAGTGGAAGTAAAGCTGCAGACCATATTACTAGAGAAGTCAGGTTACTAAGTGAGTCTTGTATGTGGCTATTGACATTACACAGGACTACGGACCGCTTGACCAGAACTGTTATTGGATCCCAGATATAAATAGTACTGGAGTCTACAATCTTCACAGAGTGTCACATGGCAACAAACTGCATAGAAATGACCCATCCAGCCATTACAGAAAATTGTACTTCCATGATTCTTCTTATACATGTACATACAAGAGTTTGGTACCAATGTAAGTAAAATCCCACTTACACTGGAGATATAGCATAAATGAATCATAAGAAATTTCTCATGGAATTATAGCAGGGAGAGTCCTGATGACATAAGGTATGTTGTAAGTGTAATGAAGAAAGCAGTATAAGAAGGTAAATAACATAAACAATGGCAAGGGGAGACTCTATTTTAGATTTAGTAATCAGAGAAGACTTTTATGCTGTAGACATATTTGACAAGAAGCCAGAATAATATAAGGCAAGAAGCCATGCTTGTACCTGAAAACGGAGTCCAAGTAGAAGGAGCGGTATGTACAAAGGACCTGAGAAGGGAGCACATGTTGTGTGTTCAAGGAATTGCAAGGAGGCCAGAGTGATTGGAGCACAGTAGCATGGTATAAGGTGAAATGGGAGAAATAGGCAGTGTCTAGTTCATCTTGTAGGCCCTGGTGAAGATATTCAATTTTTTTGCAAGAGCAAAGGGAAACCAAAATATGTTTGACACATGGGAATACCATGATGTGATTTATGTTTTTCAAAGTCCACTTTAGGTGCTGAGTGGAAAACGACAGAATTGAAAGAGTGAATTTCAAATTCATAGTAAATCAAAAACCAAAACCTGTTGCAGAGGAGTCAATTCCAACTCACAAGGACCATATAGGACGGAGTAGAACTGCCCCATAGGGTTTCCAAAGAGCAGCTGGTGGATTCAAACTGCCAACCTTTTGGATAGCAGCCGAGCTCTTAACCACTAAGCTACCAGGGCTCCCAACTTAAAAAGGGAAACCAGACCAATTACACACATAATATTGACCAAATGATAAAACATAGGCACACAATAGGCCAAAAGCTCAAGAGAAAGATAGTATTTCCTGAGGCTACAAGCAGATATATTTTCCAGTAGTCCTTATTGTATTATGAACCAAATCTTAAACTGCAGCCCTGCCATTATTATCCAAATATCTCTGTGAGCCCATTTTGTCTAGGCCTTGAACTAGTTAGAAGACAGAATACTACAACTCTTTTATCCCCCACCAATCATTTCTTTTTTTCCATTTAACAAAAAATTAGAGAGATATGTGGATTTTTATTGAAGATTTTTCTGGATAAACAGAAGATTTTAAATTATACACAAAATAGCACTAGAGGTCATAAATACACATTTTACTAATACCATCCCAAATCTTTCCAGATACATCACCAGTAAGAATGTTCTCCTTATATATCTTACCTTCAAAGAGCCTAAACTCATTGACTTTTGTGGGCTCAATTCCTGCAGTGGTTTCCTGGTACTTTAAATTTCTGACAGATTTTGTTATGCAGAACAATTGAACTTGGTCCCAGTGCTTTCAAACTTGAACACCTACCCATGAATATATAGTCAACAAAACACATCAGTATACTGAGATGCAATCTTTAGAAGGTAGTAGAATAGTTTAAGGAGCCCTGGTGGCACAGTGATTAAGAGCTTGGCTGTTAACCAAAAGGTTGGCAGTTCGAATCCACCAGCTGCACCTTGGAAACTCTATGGGCAGTTCTACTCTTCTATGAGTCAGAATCGATTCTACAGAAATTCGTTCGGTTTTTTTGATGTAATGGTTTAAAGCATGTGTTCTTGGTTCAGATACCATGGTTCAAATAAAAGCTTTCCTACTTGTGTGCTGTGTGAATTTGGGCAAGTTACTTTCCTAAATCTTAATTTCTCCACCTTTAAAATGATTACTGAGATAATGGACATAATCTTAGAGGTGGCAATGAGGCATATTTATGATGATACATGTAAAATATTTGGCACAGTACCTGGCATATACTAAAGTGATGGAAAAATATTAGCTATATTTGTTACTATTTTTATAAAAACAATTTTCATTTCATTGACATAACTATCATTTGTTTATACGTGTAAAACAAATTTCTCCTAAAAGGATGCCATAGCAAAAGCTTACCAGATCATAAAAAAAAATTTCTTTTTTGATACTTCATTAAGATTAGACTGCATATTTACCTTAAGGATAAGTAGAAGACAAAACACTTTTCTGATAACTGGATTTTCTCAATTATCTCTGTGCTTCATATGGCTATTTGAAGTAAAGGTATAATAAGGAATGCAGGGCTAATTTTAACATTGACAGAAGATAGTAAACTGTTCCAGACTGTAACTTCTGCAAAGGTTACCCTAGAGAAGTACAAGTAGACTTGAGGTTGTAAAAGTAGTTTCAAATCCCAGCTCTGTCACCTGCTGTGCAACTTTAGTCAAGGTACTTAATCTTTAAGAGCCCTCAGTTTGATAATTTGTAAGACGTTGTTAAATGAGTCAATACCTTCCACAAAATAGTAGCTCAATAAATATTTTCTAAATTGAATTGAATGTCAGCATTTAACTAACTATCCAGAGATAGTTTTTGCAGATTCTTCAAAAGCAGTTTGAGCTTTTCCTTAAAATAATTTCCCCTCACAAAATGAAGATACAAGATTTTTTAATAAGCATTTAATAAAAATAAAGATTTCAATCAATATGACTTAAAATTCTCTAAGAGCAAGAGTATCATAAATTGCAACACTGTGGATTGGCTTGACTTTTGGAAGTTATCCAAAAATGCTTTGGGAACTTGTTCCCTCAGATGCCTTTTAAAGCTAAGATGACTTAAGTATTATCATCATTGAAGTAAATTATTTTATCAATATAAGCTAAATTTCTTATTTTTCGACCTTTCACACTATGCTATCATTGTTGGATGCCTTCAAGTTGGTTCTGACTCATAGCAATCCTATAAACAACAGAACGAAACACTGCCCAGACATGCATTATCCTCATAAGCATTGCTATGTTTGAGCTCATCGTTGCAGCCACTGTGTCAATCCATCTCGTTGAGGGGCTTCCTCTTTTTTGCTGACTCTCTACTTTACCAAGCATGATGTCCTTCTCTACAGATCTGATGTGAGATGAAGCCTTGCCATCCTCTCTTTTAAGGAGCACTCTGGCTGTACTTCTTCCAAGACAGATTGGTTCATTCTTCTGGCAGTCCGTATTCAATATTCTTCACCAACACCATAATTCAAATACATCAATTCTTCGGTCTCCCTTATTCATTGTTCAGATTTTGCATGCATATGAAGCTATTGAAAATACCATGGCTTGGTTCAGGTGCACCTTAGTCCTCGAAGTGACATCTTTTCTTTTTAACACTTTAACTAGGCCTTTTGCAGCAGATTTGCCCAATGCAATGCACCGTTTGATTTCTTGACTGCTGATTCGATGGGCACTGATTGTGGATCCAAGTAAAATGAAATTCTTGACAACTTTGATATCTTCTCCATTTATCATGAAGTTGCTTATTGGTCCAGTTGTGAGAATTTTTGTTTTCTTTATGTTGAGGTGTGATGCATACTGAAGGCTGTAGTCTTTGATCTTCAACAGTAAGTGCTTCAAGTCCTCTTTGCTTTCAGCAAGCAAGGTTGTGTCATTTGCATATTGCAAGTGGTTAATGAGTCTTCCTCCAATCTTGATGCCACATTCTTCTTCATATATTCCAGCTTCTCGGATTATGCTCAGCATACAGACTGAATAAGTATGGTGAAAGGATATAACCCTGACTCGCATCTTTCCTGATTTTAAATCATGCAGTATCCCCTTCTTCTGTTCAAATGACTGCCTCTTGTTCTGTGTATAGGTTCCTCATGAGCACAATTAAGTGTTCAGGAATTCCCATTCTTCACAATGTTACCCATAATTTGTGATGATCTACACAGTCAAATGCCTCTGCATAGTCAATAAAACGTAGGTGAACATCTTTCTGGAATTCTCTACTTTCAACAAAGATCCATCTGACATCAGCAGTGATATCCTTCATTCCACATCTTCTGAATCCAGTTCGAATTTCTGGCTGTTCCCTGTCAATGTACTGCTGTCACCATTTTTGAATTATCATCAGCAAAATTTTGCTTGTGTGTGATATTAATAATATTCTTCAATAATTTCCACATTCCAGTAGCTCACCTTTCTTTGGAATGGGTAGAATATGGATCTCTTCCAGTCAGTTGTCCAGGTAGCTGTCTTCCAAATTTCTTGGCATAGACAAGTGAGCACTTCCAGCTTGGCATCCATTTTTTGAAACATCTTAATTAGTATTCTGTCAATTCCTGGAGCCTTGTTTTTTGCCATTGCCTTCAGTTCATCTTGGACTTCCTCCTTCACTACCATTACACTATATCCCTGTGGAAATACTTAAAAAATTAAGCTACTGTTAAATTTATGACAATTTCCTAGCTGCTGCCAAAAAATGCTTCAAGACAAACAACCATGTAATGCTCAATGAATATTTGTTTAGATTGTGCATATGCAGGTCAGCTGATCTAGGCTGGATTCAGCTGGGGAGACTCTGCCCCAGAAGCCTCTTATTTGACTTGAGCCAGCATTTTGATAGTGCCTGTTCTTCCCGTGGCAATAGCAAAAGAGCAAGGGAGTGAGCAAAAACAAGTAACGTCTCTTAGGTCTGAGACAACTGGGACATCATTATTTCCACTTTATGCTATTGGTCAAAGTAAGTCACATGGTCTGTCTTAGGCTGGGTTTTCTAAAAAAGTAAAACCAGTGAAGCAAAAAACTATATATACATAGATTTATATCAAGGAAATGGCTCACATGGTTGCAGAGGCTGAGAAGTTCCAAGTCCACAGGTCAGGCTGGAGGCTTCTCCTGACTCACATAACTTCAAGGGCTGGCAAACCGAAGATCAGAAGGTCAGACAGCAGGCCTCTGGCTCACAGGCTGAGGAGACTGATGAATCCCAAGATCGGCAGGGAAGATGGCAGGTAAGCTGTTAGCTCAAGTTGCACAAACCGGAGGTCAGAAGAGCAGAAGCCAGTTGTAGAATCCAAAGACCACAAAAGCCCAAAGCCTTGCCAGAAAATTCACCTATATTAGATGCAGACCACACCCTAAGGAAACTCCCTTTCAACTGATTGGCTACTCACAGCAGATTCCATCACAGCAGTGATCACATTATATCAGACTTCATCATGGAAGTGATTACATCATTACACAACTGCCAAACTACATCATAACTGCCAAACCACTGAGAATCATGGCCCAGCCAAGTTGACACACAACATTAATGATCAAATAGCCCAACCCAAAGTTCAAGGTCAAGGAAGTATACTTTGCCTATTTAATAGGAAAATTACAATGTCACATGGTCAATGGGCTAGATACAGAGATGGTGAAGAATTAAAATCATTAATGCCATCTCTCATAATATTCAAACAGGATTCTAAGTTTCAGGGACATTTTCTTCATTATCTACAGTGTTTCACTCAGTATTTTTACCTTCTTCCCTTGGAAACTTCCCTGGGGTGGTGTGCGGT
The DNA here is from genome assembly GCA_030035585.1 of Dugong dugon. Taxonomy (NCBI): domain Eukaryota; kingdom Metazoa; phylum Chordata; class Mammalia; order Sirenia; family Dugongidae; genus Dugong; species Dugong dugon. The sequence continues at coordinate 54,618,765 of CM057480.1, forward strand.
GAAAAGGGCTGTTTGGTAAAAAGGTGTAATTCTAAAGAAAATGTTCATGGTTATTTAATCATTTAACCAGTTGATGAAATTCTCATCCCTCTGACACTTTAAACAACCCTCAGTATGAAAATAACAGTGCTTCTGCTCAGAACGGAAAACAAAAACAAAAGACATATAAGGTCCCATAGAGAGAACTTTGCCTTTGAGCTTCTTAGTCTTTGTTTCTTTCTCTATAGACCCAATAGATACATTTTTAGATTGTGCCAACAGACCATATGCTCCCAATTCTTTAATATTAACAGCTGTCTCATCTTGCTTTATTGAAATGATATTTATAGTTCCCTCTGTTCTATATGTAAGTAGTTGAGCATTTATCCATAATCATTAGCACTTATTAAAAATTTCCACCAGATTTCATATAGCAAATTCTATTTGTGAGTTATTGTTCCAAGCTTCCATATGTTCAAGCTTTAAAAAAAGTTTTTGAGAGTCTTCAGTTATATTGGTTTTTTTTTTTTCTATTTTATGTGGCTCTTTATTAAACAATAATAAAAATAATATTTGGGTTTTCATAATGTATTGTTGCACATAAGACTGAAGGAGAATACAGGATAGGGTGGGAATAGTTTACTGAGGGATAAGGGAGATTGGTGCAAGATATTTGAGAGTTACCAACTTAAGGGGGTAAATGGCTATTTTAAAAGGTGCAAACTCCCATGTTAATTGATGTTATGTTTTGAAAGAAAATATTTAGAAATTTTATCTTTTGAATGTTGTTCCTCTAGAGGTTAATATTAAAATAAAATGGTATTCCTTGGGCAGAGTGATGTCTCTTAGTTGGAGGGCGTCAATCCAAAAGAATTTTGAAGTGGTAAGCTCTGAAGTTCTGCTACAAGTTTTCCATGAAATGAATATTCCTCGCATAGATAACTGAAGAGTTAATGGCAACTCACTAGGCACCTAATTTATGACTATAATTATCCAGGGCTCTTAGGGGTATCAGCAACATCTTATGCATGATACATCTAATTTTTTCAAAGTACTTATAATTTTTCGTGAGATGATGCATTTTACTGAATTATCCATCACATAATTTCTGTGTTAGCACTTACCCCTACACAGTTAATTCCATTAATCATATTTGTCAATAAATTTGTTAATTTGTTAATTAAATACTGAAAACTAAAGCCTTGTAACCTTAAGCAAATGATAACATATGCAGTGTAAGTACTTGAATGGCAACTCAACGGTTAAGTGCTTGGCTGCTAACCAAAAGGTTGGTTATTCAAACCCACTCAGTGGCTCCACAGGAGAAAGACCTAACGATCTGCTTCCATAAAGGTCATAGCCTAGAAAACCCTAAGGGGCAATTCTACTCTGTCACATGGGGTCGCTATGTGTCAAAAATTGACTGGACGGGACACAACAACAAAAAAAGTATGCATGTACATACATACACGTGTTACATATGTATTTGAAGGTTGGTTGATTTAGAGCAGGAACTGTCAAATTATGCCCCACAGGCCAAATTTGCTCAGTGTAGCTGTTTTTTTGTAAATAAAGACTTATTGGAACATAGTCATGATGATTCATTTACAGTATGGAAAGGAAATGATTTGGGAAAGAAAGTGTCTTACGTTCTTTGGCTTAAACGAAGCTGGGGCATAGCATCATTCAGTTTCCTAGCAGGAAACAGAATTCCACTCATAGTTCAAGTCAAGAGTTTTTAATGAAGACATTCTTAGAAGAGGTGAGTCAACAAAGGAGACTGAGGCAAGTAGAGACTAGCAACAATAGAAACCCATCACCACCCCTAGGCCTGAAGGGGCAAAGGAAGAAAAGAGTGTTAGTAGGGTTGAGTGAGTACTAGAGACATGGAGGAAGGGCTTCTGAGCAGGAGCTGGGGTCATGAAGAGACCCAGCCACTGCTAGAACTGGAGATGGTGGGAAAGAAATAACCCTACTTCTCTTTCTTCTTGCTCCATTCTCCAGCTGCTGACGTTCATTGGCAGAAGTGTTGGTGAGGGAGCCCAGGAGACAGAGCTCAGGAGTCAGCCTATTGGAGCACAGATCCTGGTACAAAAGGACAGAGACTTGCTCTAATATGGAGGAGGGGCAAATGGAAAAAAACTAGCTCAAGTGATGAGTTAATCATTAAAGAAACAGACCTGACAAGATGACAATGGTCTCTGCATTTCTTCCTTGTTTTGACTTAACGACTAAGGAAAACAAGGGCTTAGAATAATAATTTTAAAAGGAGGTGTTACGAAGAGTAAAAGGAATTTGGTGGATGAGAGGGATAGAGATGGAGCAATGACTAAATTGAAAAATGAGGCTGCCACTAAAGACGTATTTACCATTTTTTAAAATTGTGCTTATATGTTTAGTTTTGCTTGTTTTCAAATATTGTTTTTACAGAAAGTTCAGATTATATGCTTGTTGTATATTTCTACTAGCATAATTCAACATATCCAAGGATATCAAGCTATCTTCTTATATTGTTTTCAATCTCAGTCAATGGCCCCAATATCAGTTCAACATCTGTAGTTTTTATTTCCTAAATATATCTTATGTTTTCTACTTCTGTCCATACCTGTACCTATTGCTGTTGAATCGATTCTGACTCATAGCAACCTATAGGACAGAGTAGAACTGCCCCATAGGGTTTCCAAGGAGCACCTGGTAGATTCGAACTGCTGACCTTTTGGTTAGCAACCATAGCTCTTAACCATTGCTCCACCAGGTTTTCCATTTCTGTCCCTATCTACTGCCAAATGCTAGAGCGACTTTCATCTCTTACCAGGATTGCTTATTAACTGATATCCATTTATTAACTCAGAGGGCATTGGTGTTTCAGTGGCAAAATTCTCGCCTTCCATGCAGGAGACCTAGGTTTGATTCCCAGCCAATGCACCTCATGCATAGCCACCACCTATCTATCACTGAAGGCTTGCATAGTGCTATGATGCTGAACACATTTCAGCAGAGCTTCCAGACTAAGACGGACTAGGAAGAAAAGCCTAGCAACCTATTTCTGAAAATAAGCCAATGAAAATTCTATGGATCACAATTGTTTTATCCACAAATGATCATGAGGTTAGCATGAGACTGGGCAGCATTTCATTTTGTTATGCATGAGATCACCATGAATCAGGAGCTGACTCTATAGCAGCTAACAATAACATTCATTAACTCAGATCCCCACAAAATTGTAGAGCATTTATTTTTAAATCATTAAAATTTCTATTTCTATTTTAATTTATATTTCTCTTAAAATTCTTTAGTGATTTTCTGTTGCTTATCATATGGATCCAAATCCTAAAAGCTTCCTGACCTGGCTCATCTCATCATTTGCCTATCAGCCTCTGCTGCCCAGATGGCCATCTCTTCATCTCTCTTAGTCCTTCAGAGTTGTACTACACTCAGTTGCACAAAAAAAAACTTACCACAGTTGTTCCTTCCATCTATAATGATGCTTTCCCAACATAGCCGCACCTCCACTTTATCTAATTAGCTTTTGCTTATCCTTTAGCTCTCCGAAATTTTTTCAGGGAAATTCTTCTTCAATCAATGCCACATTATTTGTAATATTTTTTATATACCTTGTCCCTTTCAGTTTGCAATTACATAATCAACATGTGACTATTTGGTTAATATGTAGGCAGAAAATAGAAGCTTCTGGAGAGTCCAACCACCTGTTTTGGGGTACCAATTTATCCATAGCAATTAGCACAAAGCCTGATGTATTAAATACTCAGTAACTATTTGAGAGATGAAGGAAGGTTCTATATTCAAATGGCATATAGATGGTAGTAGCCATTATTCTGTTTTTTAAGTTAGATTCTCAAACTCAGATCCTCTCTTGTACAGTTCTGTTTGGCTGGAATTATGCTCAGCAAACTATAGTTTTCATTTGTCAACTGGATTCCTGTCAACTGAGGGGACTAGAGAAAAATTGTAAGGCAGGAGGAGGGGAGAAGGGACTTCTTCCTGTTTGCTTGCTATTTGCTGAGCTGGTGGAATAGGCATGTATTTTGGATGTGAATTTGCTTTTCCTGCCAGCATTACCATCTGTGAATTTATAGAACCCTTTGTTCCATTTATATTCCATATAAAGTTTCTCATTACCAAGAAACTCATTTTACTTCAGATAGATGCAGCCATTGCCATATCCATAAATAAAAATCACTGGTCTTGACACATAACCCAGCATGCTAAAGAAGCTGACTTGAGAGAACGGTAAAAATGGCCTAATCAAGACTCAGTTACTGGAGGGAATACTTTCCAACACATTTCATGAGACCAGTATTAATTACTCTGATACCAAAACCAGATAAAGACTTCACAAAACAAACAAAAAACTACAGACCAATGTCTGTTATGAATATGGATGTGAAAATCTCCAATAAAATGCTAGCAAACCCAATCCAGCAACATATAAAAGGAATGATACAGCATGACCAAGTAGGATTTGTCTCAGAGATGCAAGGTTATTTTAGCATCCTAAAATCAGTTACTGTAATACAATATGTCAATAGAATAACAAACAAAGATTACACGATCATTTCAATAGATGGTTAAAAAGCATTTAACAAAAAAAAAAAATCAACACTCTTTCCTGATAAATATACTCAATGAGCTAGGAATACAAGGGAACTTCCAGAATTTGATAATTAGCATCTATGAAAAACTCACAGCTAATATTATACTTAATGGAGAAAGATTGGATGCTTTCACTGCAAGATCAGGAACAAGACAAGGAAGTCCACTCTCACTACTTCTATTCGATATTGTACTGGAGAATCTAGTTATGGCAATTAGACAATAAAAAGAGATAATGGACATTCAAATTGGAAAAGCAAACCCTCTCCAAACTTATCTACAGATTCAATGCAATCTCTGTGATAACCACAGTTGACTTCTTTTTAGAAATTGACAAGCTGATTCTAAAATTCACACAGAATTGTACAGGGCTGAGAATATCCAAAACAATCCTGAAAAAAAAAACCAAGTAGGAGAAACTCACAGTTCCTAATTTCAAACTTATTATAAGCAGCAATAATTAAGGTAGTGTGGTATTGGAAGAAGCATTGATAGGTAAGTGGAATAGAACTGATAATTCAGAAATAAACCCATACATCTATCAACTGATTTTCAAGGCGAGTGTCAAGACCATCCAAGGGGGAAAGAATAGTTTTTTCAACAAGTGGTGCCGGGTCTGCTGTGGATAACCCCCATTGCTGTCGAGTCGATTCTGACTCATACTGACCCTATAGGACAGTGTAGAACTGCCCCATAGGGTTTCCAAGGAGTAGCTGGTGGATTTGAACCACCGCTCTTATGGTTAGCAGCCGAGCTCTTAACCACTGTGCCACCAGGGCTCCATACTGTGGATAGCCACATGCAAAAGAATGGATTATATCACACTATATATAAAAATAATTCAAAATGGATCAAAGACCTAAATGTAAGAGCGAAAACTATAACACTCTTAGAAGAAAACATAGAGTTAAATCTTCATGACCTTGGAGTTGGCAAAGGATTCTTATATATGATACCAAAACCACAAGCAACAAAAGAAATAATAGATAAATTAGACCTCACCAAAACTGAAAACTTTCGTGCTTCAAAGGACACCATAAAGAAAGTACCAAAGACATCTCACATAATGGGGAAAATACTTGCAAATCATATATCTGGTAAGGTACTTGTATCTAAAATATATAAAGAGCTCTAACAACTCAATAACATAATTAAAAAGTGGGCAAAGGATCTGAATAGACATTTCTCCAAGGAAGATATACAAATGGTCAAGAAGCAATAATAAGGTACCTGACTTCATTAGTAATCAGGAAAATGCAAGTTAAAACCACAGTGAGATACCACTTCTCACCCACTAGATGGCTAGAATCAAAAAGTCAGATAACAATAAGTGTTGACAGGGATGTGAAGAAATTGGAGCCCTTCTACTGGGAATGTAAAATGGTATAGATGCTTTGGCAAACAGTCTGGCATTTCCTCAAATAATTAAAAATAGAGTTACTAGATGACCCAGAAATTCCATTCTTAGATATATATTCAAGAGAAATGAATATATATGTTCACAAAAAAACTTGTTCATGAATGTTTATAGCAGCAATATTCATAATAGTAAAAAAATGGAAACAACCCAAATATCCATCCACTGACAAATGGGTAAACAAAATGTGGTGCATCCATATAATACAATTATTTGGCCATAAAAAGGAATGAAATAATGATACATGGTACAACATAAATGAACCTTGAAAACATTGCACTAAGTGAAAGAAGCCAGTCACAAAAGATCACATACAATACTATCTCAAAGAAGAGAGAAATCTATTGAGACAGAAGGTAGGTTAGTTGTTTCTTAGGCCCAGGGTTGGGGGATAAAAGATAGGAAGGTGACAGCTAAAGGGTACAGGGTTCCAAAATCAACTGTGATTACGGTTGCACGTATCTGCAAACACACTAAAAACCATTGAATTGTACACTTCAAATAAGTGAATTGTACGGCATGTGAATTATATTTCAATAAAGCTAATTTTAAAAAAGGGCTCAGTTACAGTGCTAGTTGTGAAATAAATAGCTGTGAAATATTAGATGTTATCTTACAGAATGTAGTTTATGTGTTCAGTCAACAACTTATATATAGTGCTGTGTGTGTTCCGTGACCAGAAGACACAAGTACAGGAATCAAGAAGAGAAGTAAGAGTGACTCTTCTCACTATTACACCTGATAATCCACTCAGAAAATACTTACCCCTACTCCAGCACTGTTGGGTGCTGCTGGTTTGGGATTTTAATCATCAAAGGAGAAAGTTTTTTATCAGGAGATACAACAATGGTTTCATTGATTTCAAAGTTGAGATTGCCTCCTGGCCATCTTGGTCACTGAACTAATAGGCAAAGAAAGGATATTTGTTTCTGATTGTTAGTGACAACAGGAGCCCTGGTTGCACAGTAATTAAAGCACTTGGCTGCTAACCCAAAAGTCAGCAGTTCAGATCTACCAGCCACACGGCAGAAGAAAGATGTGGCAGTCTACTTCCGTAAAAATTTATAGCCTTAGAAACCCTGCCTTACAGGATCGCTATGAATCAGAATTGACTCGATGGCAGTGGGTTTGGTTTTTTTGGTATTAATGATAAAAAGGATTTTGTTAAACAATGGGGCAAGGATGACAATGTCTTAAACACCATGAATTCTCTGGGATGCTATTACTTCCATATCCAATTATAAAAGTTAATGGAAAACCACTGGGGAAAAAAGGCCACTGGTTTCTGAATTTTCAGTTAATAATCAGACAAAGATAACAATCACATAATGTGCTGGCTTAAGGGAAAATCGAATGTTCACTGGAATACGAAATTTATAAATGTCAGCTCTAACTTCATGTCCACTAGCAGGACTGTACCTGCTAGTACGTAGGACTATACCACCTATGCCTGTTGTCCTTTTTTGCTTGATATATGTATTTACATATGTATATGTTAACTCATTCCTTTTTTCCTCCCTCTTTCCCCATATTATTTTATATAAGGATTGTTGGGAGTGGTTTACTTTACAGTTCATTCTGTAGCTTCTCATATTGAAGCAGGACCATGACTAAGAGAATTATCATTGTCCAGAAATGGAGACAGAGATTGCTAGAATTTTGTGTCAACTCTTTTTGGAGTGAAGGTGAGGACATCTTTGTTTATACAAAGACTAGTTGAGTCTTGTTAGATAGAAGAATAAAGTTTTTGTAATAAATGTAGAAGGGTGTGTATGAATGCTGAATAAATAAAGGGTGCCTCTATCTGTAAGTAAGCTATTGGCACTCCAAAAACTAGCTGGCATTTTTCTGCTCTCTGCTTTGTAATATTGAATTTGGGACCCAGTGGTGTATGAGTCAGCTCATACCAGCTCCCAAGAGTCAATTATTAAATTTTCAGGATGTTTGAGAACCTGGTTGTTAAATAGTCATTATTAAAAAATAAATTATGTAGGCTTAAATAAATTATTAAATAAATCGTAGTAAATATAAAGGAAATGAATACTCAAAATGTATCACTTCTAATTATTTTACTACATTTTACGATTATCTATGCTTTTGAGATAATTTATACCAATTGTATCTGAATGCCTACTGTTTCATCATGTTGATATCTTGAAATCAGCTATAGTGGAAATATTTACACCGTGAAAATCGGTAAGCTCTACAAATCAGAATTTTTTTTTTCCCCTTCTGGAAATCTGGTTGTTAAACATATGTAAGCATACCATTGGACTCTATAAGCTGCATACGTCTTTCGTCAATTACCGTCTTAATAGGTTCTCCGGTTAGATAGCACCAGTAGGAGACTGAAAGACAGGAGAGGGGAAGAGGAATCTCCTACGTCCTGTTTGATTGCTATTCTTGTCAGCATAGCTCCAGAGAAAGCATTTGACACTGGCAGTGGTACTTGGCGCCAGTATTCAGCTTCTTTCAACATTCTCAGTTCCACATTGGGTTGTACATTTAGGTCTTTGATCCATTTTGTGTTTTTGTATACAGTGTAAGATGAAACGACTTTTTAAAATGTACAGAATTATCCTATCTGGAAATATTCACAAATAATGTTACCTATTGACATGTTCATTATCTTCCCCATATTCCAAATAGAGCCCATGGATATCTCTCCTTCATTCACTTGAAACAACATTAGAAAAAATAATTATAGCCACTTATCAACATCAAGGGACATATGTAAATGTTTAATAACTATTTTTCCATTAGTGAATATTTTAAATCACTGATAATTGGATCATGCACCCACACAGTGACACAATCACATCATTCTTATTGTAAAGTATAATACTAAAAATTGGTCCAGATGCTCTTGCTTTCTTTTCCTTTTTTAAGATTTACACCTAGTTAGGGAAGACTTTTATGAGCTCTAGTATGATGACCTCATTCATCTGTTAGTCATGAATAATATGAAGTAAACAATGAGTTTTTATTTTTTTCCACACATAATGCCTTGCTCATATAATATTGATTTAGAATTTATTTTGCTATAATGCCTTTCAGTAACAGTGAGTTTCTGTTATTAAATGAAGGCAGAATTTTATTGTCTTTTTTTTTATATTGCTAACATTAGTTATGTTTATTGATCACCTATGTAGTTAGAAGCACTAGTAACAGCAGCTAACTTTCCACCTTTTAAAAAATGCTAATGTTAAATATATTATAAATAAATTTCATGTTTTTAAAATGACTATTGTTAAATATTATATAAATATATCCTAAATAGATATAAAGAAATGTCAGCTTTCAGCAATATCTTGGACTTGTAAACACATAGTGTAATTCACCCTTGTTTTCCTCAAGTCTCATTTTGTAGCTTTTTTTTTTTTTAATCTTATGGAATATAGAAATTTATTAATGTGATGGAAAACTCACTAATATTATGATATTTTGGCATCCATTCCTCTGCCTTCAAAACCGTTCGATATGCCAAACTAAAAACTTTTTGCCATTAATTCCAATTCATGGCGACTCCATGTGTTACAGAGTAAAACTGCCCCATGGGATTTTCTTGATTGCAATCTTTATGAAAGCAGTTGGTTAGGCTTTCTTCCATGTAGCCCCTGGGTGGGTTCAAACAATCAACCTTTAGGTTAACCACCAACCTTTAGGTCAAACTTCTTGTGCCACCCAGGCTCCTATTCCATACACACAGAATGCTAATGTAACAAGGCAATGTGCTTGCTACCTGCATCTCATGTGGATCAAGACAGAGCTGGTTAAGTGCCTATAACTTATTGAAGAGGAGACTATAACATGAACAAGAGCTATTAATAATGTTTCTCACATATTGTATTGATTAAGAATCATGCAGAAATGGTTTTGTGGGATATTCTAGTCAATAGGCCTAATTTTTTTTTTTTTTTCTTCCCTGTGGTTCTGTTCTACCTCCTAGTTCATTGTGTAGTGCCTGATGTCTTAAAAGCTTGTGAGGAGCCATCCAAGGTACCACAATTGGTCTTTATTCAACTGAAGTAGCAGAGGAAGAAGGAGGGTCAGGAATCAGACGGGGAACTGGAAAGTGTATCTAATTGCCTCCATGAACTGCCTCTTTTAACATGAGACCAGAACTGGACGGTGCCTGGCTACTATTACTGACTGTTTTGATCAAAGATTCTATAGAAGAATCCTGATCAAAAGGAGTAAAAATGTGGAATAGAATTTTAAATTCTCATGAATCCAGACTTTCTGGAGCCATGGAGGTGAGATGATACTGCTGCCCTGAGGTAATCTTTAAAACTGAAACAAACTATCCCTTGAAGTCATATTTAAACCAAACAATAGTTTAATTAGTAAACAATGTTTGCCTTGAGCACTGTGTTCTTTTAAAGAACTATCTGTATGTGATCAAATTGACAACAGCAACTCAAAAAAGTTTAGAAGTTTAGGGGCAGTGAGTTTATGTTAATGGCAGTGGAATAATCTGGAAAAGGATAGATTAATGGTTGCACAACTTGAAGAATATAATCAATGTCAATGAATTGTACCTGTAGAAAGTTGTTGAATTGGTGTATGTTTTGCTAATCTAGTCTATTTGTATTAGTCAAGATAGCCATTGATTGCCCAAGTTTCTCAACTTGATCCTACTTATACTCATCAATAAAATTTAAAAATCTATTTATTCCCAGAAATTTGTTTTTTAAAGTTAGGCTATTTTGAAGTTACAGGACTTTGTGGGTTTTTTTCTTTTTTTCTTCATGTTTTTAATTGGAAACACTATCCTAGAATTTATCCCAGAATTTGTAGGATAGTTTTTTTGTGTGTTTTTTTTTTTTCCCTCCTTGATGTTTTTAATTTGAAAAACTATCCCAAAATTCACAAACATGTGGGATTGGTTAACATCACATTCAAGATGTTACGCTTCATCACACACCAAAAATTTCCTCATGTCTTTTTGTAGCCACCTCCAACCATTGGCAACCATTGTCCCTAAGCTTTTGCCTATTTCTGAATGTGACATAAATGGAATAACACAATATGTAGGAATTTCAGTCTTGTTTTTTGCATTTAGCATGATGCATTCAAGATTGATCCATGTCGCCCATTTCCTTAGCTTGATGAACAATAGGTCACTGTGTGGATGTACTGCAGTTTGATTATGCATTCACTAGCTGAAAGACATTTGGACTCGGTCTCATTTTTGGTGAGTATGCATAAAGTGTCTCTAAACATCTCTAAGCATTTAAGTGTTCATTTTACTTGGGTAAATACTTAGGACTAGAATTGCTGATTGTATAGTAATTGTAAGTTTAACTTGATAAGAAATTTCTAAGATTTTTTTCAAGGTGGCTGTCATATTTTGCATTCTAAACAGCAGTTTATGAAACTTCCAGTTGGTCCAAATCTTTGCCAGAATTTGGTATTTTCAGTTTTTCTTTATTTTTTAAATAGCCATTCTACGTAAGTGGGTAATGTTATCTAATTGTGATTTTAATTTGTATTACCCTAATATAGAGGGCAAATGAGCACATAAAAAGATGCCTAACATGGTTAATTATTTGGAGCCCTGGTGGCGCAGTGGTTAAGCATTCAGCTGCTATCAAAAGCTCCCTTAACCACTGCGCCACCAGGGCTCCAAATGATTAATGATGTTAAGCATCTTTTCATGTACTCACTTGCCCTCCAGATATCAGTTTTGGTAGCTGTTTGTTGAAAACCCATGCCTATTATTTTATTGGGTTATTTGTTTTATTATTGAGTTTTGAAAGTTCTTTATATGTTCGAGATGCAAACTTTTTTTTTTTGATCAAATGGCATGTTCCTTCTTTTAACAATGTCTTTCAAAAAAGCAGAAATTGTTCATTTTGATGAAGTTTAATTAATCTTAGATTGTTCTGTTGGTATTGTATCTAAGAAATATAAGTCACAAAAATTTTTCTGCTAGAAATTATATAGTCTTAGATTCAACACTCAGGAATACGGTGCACATTGAGTTATTTTTTATATTATATGAGGTAAGGATCAAGGTTTATTTTTTTGCATATGGATGTTCAATTACTTGAAAATAATTTGTAGAAAAGATTATCCTTTTCCACTGCATGACCTTGTGCTGTTGTCAAAAATCAACTAATCATGTACATATGGTTCTATTTATAGACTCAATTTAGTTCCATTGATTTTTCACAAGTAAAACACTGTCTTGGATAGCTTTATATTTAATTTTGAAATCAGGTAAAAAAAAATTCCTTCAACATTGTTCTTTCTAAAAAGTGTTTGTCTATTATAATTTCTTTCCATTTCCATATAAATTTTGAAATCTTCTTGATGATTTTGTTAAAAATCCTGTTTAGATTTTGATGGAAATTGAATCGAATCTTTAGATTAATATCAGAAGGACTGGCATCTTAACAACATTGTGTCTGTCTTCCATCTCTGAGCATGCTGTATCTTTCCATTCATTTGGCTTCTTTGATATTTCTTCATCAGCACTTGTGGTTTTCAGCATATAAATCACAAATGTATTTTGTAAGGTTTATACTGAAGTGTTGTATTTTTAATGCTATTGTAAATGGCTATTTTTTATATCAATTTCCAGATTTTCTTTGCTAGTATATAGAAATAAAATTGTTTTTTTGTATGTGTTTGTTATTATGAGGCGCTGTGGAGTCTGTACTGACTCATAGCTACCCTACACAACAAAGCAAAACACTGCCTGGTCCTGCACCATCCCCACAATCACTGCTGTGTCTGAGCCCATTGTTGCAGCCACTGTGTCAATCCATCTCAGTGAAGGTCTTCCTCTTTTTTGCTGACCTTCTGCTTTACCAGGCATGATGTCCTTCTCCAGGAACTGGTCCCTCCTGATAATATATCCAAATTAAGTGAAATGAAGTCTCGTCATCTTCACTTCAAAGGAACATTCTGGCTGTACTTCTTCCAAGACAGATTTGTTCATTCTTCTGGCAGTCCCTGGTATATATATTCAATAGTCTTCACCAACACCATAATTCAAAGGCATCAATTCTTCAGCCTTCTTTATTTATTAAGCTTTTTTTGTATATTGGTCTTTAATCCTATGGTGTTGTTAATGCGCTTAGTCGTCCCAATAGCATATTTGTAAATTCTTTGGGATATTCTTTATTGATACTCATATCATCTGAAAATCAAGAAAATTTCATGTATTTTTCTTATCTTTCCAATCTGTCTTTATTTATTTTTCTTTCCCTGTTGCGCTAAGACTTCCAGTGTAATATTTAACTGAAGTGGTGAGATAAGACATCTGTGTCTTGTTGCTGATCATAGGGGAAAAGCATTCAGTCCTTCAGCATTAATAGATGGCTGTTATCAGCCCCTCAGTAGTGCAAATGGTTATTGTGCTCAGCTGCTAACCAAAAAGTTGATGGTTTGAGTCCACACGAGGTGCCTTGGAAGAAAGGCGTGGTGATCTACTTCCAAAAAATCATCCATTGGAAACTCTGGGGAGCACAGTTCTTCTGACACACCTGAGATTGCCATGTGTCAGTATTGACTCGATGATAACTGGTTTTAAAGCAGGTTGAGGAACACAACTGACATTTTTCATACCAAAGATTGTGAGGATGGTGCAGAATTGAGCGCTGTTACATTCTGTTATATATAATGTTGCCATGAGTAGGAGCTGACTCTATGGCAACTAACAGCAACAATCGGGTTAAGGAAGTTTTCTTCTGTTCTTAATTTGCTGAGAGATTTTATCATGAATAGATGTCGAATTTTGTCAAATGATTTTTTAACTGTTTATTGAGGTAATTTTTTTTCTTATTTTGTCTTTTTAAATTGATTAATTTTTTTAATGTTGAAATAGCATGACTAAACACCACCTGTTTGCGATGTTTTACATTCAACTTGGAAATATCTTTTTGAGGATTTGTTTTTAGAAGTATATTCCCATGAGGGATATTGATCTGACATTTATCCTTCTTGTAATACGTTAATCTGATTTGTTATCAGATAATGCTGGCTTCATAAAATTTGTTGGAAAATATTCATTCCTATTCTCTTTTTTGGAATGTTGTTTATATATTTGGTATTATTTATTTCTAAAATGTTTAGGAGAACTCAGCCACGAAGCCATTAGGAATAGAAAGATTTCAACTGCAAGTTTAATTTCCTAAGTTGTTTAGAACTATTCAGTTTATCCATATCTTGTTGTGTGAATTTTTTAAGTCTATGTCTTTTAACTAGTTTGTCTATTTGACCTAACTTCATGAGCATAAAGCTGTTTGTTATATTTGCTTATTATTCTTTTTTTTTTTTTTTTTAATATATATTTTATTGTACTTCAGGTGAAAGCTTACAGAGCAAATAGTTTCTCATGAAATAGTAGTACACATGTTGTTTTTTGACATTGGTTAACAACCCCACAACGTATTAAGCCTCTAAATTCTCAACCTTTTTTTTTGATGAAAATTACAGATGGCCAAAGATACACCGTTTCAAAAATTTCTACATTCACAGTTCAGTGACATTGACTACGCTCTTCCAACTGTGCTGTTATTCTCACTTAAGATGAAGGCTTACAGAAAAAATAGTTTTTCATTTAACAATTACTACACATGTTGCCCTATGACAATGGTTAACAATCTCACAGCACATCAAGAATATCCTTACTCCACCTTGTATTCCCTATCACCAGGGGGCTTCCTTGTCCCCTTCTGTCTTCTGGATCTTGTCAGTGGACTATTGTACCTCTTTAGTCTCATTTGTTTATTTATTTATTTATTTATTTATTTATTTTTATTTTATTTAAACACCATTTCAAAACTTTTTACTTACACATTTAAGTGATATTGACTATGCTCTTCCAATTGTGCTGCCATTCTCGCCCAAGATGAAGGCTTACAGGACAAAACAGCCTCCCATTTAATAGTTACTACAAATGTTGCCCTATAGCAGTGGTCAACAATCTCACAATACATCGACAGTGTCCTTATTCAATTTGTGTTCCTTATCATCAGTTTCCTACTCTCCCTCTGCCTTCTGGCCCTTGTCACCGGACTCCTGTACATCGTTAGTCCCATTTAGTTTTACTGGGGTGTCCATTCCCAGGCTTAACATCGAACCTTGAAGGTAACTTCCCCTCTGAGCTGAAAGGGTGTCTGGGGGCCACACTCTCGAGGTTTCTCTAGTATTCTTTAGGACAGTATATCTGGTCTTCTTTTTTTTTTTTTTTTTTTTTGGGAGTTAAAATTATGCTCTACATCCTACTCCAGCTCTGCCCAGAACCCTCTGTTGTGATCCTGGTCAGAGGAGTCATTGGTGGTAGCCGGGCACCATCCAGCTGTACTGGGCTCAGTCCCGTGGAGGCCTTGGTAGCTGTGGACCATTAGTCCTTCGGACTGATCTTTTCCTTGTATCCTGTTCTCTTCGTTCTCCCTTGTTCCCGAAGGGATGAGATCAGTGGAGTATCTTAGATGGCCGCTCATAGGCTTTTAAGACCCCAGACGCTACTCACCAAGGTAGAATGTAGAGCATTATCTTTATAAGTAGTGTCATGCCAATTGAGCTAGATGTTCCCCGAGATCATGGTCCCCAGAGCCCTCCGTCCAACAACTCAGTCCCTCGGGGGGTTTGGATGTGTCTATAGGGCCTCCATGACCTTTCCTTGTGCCGGTTGTGTTAGTTTCCCCTGTACTATGTACTATCTCATCTCTCACCCAAGTTACCACTTACCTATTACCTATTTAGTATCCCCCCCCCTCCCATCCCTGGTAACCAACAAGGATTGTTACATTTTGCATGTGAATTTTTTCATGGGTTTTTACAATAGAGGTCTCATACAATATTTGTCCTTTTGTGATTGACTTATTTCACTCAGCATGATGTCCTCCAGTTTCATCCATGTTATGAGATGGTTCACCGATTCATTGTTCTTTCTCGTTGCATAGTACTCCATTGTGTGTATGTACCATAGTTTGTGTATCCATTCGTCTGTTGATGGACATCGAGGTTGTTTCCATCGTTTTGCTATTGTGAATAATGCTGCCATGAACATAGGTGTGCATATGTCTATTCGAGTGATGACTCTTATTTCTCTAGGATATATTCCTAGGAGTGGGATTGCTGGATCGAATGGTACGTCTATTTCTAGCTTTCTGAGGAAACGCCATATCATTTTCCAAAATGGATGTATCATTTTGCATTCCCACCAGCAGTGTATAAGAGTTCCCGTCTCCCCGCAGCCCCTCCAACATTTGTTATTTCCAGTGTTTTTGATTCGTGCCAGTAATGCCGGGGTGAGATGGTATCTCATTGTGGTTTTAATTTGCATTTCTCTAATGGCTAGTGATCGCGAGCATTTCCTCATGTGTCTGTTGGCCATTTGAATGTCTTCCTTGGTGAAGTGTCTGTTCATTTCCTTTGCCCATTTTTTGATAGGATTGGTTGTCTTTTTGTTGTAGAGGTGTTGGATTTTCTTGTAGATTATGGAGATTAGACCTTTGTCTGACTTGTACTGTCCAAAAATTTTTTCCCAGTCTGTAGGTTCTCTTTTAACTCTTTTGGTGAAATCTTTTCAAGAGCATAGATGTTTGATTTTTAGAAGATCCCAATTATCTAGTTTATCTGTTGGGTTTTTTGTGTTGATGTTTATGGTTTGTATCCTGTTAATGCCATGTATTAAGGTCTGAAGTGTTGGTCCTATTTTTTCTTCTATGAATTTTATAGTTTGAGGCTTTATATTCAGGTCTTTGATCCATTTTGAAGTAGTTTTTGTATATGGTGTGAGGTATGGGTCCTGTTTCATTTTTCTACAAATGGATATCCAGTTTTGCCAGCACCATTTGTTAAAAAGACTGTCTTTTCCCCATTTGATGTATTTTGGGCCCTTGTCAAAAATCAGGTGACCGTAGGTGGATGGATTTACATCTGAGTTCTCAATTCTGTTCCATTGGTCAATGTCTCTGTTGTTGTACCAGTACCAGGCTGTTTTGAGTACTGTAGCTGTATAGTAGGTTCTCAAGTCAGGTAGTGTGAGTCCTCCAACTTTATTCTTCTTCTTCAGTAGTGCTTTACTTATTCGGGGTTTCTTCCCTTTCCATATAAAGTTAATAATTAGTTTTTCCATCTCTTTGAAGAATGTTGTTGGTATTTGTATCGGAATTGCATTGTATTTGTAAATTGCTTTAGGTAGAATTGCCATTTTCACAATGTTGAGTCTGCCTATCCATGAGCATGGTATGTTTTTCCATTTATGTAGATCCCTTTGGGTTTCATGCAGCAGTGTTTTGTAGTTTTCTTTGTATAGGTCTTTTATATTCCTGGTCACATTTATTCCTAAGTATTTTATCTTTTTAGGGGCTATTGAAAATGGTATTGATTTCCTGATCTCCTTTTCATCGTTCTCTTTACTGGTGTATAGGAATCCAACTGATTTTTGAATGTTTATCTTGTATCCTGCTACTCTGCTGAATCTTTCTATTAGTTCCAGTAAATTTCTCGTGGAGTCTTTAGGGTTTTCTATGTATAGTATCATATCATCTGCAAACAGGGAGAGTTTAACTTCTTCATTACCAATTTGGATGCCCTTTATTTCTTTCTCTTGCCTTACTGCTCTAGCGAGAACTTCCAGCACAATGTTAAATAGGAGTGGTGATAAAGGGCATCCTTGTCTTGTTCCTGTTTTCAGGGGGAATGTTTTCAGCCTTTCTCCATTAAGAATGATGTTGGCTGTTGGTTTTGCATAGATGCCCTTTATGTTGTTGAGAAATTTCCCTTCTATACCTATTTTATTGAGAGCTTTTATCAGGAATGGGTGTTGGACTTTGTCAAATGCCTTTTCTGCATCAATTGAGATAATCATGTGATTTTTTTCTTTCCTTTTATTTATGTGGTGGATTACGTTGATGGATTTTCTAATGTTAAACCATCCTTGCATACCTGGTATGAATCCTACTTGGTCGTGGTGTATTATTTTTTTGATATGATACTGAATTCTATTGGCTAAAATTTTGTTCAGAATTTTTGCATCTATATTCATGAGAGATATTGGTCTGTAATTTTCTTTTTTTGTGATGTCTTTGCCTGGTTTTGGTATCAGCGTTATGCTGGCTTCATAGAATGAATTTGGAAGTGTTGCTTCCTCTTCTATGCTCTGAAATAACTTGAGTAGAACTGGTATGAGCTCTTCTGTAAATGTTTTGTAGAATTCTCCAGTGAAGCCATCTGGGCCAGGGCTTTTTTTGGTTGGGAGTTTTTTTATTACCTTTTCAATCTCTTCTCTTGTTATGGGTCTGTTCAGATTTTCAATATCACTTTGTTGTAGTTTGGGTAGGCCGTATGTTTCTAGAAATTTATCCATTTCCTCTAGGTTTTCAAATTTGTTGGAATATAGTTTTTCATAATATTCTGTTATAATCCTTTTTATTTCAGTTGGGTCTGTTGTAATGTCCCCCATTTCATTTCTTATTTGGGTTATTTGTGCCCTCTGCTGTTTTTCTTTTGTCAGTCTGGCCAGTGGTTTGTCGATTTTGTTGATTCTTTCAAAGAACCAACTTTTGGTTTTGTTGATTCTTTCTATTGTTTTTCTGTTCTCTATTTCATTGATTTCTGCTCTGATCTTTACTATTTCCTTTCTTCCAGTGGTTGTAGGCTTTTTTTGTTGTTCTCTTTCTATTTGTTTGAGTTCTGTAGTTAATGTTTTGATTTTGTCCCTTTCTTCTTTTTTGATATGTGCATCTATTGCTATAAATTGTCCTCTGAGGACTGCCTTTGCTGTGTCCCAAAGGTTTTGGTATGATGTGTTTTCATTTTCATTTGATTCTAGGAATTTTTTAATTCCATCTCTGATTTCTTCTATTACCCATTGATGTGTAAGCAGATTATTATTCAGTTTCCATGTGTTTGATTTTTTTTCCTTGCTCTTTCTAGTGTTAATTTCTACCTTGATGGCATTGTGGTCAGAGAAGATACTGTGAATTATCTCAGCATTTTGGATCTTGTTGAGGATTGCTCTGTGGCCTAAGATGTGGTCTATTCTGGAGAACGTTCCATGTGCATTGGAAAAGAATGTGTACTTTGCAGCGGTTGGATGGAGTGTTCTATATATGTCTATGAGGTCCAGTTGGCTGATTGTGTCCGTTAGGTCTTCTGTATCTTTGCTAAGTTTCTTTTTAGTTGTTCTGTCCTTTACTGAGAGTGGTGTGTTGAAGTCTCCTACTATTATTGTGGAACTGTCAATTTCTCTTTTCAGTGCTGTTAGAGTTTTTTTTATGTACTTTGGAGCCCTGTCATTGGGTGCATAGATATTTATTATGGTTATGTCTTCATGATGGATCATCCCCTTAATCATTATATAGTGTCCTTCTTTGTCTTTTATGGTAGATTTTGTTTTAAAGTCTATTTTATCTGAGATTAGAATTGCCACTCCTGCTCTTTTTTGATAGTTGTTAGCTTGATATATTTTTTTCCAACCTTTGATTTTTAATAAATTGACATCTTTGTTTCTAAGATGTGTCTCTTGTAGACAGCAAATAGATGGATCCTGTTTTCTTATCCATTCTGCCACTCTCCGTCGCTTTATGGGTGCATTGAGTCCATTTACGTTCAGTGTAATTATTGATAGATGTGAGTTTGTTGCTGTCATTTTGTAGTGCTTTTTTTTGTGATGCTGAAGTTTTCTTTGTTCTTCTTACTCTCTTGTGCTGAGTTCCTTTTGTTTGTGGATTTTGTGTTCATTTCTTTTGTTTTTGTAGGTTTTGTTTTTGTTGAGACTTTATGTTTTTTGTCTTTATTTTTATGAGTTGGTTTGTTAACTTTTTTTGTGGTTACCATGAATTTTACCCTTATCTTTATAATTTTGAAGCAGTCTACCGTTACTTGGTATCGCCTTGCCTTCTTCTCCTTTAGAAGGTTCTATACCTATGCCGTTTGTTCCCTCTTTCATTGTTTTGATGTTGTTGTCATCCTTTGATTGATTTCTCTGATTCCCTGTTGTATATCTTTTGTTTTTGGAAAGTCGTCTGTAGTTCAGTTCCTAGAATGGTATCTGGTTCATATGAACCTGCATCCTAGGTCCTAGGTCCTGCCTGAGGGCTTAAGCTGTTTGTCCTCAGATCGAAGAACTCCCTTTAATAATTCTTGTAAGTTTGGTTTGACTTTTGCATATTCCTTTAGTTTCTGTTTATCTGGAAATGACCTAATTTCACCATCAAATCTGAATGAGAGTTTTGCAGGATATATTATTCTTGGCTGACAATTTTTTTCTTTCAAGATTTTATATATGTCATCCCATTGCCTTCTTGCCTGCATGGTTTCTGCTGAATAATCTGAGCTTAGTCTTATTGTTTCTCCTCTGTATGTGACTTCTTGTTTTTCACGAGCTGCTCTCAGGATTCTTTGTTTGTCTTTAGTTTTAGCGAGTGTGAATATGATATGTCTTGGTGATTTTCTTTTGGGGTCTATTCTATATGGGGTTCGTTGAGCTTCTTGGATGACCAGCTTTTCATCTTTCATGATATTGGGAAAGTTTTCTGTCAGCAGTTCCTCAATGATCCTCTCTGTGTTTTCTGTTTTCTTCCCCTGTTCTGGTATGCCAATCACTCGTAAGTTTTTGCTTTTAATTGTGTCCCACATAACTCTCAGGGTCTCTTCATTTTTCTTTGTTCTTTTTTCTGAGTTTTCCTGAAACAGAGTTGTATCCAAGTGTTTGTCTTCAGTTCCACTGATCCTGTCTTCCATGGTTTCAAATCTACTTCTCAGCCCTTCTATGACACCGTCCATTTCTGAAATCTTGTTGTTTATCTTTTGGATTTCTAATTGTTGTTTTTGTATAATTTCGAGTTGTGAATTTATTTTGGCATTTTGTTCTTGCATCATCTTCCTGAATTCTTCCAATTTTTTGTCTGTATTTTCCATAAATTTGCCTATTTTTTCCTCATGTTTGTCAGCTTTTTGCCTCAGTTCTTGGAAAATTCCGAGTATTAGTGATTTGAGTTCCGTATCAGGTACTTCTAGTGCATTTTCTTCCACAGGAGAGTTATCTGGTGTTTTAATTTGGACGCCTATTGGAGCCATCTTGTCTTGTTTTTGTAAATGTTTTGATATTGTTTGCTGTTTTCGGGGCATTCAGTAGATATTTCTCTCGTTTATTGATTGTAGATTTTTTTTTTTTTTTTCGTTCTTGTGGTACAGCTGGGCAGATCTAGTTGAGGAGGAGCCACTGGGATGGGTTGCTTGTGGCACTCACCGCAGCCACCAGGACGGTCGGTAGTCAGTGCTGGGCAGGTTCCAATAGGGCGTGCCTGCACCGCTTGGTGATGTGATGTCTAGTGCACGGTGCAGGTAGGTAGGGTGCAGCGGGAAGATGGTTATGTGTGAAGCTAAGCTGGATATGGGAGAGAGGAGAGAGGAGGAGGAGCAAAAAGCGTACAAACATAAAAGAATGCTAGGGGAGTTTGTCGTTGGAATGTACAGATGAGAGACTATGGGATGGAGGAAACCAGAAGGGGGAAGAGAAAGAAAAGGAAAGAATGACCAAATGAAAATCAGAAAAGTTAAAAAACTGCAAAGTTCCCAGGGATCGCACCGATGCAGCTATGAGGTCTGGAGGAGTCGGTCTCAATTTTCACAGCTCAGCCTGGCCAGAAGGTACAGAGGCATACATCGCCTGGTATTCAGGGATCAGAAAGAGAAGGAAGAGATAGAGGGACAAGAAATTAAGCAATGAAGAAAGACAAAAGAGAAAAAGAGGTAAAATATGACAAAACTAATCAAAAAAGGAAGAAAAATAAAATTGAGAAAAAAAAAAAAAGGGCAACACCAGCAGTCAGTGCCTACAAATGGGACCCAGAGAGCCCCCACTCAGGGGCGCGAATTCCAAGAAGCCGATAGTCTCGGGGTTAAGTGACCGTGGCCACGGGAAGCAGAGGGGCCAACGAACAAAGGCCCCAGGATCCCACCCGCGCGGGAGCCCAGACCTGGAAACAGCCACACGCCCGAACCCAGCCCTACAGCCCCGCAGGAGAGAGCAGAGACGGCCCTCGGAACCAGGCACCCAGGCAAAAGGAGGGGGAGGCGGCAGAAAAAGGTCCGCTAGGTGCCAGCAAACGGCTCCCAGAAAGCCCCCAGCCCGGGCGCGCGGAACCCAAGCACCGGCGCCCCCCCGCCCAGGGACCCCGGCCACGGAAAGCAGAGGGGTGAACGAACAAAGGCCCCGGGATCCCACCCACGCGGGAGCCCAGACCCAGAAACAGCCACACGCCCGCACGCAGCTCCACAGCCCCGCAGGAGAGAGCAGAGACAGCACCCGGACCCAGGCACCCAGGCAAAAGGAGGGGGAGGCGGCAGAAAAAGGTCCGCTTGGTGCCAGCAAACGGCTCCCAGAAAGCCCCCAGCCCGGGCGCGCGGAACCCAAGCACCGGCGCCCCCCCGCCCAGGGACCCCGGCCACGGAGAGCAGAGGGGCGAACAAACAAAGGCCCCGGGATCCCACCCACGCGGGAGCCCAGACCCAGAAACAGCCACACACCCGCACGCAGCCCTACAGCCCCGCAGGAGAGAGCAGACGGCACTCGGAACCAGGCACCCAGGCAAAAGGAGGGGGAGGCGGCAGAGAAAGGTTCGCTAGCTGCCAGCAAACGGCTCCCAGAAAGCCGCCAGCCCAGGCGCGCGGAATCCAAGCACCAGCACCCCCCAGCCCAGAGACCCTGGCCACGGAAAGCAGGGGATCCCCAGCTGAGGCGGAGAGGGGTGGGTGGTGGGAGAGCGCGCACCGCAGTTTACCGGTCGTTCTGTCTCCGACCAGATGCTCTGCAAGGCTGCTCTCCCGTTTGCTGGTCTCTGATAGGAATCCAAGATGGTGGATCCGCGCTGCGTTAGCTGGTAAGGAATCTCTGCCTGAGTCTCTCCTCGCTCTCCGTTCTCTTTTAGTATTCTCACTCCGTTTGGTGTTTGGCTGAGTTCTTTATCTCTTCATTTGGTGTTCTAGGGTTTCAGGATTGTTGATTCTCTGTTAGGCTTAGTTTTTCGGATCTTTGCTGTGGAGGGACGGCGTGGTGTTTCTGCCTAGAGCGCCATCTTGCCCCTCCTGCTTATTATTCTTTTAATGTGAGGAGGGTTTTATTTATGTTCTCACTATCATTCCTGATGTTAGTGATCTGTGTCTCCTTTTTTTTATCTTTTTTCCCCCTAGATCAGTGTGGATAAAAGTTTATCTTTTATTTTTAATCCTTTTAAAAAACAAATTTTGGTGTCTTTTTTTTTTTTTTCTCCTATTGTTTTTCTGGTTTCAATATCATTGACTTCTGGCCATATATAGATACATATATATATATGTGTATATATATATACACACACACATATATATAGCTGAAACTATAAGAAGAAGAACAAATCAAACACAGACCAAGCAGAAAATAGAATATATATATAGAATCTACATATATAATCTATATTCTATATAGAGAGAGAGAATATAGATTATACAGATTATATATATTTATATATATTATATGTATTATATATAGAATATAGATTATATATAGAGATTCTATATATATATAGATTCTATATTCTGCTTGGTCTGTGTTTAATTTGTTCTTCTTATAGTTTCTGAAGATCATTTATTTAACATCATAGCTTGGAAACCTTTATTTTTTCTATCAGTCGTTTTATGCTGTTAATTTCCGTGTAAGCACTGCTTTAGGTTCTTCCCACAAATTTTGATATGTTGTGTTTTCATTTTCATTCAGTTAAAAATATTTTCTAATTTCACTTGTGACTTCATCTGTGACCCATAGATTACTCAGAAGTGTGGCGGACAGATTTTTAAGGTGACCCCATGATCTTTATCTCCTGGTGTTTGCCCCTTTATAGAACCCCATCTTCTTGAGTGTGTGTGAGACCTTTAATGTGCTTCTAACCAATCAAATATGGCAAAGATTACAGGTTCTCATGCTTGTGATTGTACTAAGTTTTACGGAAAAAGTGATGCAATGTCACTCCCAAAATTACGTTATAATATTTAAGACTCCATTTTGCTAGCAGAGACTCTCTAGATGTTTTCTCTCTCTCTCTCTCTTTCTCTCTCTATTGCTGGTTTTGAAGATGCAAGCTTCAATAAATGTTGCAGCTCCAAAGAAATGAATTTTGCCAAAAGCCTGAGTAAACTTGGAAGCGAATTCTCCCCCAGTTAAGTCTACATATGAGACTCTAAGCAGAAAATCCAGCTATACTCTTCTCAAATTCCTGACTCACAGAAACTTGGCTGATGTTTGATGGAGTGTTACATAAATGCCAATTAGGTAAATTTGGTTGATAGTGTTTCTTATATCTTCTATATTCTTACCGATTTTCCATCCGCTTGGTCTATCGATTACTGTTATTAATTCCAGACTCTGTTTTTTCTAATATTAATATATCAACTTAATCTTTCTCTTTATTAATGCTTGCATGATATTTCCTTTTCCTTTTATTTTTAACATACTATGTCGTCATATTTAATGAGGTTTTCATGTTGCCATGTTGCTTTATTCTTAATCCTTTCTAACAGTACTTGTCTTATAATCGGGATGTTTACACTACTCATACTTAATAAAATTATGGATATGATTAAATTCAAATCTAACATTTTGCTAGTTTATTTGTTCCATCTGTTCTTTGTCCCTGTTTTCCTCTTTTTTCTGACTTTCATTGGGCTGAGAATTTTTGTTATTTTATTGTATCTGCACTATTGGATTAATAGTTATGCCTCTTTTTAAAACTATTTAGTGGTTTTCCTGAGGTTTATGATACATATTTTCATTAATTATAGTCTTTTTTCAAATAATATTAGCATACTTCACATGTAGTATAAGAACTTTAAAACATATATTACCAATCCTTCCCTATCATTCTTTGTGCTAATTATTGCATGCATTTTGTCCTTACGTAAGATACATACACAGTATACATTGCCACTGTTCACTTCAGCTGTTCAGTTATCTCTTAGGATAATTATACAACACTAATCATATATTCACCTCCATTTTATCATTTCCAGCATTCTTCTATAGATTCAGTCGGTATAGATTTAATTTATCATATTCCTTCTACCCAGTGAATGGCCTTTAACATTTTATGTAGTGCAATTCTGCTGGTAATGATTCTTTTCAATTTTGTTTGTTGGAAAAGTACTCATTGTCTTTCATTTAAAAAACGTTTCCATTTAGTACAGAATTCTGAATTGACTGCTTTATTCCTTTAGATGTCACCCCACTGTCTCCTGGCTTTCCTACTATCTAATAGGTCTTCAAATGTTCTATAATTCTTTGTTCCTGTCTGGATTCTTCCTGTATGGATTCTCAGTTACCTAGTTAGAGATGTATGATCAAATCCACCAAGTTTTATGAAAAGTGAGGACAGCACTAACCCATTGCTTCAGATACACAGTATGCATTAGTTATGTATTTGCTGTAATCATACCATATAACAAACAGCAAGAAAATCTCAGTACCTTGCAACAATAAGTATTTATGTTTCTTGACAATGGGTTTTTGGCCTTGCTAGGGTAACTCCAGACTGCAAGTTGGATTCAGTTTGTGTGACATATCACTAATTCTGGGACCAGTAACTAGCCAGGACTTGCTCCTTCCATAATAGATAGCAGAAGTTTAAGAGGGACAAATAGAAATGCCTCTTAAGGCTTCAGTTCATCAGTGGCACATTGTCACTTCTGCTTCCATTCCGTTTGCCAAAACAACTCACGTGCTCAACTCCAAAGACAATGAGATAATATATTATGCTCATGGGGGCCACATGGAGGGTCAAAGAGAATAAATAATTGTGGCAAAAGTATTACCTCATCTTACATTAAGACTGGGCTAAAATCAGATACTGAAGTTATGAGCACATTTTATGAAATGTTGCTTCAGTCTTCTATGTTATCACTTTCTGTCTCACAGCCACACTTATGTCCCTATAATAAGATTTTCTATGACTAGTTGACAGAGAAGGAAAGTACCTGGGTCTCATACCTGTGCCACATCACAACCACACTCAGGACTAGTCAGGAAGAACTGATGAGTCTTACATCTCACTTCTAAGAGAAGAAGGAAGCGTACCTTATTCTCACAAAATTAATGTCTTGTATTTTAGTATGAGAGCTAAATATAATAGAAGACATTGTTAGATCTGGACGTCACAAAACATGGACAGCACTGAACACATCTTATGCACCTTCTCAGATTCTCTTGGACACTTGCTCAACTTCAGCTATTATTATGGTACTTGATTATATGTGAACTCGTTTAGTTTTGTCACCTGAGGCTGATAAGCTATAAATCAGGAGTCCCTGGATTCTCCTACCACTTCCAGACTTGTAGCAAGTGCTACAATACAACCCCTGGGACCTCAATTTCCCATTGGTCATTGAGGTAATACAACTTCAATCAATAGGAGACAGAGTAATCCAGCAAATAAAATAAAGCCCATCTCCATCGCTTACTCTTATGGACTGTGATGAGGCATGGTTTTTTCAGGCCAACCTCCCACATAGGTTGGATACAGCCTATGTGACTGAGTGGATACACATGTATAGTGACAAATTCTTACTCTGCAGCTTGCAATGAAGCACTTGCGAGAAAGGTATGGTATACTGTTACATTTGCTTCCATTATTCTCTGCTTCACTTTCTTTTTTGCTCACTCTCATTGTCTTGGGATTGCATTTCCAAATAAGTGACTAATATTTAAGCCCAGTCTCAGGTTCTGTTTCCTAAAGAACCTGAGCTAGGACACCTTCCTTGTAGTGAATGAAACTAAAAGTCCCTCTGACACCAATATCACTTATCTTGCCCATAGTTTGTGGGCATCCTTTTCTGTCAGGGAAAATAAACTGGGAAAAGAATGGTCAGTTGAGACTTTTGTAGGAATGGGGCAGAATACCTCAAATAATGTATCGAAAATAATTATTTTTCTCCAGGAAATGCCACCTTTTATAAGTAACTATTTTAGTACTATTTACAATCTCTATTTTTCATTTCCAATATGTTAATTCAAAAAAACTCTTGCTGTACAAAAATGTTATTGGTAATAAAAATATTTTGTGGCAATGCAGTAAATGCGACCAACATCAATGAATGGAAAATAGTGGTGAAACATTGTACTATGCATTTGCTAACGTGAACTTAGGTGTTTATTCCCTTTGATTGTGTAGGACTTCATATTTAAATAGGATCATTCAACAGAATAAGTGCATTCTTTTCTAAATTTCAAAGATTGCTCAACACCTTGAGAGTCTACATTCTCCCTACCCCAATCCTTGGAAAAGAGTTCATATGGAAATTGATGAGGTATTAAGGTGTCAGGGGGCAAGCATGAGACTTGGAGTCTGTCTATGTTTACAAACTGAGACTTTCTTAAGTCTTGGCTTACTCATTTGTAAAATTCAATATTATTGATTCCACTCATGGGTTTAATGTGGTATTCAAAAGAGATAACACAAGTAAAATACATACACAAAACCAAAAAATACTCTTTGCCGTCAAGTCAATTCCTACTCATAGTGAACCTATAGACAGAATACAACTGCCCCATAGGGTCTCCAAGGAGTGAGTGGTGAATTCGAACTGCCAACTTTTTGGTTAGCAGCTGTAGTTCACCGTGGCTCTTAACCACTGTGCCACCAGAGCTCTAAGTTGTCAAAAATATTGTTTTTATTTTTTTTAATCATTAAGCATAGCACCATAACTACTGTTAATCTAAGGAATCCTAAAGATGCTTTCTGGAACCTAAAATTTGCAATGGTTTTTCAGAGTCTATGTGTTTATTTTATTTGCAAAGAAAATAAGTGCTGTTTCATACATAAATGAAAGTTGTTTTGTTTAAGATGCAAATAGATGTTCAATAGTGTTGAGAATAAAATAGCTTTAGTTTAGGAAGACATACAATTAGATTCATACATTCCACCATAAGATATGTACTATGGAGGCTGTCTTGTTCAATAGTTAAGACCATATGTGTTGGAACTTTATGGTCCAGTTTCAAATGCTGGCCCCAACAGTTTCTAGCTGTAGAACTTTGCAGGTAGGTAACTGTGATGGTTAAAGCTGTGAGTCAACTTGCCTGGACCATGATTCTCAGTGGTTTGGCAGTTATGATGTAGTTTGGCAGTTGGATAATGGTGTGATCACCTCTGTGATGAGATGTAATATAATATGATCACCTTCATTATGGGATTTGCTGTGAGCAGCCAATCAGTTGAAAGGGAGCTTCCTTGGGGGTGTGGCTTGTATTCAACATAGGTGAACTTTCTGGCAAGGCTCTCAGGCTTTTGCTCACTCTGGATCATGCAGCTGGCTCCTGTTCGTCTGACCTCTGATTCTTGGGACTTGAGCTAGCAGCTTACCTGCCATCTTGCTTGCTAATCTTGGAATTCATTGGTCTTTACAGTCTGTGAGACAGAGCCCTGCTGTCCAACCTGCTGACCTTAGGTTCACTAGCCCCTGTGATTATGTGAATCAGGAGAAGCCTCCAGGCTGACCATGGACTTGGGACTTTCCAGGCTCAACAACTGTGTGAACTGTTTCCTTGATATAAATCTCTTTTCATATATATTTATATGCTTTACTGGTTTTACTTCTCTAGAGAACGTGGCCTAAAACAGTAACCTTTCTAAGCTTGTCCCATCTTCTAAGATGGTGAAGCTTAGATTGGGTTACCCAAGACCACTCAAATTCCTCCCGGAATTTAACTTTCTGAACACTGGAGACTGAAAAACAAAGGCTCCATTTTTCATCCTCTGTTTAACCTAAGAATTTTACATTTGATCCAGCTCCTATTAAACAGCTTTATCTTTGTAAACCTGGGAAGGCTGAAGTAAGCATTATGAAGAGGCAATAAGATGACTTTTCTGAAAGCACAGAGGTGGAAGTGAAGTAATTTTCTAGTGGAAATCATAGCACAGGCTTTAGGGGACAATCATCCCAAGCTTTGGCAGTGATGAGAAACAGGGGCCAAAGCATGCTGATTCACGAGCTCTTCAGGCTTATAGAGGGGCAGTTTTCCCTGGGTCAGCAAAAGTTCTCTTGCCAGGTTAGTTCTGCAGTGTGGCTCTGAGGTTGTTCCCAGAAGTTTCTGATAAGCATTCTGGTAAGCCTCATTATTACCTGTAGTACGTCCTGCAAAACTCAACCCTGACCAGTAAAGGGGATATAATCGTTAGCATATGCGGGTTAATTAAGATCATATAGAGAAAGCACTTAATCAAGTTCCTGGTCATCAAATATAGTCCATCTGTGTTGATCATCATGATTTTTTTCCAAATAACTTTCAGATTAATTAAAGTTTTTAACATATAAAATAAAACCATAATATTACAAAGATAAAAAAGAGGTGATATCCATTTACTCTTCAGACATAGAAGGTTGGCTTAAGTATGATATAAAGAAAATAGTTATAAAATTCACTGCATAAACATTTGCTTTGTTTTCATTGTGAAAAAAATTAAATGACTTGTAGAAGTAAATGACAAATTGAAAAAAGTTTTTCAATAGAAAAATTAGCAGAACATAAATATGTATAATTCTCAAAGAATTTCCAGAGGTCTATAAGCATATAAAATGTATAATGTCACTAGTAATTAAAAAAATATATATTCTTTTGTACTTAACAGATTAATAAAGAATAATATTCAGTGTTTGTAAGTGCAAGGAAATGTGCTTTTTTACATATCAGAGGAGGAATACAAATTAATACACACTTTGTATATGATAATCATCAGAAGACTTAAAAACATGCATATATTTTTCCCCAGCAGTTCCATGCGTAGAAATTTATCTTGAAGAAAGTAAATGAGAATATATGCGATGATTTAATAGTCATGAAGTTATCTGTAGTACGATTCATAAAAGTAAATTATTATAAAATTATAATTGACCAGCAGTACAATATTTGTTGAGAAAATGTTGGCAAAAAAAAAAAATCTATCAAGTGGAATATTATGTAGTCATTGAAATATTGACATAGAACTTTTGAGATGAAGAAATAATCAGATTAATTTTTTATTTAAACTTTTGGTTTTGAAATAATTATAGATCTGCATCTATTCGTAATACAGATTAAAGAGAGATCCCATATTCTCTTTACTCAATTTCTTCTGTGGTAATATCTTGCAAAACTATAGTCCAATATCTCCTCCAGGACACTGGCACTGATATAGTCAAGATACAGAATAGTTTCATCACCACAAGGATCCCTCCTGTTGCCCTTTTATAGCCACACCTACCTCCTCATCCCAACTCCAACTCCAGGAAACCACTCATCTGTTCTCCAATTCCATAATTTTGTCATTTCAAGAATGTTACATATATGGAATCATACAGTATGTAACCTTTTGGGATTAGCTTTTTCACTCAGCATAATTCCTTCAAGATGCATTTAAGTTGTGAATATTTAATAGTAAATTAAATAGTAAAACTTAAGAGTAAATTTTTGAGTAAAAATTAAGTTTAAGATATTATGCGTATCTTATTTTCCACAGATATTTCTTTTCTACTTAAAAACATAGATGACACAGCAAAATGATGATAGTAAATAGGAGTAATAACAAAAGGGAATATTTTTATTCTTTTCATTATACTTCTTACTTTTGTAATTATGCATAAACGTAAACCAAAACCAAACCCAATACTGTCTAGTCGATTCGGACTCATAGCGACCCCACAGGGTCTCCAAGGCTGTAAATCTCTACGGAAGCAGACTGCCACATCTTTCTCCGTGGAGCCACTGGTGGTTTCGAACGGCTGACCTTTCGGTTAGCAGTCCATCACTTTGACCACTGCATACGTCGTATAAAATTACAAATATGTAAATATAAAAGGGGAGAGCAAGGACTAATTTTCGAGGGAAGGGCTATTTATAAGGTAAATGAATGGTTAACACAATGAACTTCATGATTTTCCTTTTTAAATAAAAAAAATATTAGTTATTTTGAAGTGGAAAACTTCAATTATACTA
This sequence comes from Dugong dugon, assembly GCA_030035585.1. Taxonomy (NCBI): domain Eukaryota; kingdom Metazoa; phylum Chordata; class Mammalia; order Sirenia; family Dugongidae; genus Dugong; species Dugong dugon. The sequence continues at coordinate 54,649,736 of CM057480.1, forward strand.
AATTCTAAAAGGAATATGTCATATGAATCTTTATAGAGGTAAAACTGAGCTATTAATGCACAATGCATTTAACAGAGATTAAACAAAGGATGCAAAGTGATCCTAAAGTCGGTTCTTCTTTTCAATTCTCCAAGAAATCTGAGAAACTAATGTTAAATTTTAATTTGGCGCAGGCTTAGCCAGATCATTAGACTGATTTTCTCCCACCTGCTGCCTGTCTGGGGCGTTTTCCCATTCCGATCCTTTATTTACAGGAAAGGGAAAGAGAAAGAGAGGAGTCTAACCTGCATTTGCAAAGTAGGTCAGCAGATTTGATCGAAGGATTTCTGTAAAGAAGATTGATTGACAGCATTAAATGTAAATGACACTTCTGACTTTTCCTTCACCTAATTTGTCTTGATAATTGAGGCGAATGAATTGAAATTTGTTTCTTTTTTCTATTTCTTAAATATTATATTAGAAAATAGTACTATGATCGCTCACAAATGGTTTTCTTCAAGGAAAATAACAAGAACAGGATTTCTTGCTGATAGAGATCACATTATTTTTCGGGGAAATTACAAATATAGTTTAAATTTCTGACCAGATAGTCTTTTTCTTAGTAATAATCACTACTAAGCCTTAATAGCAGACATCATGACTGTGCTAGCAACATTGCCAACAGCAAGAAAGCTACCAGATGCCCTTCATGGCATCTGAGTGATGAGGTCTCTGCTCTTGGCAATTATCTAAAGAATTAAGCAATGCTAAGGTTGGATTTGTAATGTCTAAACATCTACAATAGCTTCTATTATGATAATAGAAATCTGCCTAGTTATTAAGTTTTGAGATTAGCATTTGTAATAAAGGATTGTGCAGCAATGTTAGGGACATGAAGAGAAGTTATACTTGAAAATGTCATCAAAGAGAATTAAAAACATTTTCCAGGGAATAATTGCTAAGTAGATTTTGAGCAAAACAAGCTCAGTAGTACTGTATAATTAACTAACTGTATTAGCCACCAAACATCTAAATGGGAAAGAATATGCTAGCTACAAAAAACAAAAAGGTAGAAAGTTAGTGAATGTATGGCATGAAGAAGTATAAAATTGTTTGTTACAAATGCGACAGATAGATGCAAAGTTATTGCTAGCCAACGTGTGTATGCATTGGAGTACATGCTCTGCCTCCTCATTCCTAAACTCTAATCACAGTATAGCTTAGGTAGACAAGAACTAGAAACTATGCCCTCTTACAGAGAAATATTTTCTCAGATTGAAAACCTCATTTCTTCCAGATGTAATATAAGCTGTCACTGACCGAAAACTGCAAAGCAGCGCTCTTATCTTATCTTAAAAAATCCAGTCACAATAGCCTTCATGCCCAAAGTAAAACACATTTTAAACATAACTCTTACTAACCTGAGTTTGTCTCCTGCCCTCAACAGCCTGCCATTTCCACACACACCCTTTTCATTTACTGAAGTTGAATCCGGCTCATCATGCCAGGTTTCTTCATAGAGCATCTTAGACTTGCTCACTGTAAATGATTCAGCTTTCATCTTAACTCCCTCTTTAGACTTCAGGTTGAAGAAAATAAAAAGGAAAAGGAAGAGAGAAGGTAAAAGAATCAATGTGAGAACAAAATTGAGGTGGGCAAATAGACTCAGAGACATACTTTTCTTTTCTCACCTACCTCCCATTGACTGGCACCACCTACCCTCTACTTAAGGACTTCGACCTGTCATTCTGTCTTTTAATTGTCAAATGTCCTCCTCTGTGGCACAGAAGTGCATGTGTAAAGCTAAATACACACTGTCTTCATCCCTTGCTGCATCAGAACATCTATTCCCTTAGTCTTTAGTGCAGCACATGCATTTTCTCTTTAAATTATGTTTATATTCTACCTATGACCAAAAAAAAAAAAAAAAAACCAGGGTAATCTACTGTCCAGAGAACACCACACACACTCACTCTTTAAAAAATATATGAACAATACTTCATACATAGTTATGTATTTTAATTTTAAATTTAACTACGTAAAGTGAACATTCTGTCACTTGGTAATACTGAAAATATGGTTTTTAATAACTACATGTGATTTTTTCCTATAGATGCACCATAGTTTATTTAACTATTCAGTTATTATGAGAGTATGAGGTGGATTCCTTTCTTCACTGATGTAAATAATATTGTAATGACCAACTTCACACATCAGTCTTTGACCCCATGTCTGATGTTTCCTCAGAATATAGTCCTAAATGTTACATTTCTGGTTCAAAGGGTATGGGCACTTTTAAGGCATTCGCCTCACGTCACCAAGTTTTCCTCTAGAAATTTATCACCAGCTAGACATCCCAGTGACAGTTATCTATGTCTCCTCACTGAAGTACATGTCATTTTTTTTCTTTTGAAAACATTCTTCCATGTTATCCTTTGCTATTTAGGTTTTTTTAGATATTCAATGTAAAAATATGTATGTAACCAAATCTAGTGATTATCTTCTTAGTAATTGTTCAGTCATTTTCTCTGCTTAGGATCTCTTGCCATCATGATAATAATTAAGTGAAGAAATATTTTGATGTACTTTAAAAGAGCTACTTAAGAAGGATAGATGCACATCTCAATTTACCTGATATGATTCTTGCTTATAGCTGTGGTCTCAGTAAGTATTCATTATTTTTATGTATTAAAAGTATTAATTAATTATTGATCACTTTATTCTTATAAGTGTTTTGGTTTAGATAAAATATTAGTTACCCTATATATAGGTACGTGTTAAATAATAATTACAATAATAATAATAATAATAACATCTCTGTATTTTATTCCAGATACTTTACGGTACATTTTAAAAATTAACTGTATCCCATCTGAAATTGATTTTGGTATAATGTATGATCTGTGAATGTCCATCAGTTTTTTATAAAATGTCTCTTACGAAAATAATCTTATTTAATTCTTATTAAATAATTTAATGTTTTCTATGGATTTTTTTAATGAAAGGTTTTTTTTTTTTTTTGATGAACCTATATACAGCCAAAGATAAACCATCTCAACAATTTTTACACGTACAATTCAGTGACATTGGTTGCATTCTTCAAGCTGTACTACCATCTTCACTACTGTTTTCCACATTATTCCACCACTGTTATCTTAAACTCACTGTCTCCTAAGCTTCTTGTTCAACCTTTCAGGTTGCCATTGTCAATTTGATCTCACATAGATTATTCTTTAAAAGAATACAATGCTCAAAGCAGATATACTTTGCCAATTAAAATAAGCTTTTTTTTTTTTTTTTTTGGTTGTTGTTCAAAGAAGACTTCAGGAGACAGTTTTGGTTTCAGGTTTAAAGTTTAAAGATTATCTCAGGGCAAAAATGTGGGGGGTTCATGTAGTGTCAATGGCTTCAGAAAATCTGAATTCGGTTCCATATTTCCCCCCTTTTGATCACGATTCTTCTGTAGAATCTTTGATGAAAACATCAGTAACGGTAAACAGGCACCATCCATTCTCATCTTATGGCAACAGAGGCAGTTGTTCATGGAGGCAATCAGACATCCATTTGATTTCTTCCTCTGATTCCTGATTCTCTTTCTCTTTTATTTTATAAAAAGCAAGGCTGAACATCACCTCAAGGGAAGTAGCTTGTTTTCTGTATTGTTATGCAGTACTATTATGGGTGTGTGTATACATACACATATAGGCATATATAGTTAAAAGGGAGGAAATTAATTCAACAAAATAAACATAAAAAAACCAAACCCATTGCCATCTAGTCAATTCTGACTCACAGCGACACTGTAATACAGCGTAGAACTGCCCCATAAGGTTTTCAAGAGGCGCCTGGTGGATTCGAGAGGCCAACCTTTTGGTTAGCAGCTGAACTCTTAACCACTACCCCACCAGGGTTTCCAGCATAAACATAGTGTCATGGATTGAATTATGTCCCCAAAAAATGTGTGTATCAATTTGGCTGGGCCATGATTCCTGGTATTTGTGGTTGTCCTCCATTTTGTGATTGTAATTTTATGTTAAAGAGGATTAGGGGGGATTGTAACACCCTTATTAGGGTCACAGCCTTGATCAAATGTAAAAGGAGTTTCCCTGGGGTGTGGCCCCCAACACCTTTTATCTTACAAGAAATAAAAGGAAAGGGAAGTAAGCAGAGATTTGGGGACATCATACCGCCAAGAAAGCAGTGCCGGGAGCAGAGCACATCCTTTGGACCCAGGGTTCCCGCAAAGAGAAGCTTCTAGTCCAGGGAAAGATTGACAAGAAGGACTTTCCTCCAGAGCCGACAGAGAGAGAAAGACTTCCCCTGGAGCTGACACCTTGAATCTGGACTTCTAGCCTACTAGACTGTGAGAAAATAAATTTCTCTTTGTTAAAGGCCTCCACTTGTGGTATTTGTGTTAGAGCAGCACTAGATGACAAAGACACATAGTGACAATAATATAAACATAGGCACTTTTAATATGTTCCTAGAATATCAAATAATGGAGATTTAGAGAATAGGGCAATTAATTGCATATTGAATGGCAGATAGGGGTAGAAGTCACTACAACCCATTTACCATTTGATGACATATTTTAACAGTTAGACCACAAAGATTACTTGTGCCAATTTTACAAACTCCATTCTGTCTGTAGTAACAACTCGAAACAAGAGTAAGAAATGGCACTCTAACTGGGAATTCTGGTTATGTGAATAACATGTATGTAAACTACCAAACAAAACTCTGAGGCAGCAGCAAGCATAAATTCTTTGCACCATAGCTTAAGGGAATAACTTTTTCCCCACCCCACCCCCAAAAAAATATCCTTCTCCTAAAGAATACACTTTGTTCCTAATTTCCAATTCACTTCTAATTATTCTCAAGGGAAATTAAGGTCGCTATTACATTTATAGATTGTGAGAAAAAGAGTTGACCAGATTAACTGATTCTTCAGGGTCCAGCAATAGTTCCACTGGGAGCAGCTGAAGGCAAGAGAAAAGGAGCAGTCACTCAGGCACCAGCCTTTGAAAAGTGCTAAACGAGGCACAAGCGAGGAGCCGGGCAAGAAGCAGCAACAGAGTTGTAGTTTAGCCTCTGTATGTGTTGATTTGCTTTGCTCCCTTTAACCCCATAGCCTGTACCTTAGCTTTGGCCAGTCATTCCCAAACCCATTCTGAAAGTCAAAGAAGATGGAGCAACAAAATTTAGAAAAGTAACTCAATGTAAGTACAGTACTGTCAGGAGGATGTCTTCATGTGGAAGAGAGTAGCAATAAAATAGAGAGGACCAGCCTGAAATAAGGAGCCCTGGTGGTGCAATAATTAAGCACTCAACTGATAACCTAAAGGTTGGCTGTTTGAACCTACTCATCGGCTCCGCAGAAGAAAGACCTAAAGATTTGCTCCCGTAAAGATTGTTGCTGTTGTGGTTAGGTGCCATCAGGTGGATTCTGGCTCATAGTAACTCAATGTGACAGAGTAGAACAGGTCCATAGAGTTTCCTAGGCTGTAATCTTTATAGGAGATGGTCAGGTCTTTTATCCTGGGGAGCCACTGGGTGGGTTCAACCACCAACATTTTGGTTAGCAGCCCAGTGCTTAACAATTATACCACCAGGGCTCCTTTTTACAGCCTTGGAAACCCTGTGGGGCAGTTCTACTCGGTCACATTGAATCGTTATGAGTTGGAATCCACTCAACAGCACCTAACAACAACCACAGCCTGAAAACATAAACTCACTGGACCTTGAGATCAAATACTCTCCTTGTAGCGTGAATCCTAGTTGTGCTATTTATATTGGATATGGGGTCACCATGAGTCAGAGTCCCTGGATGGCAACTAGTTAAACATACCGGCACCCCTCTTTGCTCTGAAACCTTATCTCTAAAATAATACCTGCATCAACAGCTTTGTGTGAAAATTTAACAGTAATTTAAGTAAATGGTCTCTCACATTTCATGGAGCAGAGTAGGCGTCAATTAAAAAGTAGCCAGTTCTATTGTTTTGGCTCTTCAGACTACCAATCATCTCTACACAGAAACAGGATGCCTCTTCGTCTGAAATACATACCCCCTGCTATCACTACCAGCATGCCAAAGAGGGAATAATGCAAGGGTTGCCACTGTATGTAACTCCATTTCTCAATGCTGCCATTTCTGAGGCTCTGAGACTTCAGTGACAACAATAATAATACCCACGGAAAACATTCTTGCCCATCCAACACTGCAGACCAATCATCTAGAGGCTTCTTCAAGCCTGGCTATGTTCTCTGGGTTCTCTGTGACTTGCGGGAAAGAATAACCAGAATGGATGGCTTTTTTTTTGCACCAAATAATTCTGATGATGTACTCACCTCGGTGATGTCACCTGTGTTCACTGCATTTCTGTGACTCTTGTGTCCAAGCTCCACATTTTCATAGCTAGTGGGGAATGGGAGCCCTAACCTGATGAGATTTACCCTCCAACGTACCTGAGAGATTCACAACCTGTCGGTGGCACTCTCAAAAATACCCATAATCTTCACAGCTTAATATTAGAATTTTCTTGTTTTTAGCACTTCTATGAGAGCATGGGCTTTAGATTCTTCCCCACATTCCATCTATTTCAACCTGAACATTTGTGATGAATGATGAGAAAGAAAAAAATTCCTATTTAATGTCCTCATAAGGGCCTTTCACATGCAGAACTGCATTACCATATAATAAATGGCGTTCTTAGACAAGCAGGTGTTTGTTTTCATTCCAGTACACAGAATGAGAAACAGATGATACAACATTAAAAAAAAAGAAAAAAAACCTGCAAAATATCAGCAAATGGCCTTCAACACTGTGAATCCTAAATCAATTTCACATTTAAATTTTACCTTCTTTGCAGACTTCACCATCCAGGAAAATGGCCTGCAAATGCCCAAGTCAGCACGTTTCTCTCTGGGGAATCTCATTTACATCTTTTTTATTGGCTCTTTGGATATGCTGTGGTACTAGTGACAGGTTATTTCCTTGTTTTAATTATTTTTTATTAGAGCATTATGATGCACTGTACTTCAGGCTGTTTCTATGTTGGAAAATGTTCATTCACAATGTAATTGAGCTCATATTTTCTGTCCCCTGTGTGAAGGTTAGACTTTAAAATTTTGAATATTACAACGTTTCTACTGATTGCCTCAAAAATTGAATATATACCACTGTGCATATTTCAAACTACAGTGATAACAACTGTATTACTGTTTTATGGGACTTTTTTTTTAAAGTGAAATCTTCATTTCCCTCCTAAACACACTCAGATTGGGCCTACCATGTTGAGTCTTTCCCATGCCTAGTGAGAAAAAACAGAAAGAAAAAAAAAATCACAAAGGAATTAACTGGATAAGCCTAGGAAAGCTGAGCATAAACTGTGGCTCTACAACATACTTAGCTTGTGTTTTGGGGAAATTTCTTAATCTCCCTAAACCTGTATTACCTCTTGTGATGTTATGTGTCAACTTGACTAGGCTGTGATTCTCAATGGTTTGGCAGGTAACATGTAATAACCTTCCATTTTGTGATCTGATGTGAGCAGCCAATCAGATGAAAGGGAGTTTCCTTGGGGATGTGGCTTACTTCCAGAGTATAAATGGATGTTTGGAGAAGCTCTCTCTCTTTCTTGACCTTGTACTTTTCTTGTCTCCTGACCTCGTTCTTGGAACGTAAGTCTCCAGAAGTCTTCAGCCTGCCACCTGAACTACAGAGCTTGGATTCAGCAACTCCTACAACCCTGTGAGTCAGCAGAGTCCTCTAGCCTTCCACCTGACTTGTAGATTTTGGGATCGTCGGCCCCTGCAACCACTGGAGCTAGTAGGAACCTTCAGTGTTTTGCCTGACCCACAGATTTGGGACTTGCCAGGCCCCACATTTGTGTGAACCATTTCCTCACAATTGCATAGCCATTTCCTTGAAGTAAATTCTCCATCTGTGTCTTTATGCACTTCACTGGTTTTGCTTCTCTATAGAATACAGACTAAGACACCTCTTCCATATAATAAAAATGATAACACAGGATAACCTTTTGAGAATCAAAAAAATCTGAGTATATGAAACTCTTAAATTTTAAAGTATCATTTGTGTGTGATTATTTATCAGTCACCACTGAGAATTGTCCCCAGATGCAGAATGTCAAAGCAGATCCAAAAGCCCTCTATTTGGTGGATTTTGCTTGGTGTTTATAAAGACAAGACTTGAAAATGTTTTCAGTGCTTTTCAAAATTTAATGAATGTATGAATCACCTCCAAATGCTGATTTAGTAGGTCTGGAGAGGGCCTTTGCATTTCTAACAAGCTCCTAGGTGCTGATGGTCCTTGCATCAACACTACTCAAAGTGTGAGCCAGGATTGGTGTCTGTTCTCCAACCATTGTCCTCAGTTCATGCCAATGAGGTAAGGAGCTTGTGCCAGAGCGGGAATCAACGCTCTGCTTCTTTCATAAAGCGAGTCTTGCTATGAAAAAATGTCAGTTGTATAAAACTGAGTACGCGATGGTACAGATAATTTACAATGTGGGGTTTGGTTTAGAAACTCCTTATCTCACTGTGAGCGGGGAAGCAAACAGTTCTCTGTCAGACACTTTGAGTAGCACTGTTTTAGACTGATCAAGAAAACAAAGGCATCTAAAATGTTGCTTTATTTTTCATTTGTTGTGAAATCAGTGTCATGGAACAGTGTTATTATCGATTGGTTAATCAGCAAAATTTTTGACTATGATAGATCTGAGTCAAAATTTCTGTCCTGTCACTTATTACAGCATGACTTTAAGGAGATAATTTTAACATCTCTAAACCTCGTATTTCTCGATTGTAAAATAGGAATAATGATATCTATCACACAATCTTAGCCATTTACTCATTCAACAAATATTTATTGAGTACCTATAGAAATCAGACTGTTCTAAGTGATAGCAGTAAAAAAGACAACATTCCTACATGCCATGATCAAATGAAATAATGTCTATAAAATCACATGGCAGTAACTTTTCTTTTTTAACCTCCTTTTTTTTTCCTCTTCCCTTCATCATGCATCCAAACCACCAGTTAGATATGGATATAGTGAATTGTGTTTGATCTCTAATACTACTATGAAAACGCAAATATCTGAGATGTATAACAGCATCTGAGAGACAGTATTGTACTAAAAGAATATTTTTTAAGTCAAGTTGTGATGGTTAAGTTTGTGAGCCAAGTTGGCTGGGCCATGATTCTCAGTGATTTGGCAGTTATGGTGTAGTTTGGCAGTTGCATAATGATGTGATCACGTCCATCATGAGGTCTGATATAATGTGATCACCTCCATGATGTGATCTGCCATGAGAAGCCAATCAGTTGAAAGGGAGTTTCCTTGGGGGTGTGGCCTGCATCAGTATAGGTGGACTTTCTCACACCATATACAAAAACTAATTCAAAATGGATCAAAGACCTAAATATAAAGCTAAAAACTATAAAGTTCATAGAAGAAAAAACAGGATCAATTCTAGATGCCCTAATACACAGCATTAACAGGATACAAACCATAATTAACACACAAACTCCAAAAGATAAGCTAGATAACCGGTATCTTCTAAAAATCAAACACTTATGCTCATCCAAAGACTTCACCAAAAGATTAAAAAGAGAACCTACAGACTGGGAAAAAAAATTTGGCTATTACAAATCTGACAAAGGTTTAAGCTCTAAAATCTACAGGAAAATCTAATATCTCTACAACAAAAAGACAAATAATCCAATTAAAAAATGGGCAAAGGAAATGAACAGACACTTCACCAAAGAAGATATTAAAGCAACTAACAGACACATGAGGAAATGCTCATGATCACTAGCCATTATAGAAATGCAAATCAAAACCACAATGAGATACCATCTCACCCCGGCATTACTGGCACGAATCAAAAAAACTGGAAATAACAAATGTTAGAGAGGCTTCAGGGAAATCAGAACACTTATGCACTGCTGGTGGGAATGCAGAATGATAAAACTATTTTGGAAAATGATATGATTCTTCCTTAGAAAGCTAGAAATAGAAATCCCATATGATCCAGCAATCTCACTCCTAGGAATATATCCTACAGAAATAAGAGTCAACACACAAGTAGACATATACACACCCATGTTCATTGCAGTATTGTTCACAATCACAAAAAGATGGAAACAACCTAGATGCCTATCAACAGAAGAATGGATAAACTATGGCAAATACACACAATGTAGTATTACACAATGACAAAGAACAAGGATGAATCTGTGAAGCATCTCATAACATGAATGAATCTGGAGGGCATTATGCTGAGTGAAATGTCAATTACAAAAGGACAAATATTGTATGAGACCACTATTATAAAAACTCATGAAAAGGTTTACACACAAAAAGAAATAATCTTTGATGGTTACAAGGGAGTGGAGGGGTAGGGATGGAAGAACACTAAACAGACAATAGATAAGTGGTAACTTTGGTGAAGACAGTACACAATACTGGGAAAGCCAGCACAACTTGCACAAGGCAATGTCATGGAATTTCCATAGACACATCCAAATTCCTTGAGGGACCGAATTGCTGGGCTGACGGCTGTGGGGACCATGGTGTCAGGGAACATCTAGCTCAGTTGACATATCATAGTTTATAAAGAAAATGTTCTACATCCTACTTTGGTAAGTAGCATCTGGGGTCTTAAAAGCCTGTGAGCAGCCATCTAAGATACTCCATTGGTCTCACCCCTTTGGAAGTGTGGGAGAATGAAGAAAACTAAAGGTACAAGGACTAATGGACCACAACTACCATGGCCTTCACCAGACTGAGTCCAGTACAACTAGATGGTGCCCAGCTACCGCCACTGACTGCTCTGACTGGGATCACAACAGAGGGTCCCAGACAGAGCTGGATAAAAATGTGTAACAAAATTCTAACTCACGAAAAAAGACCAGATTTACTGGCCTGACAGAGACTGGAGAAACCCTGAGAGTATTGCCCCCAGACACCCGTTTTGCTCAGTAATGAAGTCACTCTTGAGGTTCACCATTCAGCCAAAGTTACACAGCCCCATAAAACAAAACGAGACTAAGGGGGCACAACAGTCCAGGGACAAGTACTAGAATGCAGGAGGGGACAGGAAAGTTGGTAATAGGGAACCCAAGGTTGAGAAGGGACAGTTGTTAACCATTGTCATAAAACAGTATGTGTACTAACTGTTTAATGAGAAACTATTTGTTCTGTAAACCTTCATCTAAACTACAATTAAAAAATATATATATAGCCTAGAAAACCCTACAGGGCAGTTCTATTCTGTCACATGAGGTTGCTGTGAGTCGAAAATTGACTTGATGGCACCAGAATAAACAACAACAGTTTGCTCCTAGTCATTATATTGCATGTTTGCAATACTAAATGTATATTCACTTTTAACTGAGTTGCCATCAAGTTATTGAATATTCCTTCTTTCCTGGAAGAAAGTGACTAAACTAATATCTCTTCTTCCACTCCTATACTTGAAGATTTTGTTGGCTGTAATGGCACAATTATATATTCAGAATCATATACACTGAAACTTGAAGATGTATTTTAAATATTTTCAGAAGGAAACTTAAAATAGTCTCCCTCCCTTATAAAACTTGCATTTCTAACATTTGTTCCCATACTTGCTACTTCACAATCTTTCTGCTTCTGGCTCATAATTCTATTCCATTACATGGCGCTGTAACTACTTTCTGAACACACAACTGTAGGATGGGAATAAACAGGATATGCTTGTAATCCACAAATCATTAACAATTTTTATAATATTTGTTCAATTGTCAATGAATTTGCGTGATACTTTTCTTATTTTCTCTTCTATAAATATTTCTCAAGTTAAATTCCCTATGTTTCTAGGTGTTTGAGACACCAGAAATCTCTCAGCAAGCCAGTCAAGTAGAAGCAAAGTTGAATTTATCATTATCCCCACTGAGCTGTCAGATTTAAAGAAGATTTTGTTTGTTTTGACATGTTCAGATGTGCAATGTACAAGACGTAGAAATAGTAGAATTACTAATACCACTAGTCTTCAGGTATACAACAGAATATGATTATGAAGTGTTTCATAATATGATTCTAGAAGGAGCATTGTACCTAGACTGCATACTTTGAACAAATCTGAGAAGTCTTTCAATGTTTATCAAAAACGACTGGTAGCTATGGTAATCATTTCAACATGCCTCATTTAAATTTTAGCCACAATACAGGTAAAACTACAAGGAATTAATTAAAGCATTCTTGTAAATTCTAGCATTTTAAAATGTAATTGATGAGGACAAAACTGGTGGAAATACTTCATATTTCCCCCAAAATTTTTTTTTAATATATTTATATATTAATTTTTCTGTAAATTATTTATTATTCTTAGATCAAGGGTGACTAACCATGAAATTATTGTTTGATGTTATTTTGGAGCTGTTTTGTTTCTTCTTATGAAGAAATTTGAGCTAGAATATTTTTGCCTTGAATTCATCTCCAAATAATATGGAGGAACCCCAAAAAATGATTTTTCAAAAAGACTTATTGTATAATTAGATAAAATATGGAAATATAAAATACAATTACACCAATTATTTTTAATACTGTGAATTATAAAACACCAAATAATTTTATCAGATTAAATTAGGATGTTATATAATCTATAGTATTCTGCTCAGAATTATTTTTATGATATTATTTATATTGTTAACTCGAAAGATACACATACTTTGAAATGTTATTGAGCTAAATCTGAATCCTTCATTGATTAGCTAGTTAAGAGTCCCTATTAATTGCTTTTGTACACAAAATCAATCACTTTCGTTGTTAAGCGATCATTTGTTCTTGCAATAATAAGTATGCCCTTATACTTCAACTAACGAATCAAATTTTAGCATAAAGATCATGTAAGGAAACTTTCTGCTCAAGTTGCATCTAGAATTCTCACTTACACTTGAAAGTAGATGTTCAGATATTAAACTTATATCCTAATTTGTTTCTCTCAGTTGTTCATTTTGCTAATATGCACTAAGATCATAGCCTTGTAATACTGCCCATATGCTGATTATAGATGATAGCATGCAACAGGGGTCTGCAAACTACGGCCTGTGGGCCAAGATGCCTATCAGTTGTTTTTGTATATCCCATCACTTAAAAATTGTTTTTATACTTTTAAATACTTACATAATAAGTATTATATAATATCCTCAGTTTTACTTGTTTGTCCACTAAACCTAAAATGTTTACTATCTGAGCCTTTACAGGAAAAGTTTGCCCATGCCAGGTTTACAAGATCACAGAGAACTAGTGAAGATGTTGAAGTGTGTTTTTCATATTTGCCTTCTAAAGGCCAAGACCAAAGACAAAGTCTAGCAGATGTTGGCCAAATATGGACACAGAGATGCCAAAGCCTCCTTTAGATGCGTAACTACTTCAATCCCTCTGATAATGTATGCTCTTTATACATTTTTTTCCTTAGGGAAGATGTCAATAGCTTTTATTGGTTTCTGAAATGCATGTACCCTCCCCGCCCTGTCCAAGTCAGGGCCCTTTACCATAAAAATAGTCTTTCCATAGACATGTAGAACATGGTATTCCCAAATCAATATTTTCATATATTCAATTCATGGTACTTAGAAGTATTGTATCTTAAACACAAGGTGAAATCTGTGGTAGAACTAATGACTTTAACAGTAGTAATTTTGAGTCTTTAGAGTCTGTTCCAGACTGTGAAGCTACCAATTTTCAAAAAAAAAAAACTGAAGGAACATCAGTAACTTCTTTACCAAATGAAATCATTGCCACTTTGGTCATAACTTAAACGGAGCATGGAAGCATGAAAGGAAGCCAACTACATGTCCATTCGGAGGATAACGGCTCCCTTTTCCCCCTTGAGCGCATTCTCAGCTTCACTCTTTCTGATACTAGGTCTGGGAACTAAACATCTATACAGTCTAAAAAAATTTTTTTTCAGGGAACATCTCTGTTTTGGGCTGAAGTTTCAAAATAATGACAGAGAATGGCATTAATGAAGAAAGATTTTGTTTGTTTGTTTGTTTTTGTTTCAATGTAGAATGGACTTGCCCATTTGGAACTGCCTTAACACTTCAGAACTTGATCTCAAGGTTACAGACATCAGAAAAAATACATATCTCATGTATATTTAACCAGATACTCCGCTCCTTTGTTTGGCATCATTGAAGTTGTTTTGGGACCAGCTTTTGCCTCTTTTGAGACCACTCATGGCCTCCTGCTTGCTGTTTGGCTGAATGACCAACTTGCATGCTGTTATGCTCACTGTCCTAGAAGTGCAGTAAAGGATACTAAAAACAAGGAGGGAATGATACAGTCATCAGCATTTACAGACCCAAAGTACTCACACTATACTGAGTAGAAGTTATTAAATCATTTTTATACTCAAGAAATGATTTAAAATTAAATTGTAAGTAGTTTTGGGTATTCTAGGTCCTTTACATTACCTCCTAAGTCTTAGAATTATCTTGGCAGTTGCTACCAAGACGTTGGCTGAAATTTTGATTGGGATTATGTTGAATCTGTAGATCAGTTGGGTATGAATTGATATCTTACAAATATTGAGTATTTTAAGGAATTATTATGGAATATCTCTCCATTTATTATCTCATTTCATCTCAGCAGTGCTTTATAATTTTAAGTGTATCTATGTTTCATAGTTTTCATTAAATTTGTCTCTAAGGTATTTCTATTAGTGATGTTGTTTTCAATATTTTTTTAAATTTCAGTTTCCAGGTGTTGGATGCAGATATATAGGAATCCAATTTATTTTTGTATATAGAACTTGTGTTATAAGATGTTACAGAATTGATTTGTTAGTCTAGTAGCTTTGTTGTATGTAAGGTAGAATTTTCTACACAATCATATTGCCTGTAAATAATGACAGTTTCTTTTGATCCCTGACATCAGACTCAAGGAATCACATCAAGAAGGAGAGTAGAAAGAAAGGAGAGAAAGTATTCCTAATTACTAAGGAAGAGGAAATGATACTCACTTCTGCAAGTTGCTTTATTCCATCTGGCCAGTTCCATTCCTGAGAGTTTCACACCTCACTTAGCTCATTGATTTGTGATAAATTTAAGTTTGCTGAAAGGCTTAGCTGAAATTAATTGAGATAACACATGTGAAAACATTTTTAACACATAATAAAGTTATCTATTCATATCATTTAGGCTTGGGCTTCTCTGTGATTACTCTGTTTAGTTAATGTTGTATTAGTTGCATGTTACTGTTACATTGCAAATTGAGTGCATTTTCTTTAATCAGAACATTAATCATATTTCACACCGTGCCCTTTGATAGGTGGCTTATAAAAATATGCCATCTTATTATTTATTCCTTAAAAAAAGAGAGATTTTAAATGACTTCAAAGTTTATAATCATTGTTCACTTCCTTATGAAGTACATATTTCCAACAGGGAAAATGGTACTTTTGAGTTGGAAAATTAATTATTGAACAGGTTAATGACCTGATCCTTAAAAATGCATTGCTGACAATCAAAGATAGAATAAACCACATGAATCCTTTCCCTTGCTCAGGCAAGTTCCACACACTTCATGACAGGCTTCAGGTAGCTGCCTAAGACCTCTCAACAACCAAAAATACAGCTTTAAATTCATTTGTCCAGTTCTCAAATAGGCAAAAATAGCTGTACAGAAACAGACATACTGGACATAAGGATGCAGAAAAAGGGAAAGAATGAGATCATGAAAAATTGAGTTTTAACCGTGACTTTAGTATGTGCTTGCATCTTTATCTTTACTAGTTTTGCCTATTTTAGGATGCATGACTGACTATATAGATTCTTTACTGGTCTTTGTAGAATATAAACGATGAAAGAGAGATTTATTTCAACTTCAGGAAAATATACTCTTCTGGAAAAAAAAAAAAAGAGCTCAGTGTGATGGTACAATAGATATGGGTTGCCTTGAAGGTAGCTCATTTTGTATAATGATTCTGAGAAATACGGAACTCCCTCTTCCCATTGGCTTTAGTAATTTATGCTCACGTCTGATAACTTCGGGAGAAAGACATGGCAGTCTGCTTTCCTAAAGATTACAGTCTTGGAAACCCTATGGGGCAGTTCTACTCTGTCCTATAGGGTCACTATGAGTCAGAATTGACTCAGTGGCAATGGGTTTTTTATTGGGTTTCTGGTAACTTAAGTTGTTGTTTTGATTTTCAGCAGTTTTGGTGCAGTGGTATTTCATAGTTAATGAATGAATGGGCAATCCTTCCAGAGTCTGATAGGCTAGGTGCTGCTCCTTTTGCTGACTGACTTAATTAACTGCTCCAGGCCTCCTGTGCCTACTCATCACCCCCAAGCACTTTCCAAAGCAATTCTGCCTCCATTTAAAATCTCTACTAAAACAAACTTTGATGATAAAAATAAATTTCCTTCAGTTCAGAATCCCCGGTTGTTTTAATCTTTAGAAAACAACGCTCCAGAGCCACTTTTCACTCTCTAGTTTGTCCAGTTTCATTCTTGTTGGGAAGTATAGCGCAGAGGCATTTTAAGAGTTTGTTCTGAAGCTTCTGCATAAAACCTCCTTTTGATGGGATTGATTTGGAAACCACTCCAACTGACTAAGGAGGCCTTTACTGCATTTGTTTGGAACTATTTCCAATATGACCTTAAAAATAATTATTTAAATTTTCCACAGGAGGAGAACAAATATAAACTTTCTGAAAATCATTTTTTCCATTTTATGTCAAAAAAACTAGCTCTCATTCGACTCTTGCTTCTTATGAGAGTTTGCCTTGTTGTCAAAAAAATCATAATTGCTATATATGGCTGTAATTTTAAAAGAATATTTAATCCACTTTTGTCTTCCAAAGGAAAAAAAAAAAGTCTCAAGCTTGGAAAATAGCCAGCAGAATGACGTTAAAATTTGAAAAACATGTTAGCAAGATTTATTTTTTCAGAAAGTCTTAGTTTTGAAAATTGGAATACATAGTCCAATTAATGTTTAATGTTGGCAGACAAATGCAAGGGGAAAGCAGCCAAGCTTCAGTGGACACTTCCCTAAAGAGAAATAGAAACTTCATAATCAATCAACAAGCCTTTATTGTGCAATCTGTCACATGTCCATCATTATTCTATGTGTTATAGGGAATACAAAAGAATACTAAACCAGAAGCTTTGCCTCATTGGAAAGACATTAACAAATGACTCAGATAGCCTGCCTTTATTCCAGCATCTATGAACCTCATAGATGCTAGAGTAAAAATAACTAGGATTTAATTAGGAAACACTAGTGAAAAGATAGAATTTAAACTGACCCGTGAAGGATGGTTAGCATCTGGAAAGATGGAAAGAACACCAGGAGAGCATTCAACGTTAGGAAAACAATTCGCTTGTTCTTAGAACCATTACTTCAACCTCGTTAGAGTTCTGAATGCCTGTCATACAGTGGTGGGAAGTTAGCTTGAGCTGTTATGTTAACTCCATAAAATATATAGAGATATTATGCTAAGATTTAGAGTTGCTCAATGCTTTTGAGCACGGAAATGGAGCAATAAAATTAGTATTTAAGGACAATTAATTGTGTGGAGTCATGCCAGAAGAATTGCAAGAAGTTCTTATAGGTGGAAAACAACTAAAACGGCTTTGCAGTGATCCAGGCATGAGGGAAAACAAGCATAACTAGGGCTGTGGCCCGGAGTACAAAGAGAAAAGGATGCAAATTGATGCCATTTTGAAGAAGGAGATGATTGGTGAGACACCGGACATGGGGAATTAAATAAAAGAATTACTTCAAGATGATTTCATGATTCTAGCTTAGGTAACAGAGGAAAGGATAGTTATTTTGGCAGAATCAGGAAAGTATGGATGAAGAATTGTCTTAAGGAAGGATGGCTGGTGGTAGTGTGTGTCTATGTGTATGTGTTTGTGAGAGAATGCGGGAGAGTTGTAGTCAAATTGTTAGGAGGGTAAGGGTAGCAATATAATGAGTTTTATTTAGCATTAATTTTAGGGTGATAGTAAAACATCCAAGGGACAATGTCTAAACAACAGTTGGAAAAGATACAGTATAAGAGCAAGAAACAATGGAATTTTCTGGCAATCCTGAAGCCAATCAGTTACCATGTAGTGATTTTTCCTAAACAAAACTTTTCATCTAATATCCTGTCCTTAACCTACTTCAGGCATTATCAGTTACTCTTACCTCTATGATTTCTTCCATCCCTACCACACAGAGGTGGTGACTAGGTTAGTATAATATTAGTTTTGTAAATTGTAAAGGACTATATAAATTTTTATATCACCGTTACATATTATCTTAGCTATATATTATTTTCTTGAAAAGCCATTATATCCCCCTCCTTAAGTGTGACCTGCAAATAATGACTTCCTTCCAAAGAGTACAGTAGGTAAAGGGAGAAAAGGGGCATACCTTTACAGTGGGGAATCCTAACAAACACTACTCATCCAGGTGATTACGGCTAACATAATCTTGTTGATGGCATGTACCCTTGAGATGATGTGATGAGAATCGCACTTCTTTCATCTCTGTAGTCATCCTCCTAAAAATACATAACCTCAGTCTAATCATGAGTAGAACATCAGAGAAATCCTAGCTGAGGGACATTCTGCAACATACCTGACCAGTACTCCTCACAACTGCCAGTCATAAGAAAACAAGTGAAGCGTGAGAAACTATCGCAGTCAAGAGAAACTAAGGAGACATGCTGACTAAATGGCATGCGGTACCCTGTAGATAAACTCAAGGAAATCTGTAGCCTTTAGTTAATAGTAATGTTTCAATATCACTTCATTAATCGTGACAAAGGAGTTATACTCATGTAAGATGTTAGTAATAGAGAAAACTGAGTGTGGGATATGTGTAGATCTCCATACTAATTTCTCAACTTCTCCATAAATCTAAATCTATTCTAAAGTAAAAAGTCTAGTGTAAACATTTTCAAGAAACACAGTATAAGGAAATAGCATAAGGAAGGCAAAGGTATGGTAGAAGATAAGAGACCTTCCACTAAGTTAAGATATAATATTTAAAAATATATTAAAAATTTCCTGACTAGGGAATTCTATTTGTGTTCAAGAGAGTCAAGAAATCATCTACCTCTCAGGTAGACTTGTCCAATAAAATGGAAATGTTCAGGATTTGAAGTCAAATACAGTAGATCTTATGGAAATATGCTCTGAGAAAATGAAATAGAGTTTCCTAACTTAAATATTTTAAAGTAGTTGTTCTAAAATGTTATCTGTTCTAGAACTGGTCACATGCTTTACCAGAGCTTTATTAAACTAATATTTAAATTTAAAAAGCCATTATGAATTGTTTTTCTTCCAAAGTTAATGAAACGGGATAGGAAAGACACTTCTCCAATCTAATACTTGAGTCCATGATTAAACTTTTACTATTTTTTGCCTTCCTGTAGGAGTCAGGAGAATCCATTTGTGCTTAATTTATTTATTATTCAGAATGGCTATGATTTTTAGTTAATAAAAATGATTTGTCTAAAGACAATTTCTAAGACAAAACCGAAATTGTTAAATAATCCGTCTAGAAATTACTATTCTTTCTCCAATTACTATTTCATGTCTTTGTTTCAAGTTAAAATATACGGGACTCATGCATAATAATTAACCTTTCAATTGAAATTTCCAGCCTGAATTTTTATCCTGAAGTCTCAAGGTCTGGCTAAGATAACAGAAATAACTGGAAAGCTTGTATGGGCATATTTTTAGCCTGTTGGAGTTTGCACCTAGGGCTGGTTGACTGCAAATTAGGTGTCTGTGGCTTCAACTTCAAACCACTGTAAGTAGGACCTTTCATTGAACTTTAAATGAGAATTAAACCATATGCAAAGTTTTCGTTTCCAAACAGAAAGGAGTTGTTGGGGCTTGTTGAGTAAGAAGGCTGAGATTGAGAAGCCATGAAAAAAATGAGAGATATTGTTTAAAGTCAAGCCAAGCTCATCAGCAACACTTTGTTTACAAATCTCTTTTGGGAACTTCTCAAGCTTGTCAAATCTTACATTAATAAAACTGCAAGAGACCTTAGTGGTGATTTATCCTGCCTTTTTCCTTACAGATGATAAAATTGAGATGTAGAAAGGTCTGATGTTCTGCCTAAGGGGCACACAGAGCTAGAATGAGAAATATAGTCTCCCACCTCCTAGCTCAGTGCATTCCCTTTCCCAATTTCCAAAACTGTATTTGGAAGATGGTTATTCCATGATACACTCTGCACTACTACCCAGAGATTTATAATGCACATTAGCATATTGAAGACTTGGAGAAGTCCTTTAGTTAAAAAAGTAATTAACTTTGTTTAAACCTGAATTCTTCAAGATTATTTGGTATCATGGAACACCTTTTTTGAGGTATCATCTATTACCACTTTGAACAATACCCTTGGGGAAAAATCTGTTCTACGTTGTTTAAAATCATGAGATGGACCCAACTAATGAAAATCGTTGCCACTATGACAGAAATGCCCACCCCAGCCCTTTTTTCATGCATATTCCCTTCCTTTTGCTTTCACTAGCTGCCACGTTTTGAATTGACTAACCAGTAGTTTTAATTTTTAAACACGAATACATACCTGAAAGATTGGGCATTACCTTCCATGAAAAGGGGGTGGGCATGAAACACTGAGTCAAAAGGAAAAGAGTTGATTAAAAACAACAAAAATCAAATTAAAAAAAAAAATCATGATGTACAAAATGTTTACTCCACACTCCAAGGTCACTGTGATTGCAAGTTAATAAGGCCAGCAATAGCTCTTGAGAGGAATTTCAGGAATGTCACATTTTTATGCAGTCCAAAATCTAACAAATTTAGTAAGACACAGAACCCATGATCCATTAGTGGGTAGCAAGCAACAAACATTACAAAAAAGTGGTAGAATGTAATAAAATAGAACAGGCTGGAAAATATTAGAGTCCATCATTACATAGTAATGGTAAGTATATATGCATTATGTTTTGAGGTCAAATTTCTTACTGTATGTTGCCATTTAAAAATGCTTGTAAAAACATACCTGATATAGAAAGTTCAGATATGAAATGTTGTTATTGTTGTTAGGTGCCATCGAGTTGGTTCCAACTCTTAGCGACCTGATGTACAACAGAAGGAAACACTGCTCAGTCGTGCACTATGCTCACAGTCATTGCTATGTTTGAGCCCATTCTTGCAGCCACTGTGTCCATCCATCTCATTGAGGGTCTTCCTCTTTTTTGCTGACCCTTGATGAAATGTAGGCATTTCAAACCTCTGCTGCTGAAAGGGCTATCAGAAGGCATGAGCACTAAACTCTTTCTGTAGACTCTTTCTACCCTATGAATCAAGAAAAAGAACTCAAAGACTAACACATATTCATAATATTACATATGGTTGGATTATTCCTCCTTTACAGCACATGCTACAAAAACAAGAATTGCAGGGTTAGTAAGTGGAGCATGTTCAGGAGTGTGCAGGAAAAAGAAAAGACCAGAGGACTGAGCCACCAGTAGGGAGTTTCTTGAACTGGGGCTAGGTGAGATAGAATAATGCCTTAATGATGACAGAAGTTGGAATGAAGCAAGGAATTCAGAAAGTGTCAGGAGAGAGGCTACTTTTCAGTGTCTGCAGAATTATAAGCACAGAGCTCAGGTTCAATAACAGATCTGAATTTAAGAAGAAATTCTATGGGAACAGGGCACTGAAGTATCAAAAACAAAGAGAAATGCGCACTGTATCAATGTGATTTTATATGTGAATAGTTGTTCTAGAAACCGAAATTGTGAGGAGAACAGGTACAGCTGATGAAAACTCAAGGCCAAAACATGAAAAATAAATGAGTTAAATGGCATACAAGATTGGTGACATTCAACAACCAGCACAAATGGAGGCAAGTTGTATGTGAAAATAAACAAGGCAACGTGTATTCATTTATTCCTTCCTTAAGTTAATCATACAGTCATGCATCAATTCACTAATATGCTGATTAACTCACAAGTTTAACAAATATTTATTAAATCCCTAGTGTATGCCAGGCACAGGCTAAAGCTAGGATTCTTAGCACCAAAACGTCCAGTCCTTAGAGTAGGCACTTTAAAATCAGGTAAGATTTCAGGGCAAATCCTAGCATTGTCCCATGTAGGATTAGTAGCAGAAAAAGAATGAGATGCTCCTTGATACAGGCATATTGGCATCAAAAAAAGGAGACAACCAGTAGCCCAAAACTGAGGGAGAAAACAATATATATATATATCATGTATACAGGGTACTATATAAGAATATAAAACAAGGATATAAATATTAAGTAAGTAAAAAATAACATTTGGGGATCATTGATGGCAGAACCAAATAATCCTGTACTATTCAACACACCAATTAGAAAACTAGCTATAATAATAACTATGATTCATTAAAAAATGTGGTACTATAAGAATAACTAATGTACCTTAACTATGTGTCATGCATATTATATATTATCTCCTTTAATCCTCACTGTAAATTAATTGGAAACCCTGGTGGCGTAGTGGTTAAGAGCTGTGGCTGCCAACCAAATATTCCCAATTCATATTTTATTATGTCTTATTCACAAGAGAAAGCAAATAAATAAAGGAATGCTTAAAGATGTTAAATAACTCGCCCACGTCTACCTCATTAATAAACAGATAAAATTAATATTTGAAGCTAGGTCTGTTTAACCAGAATGTTTTTGCTTAACTACTTCTCTAATTTTAACACTATCCATTCTGAGGCAGAAAAGTAAGTTATATACTTCAGAAATAGTACCCATGGTACTGACCCTCAAGGGGCTTATAGTCCATCTCGGGTAAAGAGGTATGAGTACTTTAACAGAAAACTATTTTTAGAAAGCATTTGAATCTCAAAAAATCAGTGATGCCATGGGAGTTGAAAGGAAACAATCATTGTGGTTTACAAAAACTGGGAAAAAAATTATGGAAAGTGTGAGATTTGTCTCAGGTTTTGAGGACATACTGAAAGAGATTGAGAGGAAGAAGGAGAGCATATTCATATTGAGGAAAATGTGAGGGTGATTGGGAAATCAAGAAGCAAGAGCAAAGGCTCACAGGTGAGGATAGCACGCAGAGGAGGTGAGACTATGAAGAGAGGAGCCTAACCAGTACGAACAAATACTGGCAGGGAATAGTAAGCCAGGAGTCTGGAGAGGTAGGGAGAGCTAAGAAGCTTGGACACCAGCTAATAGATAATGAAAGAATAATGCAATCTTACCTGAGAATGCTTTTTTAAATATTTTATTTTATTTTATTTCTTGAAAATTTGCAAAACATGATATAAAAACATAAAGATATCTGGCAATGACTGCGCATACATTTTATTTTAGTCCCCTTTTTAAAAAAAATTTTTTATTATACTTTAGATGAAGGTTTACAGAACAAATAGTTTCTCGTTAACCGGCACACATTCTGTTTTATGACATTGGTTAACAACCCCATGACATGTCAACATTCTCCCTTTTTGACCTTGGGTTCCCTACTACCAGCTTTCCTGTCCCCTCCTGGCTTCTAGTCCTTGCCCCTGGGCTGTTGTGACCCATTAGTCTCATTTGGTCTTATGGGGCTGTCTCATCTTTGACTGAAGGGTGAACCTTGGGAGTGACTTCATTACTGAGCTAACAGGGTGTCCGAGGACCATACTCCTGGGGTTTCTCCATTCTCTGTCAGGCCAGTAAGTCTGGTCTTTTTTTGTGAGTTAGAATTTTGTTCTACATTTTTATCCAGCTCTGTCTGGGACCCTCTATTGTGATCCCTGTCAGGGTGGTCAGTGGTGGTAGCCAGGCACCATCTAGATGTACTGGACTCAGTCTGGTAGAGGCCATGGTAGTTGTGGTCATTAGTCCTATGGACTAATCTTTCCCTTGTATCTTTAGTTTTCTTCGTTCTCCCATACTTCCAAAGGGGTGAGACCAGTGGAGTATCTTAGATGGCTGCTCACAGGCTTTTAAGACCCCAGATGCTACAAAGTAGTATGTAGAACATTTTCTTTATAAACTGTTATGTCAGTTGAGCTAGATGTTCCTCAAGACCATGGTCCCCACAGCCCTCAGCCCAGCAATTCGGCCCCTCAGGGAGTCTGGGTGTGTCTATAGAGCTTCCATGATCTTGCCTTGTACAAATTGTGCTGGCTTCCCCAGTATTGTGTACTGTCTTACCCTTCACCAAAGTTACCACTTATCTATTGTCTATTTAGTATTTCCTCCTCCCACCCCTCCCCTCCCTCGTAACCATCAAAGATTGTTTCTTTTTGTGTGTAAACCTTTTCATGAGTTTTTACAGTAGTGGTCTCATACAATATTTGTCCTTTCATGATTGACTTATTTCACTCAGCATAATGTCCTCCAGTTTCATCCATGTTATGAGATGCTTCGCAGATTCATCATTGTTCTTTATCATTGCTTAATACTCCATTGTGTGTATGTACCACAGTTTGTTTATCCATTCATCTGCTGATGCGCTTCTAGGTTGTTTCCATCATTTTTGCTATTGTGAACAATGCTGCACTGAACATGGGTGTGCGTATGTCTATTCGTGTAACGACTCTTACTTACCTGAGAATGTTTTTACACTTTTAGCTAGACCATTTCCTAAACAAAAACACCAAACCCATTGCCACTGAGTTGATTCTGACTCATAGCAACCCCATAGGACAGAGTAGAACTGACCCATAGGGTTTCCAAAGAGTGGTTGGTGGATTCACACTTCCAACTTTTTGGTTAGCAGCCGAGCTCTTAACCACTTTGCCACCAGGACTCCAACCATTTCCTAGCCTTTTCAAATCTCCAAACTCAAATAAATATATTATTATTATTCCTTGTTGTTATTAACCGGCAATAATGTTCACTTTCCAATGATTTAAAAAAAGTCTTCTGGGTATATGACTATAAATGGAATTGCTGGATTGCATAGCAATTCTATGATGAACTTTCTGAGGAAACACCAGACTTGTTTCCACAGCTACTATACCATTTAACAATCCCACCAGAAATGGATAAACACAATTAATATCACTGAATTGTACATGTGAAGCATGTTGAAATAGCAAATGTCTTGTTACATACACATTTAATACACACACACAGTTTTCTGTATATAATAAGCTAGAGACACAAATAAAATATACTCTCAGTTTTTCATTGAATCTGCCACGTTCAAGGGTTTCTCCCTTTTCTAATGCAGCCTTCCAGCAAAGTGATTTTTGGAATTCCAAGAAAAAGTTGGGCCTACTGATCTCAGTTCATAAGAGCTGCTCAGGTTTCATGAGTAAAAATAGGAATGTATTTCCCTCAATCCTGATACAGAACTCTGATAACATTGATATGGTTAACTTTGATAATTATATCCTTCTTGATCTAATTGCTGATCCCTCAGATATTTTAAAACAACAAGTTAGCCTCTGAGGTCAATAATTATTATTTAACCATCAGCTGATATAATAATTTTAAGGAATTTTAATGTTGATGTTAGCAATGATCCCACTACAGTTTCTTTAAGAGAAAATTCAGATTAGAAAGATTGCTTCACTAAGAGCCATTTACCCATGGATAGTGACCAGATTTAAAAGTATAAACATCTGGAAATATTCATTTTATATCATCACAATCTAATAATATTTATTGGCAAGCACCAAAATAAGTGTAGAGGGAATTTCACTTATATTTCTAATCAGTCAACACTGTATATGTCTTAATTAAGAGCTCTGTATGAGTATCACTATTGTTTTGTTTTTTTTGAAATTTTTTTTATAGTACTCTAGGTGAAGGTTTACAGAACAAACCAGTTCCTCATTAAACAGTACACATATTGTTTTTTGACATTGGTTAACAACCCCACGACATGTCAACACTCTCCCTTCTTCATCTTGGGTCCCCTACTACCAGCTTTCCTGTCCCCTCTTACCTTCTAGTCCTTGTCTCCAGGCTGTTGTGCTCCTTTAGTCTTGTTTCGTTCTATGGGCCTGTCTAATCTTTGTCTGAAAGGTGAACCTCGGCAGCAACATCACTACTGAGCTAAAAGCGTGTCCGGGGGCCATACTCTCGGGGTTTCTCCAGTCTCTGTCAGGCCAGTAAGTCTGGTTTTTTCTTTTTTTTTTTTTTTTTTGAGTTAGAATTCTGTTCTACATTTTTCTCCAGCTCTGTCCAGAGCCCTCTATTATGATGAGAGCAGTCAGTGGTGGTAGCTGGGCACCATCTAGTTGTACTGGACTCAGTCTGGTGAAGACCGAGGTAGATGTGGTCCATCAGTCCTTTGGACTAATATTACCCTTGTGTCTTTAGTTTTCTTCATTCTCCGTTGCTCCTGAAGTGGTGAGACCAGTGGAGTATCTTAGATGGCTGCTCACAGGCTTTTAAGACCCCAGACGCTACTCCCCAAAATAGAATATGAAACATTTTCTTTATAAACTATGTTAAGCCAATTGAACTAGATGTTCCCCAAGACCATGGTCCCCACAGCCCTTAGCCCAGCAATTAGGTCCTTTAGGGAGTTTGGATGTGTCTATGGAGCTTCCATGACCTTGCCTTGTACAAGCTGTGCTGGCTTCTCCAGTATTGTGTACTGTCTTATCCTTCACCAGAGTTACCACTTATCTATTGTATGTTTCATGTTTTTCCATCCTTACCCTTCCCATCCCTCATAACCATCAAAGACTGTTTCTTTTTGTGTGTAAACCTTTTCAGTAGTGGTCTCATACAATATTTGTCCTTTTGTGACTGACTTATTTCACTTAACATAATGCCCTCCAGATTCACCCGTGTTAATGAGATGTGTCGCAGATTCATCATTGTTCTTTATTGTTGTGTAATACTCCATTGTGTGTATGTAACATAGTTTGTTTATCCATTCATCTGTTGATGGGCATCTAGGTTGTTCCCATTTTTTTTGCTACTGTGAACAATGCTGCATTGAAGTGGGGTGTGCATATGTCTGTTCGTGTGATACCTCTTATTTCTCTAGGTTATATTCCTAGGACTGGGATTGGTGGATCATATGGTACTTCTATTTCTAGATTTCTAAGGAAGCACCATATCATTTTCCAAAATGGTTGTATCATTTTGCATTCCCACCAGCAGTGCATAAGAGTTCCAGTCTCCCTGCAGCCTCTCCAATATTTGTCATTTCCTGTGTTTTTGATTTGTGCCAGTAATGCTGGCGCGAGATGGTATCTCATTGTGATTTTGATTAGCATTTCTCTTATGGCTAGTGATCACAAGCATTTCATCATGTATCTCTTCGCTTCTTGATTGTCTCCTTTGGTAAAATGTTCATTTCGTTTGCCCATTTTTTAATTGGATTATTTGTCTTTTGCTGTACAGGTGTTAGATTTTCTTGTAGATTTTAGAGATTAGACCTTTATCAGATTTATAAAAGCTACAATTTTTTCCCAGTCTGTAGATTCTCTTTTTACTCTTTTCATGAAGTCTTTTGATGAGCACAAGTGTTTAATTTTTAAAAGATCCCAGTTATCTAGCTTATCTTCTGGAGTTTGTGTGCTGTTGGTTATGGTTTGTGTCCTGAAAATGCAGTATATTAGGGCCTCTAGCATTGATCCTATTTTTTTCTACTATGAACTTTATAGTTTTTGGCTTTATATTTAGGTTTCTGATCTATTTTGATTAGTTTTTGTGTATGGTGTGAGGTATGGGTCCTGTTTCATTTTTTTTGCAGAAGGATATCCAGTTTTGCCAGCACCATTTGTTAAAAAGACTGTCTTTTCCCCCATTTGATGGACTTTGGGCCCTTGTCGAAGATCAGGTGACCGTAGGTGGATGGATTTACATCTGGGTTCCCATTCTGTTCCATTGGTCAATGTATGTGTCGTTGTACCAGTACCAGGCTGTTTTGACTACCATAACTGTATAGTAGGTTCTGAGGTCAGGTAGTGCAAGTCCTCTTACTTTATTCTTCTTCTTCAAAAGTGCTTTACTTATCTGGGGCTCCTTCCCTTTCCATATAAAGTTAATGATTAGTTTTTCCATCTCTTTAAAGAATGTTGTTGGTATTTGGATTGGGATTGCATTGTATTTGTAAATTGCTTCGGGTAGAATCATTATTTTTACAATGTTGAGTCTACATATCCATGAGCATGGTATGTTTTTCCATTCACGTAGATCTCTTTTGGTTTCTTGCAGTAGTGTTTTGTAGTTTTCTTTGTATAGGTCTTTTACAACCCTGGTTAGAGTTATTCCCAAGTATTTTATGTTTTTAGGGGTTATTATAAATGGTATTGTGTTCCTGATTTCCTAGTCATTGTTCTCTTTATTGGTGTATAGGAATCCAACGGATTTTTGTTATGTTTATCTTGTGTACTGCTACTTTGCTGAATCTTTCTATTAGTTCCAGTAGTTTTCTTGTGGAGTCTTTCAGGTTTTCTATATATAGTATCATATCATCTGCAAACAGGGACAGTTTAACTTCTTCATTACCAATTTGGATGCCCTTTATTTCTTTTTCTCACCTTATTGCTCGAGCTAGGACTTCCAGCACAATGTTAAATAGGAGTGGTGATCAAGAGAATCCTTGTCTTGTTCCTGTTATCAAGGGGGATGTTTTCAGCCTCTCTCCATTAAGAATGCTGCTGTCCGTTGTTTTTGCATAGATGCCTTTTATTATGTTGAGAAATGTCCCTTCTATGTCGATTTTACCAAGAGTTTTTATCAGGAATGGGTGTTGGACTTTTTCAAATGCCTTTTCTGCAGCAGTTGAGATCATCATGTGATTATTTTCTTTCCTCTTATTTATGTGGTGGATTACATTGATTGATTTTCTAATGTTAACCATCCTTGCATACCTGGTATGAATCCTACTTGGTCATGGTGTATTATTTTTTGATATGATGCTGAATTCTATTGGCTAGAATTTTGTTGAGAATTTTTGCATTTATATTAATGAAAAATATTGGTCTGTAATTTTCTTTCTTTGTAGTATCTTTGTCTTGTTTTGGTATCAGGGTTATGCTGGCTTCATAGAACGAATTTGGAAGTGTCATTTACTTTTCTATGTTATGAAATAGTTTTAGTAGTACTGGTACAAGCTCTTCTCTGAATATTTGGTAGAATTCACCCATGAAGCCATCTGGGCCAGGGCTTTTTTTGTTGGAAGTTTTTTTTTATTACCATTTTAATCTCTTCTCTTGTTATGGGTCTATTCAGATTTTCTACATCATTTTTTGTTAGTTTGTGTAGGTAGTGTGTTTATAGAAATTTCTCCATTTCCTCTAAGTTTTCAAATTTGTTGAAGTACAGTTTTTTATAATACTGTTATGATCCTTTTTATTTCAGTTGAGTCTGTTGTAATGCCTCTCATTTCATTTCTTATTTGAGTCATTTGCATCCTCTCTTGTTTTTCTTTCTCCATCCAGCCAGTGGTTTGTTGATTTTGTTAATCCTTTCAAAGAACCAACTTTTGGTTTTGTTGATTATTTCTATTGTTTTCCTATTCTCTATTTCATTTATTTTGTGCTCTGATCTTTATTCTTTCCTTGCTTCTAGTGGCTGTGGGCTTTTTTTGCTGTTCTGCTTCTATTTTTTGGAGTTGTGTAGTTAATGTTTTGATTTTGTCCTTTTCTTCTTTTTTGATGTGTTCAGCTATTGCTATAAATTGTCCTCTGGGGACTGCATTTGCTGTGTCCCAAAGGTTTTGGTATGATGTGTTTTCATTCTCATTTGATTCTAGGAACTTTTTGGCTCCATCTCTGATTTCTTCTATTACCCAGTGGTTTGTAAGCAGGGTGCTATTCAGTTTCCATGTAATTGATTTTTTTTTCCTTGCTCTTCCTATTGTTAATTTCTACCATGATGGCATTGTGGTCAGAGAAGATACTTTGTATTAGCTCAATGTTTTGGGTCTTGTTGAGGATTGCTTTGTGGCCTAAGATGTGGTCTATTCTGGAGAATGTTCCATGTGCATTGGAAAAGAATGTGTACGTTGCAGCTGTTGGGTGGAGTGTTCTATAGATGTCTATGAGGTCAGGTTGGTTGCTTGTGCCCTTTAGGTCTTCTGTATCTTTGCTGAGTTTCTTTCTAGATGTTCTGTCCTTTACCGAGAGTGTGTGTTGAAGTCTCCTACTATTATTGTGGGACTGTCAATTTCTCTTTTCAGTGCTGTTAGTTTGTTTTATATATTTTGGAGCCCTGTCACTGGGTGTATAGATGTTTATCATGGTTTTGTCTTCATGATGGATTGTCCCTTTAATCATGATACAGTGCCCTTCTTTTTCTTTTATGGTGGATTTTGTTTTAGTCTATTTGATCTGAGATTAGTATTGTCACTCCTGCTCTTTTTTTTGGTAGCTGTTTGTTTATTTTTTTCCATCCTTTTGTTTTTAATAAATTTACATCTTTGTTTCTAATGGATGTCTCTTTTAGACAGCATATTGATGGATCCAGTTTTTTAATCCATTCTGTCACTCTATGTCTTTTTATGGGTGCATTTAGGCCATTTACATTCAGTTTAATTATTGATAGATGTGAGTTTATTGCTGTCATTTTGTAGTGCTTTATGTTTGTGGTGCTGACATTTTCTTTGTTCCTCTTACTCTCCTGTACTGAATTCCTTTTGTTTGTGGCATTTTTTTTTTCATTTCTTTTGTTTTGTTTTGTAGATTTTGTTTTTACTGAGGCTTTATGTTTTTCTTCTTTATTTTGATGAGTAGGTTTGTTAACTTTCTTTGTGGTTACCTTGAAATTTATCCTTATCTTTCTAGGTTTGAACCAGTCTATTACTACCTGGTATCACCTTCTCTTCCTCTCCATTAGAACATTCTATACCTACACTGTTTATTCCCTCTTTTATTTTTCTGATGTTGCTGTCATTTACAGATTAACCTCTCTGGTTTCCTGTAGTAAATCTTTTGGTTTTGGATAATCCTTGAGAGTTCATTTCCTAGACTGGTATCTGGCTGGTACAATCGTGCATCCCAGATTCAAACTGTGGTCTGATGTTGTTTGTTCTCAGATGAAAGGATGCCCTTTGATAATTCTTGTAAGTTTGGTTTTTACATATTCCCTTAATTCCTGTTTATCTGGAAATGCCCTAAATTCACCATGATATTTGATCAAGACTTTTGCAGGATATATTATCCTTGGTTGGCAATTTTTTTCTTCAGGGTTTTATATTTGTCATCCCATTGCTTTCTTGCCTGCATGATCTCTACCGAATAATCAGAGCTTAGTCTTATTGTTTCTCCACTTTTCAGTTTTCTCGAGCTGCTCTGGGGATTCTTTCTTTGTGTTTGGTTTTAGCAAGTGTGATTATGATATGCCTTGATGATTTTCTTTGGGATCTATCCTATGTGGGGTTCATTCAGCTTCTTGGGTGGTCAGCTTTTCATCTTCCATGATATTAGGAAAGTTTTCTGTCAGCACTTCTTCAATGATCCTCTCTGTTTTCTGTTTTCTATCCCTTTTCTGGAACACCAATCAGTCACAGATTTTTGTTTTTGATTTTATCCCACATCATTCTCAGTGTTTCTTTGTTTTTCTTAATTCTTTTTTCTGAATTTTCCTCAGAGTTGTATCCAAGTGTGTGTCTTTAATTTCACTGATCCTTTCTTCCATCATTTTAAACCTGCTCCTCAGCCCTTCTATTACATTGTCCATTTCTGAAGTCTTGTTTTTGTATGATTTCTAGTTGTGAATTTATTTTGGTATTTTATTTCTGTATTATTTTCCTGAATTCTCCCATTTTTTGGTCTGTATTTTCCATGAATGTGTCTGCCTTTTCCATGAATTTGTCTATTTTTTCCTCATTTTTGTTTGCTTTTTTCTTGGATAGCTCTGAATATTTGAGATTTGAATTCCCTATCAGGTAGTTCTAGTGCCTTTTCTTCTACTGAAAATTCATCTGGTGTTTCATTTTGGACACCTACTGTAACTATCCTGTTCTGTTTTTTTTTTTTTTTTTATGTTTTGATATTGTCTGCTGTCTTAGTGACATTCAGTAGTTATTTTCTTTGTTTATGGATTGTAGATTTGCTTGTTTCTTACTGCTTTTTTGTTTTATTTGGTTATGTCTGAGCAGGCTGTCTGTGCATTCTTTGTTATTTGCTCATCTGTGGGCAAGATACTTTTCACCTCTTTGTCCAATGGGTAGGGCTAGTCACTCAGCTATGGTGCTGCAGGGCAGGTCCAGCTGAAGAGGAGGGGGTGGGATGGGTTGTTTGTGGCATGCACTAGAGCAGACAGGGTGGGCGGGCAATCGGTGCAACACGGGTTCCAGTAGGCCATGCCTGTGCTGCTTGGGGGTGTGGTGTTCAGTGCATGGTGCAGGTAGGCAAGAAGGAGGGAGGAGATTGTGATGTGTGGAGCTAAGGTTGATATGGGAAAGAAGAGAGAGAAACAGAAGCCAAAAACAAAAAAAAGAGTGCTAAGGGAGCTTGCCATTGGAGTGGAGAGATGAGAAATCGAGAAATGGAGAAAAACAAAAATCAAAAACATAAATAAATAAATAAAAAGTAGTGGGGGGAAAGAAAAGCAAAGCCCTCAGGGATCCTACTGTTGTGGCTGTGAAGATCAAGGAAGTGGCTCCTAGGCTGAGAAGTACAGCCTGGCTAGAAGGGGTATAGATGTCACACAGCATCAGGTATTCAGGAGATAGGAGAAGAAAGCAAGTATAGAGAGACAAGAAACTGAGAAATGAAGAAAGACAAAAAGGAAAAAAGAGAGAAAAGAAAAGAAAAAAGAAATGCCCCCCTCAGGGATCCCACTTGTGCAGCTGGCAGAGCAGGGAAGTGGCTTCCAAGCCTCCCAGTACAGCTCAGCTAGAAGGAGCTCCCAAGCTACAAAAAGAAAAGAAAAGAAACAAACAAAACAAAATAAAAAAGAAAAGTCCTGGGGATACCACCAGCATGGTAGCATCAGCTGGGAAAGCAGTTCCTCAGTCAAGCAGCACTTCACAGCCTTTCAAGAAGAAGCAAAGATGGCACACAGAACCAGGTGTTCGAGAGAAAGGAGGGGGAGGTGGTGAGAGGCACAGAAGAAACCAAAAGAAGCAGAAAAAAGTATCAGCAGCAACAAACAAATGGAACTCAGGGAGTTGGCCAGTGTGGGCAGGACAAATCCAAGTGTCACGGGGCTGAAGCTTGTGCCTCCCGGCCAAGAGACTGAGGCTAGCAGGAAGCAGAGGAGGCTGAGCGGGGGGTGGGGGGAGAAGGATGGGGGTAGAAAAGCACATATTGCTGGTTACCTGCTTTTCTGTCTACTGCTGGGAGCTCCGTGAATCTGCTTTCCCATACTCCCTGTCTGCCAGTCTCCAACAGGAATCCAAGATGGTGAATCTGTGCTGTGTTAGCTGATAGAGGACCTCCACATGTATCTCTCCTTGCTTTCTGTTCTCTGTCAGTTTCTTATGCCATTAGGTGCTCTGCTGCATTCTTTATCTCTTTATTTGACACTTAGGGTTCCAGGATTGACGTTTGTCTCTGTTTTACTTAGTTTTTCGGGTCTTTGCTGTGGAGGGATGGCATGGTGCTTTTTTCTATAGCGCCATGTTGGCTCCATCTCCATACAGTATCACTATTCTTTAGTTAAAAACTGGTTGAAAGTAAACATTTTCTTAATATTGTTGTTTTTGAAACTGACAATGTAACTAGAATGGAGAGATTATTCATTCATTCACTTAATAAACAAATAGTTCTAAGGCACTTATTATGGGCCTGATTCTGTGCGAGACACTGGGGATATAATCATGAATGAAAAAGACTACGAGAAATTAATCAAATAATCTAACAAACAAATGCCATTTTAAAATTGTGACAAAGCTGAAAGTTGGTTCCCTCAAAAGAGAATAAATTTAATAAATTATTGGTTGGTATGATCAAGAAAAATTAGAGAATACAAATTACTGATATCAGGAATGAAAGGCATTAAGAATTAATAAAGAAATATAATGAAAAACTTTATGTCAACATATTCAACAATTTAGATAAAATGGACAAATTGTTGAAAAATACAACTTAATCAAACTGCTACACAATGAAATAAAAAAATATATCAATAGCCCTTTATCTATTAAAGAGATTAAATCTGTTAAGAATTTTTCTAACAAATAACACTCCAGGCCCAGATAATTTTGTTGGTGAAGTCTATCAAATCTTAAGAAATATCATTACTCTTACAAAAAAATCCTTCAGAAAATAGAGAAGAAAGAATACTTCCTAACATGGTTTACTGAAGCTAGCATGACCCTGATATTAAAACAAACAGTCATATTAAAGCAATAATATTCTGAACAATATACTTCACGAATATAGATTCAAAAATCCTCAACAAAATATTATTAACAAATTGAATAAAGCAATTTGTTAAAAAAAAAAGAAAGAAAAAGAAAAAGGAGGGGGTAATACATCATAAACAAATAGCATTTACTGAAGAAAATCCAAACTTTGTTTAACATTCAAAAATCAATCAATGTCGTTCAACAAATTAACAGAATAAAGGAGGAAAACCACATAATCAATAAAAAACTTGTTGCCGTCAATTCATAGCAACCCTATAGGACAGAGTAAAACTGCCCATAGGGTTTCCAAGGAGCCACTTGTGGATTCAAACTGCCAACAGTTTTGTTACCTGCCATAGCTCACCATAGCCCTTAACCACTGTGCCATCAGGGCTCCACATAATCAATAGATGCATAAAAAGCATTTGACAAAATGTAGCACCTATTCATAATAAATACTACAGATATTTTAGGGAAAGAAGGAAATGTTTGCAATTTGATAAAGAACATGTATGACAAATCTACGTCTCATATCAGATTTATTGGGAGATACTGATATCCCCCTTACCCTTCATATTGGGAACAAAAAAAGGATGTTCACTATCATCACTTGTATGTATCTTTGTATTGGAGGTACTAGTCATTGCAATAAGATAAGAAAAAGAAATAAAAGCCATTAAGATTAAAAAGAAAGATATAAAAATATCTCTATTTACATATAATATGAATGTTTATGTAAAAAAATACTAAGAAATCTACCTAAACACTACTAGAACCGTAGTAAACTATGTTTCCAAAAAACATCCTCTGCCAAATTTCTAGTACTGTACACTCTACCAGAAACTTGCCACTCCCCTATGAGGAGGCAGATTCATTCTCCCCCCTCCACCCCTTGAAACTGGGTAATGTCGTGACTACTTTGAAGAATAGAATGTGGAGGAAATTATACTGTGGACTTTCCAAGGTCAGGTTATAATAGGTGATACACCTTCCAAGGTTCTGTCTTTTAGGAGTTTCACCCTTAGAACCAGGTCACATGGTGTGAGGAAACTAAGGAGACACATGCAATGACCATGTCCAAGTGTTCCAACCACAATCCTACTTAAGTTCCCAGCCAAAAGGCATTATCAATTACCAGACACGTGAGTAAGTGAGCCTTCACATTGTTTCAGCCACCAGGCTTTGAGCTGCCATAGCTGACACTGTGTGGAGAAGAGATAATCTGTATCAACTGAGATCTGCCAAAATTGCAAATTCATGACAAAAGACACATTCTTATTATATTAAGTTTAAGCCACTAAATTTGGGACTTTATTTTTTAGCATCAATAAACCAGAACAACAACTACTAAGTAATCTTAGCAAAGTCACAGTGTCTTAGTCATCTACTGCTGCTATAACAGAAATACACTTTAACAAAGAGAAGTTTATTCTCTTACAGTCCAGTAGGCTACAAGTCCAAATTCAAGGCATCAGCTCCAGGAGAAGGCTTTCTCTCTCTGTCAGCTCTGGAGGAAGGTCCTTGTGATGCATCAGTCTTCCATTGGTCTGGGAGCTTCTCCGCACAGGAACGTCACGTCCAAAGGAAGCACTCTGCTCCCGACACTGCTTTCTTGGTGGTATGAGGTTCCCATGTGCCTCTGCTCACTTCTTTATTTTGTATCTCAAAAGAGATTGGCTTAAGACACTATCTAATCTTGTAGATCTCATCAATATAACTGCCACTTATCCATCTCATTAAATCATAGTGATAAGATTTACAACACATAGGGAAATCACATCAGATGACAAAATGGTAGACAATCATACAATACTGGGAATCATGACTTAGCCAAGTTGACAGATATTTTTTGGGGACACAATTCAATCCATGACACACAGTTTACAAGGTCAACATATAAAAATCAACTAGATGTTTATAGACTAATTGCAAAGTGAGATTTTAAAAAATACATTTACAATTGTGTCCAAAAAATTCTTAGCAATACGGTTTCCAAAAGAAGTGTAGGACTTCTACAGTTAAAACTACAAAATATTGGAAAGAGATATTAAAGAGACATATGTGATGTTCAAAGATATTAAACTCTATTTTTTAAAGATTTTGTTGATTCTCCTCAAAAGGATCTACAGATTTGGTAAAATTAGAATAAAAACATCCTCAAAATTTTTTGTAGGCATTAACAAGTAAATTGTACAAGTAATATGAAAATGCAGATGACATTGAATAGCAAAAGCCCATCCTCAAAAAGATGAACAAAGCTTGAAAACTTATACTTACACGATGTACTATAAAACTGTAGTAATCAAGACTGTGATCATCAATCTAAAGATAGAGAAACAGAGCAATGGAACAAAATATGAGTCCAGAAGTAAACCCGCGATTAAATGGACATTTGATCTGACGTAAGTGCCAAAACAGTCCAACAGGGAAAGAAAAACTTCACGTCAAAAAGTGTGGAACAACTGAATAGCCACATGCCTAACAACATATAAAAAAACCAGTTTGAAACACAAAGGCTAAAACTACAGAATCTCCAGAAGAATGCATAAAAAATATCTTCATGGCTTAGAAGTAGGCTAATATTTCTTAGTCCTGACAGAAAAAGTAATAACCATAAAAGAAACCTACTGATACATTAGACTTCATCACAGTTAAAAGCTTCTGACCTTTAAAGTCTACCATTAAGAAATCATCAAGCCACAAACTGGGAGAAAATATTCACAAAACATATATCTGACAAAGAACTCATACCTAGAATACACAAAGAACTTCTTAACCCCCATGATAAAAAGAGAAACAACCCATATTAGAAAAACAAAGGTAAAAAGAGTTAAACAGACACCTAACGATGAAGACATACAAGTGACCAACAGCACATGAGAAAGTGCTCAGCATCTTAATCATTAGGGAAATGCAATTCAGATCCATAATGAGATACCTTTACACATCACCCACCAGAATGGCTAAAAGTAAAAAGATGGACAATCTCAAATGTTAGCCTGGATGTGGAACTCTCATATATTGCTGGTGAAAATGGAAAGTGCTGCAAACACTTTGAAAAACCGTTTGGAAGTTTCTTATGAAGTTAAACATACACTTACTTTCTAACCCAGTAATTCTTCATCTCGGAATTTACCTATGAAAAATGAAAGCATATACTGGCAAAAAGACTTGTACAAGAATGTCCATAAGTACTTAATTCATAATATCCCCAAACTGGAAAGAGCCCAGGTATTCATCATCAGAAAAATTGCTAAAAAGACTGTTATGTATTTATACCAAGATTATTACTTGGCAGTTAAAAGAATCTATTTACTAATACATGCAACATGGATAAATCTTAAAAACAATTTTCTAAGTGAAAGGAACTTTACACAAAATAATTTATACTATATGAACCAATTTATAGAAAGTTCTAAAATAGGTAAAATTAATCTATGCTGCAAAAAAAGGAAAAAGCAGTGATTGCATCTGGAGTGATGGGACAGGAACTGCCTAGGAAGGAGCAGGGGCATTTGAGGGGGGATGGTAATGTTCCACATCTTGATAGGCATTTGGGTTACACAGTTGTTTCCATTTTTCCAACTTATGAATGGAACACTTAAGTTCTGTGCATTTCATTATGTGTACATTATACCTAAAATATACACACCCATACAAATACACAAACACAAATACTGAATTCTAGTTAACGATATGCATGCTGAAAGTGTTTAGGGGTCTAGTATACTAAACAACATATCGCACTGGGCAAATCTGCTACAAAGGTGATAAGAAGTGTTAAAAAGCAAAGATGTCATTTTGAGGACTAAGGTGCGCCTGACCCAAGCCATGGTATTTTCAATCGCCTCATATGCATGTGAAAGCTGGACAATGACTAAGGAAAACTGAAGAAGAATTGATGGCTTTGAATTATGGTGTTGGCGAAGAATATTGAATGTACTATGGCCTGCCAGAAGAGTAAACAATTCTGTCTTAGAGAAATACAGCCAGAGTGTTCTGTGGAAGCAAGGATGTCAAGACTTCTTCTCACGTACTTTGGATATATTATCAGGAGGGACCAATACTGGGAGAAGGACATCATGCTTGGTAAAGCAGAGGGTCAATGAAAAAGAGGAAGACCTTCAATGAGATGGATTGACACTGGCTGCAACAGCGGGCTCAAACAGTGCTTCCTTCTGTTATATACAGATAGAGTCGCTATAAGTCGGAACTGACTGGAGGGCACCTCACGTACTGATGTCTGCAACTAGTTTTGAAATGCATCACAAAAAAAATTAGATACATTAGACTTCATCAAAATTACAAATTTCAGATCCTTAAAGTCCATCATTACAAAACCCTATTACAAAAGTTTGATGGATTGAGAGAGAAATGAATAGACAGATTAATATATATAAAAGAAAATATAGAAAAATTTTAACTGTAAAATCTTGGTTTGGGACATATGTATGTTCCCTGCACAATTCTTTCAACTTTTCTCCATGTATATAATTTTTTTATAATAAAGTTTTGGGACAATTACAATTTTGTAAGGACTTAAAGGAAAAATATAGTGTTCAGAGGAAGCATACTATAGTGAGATTTGATGGAATCAGGAAGAAATACTTTTTTTTTAAAGAGTAGTCAAGTTTTCCTTTTTTTTTTCTGGGTAATCTCCTGTGGGCTACAAAAATGAATAGTTTCTAGAAGTGATTCTCCTCTAACCACGTTCAAAGATTTTTATATCTTAAGCTCTTTCCTTTTTTTTGCAGTACAGTATATGAACTCCCGGTCAGTCAGTCCTACTCCTTTCCGAAGTGTTATGTCCTCCCAGAGTCCTCTACACTAGGTAAGAAATTTTTGGGGTCCTCTTCTCCTCTTAGCACTCCTCACCATTTGAATTTTGTTTTTACTTGTTCCCCAAAGCCTGTAGGAGCCATGAGGACAGTGCCCATGTATGTCTTGTTTGTCACTGTGCTCCCAGTTCCTAGGGCCGTGCTTGACACCTAGCAAACACTAAACAATTGTGTATTGAGTGAATGGATTTCACTGTGCTAAATACTAAAATAAACTAGTGGATCATATAGAGAAGTGGACACTATTCACAGCTAAGTTTTTATTCCTGAGGTCTTTAAGATAAGGTCACCCAAACTAATTGGTTTCCTGGTTCCATAAAATAATTGAGGGACTTCTCGTATGAGAGCGTTTTTTCCCCTACACAGAAATGTTAAGTGCTGAATGTGAATAATAACCAACTTTTAAAAATCCAACACTGCTCAGTGTTTTGAACTCACTTTTTACCCTTTTCCCTATTTCTTCTTGACTTCTTCCTAAATCATATCAAGGCACAGCGCAGCCTTTAGTCAGAAAGTTCAGCTTGATGTTAATATAATTCTTTCTGGCTGCGGGCGAAGGGAGACCAGAAGGGAATAAACAAAGCCAACAATGGCAATGTTAGCTTTTAATATCAGTGAACCAAAGAAAATCAGCACATGGGATAGAAAAAGAAGCTGTATTACTTTGGGCCATATGCCCAGCATGGGTTTGAGAAAGACAATGGCAGCATGTCTACCTAGGGAAGCTTAACAGGAGAAATGGCTTGCAAGGAGGAGAGACAGTTACAAAATCAAATAAATCCTTTGCTGCAATAATCATGCAGAAAGATTTATGTTGGAGGCAGACATATGGCTCACAGGGGAGGAGAAATGATATAAAGGCACATTCTGCTGGAGCAGGTGATGGACTAATTAGATCTCAGCGACGTGCTTCATACCACGTTTAGATGGAAATTATCCGAAGATATGCAAAAGAAATAAAAGAGAGAAGCAGGGGAAATGATTTAGAGCCACAATCATAATGAAATCAGCATGATGGGGCTGCAATAAGTTTTACATTAGACTTGTGTTGGAAAATAAAAGCAATTTGTTATATAATATGAAAATCTCCTGAGGTTTAAGTGAGTAGAGCGATTCAAGAACTAGAAATAAGAACAATAGGATTATCACCTCATCATGAATTAATTTCATATTCTTTCATAAAGATATATACAAATTATTGAGGATCTACCATACTAAGTATATCTGTAATCAATTTTATTCTCCATAACAATTATCTGAGAATACTGTATCTTAGAAACTAAGGCTCAGAGGGGCTAAATGACTTACCCGCACACACTCATAAGCAACAGAGCTGGGAGCCAAACTCAGGGTGTTTGATTCTAAAAATAGTGTCCCTAATGCTGGGCAACGTGCTTCATCTAGTACCAGGGCACAAGAAAGTCTTGCACGTGCAAGGTGGAACATCCATTGTAAGGAAAATGAAAATCAAAGTGTAGAAGTGTTTTATGACACATGTTTATTTCTCCACATTCCACAAATAGAGCTTTTGGTGAGTCTTGACCATCAAGAGAAGCACTTGCGCTGGGCTAATTACTTCCGGTGAGACCTTGTGTTGCACTTTGAACATCACTATGCTGCACTCAGTGAGGCTTAGCTCCTCTTATCCAATTTTTGCTCTGCCTGTGACTGAATGTTGTATAACCACTACGGTTTTTATAGTTTTAAACCACTGGTCTACCATATTGGCTCTTACAACATTGTGATACAACAGAATTGTCTGAGGTTTGAGGAAGAAAACGACAAAACTAATAAATTATTCTTAAATAACCCTTCCAAGTTTAAAGGTCAAGGTATTTATAAAGCACACCAACAAGCATTGTTTCTATGGGATTTCTTTAGAATAATCAGGGTGGCTGAAGTATGTTTATACCTGATTGAAATAGCTTCTTCCTGTTGGGCTATTAATAAAATACTACAATCAAGTATTCTGGATTATGTTGGCTAGTCTGCATATTCTGGCCCTCCCATGGATTTGAAAATCTCCCTGCTATCTAAGAATAAGCATTCATGATGCAAAGTAAAATTAACGACTTTATTTTAGCAAGCAATACAACTTTAAAAAAAAATATTCTCTTGGTTGAAGAATTAATTTGTATACTTTCAAGGATTGGTGGTGGTGGTGGTGGTGGTGCAATCAAGTTGGTTCCTACTCATAGCAGTCCTAGGTACAACAGAAGGAAACACTGAGCGGTTCTGCATCATCCTCACAATTGTTGTCATGCTTGAGCCCATTGTTGCAGCCACCGTGTCAATCCATCTCATCAACGGTCTTCCTCTTTTTTTGATGACCCTCTACTTTACCAAGCATGATGTCCTTCTCCAGGGACTAGTCCCTCCTGATAACATGTCCAAAATACGTGCAATGAAGTCTTGCCATCTTTGATTCTAAGGAGCTCTCTGGTTGTACTTCTTCCAAGACAGATGTTCATTCTTCTGGCAGTCCATGGTATATTCAATATTCTTCCCCAACACCATAATTCAAAGGCATCCATTCTTCTTTGGTCTTCCTTATTCATCGTCCAGCTTTCACACGCATATGAGGCGATTGAAAACACTATGGCTTGAGTCAGACGCACCTTAGTCCTTAAAGTGACATCTTTGCCTTTTAACACTTTAAAGAGATATTTTGCAGCGGATTTGCCCAATGCAATGTCTCTTTTGATTTCTTCACTGCTGCTTCCATGGGCACTGATTGTGGATCCAAGTAAAATGAACATCATTTTACTTTGACAACTTCAATATTTTTTCTGTTAATCATGATGTTGCTTATTGGTCCGGTTGTGAGGATTTTGGTTTTCTTTATGTTAAGGTGTAATCCATACTGAAGGCTGTGGTCTTTGATCTTCATCAGTAAGTGCTTCAGGTCCTCTTCACTTTCAGCAAACAAGGTTGTGTCATCTGCATATCGAAGGTTGTTAATGAATCCTGATGCTCCATTATTCTTCATATAGTCCAGCTTCTCCGGTCACTTGCTCAGCATACAGATGGAATAAGTATGGTGAAAGGATACAACCCTGACACACACCTTTCTTGACTTTAAACCACATAGTATCTCCTTTGTTCTGTTAGAATGACTGCCTCTTAGTCTAAATATAGATTTCTCATGAGCACAATTAAGTGTTCTGGAATTCCCATTCTTCGCAATGTTATCCATTATTTGTTATGATCCACACAGTCAAATGCCTTTGCATCGTCAATAAAACACAGGTAAACATTTTCATGGTATTCTCTGCTTTCAGCCAAGATCCATCTGACATCAGCAATGATATCCCTTGCTCCATGTCCTCTTCTGAATCCGGCTTGAATTTCTGGTAGTTCCCTGCTGATGTACTGCTGCAACCACTTTTGAATGATCTTCAGTAAAATTTTACCTGTATGTGATATTAATGATATTGTTTGATAATTTCCACATTCTGTTGGATCATCTTTCTTTGGAATGGGCACAAATATGGCTCTCTTTTAGCTGGTTGTTCAGGTAGCTGTCTTCCAAATTTCTTGGCATAGATAAATGAGTGCTTCCGGTGCTGCATCTGTTTGTTGAAACATCTCAATTGGTATTCCATCAATTCCTGGAGCCTTGTTTTTTACCAATGCCTTCAGTGCAGCTTGGACCTCTTCCTTCAGTACCATTGGTTCTTGATCACATGCATATCATTTCAAGCATTAGTGAAATAAAATTGTTTCATTGGCTTTTGTGGAACTATAGGCAATAGTCTTTTGATGGAATTCACCAATTTTAAGTCTGATAGCAGCATATCTAAGTGAAAAACTTATGGCAGAGTGAAGGCCAGCTCTATTTTTAAAGCCTGTTAACTCTAACAGGGGTAAATATTAGTAATAAAAATGTTTTTGTTGTTGTTAGTTGCTGCTGAGTTGATTCCAACCCATGGAGACCCCAGGTGTTACAGAATAAGACTTCTCCATAGGATTTTCTTGGCTGTAATCTTAATGGAAGCAGATCACCAGGGCTTTTCTTTTGTGCTACCACTGGATGGGTTCAAACGCACCCAACCTTTATGTTGGCAGT
This sequence comes from Dugong dugon, assembly GCA_030035585.1. Lineage (NCBI taxonomy): Eukaryota > Metazoa > Chordata > Mammalia > Sirenia > Dugongidae > Dugong > Dugong dugon. The sequence continues at coordinate 54,692,872 of CM057480.1, forward strand.
TGAGCACAAACTGTCTGCACCTCCTAGAGACCTAGGTAATAAGAATAGTTGTCTTTTATTCAGTGTCAACTATGTACCAGGTACTATCTTACTTTTCATATGATGTTTCATTTAACAAGTAAAAGAGATATTATAAAGAATAATCAGGCCCAGGGTGAGTTAAATGGGAAAAAGATCTCTGAAGGCAGAAGAACATGCAACAGAGAGTCCAATCTTTAAGCCATCTGTCTGAGCAGCTGGAGGAAGCCCAGGGGCCGAGGGACTGGAGAAACAGATTGTTCAGAGTGGTCTCAAGTATTGCTCAGGGGAAGATCTCTGGCCCCTGCAGGGAATGGAAATCATGAAGTCAAGTAGGAGTTCCTGCTACAAGGTGAACTTGAAACCTAGAGCACAATGAATACACTAAAAGCCAGGTTGTTTGGAAAAAAACAAGTTCTCTACTCAGATATTTAGAATAACTTGTTGGCTGATTTAACAGATGATTTGTAAACAAGTTTTAATTTTATGGGATACTATACCAAGGTGGAGCAATAGTTAATGAATGGAAACAACCTAGAAAATTATTTAGGCTTTAACTGTGTGATCAAGTCAAACTTTCTTCTCCTAGGCATGAGAAAAGTCATTCCCACATTCATTTTAATTTCAAAACTAACTTACCATCTTCACAAATCCTGTGTTGCCAACATTTTAAAATTATTTTCCTTTTTGATTAAATTGAAACAATTTCTGAGGAACTGAAAGGGTATACTTTCTTCTTTGAACCCCATATATGAGTGACATTGACCTGAACATATATATTTATTCAATAAGAATTTCCTGAAGTCCTACAATGTTCCAGGCACTGTACTAGATTCTGAGAAAACAAGTTTACTTGTGAGATCAGTTTCCTCTAGCTCTTTTCCTTTTTCTGTGACCTTAGGTATTGGTCCACATCAATTAGAGCTATCTTAAATGGAAAAGATAAATTGGAGACAGTAAATCCTTTTTAAAAGTCAAAAATACGGGAGCAGTTAATAAGCTAAATGTCTATTTTATGTGACCGTTTCAAATCAAGACAAGGTCAAATGATCTTTCACTGGGCTATAGCAGTTGTCCAAACTGATTAACTCTGACTTGACAAAATCTGTTTGCATTTATGCACTTATTTCCTGGCAACTGTTGACACAGAATGCTCTTCTGTGACTTCTGAACTGATGCTATCATCATCATTGCCTTCGGCGTCTTCATCTTCGTAATCAGTATTCTGCTGGAACAGAATCCCAGCCTTTTTGAAGCTGTTGCAGATGGTTTCTGGGGTTATTTTCCCCCAAGCAGAGGCCACTCACTGGCAGACTACTGCTACTTTGTTTAAGGCACTAAGTAAAGTACTGTGATTAGAGATGAAAATAGGAATAGGATTACTGTATTTTATGCAAATAACACGCACATTATACATTTTTTGCAAACCATGCAACCTCCCTCCTTGCACATCATTTTCATAAGCAAGCTATACCAGCATTTTTTTACCTGTTGCTTACTTAGTTCAACTTCAATTTTTTTTTCTGTCCGATGGATTTAATGTTACTGGGATAAAACCGATCTTATGGAAACTTGACTTAAGGTAGGTATTTTCCTAAACCAAGTGCAACCAATGGTGAACTGAATGGGCTCGTGATGGAAATGGGACATCACATTGAAACCAAACAGTACGAATGGACGAAGAGTTAGAAATTAGTAAGAAATGATCCTGGACTTAAAACCAAAGAACAAGATATTGTTTATATTTTATTGCTTTCATAAATCTTAAACTGAAACATAATTTTTGGCAATCAATGCTTTGAAATCAACAAATAAAAGTCACCAGAAGAAATTGTGTTTTCATCTCAAAACAGGCCATTTTAGTTTATTCATTCATTGTCATCATCATTATCATTAGACTCCTGGAACCCTTCAAAGACTGTTCTCTGATCACTAGCATCATTGAAATATCTCAGAGCTTCCTGCAGACACTCTTCTGTGACTTCTGAACTGATGTCATCATCATCACTGCCTTCGGCATCTTCATCTTCATTATCAGTATTCTGTTGGTACACAATCCCAGGCTTTCTGAAACCATTGTGGATGGTTTCCAGGGTTATTTTCCCCCCAAGCAGAAGCCACTCACTTGCAGACTTCCATAAATGTCACCCACTTCAGTTGTCCTGATGGTGTAAACTCATGAATTCCAGACTGCATCCATTCATCCCATTCTCTTCTCACAAAAGTTCGGAATGTGCGGTTGGCTGCTATATCTAGCAGCTGCAACTTGCAGGTAAGGCACCAGGAATGACTGCTATATGGGCACCAGTTCAGTTAATACAATTTTGAACGTTTTCTTTTTCTTAGTGAGCAGCCACGTCATCAAAAATCAGTAAAGACTTCAAAAAGAATCCCCCCTGCCTGGCCCTATAACATTTATCTACCCATACTTAGTGGCATAGTGGTTAAGAGTTGGGCTGCTAACCAAAAAGTAGGCAGTTCAAATCCTTGGAAACCCTATGGAGCAGTTCTACTCTGTCCCATAGGGTCACTATAAGTCAGAATCAACTCGATGGCAGTGTTTTTTGTTGTTGTTGTTGTTGTTTTCAGAACATTACTGTCCATCCATTGTTTCTTATTACAATGAACAACCACACTAGTGGACAGTTTTTCACAGGGCATGGTAACTCTCTTGAAAATCACCATCCCCTTTAATTTCACCCACTCAACAGTGCAACTGAGAACTATAGTGAAGCAAGCCCTCTCATGCCCAGTGGTTGTAATGGCTACAGTTTTTATATCTGAAGCAACTACAGTCCTGGTGGCTGGAATGTCAAAAGACATTCACCCATAGTAATTATGTCCATTGCAGAGGTACCGAGTTCAGAGATTTCTCTGTTGACAGATTCGCAGAAGTTGACCATTTTTTTCTCCCAGGTATCCAGAAGTTGATGGCCTACAGTTGTACTCATTCTCATGGAAAGACCATTCGTTTTCATGAATTTAGAAATCCAGGTGAAACCCACCTTGAAATCTGGGATTCCTCTTTCATTTGCCAGAAGCTTCGCTTTGATCTGAATTGTGACAGTAGAGACAGTTCGATTTTGTTCCCTCTTAGAAATAATCCACTCTTTTTCAAGTCGTTCTCCAACTCAGGCCATTTTGCTTTGGGCCCAAGATGCATGCATTTTCATGGATTCATTTTCTCCAGCTCTTTTTTCTCCTTCCTCCATTCTCAAATGGATGACTCTCCAATCTCAAACTCTCTCACTGCCTCTCTGTTGCTTGTTTCTTCCACCCTCGCAATAAATTTCAGTTTGATGTAGGTGGTGTAGAACTTGCTTTTAATTCCTGCCATGATCCTAAAGGGTTTTAAGATTTAGATTTATAAACTGAAAAATGTGCACAATATAATCGATAATTAACTGGTTCTACTAAAAAGATCTTAAAATTCAAATGTGGAGTGTACAAAAAGCAAGGATCTTTTTATATGCTTGCAAGCATATGACTAAGGTGATTTATGATCATTGATCAAAGACATTGGCGCTAATAAGACATAATTAGACTATGAAATAAGCAGACTAACATAGCTTATTGGTTTCACCTAAGATGATCTGATAAGGTTTTTGCATTCAACTGTTGAGCCAAGAGTGATCATGTATCAGTTTTGCTTTGTTTACTCCCTCAATTAAAAGCCAAAGTCAGAAGATGACTGTGATAATTATGTCAATGAAGATCGAATCGAGATTCCTGTTGATAGCTACTCGATGCCATTTATGCCAGTTCAGGCTTTTTACACTTCCAATTGGTGGCACATGATTTATGGACAGGCTTCAGTAGGTTCAAGGTTCTGACTGATGACTCAAAAGCAACGAGGATATAATTATCAGCTTAAATTAATAGAAACAAAAGCACAGTTTCAATTGTTTTTCTGATTACTGGAGTACTACCAAACTCAATCCATGACTTCTTGACTATGGCTTATACCTTTATTATACCAATATGATCAAAAGTAACATTTTCTGACTATGTAATGAGGATGAATGAGGCTGAAATTCACTTATGGAAATGTAATGAGACTTGTGTGGTATATACATGAGTGTGCTATGCCAGAACTTTTTAACATAATTTTGTCATTTCTGCACATTATATGTGTATGCATGTTATTTACATGAACACATTATTTTCGAAAAAATATAGTAGTCCTCTTTCTCAAGAGGGTATAGCTATGTCTGTCTATGGTAGAAAGTGGCAAGTGTCTTGAGAGATGAAAATATACGGAATCAATCTGTGCATATATACATAAAAGTTCCCTGTACATACTTCTATATGAATAATTTTCCCTCCTTTGGTTGTGACTAAGTTAACTCGACATTCCTCTGTAAACGATTGCTTTTGTTTCAGTAATGGGTTATAATTCAGTCTGACAACTGGAAGTCAACGTACAGATAGTAGGATATAAATTTGTATGCTGAGTAGGCACAGACAGAATATAATGAAGAGCCTCAACACGGTCTGAAATGCAAGTAGCCGCTGATGGGAGACACTTAAGGAGACAGTTTGGTGCAGTGAATAGAACAGTTCTTAGGCAAACTGAAGGCCTGACCACCATTAAACTCACCGTAGGAGCATGAGCCCTTCATCACCTCTGAGTCTTAGAGATTTTATCTGTAAATCAGGGGAGGATGGTTTTGACTACAAGATATTTAGGTTCCTACTCAGTTCTAGCATTACAAACTCCACTAGCTGAGTGGACCATATACACCATGAGGCTTAGTCACTGATGTATTCCCCATGCCTAGCACAGTGCTTGGTCCATAGGAGATGCTCAGAAAACATTGACTCAATAGTGAATAAATAATATAATTGCTTATTGGTAGCACTCTAATACCGTGCACCACATTCTCTTCTTTCTTCTCACCTCCTCTTCTAGGGTGACCACATATCCTGCTTTGCCTGGGACTTTCCCAGTTTTAGCCCTGAAAATCCATGCCCTGAAAAAACCCTCTGTCTTTGGCAAACCAGGATGATTGATCACTGTACCTTCTTTCTCCCCTCTTTCTCTATGCTTTAGGTATGTCCATGACACCTGTTGGAGATATTTATATTTTGAATATATAGTGCTTTAAAAGATATCTAAAAGTTTGGGAATTTGTTTCTTTGTTTTGTTGAGTTTTTGTTTTCCACCCTTGAATAAACTTAAAATAAACATTGATTTTCAATGTTTTTCCCTGGTCATACAGCAAGTGAGTAGATGGCTTACAAATAAAAATGTCCTTCTATTTGCTAAAATCCACCATCTACCTGAATAAATTCTGATGTGATAAAAAAATCCTAAGCATAAGGCTTCAAGTAATTCTTAGAATGCGTCTCTGTGATACCAAGCCAAACAGACATTACATACAAAATCCAAACTGACAGTGAACTGGTAAGAAGATCTGGTTGCTGCCAGAAGAAAGATCCCAGGGTACTAGGGTTAACCAACCTGGAGGTGGGAGAGCTAACCACAAAAGAAATCCAAGAGTGCATAGAAATCTTAGAGGTCATTATTGATTTTTTTAAATTTCCACTAGTATCTTGACCTTTAATTGAACTGAGATTGATTAGGGAACTGCCATTCGCTAGTGACTACAAATAAACGTCATTCTAGTACCACCCTCGCAGCTCTGAAACGTACAACATGGCACTGCCATCCACTCCCAGATCTCACTCAGAGCTGATGGGCATTCTAGTAGAATAGGAAGCAGTACCTAGACAGAAAGCTTAGTTTATAAATAGTCCATATCTCACACTTGGCTACAAGAATCTTCATTCGATTTTGCTCTGCTAGAGGCTGGATTAAGAAGAGGCATTTTTCCCAACAATACTAGTGGAAAGTTTCATTTATATGTATTCAACTAGAGAAATTCTGTGATTATTGAATGTATTTAAAGATAAATATTTTTAGTATGAGCTTTTAGTAGTATTATATTTCAGTATAATAAACTTTTAAGGGGCCCTGGTGGCACAAATGGTTAAACCCTCAGCTGCCAACCAAAAATTTGGCAGTTTGGACCCACCCAGAAGCTCTGTGGGAGAAAAGATCTGGAGATCTACTCCCGTAAAGATTACAGCCTAGAAAACCCTATGGGGTAGTTCTACTCTGTCATGTGAGGTCGCTATGAGTTGAAATTGACTTGATGACACCAAACGACAACAACATAATAGACAGCAAGGCAAGTCCTGCATCTTCTTCTCAACCAGATATATCTGTTCCAATGATGGAGGGAAAACTACTTGCTGGATTTAGTAAGATAAGTATGTCTGTCTGCATATGTATTGCACTTTAACAGATTTTCTAGCCTAACCTCCCATATTTCACTTTTCTAGCCCTTGAAGGATTCATTCATTCATCCATTCAGCAATATTCATTGCGAACCTACTCTGTGCCAGGCACTTAGACACAGGCGATAGAGCAGTGAACAAAATCAACAAAAATCCCTGTTCTCATTGAACTTATATTCTAGAATGGAGAGAGAGACAATAAGCAAAGAAGTAAAATACTTGACAAGTCAGAAAGTAATTAATGCTATGGAGAAAAATAAAACAGGGAAGAGCACAGACAGGCTGGTTGTGATGTCTCTAGGGCTGGTATTGAGCCAGACTTGAGGGGAGGCCTGTTACCTTTCAGATACCCCCATGCTCTTAGGTTTGGGTTTGTTGTTTTTTTTTTTTTTTTTTTTTTTTTGTAGATAATACACACAGTAGGAAGTATTGGAAGGATTTGAATCAAAGAGAATAAAGATTAATAACCAAACTGGTAGCTATTGTTTCAAAAATCCCAGCCAACCATAAGGAATCAGGGTATAGCTTAAAGAGCATGGATTTTGTGGTCAAACAAAACTGGTTTTGAATTCTGATTCAGCCACATCAGATCCGTGTGACCTTAGGAACATTATTTTAATCACCTTGAGCTTCTTTTTTTTTTTTTTTTTTTTCACTTTGAGTACCAATATAATAATTTAACTCATGCTTAAAGGAGTTATTGTGAAGATTAGATATGATAATTAATATAAAGTTTTTGGCAGCCAGTGGACACTTCTCATGCTACAGCCATTTTAATGCATCACCCTCCCCTTCTGTCTTTTGAGGCCAGAACTGACAAAGATTGATGTTAAAGAAGTAACTATAAATGTTAATAAGTAACTCAATTAACTGCAACGGTAGGTCTGAAGGACTCAGAAACACGAATACCTGCACATATTGCTGGAGGTAGGATAAAATCGAGGGCTACAATCTAGAATCGTGTCCTCTGCATGAGTGCAGAGCAAACAAAAACACAAGCCAAGTTATGCTGTCGTTAGGATTCAGTCCTTTGTAACATAGCTCATACTCTGCGTACTCTGTTGGTGCTGAGGAGCTCCAAACTGAGAATGTAATCTTCCTTCAGTATCCAGATCTGCTGTGGGCCCTTAGAGGATTCACTCAGACCTGAAGGCTGTTGAGAGACATTTATTAATTTATTTTATTTCTTTGTTTCTAAAGCAGAAGCATGTAAAGGGCAGAGAAATTGAGTTTTGGTGGCTATAAAGAAGACAATTTTAATGATTTTCTTTTAAGGAAAAACTAATGCTTTTCTCATATTTTTTTTTTAAGAAATGTGCTGAATTTTATTTTTAATTGGTTAGTTAAATGCACTCAAGTAGTCCAACACTGTAGTGACTCTAAGCCAAAGATGCGATGTAAAGAGTCACGGCTTCAGTTAAACTACTGAATTATGGAGCAGAAGCCCAGGTGCCCACTATAGTCTGACTGGTCCTTTCAAAGGGCAAAGTGGGGAGGAGCGAGCACATTAGTGAGAGATAAGATGGAAGAGAGGAGAAATGATCTGGCAATGCAGAAAACATATAGGCCCTAGTTAAAAAAAAAAAAAAAAAAGAATTGCCTACCATGGTGACCAACTGTCCAGGTTTGCCAGGGGCTGACTGAGGGTTTTCCGGGGACATGAGACTGTTCCAGGCAAAGGGGATGGTTGGCCACCGTGTGACAGGTTTCACTGATCATGATTGGACAGTGGGAATGGGACAGGGTGGGAGCAGCAGAGCAGGCATGTGTTGAGTAAAGGAGACAGGTCTAGATTTCAGTGTCATGAATGGGAGTTTTGTTTTTATGCAGTTCTCCTGATTATAGCATTTATTATTATTATTATTGAGATGTAATTCATATAGCATAAAATTCACCAGCTTTAAAGTGCACACTTCAGAGGTTTTTAGTACACACATAAAGTTGTGCAACCACCACCACTATCTAATTTCTGAACATTTTCATTGCCCCAAAAAGAAAACTCGTATCCATTAGCAGTCATTCCCCCTTCCCCTATATCCTAGCTTTTTAAAAGAAGGTGGTTTGGATTTTATGCTTTAAAGAGGAAATGTTAAGTAATAAGATTACTTTTAAAAATACAGAATCCAAAATATGTTGGGTTTAAATAACCCTTGGGTGTGTCTAATGTCACCACAACGTGAAAAGGGAAAAATCAACCTGGAAGGGGCAATCTTTTCGTTCCGTTTCCCAAAATTCACTGATGCTTAGGAGGTAAACTGGTGGAGAGATTAATGTTATAAAAACTTCGGAGAAGTGATATGATTGTGTAATCAGTCTTTATTAGGTCTTCTTTAGAAGATCTCCATGTTTAACCAAGAGATTTACCGGCCTTCTCTACCTCATTTCATGTCCTCAGAAATAATTTGAAGTTAGATATCAGAATGATTAGGTTGGCTGGAAGAGTCACTTGATGTGATCTATCTTCTCGTTAATTAATTAATTAGAATACATTTTACTCACCTTTTTCATGAGAAGTGATTGCTCATCCTCTAAAAAAATGTTGAATCGGCAAATGTTGTATTTTATATATATATATAGATGCATATTTTTTTACAGGAATTTAAAGAAAAGCTCTCAGAAATCTGGTTGATTAGTTGTGCTTCCCTCTTTATCTACGTCTGAATTCTTGGCTTGAAAAGCTTAAGCAGTGATTTACATTTGAATCTACTTTAACTGAATTTTACTGAAAATAACCAATCCCTCCCTGCTTGCCATGTTTGATTGCTGTCCCTCAGTGGTGAATGGACAGTGCCAGAACTTCTGTACTCTGGCGGTCAAGAAGGACCATAAACAGGAGAAAGTTATCAAAGAACAGTGGATAGTTCAGATGTTTATCATCAACTGCTGGCTTCAAAAGCAAGAAACTGTTATTCAGATCATAAATTTAAACTTTGTCATCTTCAGTGTAAGATAACACCACCAACCACCCATTGACAGGAATTTCAAATGTTAGTTACAGCTAGTGAGGATAAATTTCTACTGAGCCATCCTTATGTTTTCAGTGGATCCAGCTAGTGACTCAAAGCACACATGGAAGGACATCTTACCTGAGTTGGTTGGAAGAGCTAAGTCAGTTGAACTCTACATGGATTGAACATATGATCTCATTCTCATTAGAACCAGGTTCTAAAAAAATGAGCTTACCAGTCATAGAATAAACTGGCAAGAAGAAAATATGTGACTTGTCTAGGAAAGGAGATTTCACCCCGGAATTTTCAAACCCCTCAATGATTACTTAGAGTTCTATAGATGAGCACCAAAGGATCTATGAATATCCTAAATTAGTACACAGAATATTGTGTCTTTTTATTTTATTTTTGAGAAAAGAGCCAGAGTTTTTTTGTTTTTTTTTTTAAATCAGATTCCCAAAGGAGTCCACTACCCAAAATAGATTAAAAATGATTGCTCTTGGGGAATGTCATTAACATAGCTGTTTTATTTTATACTAAATCATCAGCCTCCATAAATAACACTTTATATTTTACCTGCTCACAATTATTCCCCAAGTCTGATTTAGTAATAAATAAGTTTCTGTGCTTACAGATTTACTTGTGAGGACATATTTCCATCTCTGACATACACCCACTGTTTCAGCCAGAATTTGATCAAAGAAGCTGAACTACTGTGAGTAATACAGAATAAGGAGTTTTTATTCTAGAGATGAGACTTTATACCATTGTGGAAGCTGGTGGTGAAGTCTATGCAAAACTACTGCTTCTGAAGACTGGCATTAGCCACCTGGCAGATGTGAAGGAAATCCAGATGTAAAGTGGGACACAGCAATAAGTAATTGGAACTCATGTCTGCCTTACACTGCTTTCAATCTGGATGACGCAGGCGACCTGCAGGGGAAGCTGTCATACTTCACAAAAATTGCATAAAGGCTGAAGGAGGAAATTTTACAGGAGATCCAGCACAGGGCAGAAGCTGTAGGATGAGATCCTGTGGGACCTGAAGAACCTCCAGGTTCATGTGGTACCCCAAGTCAGCATGGAGAACCGGTAGGATCAGAGACAATGGGTATGACTTGTGACTGTGCCTGACACCCTACACTAACTTTAGAATGTAAAAATGGCTGCTGTTTCACATGATCTTCAAAACCTCATGAATACTCCCTTTGTGGTCAACTCCAACTCAAAGATAGAGAAATTCTGGGAAAGTTAGCTCCAACTTTGCTTAGTTGACGTAGTACAAAATCACCACACACACAGATGGTACTTGACTGAACCCAGACATGGAAAAAATCCATTTAACTCTCATAGCTATAAAATGAAAAAAATAGTTTATTCATAAGCTATTTCACTGAGTTACAGTAAACCATTACCTGCATATACTGTGGTTGCCCTTATTTTAAATCTTTTTAAGCTACAGCCAAAATCCCGGGAGGAAAAGGTTAGGATGAAACCACCCAAGCACAGCACATAAATATTGAAGAATAAGAGAGAAGTAGTGCCTAAAATTAGTAAGTGATTGATATCTAAAATAAACAAAGCTATCCAGAATATCATCAAAACAACAGTAAACACAACAGTGGTACAAAATGAGGAACGGATGTTAACCGGCAATCCACAGAAAGAAAATGCATGTTCTTATTTGTTGTTGAGTGCCATCTAGTCACTTCTGACTCATAGTGACCCCATGAACTACCGAACAAAGCACTGCCCGATCCTGTGCCATCTTCACAATAGTTGCTATGAAAGACTATCCTTGCAGCCACTGTGTCAGTCCATCTCATTGAATGTCTTCCTCTTTTTCGCTGACCCTCTACTTTACCAAACCTGATGTCCCTCTCCAGGGACTGGTCCCTACTGATAGCATGCCCAAAGTACATGACACGAAGTCTCTCCATCCTTGCTTCGAAGGAGCATTCTGGCTGTACTTCTTCCAAGAAAGACCTGTTTGTGCTTCGAAGTCCGTGGTATATTCAATATGCTTCCCCAATACCACAATTGAAAGGCATCAATTCTTCTCCAGTCTTCTTTATTTGTTGTCCAGCTTTTGCATGCATATGATGCAATTGAAAATACCATGGCTTGTGTCAGGCACACCCTACTCCTCAAAGTGACATCTTTGTTTTTCAACACTTTACACAGGTCTTTTGCAGCAGATTTGCCCAATGCAATATATCATTTGATTTCTTGACTGCTGCTTCCATGGGTGTTGTTTGTGGATTCAAGTAAAATGAAATCCTTGACAACTTCAGTCTTTTCCATTTATCGTGATATCGCCTACTGGTCCAGTTGTGAGGAATTTTGTTTTCTTTATGTTGAGGCGAAATCCATAATGAAGGCTAATCTTTGCTTTTCATCAATTAAATGCCTCAACTCCTCTTCACTTTCAGCAAGCAAGGTTGTCTCATCTACATACCACAGGTTGTTAATGAGTCTTCCTCCAATCCTGGTACCATGTTCTTCTTCATATAGTCCAGGTTCTCGGATTACTTGGTCAGCACACAGACTGAATAAGTATGGTGAAAGGATACAACCCTGACACACATCTTTTCTGATTTTAAACCACTCAGTATCCTCTTGTGCTGTTCCCATATCTGCTTCTTGGTCTATGTACATGTTCCACATGAGCACAATTAAGTGTTCTGAAATTCCCATTCTTCACAATGTTATGCATAATTTGTTATGATCCACACAGTAAAATGCCTTTGAGTAGTCAATAAAACACAAGTAAACATCTTTCTGGTATTCTCTGATTTTAGCTAAGATCCATCTTACATCAGTAATGACACTTCCTCTTCTGAATCAGGCTTGAATTGCTGGCAGTTCCCTGTTGATGTACTGCTGCAACCGTTTTTGAATGATCTTCAGCAAAATTTTACTTGTGTGTGATATTAATGATATTGTTGGATAATTTCCACATTCTTTTGAATCACCTTTCTTTGGAATGGGCACATATATGGATTTCTTTCAGTTGGTTGGCCAGGTAACTGTTTTCCAAATTTTTTGGCATAAAAGACTGAGCACTTCCACCTTTGCATCCGTTTGTTGAAACATCTCAATCAATATTCCGTCAATTCCTGGAACCTTGTTTTTTACCAATGCCTCCAGTGCAGCTTGTACTTCTTCCTTCAATACCATTGCTTCTTGATCATATGCTACCTCCTGAAATGGCTGAACATCAACCAATTCATTTTGGGACAGTGACTCTGTGTATTCCTTTCATCTTCTTTTGATGCTGCCTGAGTCATTCAATATTTTGTCCATAGAATCTTTAAATATTGCAACTCGAGCCTTGAATTTTTTCTACAGTTCTTTCAGCTTGAGAAATGCTAACAGTGTTGTTCCCTTTTGGTTTTCTAACTCCAGATCTTTGCACATTTCATCATAATACTTTGACTTCTCCGGTCACTCTTTGAAGTCTTCTGTTCAGCTCTTTTACTTTATCATTTATTCCATTCTCTTAAGCTACTGTAGGTTCAAGAGCAAATTTCAGAGTCTCTTCTGACATCAGTTTTGGTCTTTTCTTTCTTTCCTGTCTTTTTAATGACCTTTTGCTTTCTTCATGAATCATGTTCTTGATGTCATCCCGTAAATCATCTGGTCTTCAGTCGTTAGTGTTCAATGTGTCAAATCTCTTCCTGAGATGTTCTCTAAATTTAGGTGGGATGTATCCAAAGCCATTGCAGTATAATTAATTGCTTTTGTGTGTGGCCTTTCTAGCCATGGTGTTATAACTCCCAGCCAGGTGATGGTGTAATAGGGTAATTGTGGTCTGCCAAGGGGATTCGTCAGTTTTGCCTTAAAACAGAGCCAATTCCAGAGCAGATAGGATGAACCTACCACCACCAGGGAAGAACAACCAGGAGCAGAGATCACATCCTTTGGACCAGGATCCCTGTGCTGAGAAGATCCTGGAAGCAGTAGACCGGGAGAGAGAGAGAACTTTAACCCTAAAGATGGTGAGAAGCAGTGGCAGGAGAGACCTGGCAGCAGGAGACAGCACAGTGGGCTCCCTGGCCCATGGAGAGAGAAATCTGAGTGCCTTTGGGCAGAGACTAAGGGCTAGGGAGAGGAGTGCCTTTGAGCATAGCTGAGGAGAGGCTTTCCTGATGGAAGAACTGTATCTGGAGTGTTATTGAGCCTGAATTGTAACTGTTACTTCCCTAACAAATCCCATAATTGTGAATATGGTCTGTGAGTTCTGTGTGTTCATTGCAATGAATTATTGAACCCAGTAGAGAGTGCTGTGAGAGGGACAGTTGGTGTCAGAATTGGTAGAGATGGTGGAGAGAGGAGGCATGTCTGACTTCCACCTCATAGGAATCAGCTTTGGGCTGTTGATCTTGGTTCTCCTTCCCCCTTGTGAAGTTAAAGGAGGTCAGACACTGTCCTAAGCCATTTTTACAGTCGTATTTTGGCTCTTGTAGACTTATTCTAATTTTCTACGGCTTCAACTTGAACTTGCATACGAGCAATTGATGATCTGTTCCACAGTCGGCCCCTGGCTTTGTTCTGACTGATGATATTAAGCTTCTCCTTCATCTTTTTCCACAGATATATTTGATTTGATTCCTGTATATCCCACCTGGCAAGGTCTTACGTGTACAGTCTCGGTTTGTGTTGTTGAAAAAAGTTACTTCCAATGAATAGATCTTTGGCCTTGCAAAATTCTGTCATGAGATCTCCTGTGCCGTTTCTATCACCAAGGCTATATTTTCCAAGTACTGATCCTTCTTATTTGTCTCCAGTTTTCACATTCCAGTCACCAATAATTATCATCTTTCAGTTTGTTGTACTTTTGGTGGCTTGAGTGTTGGTTGATACATGAGTATGAAGAAATATTCAAATTAATTGGCAATGAGCTAATTTGCATTCAGAGAAATACTAATTAAAATACTAATATACTTCTTTATACCTTACAGATTAGCAAAAATTAGAATGCCACATGTTGGTGAGGACATGAAATGGGAATTCTCACGCTGGTGGGGTAGACTGGTGTAGCCATTATGGAAAGCTCTTTGGGCTCACTCCAGTCAAGACTGGTGACCCAGTAATCTTAGTCAGGGGTTTATATTAAAAAGAAATTCTAACACAAGTCATTAGATGATCCAGGTATTCGTTGTTGGGTTGCTTACACAATTAGGTAGCTGAAAAATATATGAAACCTTACCTAGGTAAATAAATAAGAAAAAACTTAGTGAGTATACACTGTGGAATACTATCCAGCAGTGAGAAGCAAACAGCTAGATGTACTCCCTGCAACTTGACAGTTAATAAAAAGCCAGTATTTAGTGAAATAAATAAAAATACGGCATTTTAGGTAAATTACAAAAATTTATTACATGCAAAAGATTATTAAATTGTAATGATAATTTTTAAAAGATACATAAAAACTCAAAAGTACAAATCAAGCACATTAGAGTCATAAGCAATAAGGGGAGGAAAATGGGAATGAAGAATGGGAATAAAAGTGAAAAATTCAAGAAATAAGGGATGAACTTTGCACAGAGATGTGACAGTAGTGCGTTAGGGAATGAAAAAGTGTGATTAACTTGACCCCTGACCCTTGAGGACTGTGAATAAGCACATACATTCATAAGCAAGCAAATAAACAAAATTAGGCATAATTTTTTTTTAGAATGCCTAGGCATATAGACAGTTATATCTACTACAATAATTTATCTGAGCTCCAGTAACTCATGAGATTTTCTGGTTTCATGGTCACTCAGCCTTAAATATGAACTTAGTTCCCAGATAACGGAGAGTTTTTAGTTAGGTTCCAAAATAAGCATGTTTGAAAAGGAAGTATGTAATTTCAGTTATTAAAAAGAAAAGAGAAGTTAAATAAATTAGCATGAAGATAGAAAGTACTAATGCTTTACAGTTATAATTGTAATACCTTGTGGTTTGTAGTTTAAAAATTATGATACAAAACTACAGGTAAGGAGCCTCTAGGAAGGAGAAAATAGGACAGAAAACACAGGCGAGAAGAATGAGGAACATCTTTGGCATTATTCCCTTTATAACAGAAAGGGTTCTTCTGGTGAGTGGATCAACTATGATGACATACCATGTTTTATTTCCTGCAGGACTTCTCCGTTCCGAGAGATCTAAACCTTCAGAGAATGAAGTCACCACTCTTTAAAGGACGTTGTATCTGTTATGGATTGAATTGTGTTCCCCTAAAATATGCGTTGTAAATCTTAACCACCATACCTGTGTTTATAATCCCATTTTAGAATGGGTTTTCTTTGTTATGTCAATGAGATAGTATCAGTTTATGGTATGTCTTAAGTCAATCTCTTTTGAGATATAAAAGAGATTACACAAGCAAGCTAGCAAGCAAAGATAAGGGAAGAGAGATAACAAGCTTCATGAAGATCATCCAGGAACAGAAGCTCAAAGAGACAAGGACCTCCCTACAGAGCCCACAGAGAGAGAGAAAGCCTTCCTCTAGAGCAGGCACCCTGAATTCAGACTTCTAGCCTCTGAAACTGTGAGGAAATACATTTCTGTTTGTTAAAGCCACCCATTTGTGATACTTCTGTTATAGCAACACAGGATGACTAAGAGTATCCCATGACATTGAAGTTCTTTATTAACCATTTACTGTGACGGGAAAGGGGAATAATTGGGGAAAATTTTAGTTCTTACTTTTATGATATTTATCACTTGAATTACATTATATTTTTGTTACTGTTGATGTTATTTGCCATTGAGTCAGCTCCGACTCTAAGAGTCCCTGTGCAGAACATATCAAAATGCTGTCCAATCCTACACCATCTTCATTGTCATGATGACTGGTATGTTTAAGTCCGTACATTGTATTAAACAGTGATTATTCATATATTTATTTATCAAACGTTAATTGGCATCTATAATGTCACATATCCAACTAGACCCCAGATTTCATTAAAAAATTAATGTAGTGCCCTTGGTAAACAGAATAATGCTTTCTTCACAAAGATGTCCATGTTTTAATCCCTAGAATCTGTGGATATGTTACCTTACTGGGCAAAGGGATTTTTTAGATATAA
Organism: Dugong dugon; assembly: GCA_030035585.1. NCBI lineage: Eukaryota > Metazoa > Chordata > Mammalia > Sirenia > Dugongidae > Dugong > Dugong dugon. Next base: position 54,709,220 of record CM057480.1, read on the forward strand.
TTAAGGATCTTAAAATGGAGGGATTGTCCTGGATTATCAAGGTGAGTCCAATGTAATTAAAAACCAAACCCTGTTGCCGTGGAGTCAATTCGAACTCATAGCAACTGTATTGGACAGAATAGCACTGCCCCATAGGGTTTCCAAGGCCGTAATCTTTACAAAAGCAGACGACTACATCTCTCTCCCGCAGACTGGCTGGTAGGTTTGAACCACTGACGTTTCAGTTATCAGCCGAGCACTTAACCCCTGTGCCACCAGGGCTCCTCTCAATGTAATTACAAGGGTCTTTATAAGGGAAGGAGTCCCTGGGTGGTGCAAATGGTTAAGCACTGGACTACTAACCACAAACTTGGTGGTTCAAACCCACCCAGAAGCACCTCAAAAGAAAGGCCTAGAGATATGTTTCTGAAAGGTCACAGCCTTGAAAACGCTATGGAGCACAGTTCCACTCTGCAGAAACTGAATCGCATGAGCCAGAGTCGACTCAATGGCAACTGGTATGAATATGCCACAATTGTTGTTATAAGGAAAAGAGGATAGCAGGAAAGATATACAAAAAGATGTGACAATGGAAACATGGCTCAAAATGAGAGAGATTTGAAGATGCTATTTGCTTTCATTGAAGTTGGAAGAACAGGCCATGAGCAAATAATTCATGTGGCTTCTAGAAGCTGGAAAAGGCAAGGAAATGGATTCTCAGAGTCTCCAGAAAAAATGCAGCCCTACCATTACCTTGATTTTAAACCAGTGAATCCCATTTCTGAATTCTCATCTTCATAATTATAAGATAATAAATGTGTGTGGTTTAAACCACCAAATCTGTGGTAGTGTGTTACAGTCCCTGAATCTGAGAAACTTCTGATGTAGTGAGGGAGATGGGTAAGTAAATATTCAGAACAGCCAGGATTAAGTGCATCGATAAGAGTTTTGCACAAGATATATAAAAACACAGAGTAGCATTTAACTGAGTAGATATTCTGAGAAAGCTCCTCTAAGGAGATACACAGGCTAAGACCTGAAGGACGGTTAGAATAGGCTGATTGAAAGAAAGGAGGAAGGAAAGAAGGGAAACATGAAGGAAGAAAGGAAGGGGGTCAGGAGTAGGGCATTCAAGTCAAAGGGGGCACAGCAGAAAATCTAGCACTTCTAAAACAGAAAAATCTTAGGAGCAATCAAAGTGTTGGGCCCTTCATCAGTCCAACCACCATAATAACAACACCCCTGAGAAAGAGCACCCTAAAATTAAACTCCTTGGCGTGTTTGACATGATTGAAAGGAAAAGGAGGCTGCTTCTGGGTCTGAATTCAAACTCCATTTTTGAAAACCTGCTCTACTCTAAGGAGTTAGTCTTTGTACAGACTTAATCACGCAGCCAAGGGAGTGTTTTTCTCCATAGCTAGGCTACAGAATATCCAAAGCACAGCCTGCAAAGCCAGGAGAAGGAGGTATATTGAAACCCTTTGTGTAATATGTTCTCAGGAGAACTTTCTCCTAAGCAAGTTAATTTTTACCCTCTGTTCCAAGAGAATCTTTTATGTAATCATCTTGTGACCACATTCTGAGCCCCTCACAAGTACACACATAACCAAACAGTAACTAATCAACAAAGAACACATATACTCTTTAAACCAACCATGTTAAGATCCCCGTTTCCAGATATCCTGACCTCAACTACCTTACCTCACCAAGCACTAATCAGAATGTTGTTAACTTATTCCCAAGGAGCCTTAAACAGCTTAACTACCAATCCAGAATGTCCACATACCCCTGACAACCAATCCCTTTTGAGCCCCCACTTCTAATGATCCCACTTTACACTGAACTAAGTTTGTTACTTCCAATCAAAACAGTGTACCTAAAGTTCTTTGTTCTCACTCTATAAAAATGTGTTCCCAGCTTCACCACCTGGGAGCTCTGACTTTCACTTTCACTTTACGGGAGTCAATACTTCCCTGGTTAGAACTGTCTCTATCTGCAATAAGTCTCTTTGTTTTTACTTTAACAAAGTGTGCTTTTACTTTTAGACACTCCCCAGAGGAATGACGTTATTTTTGCCCCAGATTTTTTAACAATGTTGATAACGCTCTCCATTCTGAAAGAATAGGTAAAAGACTGTGGAAAATAGATAAATATCATCTAATTATTAAGAAAGAAGTCATACCTGAATTGAAGTTGACACATGGTGTCATCTCTAAGTTACTATAAAGTCCCAAATAACAGATACCTTGAATATGTAGAAGTTCTGCTGATTTGAAATTTTGAATATTTGTTTCAATTTTTTCTTACCAGAGTTAATATGAAAACCATGAAATCTTTTTGCCAATAAATAGACAAGGTGATTCTTTGTAAGTGAATCTGTGTAGAGATATGAGTGACAGAACAAAAGACACCACATTTTTAACCAATTCCTGGAGAAATAAATACAACTGAGCTATTTTAACAGTTTCTGTTGCCTGCATGCCTTATCAGAAAGCAAAGGCAGGCCCATCATATAGATTTCTGCAAGGAAAGCAACTGTAAGTTAAAATTACATTTTATGGCCTTTTTCTCCACTGAGAATGGTGAAATTAAATTGAAGAGCCTATTTTGATACGCTTTAAAAGTGAAATCACATGTATTTTGTAGCAATCACATCCACAATTCAAAAAGCTCATTTAAAGTGCTTCTTACTATTCACAGTGCAAATAATTTGTCTTTAGGATGACAAAGAGCTTTATCACTATATATTTGGAAACATCACAACAGTATTTCCCACTATTCCAGAATTTAGTGGAGAAGCTTCCCATGTGACACTCTAAACATAGTTTATGTATTTCTTCAGAGTTGTTTTTCCAGGGTTTTGAATCACAGGAAAAGTCACGGTACCTTAAGTGGATATACTTTTATTGAAAGGCCAAAGACCCTAGTTACTGAAATCAAAATACCCTGTTTCTACCGTATCTTATAATACTGTAAGTGGCCTTGGGAAGTTTCCATAATGAAGAATAGATTTATAGCTAGCCTAGTTATCCCAAGGATCCCTGGTGGAGTAGTGGTTAAAAGCTACAGCTGCTAACCAAAAGGTCAGCAGTTCAAATCCACCAGCCACTTTTCTACTCTGTGTTATAGAGTTGCTATGAATCAGAATCAACTCCACAACAACGGGTTTGGTTTTTGGTTTAGTTACCCCAAAAGGAAGTTTGAAAGCATTAAAATAAAATACTAAATAATGTTTTTGTGCGTTAACATAAGCTTCCACCACCCATCAGTCAGTTTATCATACTGTGGTGGCTTATATTTTGCTATGATGCTAGAATCTATGCCACCAGTATTTCAAATATCAGCAGAATCACCCATGATGGACAGATTTCAGCAGAGCTTCCAGACTAAGACAGACTTGGAAGAAAGGCCTGGTGACCTACTTCCGAAAGTTAGTCAAATTCTATGGATCACAACAAAATATTGTTCAATAAAGTGCTGGAAGATGAGCTTCCTAGGTTGGAAGGCACTCAAAATACACAGTGACCTTAACAATGGACTTGAGCATACCAACGTTCATGAAGATGGCACAGGGATGGGCAATATTTCATACTGTGGTACATAGGGTCACCATGAGTCAGAGCAGCTAATAACAACAATGTAAGCTTATTCAACAACAAGTTTAGTCAAAAAAGTTCATTTCTTTATATTATTTGTGTATCTGTTCTACTGTTTCAGCTTCAGTGCACTAAAACTATTTTCTTTTTAAGGATTCCAGTACTTCTAGTATATTTTTCTTCTAACTAAACAATAAGAAAGCAACCATAATTAGCTTATACAAATATCATTTAGCAATATTTCATAGACTGTTCAGTAATTAAGTATTCTTTAAATAAAATATTACTCTTTACAGTCTCCCAAAGTTCTGATATAAAGCAAAAAAATTTTCTGTTGAAAAAGGAGTAAAATGACCTTTGTTTTAGAGTTCTCCAAAAAACTTTTTCATTTGAAGACTGAATCATGTAATAACACGATATCAGGAAGAACATTACCTCAGTCAGCTATTTATTTTCAGTTGAAAGACTTCTTAGGATGCCTTCCCAGATGACCTGATCTTGTACTTCTGTATTACTCCAGCACCCAATATATTATTTCAGAAATGGCAATAATGACCATTGTGGTGTCATTGCTACTCTGGTAATTTTTTTCCCCCCTTGAAGCTTTTTATCTCACTTGGACATTAAGAGAACTGATTGTCTGGGCAACAGTTCAGAGGACCAGGAGCTATACCTTAATTAGAGAAACAAAGAATTTTCCATCTGTAAGCAAAGGAATGCCTTTATGCTGTTGTACTTGGACTTACCTGTGATTTCTAAAGTCGATAATTAAAATGTCTCTCTCTTGGCCTGAATGCCAAGCACCATTAACATCAGACAAATAGATGTTCCTTATGCATGGAGAGCTGGTGTCACTCACTGATGAGACGGAGCCTAAAATTACCACATAGATGAGTCTAGTTAGAGGCATTTTACTTTATAGGTCAACTTATATTCATGTAAATGAGAGAAAAAAAGGTAAAGAGAAATATTTTATGTAAATATTGAATGTAATCTTTAGGACAACTAAGTCATTCATTCTCCCCCTCTGCTCCCCAATGATGACTCTCAAAGAAATCCAATGTTTAATAAGTAATAAATAAATATTACATTTCTCAAATAACCTCCAGGAGTTTAAGAGACTGAATAAATGACCTATTTGTCACTTCCAATCAGATCAGTTGAGTTCCTTGAATTCTTACTTGCTCAGGCATTCACTGTATTACTTTTTGTTGAATCTTTTTTAACAGTAATTTTACAAATCTGTTGCAATTGGCTTAGAAGTGCCTAGGATTTTACAGGGATAAAGATTTCAAAATTTAAAGATCACTTTCTGTAATTATAAATGTTTTTCTTTATTTGATGAGTATGTTTGTAACTTTCTTTGTGGTTACTTTGAAATTAACCCTTATCTTCCTAGGTTTGAACCAGTCTATTATTACTTGGTATCACCTTGCCTTCCTCTCCATTAGAAGATTCTAAACCTACACTATTTAGTCCCTCTTTTATTGTTCTGATGCTGTTGTCACTTACAGATGAACCTCTCTGGTTCCCTGTTGTAATTCTTTTGGTTTTGGGTAGTCCTTAAGAGTTCATTTCCTAGGCTGTACAATCCTGTGTCCTATATTCAGTCTGTGGTCTGATATTGTTTGTTCTCAGATCGAAGGGCTCCCTTTAATAAGTCTTGTAAATTTGGTTTGGTTTTTACATAGTCCCTTAATTTCTGTTTATCTGGAAATGACCTAATTTCACCATCATATTTGAATGGGAGTTTTTCAGGATATATAATTCTTGGCTGGCAATTTTTTTCATTCAAGGTTTTACATATGTCATCTCATTGCCTTCTTGCCTGCATGGTTTCTGCTGAATAATCCGAGCTTAGTCTTAGTGTTTCTCCTGTGTATGTGACTTTTTGTTTTTCTTGAGCTGCTCTCAGGATTCTTTGTTTGTCTTTGGTTTTAGCAAGTGTGATTATGATATGCCTTGGTGATTTTCTTTTGGGGTCTATCATATATGGGGTTCATTGAGCTTTTTGGATGGCCAGCTTTCCATCTTCCATGATTTTGGGGAAGTTTTCTGTCAGCAATTCTTCAGTGATCCGTGTTTTCTGTTTTCTCCCCGTTCTGGAACTCCAATCACTCACAGATTTTTGCTTTTGATTGTATCCCACATAATTCTCAGGGTCTCGTCATCTTTCTTCATTCTTTTTTCTGAGTTTTCCTCAAACAGAGTTGTATCCAAGTGTTTGTCTTCAATTTTGCTGATCCTATCTTCCATCATTTCAAACCTGCTCCTCAGCCCTTCTATGACACTGTCCATTTCTAAAATCTTGTTGTTTATCTTTTGGACTTCTAATTGTTGTTTTTTTATGATTTATAGTTGTAAATTTATTTTAGCATTTTGTTCCTGTATTATTTTCTTGAATTCTTTCATTTTTTCTCTGTATTTTCCATGAATGTATCTGCCTTTTCTATGAATTTGTCTATTTTTTCCCCATTTTTGTCTGCTTTTTGCTTCAACTCTTGGATAGCTCTGAATATTAGAGATATGAATTCCTTATCAGGTAGTTCTAGTGCATTTTTTCCTACTGGAAAGTCATTTGGTGTTTTAGTTTGGACACCTACTGGAACCATCTTGTCCTGTTTTTATAAATGTTTTGATATTGTCTGCTGTCTTCAAGGCATTCAGTAATTATTTTCCTCATTTATTGATTGTAGATTTGTTTGTTTCATCTTGCTTTTTTGTTTTATTTGGTTATGTCTGAGCAGGCAGGCTGTGCATTCTTTGTTGTTTGCTCATCTGTAGGCACAATACTCTTCACCTCCTTCTCCAATAGTCAGGGTCAGTCACTCAGGTATGGTACAGCAGGGCAGGTCCAGCTGAAGGGGAGTTGCTGGGATGGGTTGTTTGTGGCATGTACTTGGGCTGACAGTGTGGACCAGGAATCAGTGCAGGGCGTGTTTAAGTAGGCCGTGCGTGTGCTGCTTGGGAGTGTGATGTTCAGCATGGGGTGCAGGTAGGCAGGAAGTGGGGGGGGGGGAGATTGTGATGTGTGGAGCTAAGATGGGTATGGGAAAGATGAGAGAGAGGAGAGAGTCACAGGAGCCAAAAACATACACACAGACAAAAAGAGTGCTAAGGGAGCTTGCTATTGGAGTGGAGAGATGAGAGACTGAGAAATGGAGAAAAACAAAAATGAAAAAAAAGAAAAAGGTTAAAATAAAAAAATGAATAAATGGAGAAACTGAAAATGAAGAAAGACAAAAAGGGAATAAGAGAGAGAAGAAAACAATACAAAGAAACAAAAAACAAGAAGAAAGAAATGCCCCCAGGGATGTCCCTGTGCGTCTGCACAGAGTAAGGGAGTAGTTTCAAAGCCACGTGGTACTGCCCAGCTAGAAGGGTCTCTGAAGCTGAGAGAAAGAAAAAGAAAACAAACAAATCAAAACAATAAATCAGAGCAAACAAACAAAAGAAGCCCAGAGATCCCATAGTAAGAATGTCTGCAAGAATGAAGAACCTTTGTGCCCAGCAGCCCAAAAGTAACTGTGAGAGAAGGAATAGATACTAAGAGCATAAGACACAAATTAAGACAGAGATAATATATCATAAGTACTTCTTTCATAAAGAAAGAAACTCTTTAAATTTCATATATACTTTAAATGACTACTGTATAAAAGACTACCATGTATCTTAAATTGGTATCCCTCTACAGTCTCCAGAATTGAAATCATATGGGAATCAGTGAAAGCATATTTCTTAACCAGTCAAGTAAACAAGTAAACACCATTTCTTCACAGCATTAAAACTGTAAATGTTATAAAAGGCTGAAAGAGAATTCTAAGGAAACCTCCAAAATCAGACTGAATTAGGACATGCTATCAATAGAAAAGGAGTGCTGGTTTTGCAGTGGTTAAAGCACCAAACTCTTAAGCCCTAAAGTTTGGGAATCTTTTCTTTATAGATTGTGGAATTTTTTTCTGTCTGTAAAAAAAAAAAAAAAAAAATCAAATTGTTTTTGTTTGACACCAATTTTGGTGTCCTTTCTGTCAACACGTAGGAGTTTTTGTTTTTGCTTTATCTTTGATTTTTGTTTGTTTGTTTCTTTCTTTTTTTCCCTGTGACAGGTTTCCAAATCCCTAGACTCTTGAGTATCACAACATATTTATTTACAACCGAAGAGGTAAAAAAGTCCAATATCACAGGTACTAAAATCTTTGCCTTATTTCTGAAGTCAACAAATATATCCTTTATCTCAATTGTGACATTCTGTCACCTAGATGCAGTTAAACTCCTGTAAGGACTTCCTTCCTTCGGCTACATGGATTCTTGGGTAAACTTGACAATTTCAAGATTTTTAAAAGCTATTTTTCTAATGCATTCTAAGGCTGGAGTCACAGACACTGACATGGTTGTGAGTGAAGTATAATAATTATGTTATATTTGTAAATATTGTACAGGATTGAAATCAGTTGAGCATATTGCTTTACGTCATTTTATATACAATTTTTGACCTTACAGGCTGCCTTAGTTTCCTAGTGCTGTGCCACAGAAATACCATGGTGGGTGGTTTTAAAGAACAGAAATTTTTTTGCTCACAGTTCTGGAGGCCAAACTTCAAATCAGGTCTCAGCCATGTCAGTTCCTTTGTAAGTCTCACTCCTAGTTTCTGGGATCTACTGGCAATCTTTAGTATTCCTTGGCATCTGTCTCCCCCCGTTTGTGTCTCTGTGCCTATTTTGCTCTTGTTATAACTCAGAAGTGATTAGATTTTGGATCAATTCTATTCTAGTATGACTTCATTAACACAGTAAAAGAAAACCCATATTTCCTAACTGGGTCATATTTACAAGTACTAGGGTTTCAATACATATTTTGAGAGGACACAAATTCATAAGACAAGTAGACTCCTATTTCCCCTTTCGGAAGAGTTGTTCTTTAAATTTTCCAAGTTATGATCAAGGATTTTCAATCACAATTAAGTTTAATGTAATAATCTAAGAATCTAGACTATATGAAGAAGAACATGGCATCAGGATTGAAGGAAGATTCATTAACAACCTGTGATACGCAGATGACACCACTTTGCTTACTGAAAGCGAAGAGGACTTGAAACCACTTACTGATGAAGATCAAAGACTACAGCCTTCAATATGGATTACACCTCAACATAAAGAAAACAAAAATCCTCACAACTGGACCAATAAGCAACATCATGATAAACAGAGAAACGATTGAAGTTGTCAAGGATTTCACTTTACTTGGATCTATAATAAACACCCATGGAAGCAGCAGTCAAGAAATTAAATGAAATATTTCATTGAGCAGATTTGCTGCAAAAGACCTCTTTAAAGTGTTAAAAAGCAAAGATGTTACTTTGAGGACTAAGGTGTCTCTTAGTCATAATATTTTCATAACCCAAGCCATAATATTTTCAATCACGTCATATGCACGTGAAAGCTCCACAGTGAATAAAGAAGACCAAAGAAGAATTGATGCTTTTGATTTATGGTGGCAGTGAAGAATACTGAATATACCATGGACTGCCAGAAGACTGAACACCGTCTGTCTTGGAAGAAGTACAACCAGAGCGCTCTTTGGAAGCAATGATGGTGAGATTTTGTCTCATGTATTTTGGACATGTTATCAGGAGGGGCCAGACCCTGGGGAAGGACATCATGCTTGGTAAGGTAGAGGGTCAGCGACAAAGAGGAAGACCATTGACAAGATGGATTGACACAGTGGTTGCAACAATGGGCTCAAGCATAGCAAATATTGTGAGTATGGTACAGGACCGGGCATTGTTTTGTTCTGTTGTATGCAGGGCTTCTATGAGTCAGAACTGTCCTAACAGCACCTAACAACAACCACAACAATAGTGTCTCAATCCTCATCATTTGACAATCTTTAGGCTAAGCTTTATTGCCTTCTTTGTGCCTTATTCCACTAAACAAATATTAGAATATTTATACGATTGTAAACAAAAATCATCTTATATGTCGGCAATTTATACAACATTGACAGTAAATATAATAAACAGAATTGTCCATGATTTTTAGAGTTTTTCATGTTAAAATGAATTATGCTCTTTTCTAATTAATTTTGTCCATCTTATTACAAATCAAAACAATATGCTGGGAGGGTTTATTTTTGTTTGTAATAATTTTGAAATAATTATGGCTCTTTGAGGGAAAAGAGCAGCTTCTGGCATATTATGAAAAAAGAAAACCTGAAAATCAGCTTTAGTAGTATCAATGCAATATTTCAGGAGGAAAGAGAGAAGCCCATAACCTTAATGCCTGAAACATGCTTTTAATTCAAAATAAAACAGCAGTTAAAGCAAATGATAAGGCATGTCACTACCTTACCAAAAAAAAGTCACCTTGCTTTTAGTGGATGAGGTATTTATTTTATTCTGTTTATGTTCAAACGGTAGACAAGGACGACATTTTTATCACAGGTGTGTGTGAATTTGCATAAAATGTGGGATGAACCATCAAAATCATTTGAATAAAGTGAAAAGTAGGACATACTAGAATTAACGATGAGTGTATAATTATCGTGTTTACCATATTTTTGATGACATGAAGCAAACAACTATGTTTAGATGTACATATGTTTCAAATAACACAAAATAGTGCCACAGCTAAAAATATCCTTTAAGAGTACACCAAGTTCTGAAGAACATAACAGATTCTTACATTTCTTAATGCAGGCTTTTCTCTCAGATGTCATGATCTGCCATTCTGACTTGATTGTCATTCTGACAAGCTACTTTTAACACTGATATATCTTTGTTTTCCTCAGTATTGGCTTATTCTCATTAGGAGGGGAAAAAAGTCTTCATACTTTCCCAAGCATGATAACTAATGGCATGATGCTTTTCTGTTTTGTTTTTAGTACTTCGCCTATAAGGAAAGAAAAAATGCATTACATTTTCAATTATGTTATTATTATTTTTTTTAATGATTCTCTGCTTTAAATGTCAGACACTTACCTATGATTGTTGTATGGAGAGTACAGAAGGTAAGCTTATTGTGAATTCCAAGTTATCACATCCAAAGCCAGAGTCACTTTGGGGTTAATTGCCATCTCCATTGACCTAGCAGAGTTCCTACTAACTACTCACAGACTTGGTTTTCTTTTCATTTTCAAAGATTTGCTTGGAATACGTACTGTGGTGATTTTCCATCTCTTTCAAGATTGCTGGAGACCATGTAACCTTTATTCAAGAAAATGTGTAAAGCTTAATGGAATTCTAACCTTTGTTTACTGCTATAGGAAGAAGCTTATTCTGAACCTAGTTTTTCGAAGTTCTTCAGAATTATTTATAAGACACCAAGGTTTTTTAATCATATATTTTCCTATCTGAATATTCAGGCCAGAGAAGGCATAAACCAGCAATTAGACAAAAGTTCTTCCTTAGATAAAAGTAAAAATGGCCAGCTACACTTCTACTCATTTGGATGACTTTTTTCATATTTGCCATATTCCCTTTTCAAATCACAGTCTTCCAAATTTTCCAAATATTTCAATGGATGTCAATTCTTAAAGTTAAGGAAAGCATCTATGTATCTACTAGTTAGGTCAGACCATCTAATATACCTGTATCATGGAGGAAGGATGAGGGTAGGGAACATGAGCTCGCCCCTTAAATATTCTTGTGAAAAATACTAATTTAACTTTATAAATTTGATGTGACTATATAAAAGGCACCTGCAGTTTCTCATACTATGGTGGTTGGCATGTTGCTACGATGCTAGAAGCTATGCCAGCAGTAATTCAAATACCATCAAGCCCACCCATGATGGACAGGTTTTGGTGGAGGAGCCTCCAGACTGAGACAGACTAGGAAGAAGGGCCTGATGATCTACTTCTGAAAATCAGCCAATGAAAACTTTATAGATTATAACACAACATTGTCTGATATAGTGCTGGAAGATAAGCCCCTAGATTGGGAGAAACTCAAAATACATACTGGCCACAACAACGAACTTGTGGATACCAATCATCATGAAGTTGGCACAAGACAAGGCAGCGTTCAGTTCTATTGTACATGAGGTTTGCTTGAGTCCGAGCTAATGCCACGGCAACTAACAACAAGGTATAAGGGACATACCAAATAAGAACTGTATTGTTACCAGTAAATATTAATTGAATTAAAATCAATTGTAAAATATGTGTAAGCAAAAAGAATAGCAACACAATGAACTGCTTTGTACGCACAGCATAATTTTCAATAGAAGGTAATACTGTTTACTTTGAGGAGCTCTACATACTCCTCCCCTCTCTGCCACTTTCCTCTTTCCTCACGTGTAACCACTACCATAAATTTATGTTTACCCTATCTTTGTTTTAAAAATAGTTTTACCACATTTATTTGAATCCCAGAACAATGTATTATTTAATTTGTTGAATGTTTTTGTGTATGATGTAAATAGGTTTATACTGTAAATATTTTTTCTGTAACTTACTCTTCTAATTTTTTGTTGCTAAGCGTTATCCATATTGTAAAAAAGAAAAACTGCAGCTCATTATTTACACTAGAATGTATTTTTCTTTTGTACAAATACATCACAATTTATTTCTCTCTCCCACTGTTGATGGGTTTTTTTAACATTTTTCCCCAGTTTTTGCTGTTAGAAGCTGAGCTGTTATGAACAGCCTTGTACAAACTCCCAGTGCGTATATTCAAGGATTATTCTGCGCAGGGATTCTTACACTATTTCATGTTGTGAAGCCACTTAGCAGTCCGTAGAAATTTATGGTGCCTTTTCATAATAATGTTATAAAGAATTAAACATCCTACCTGGTGCCATAGAGTTGATTCCGACTTATAGTGGTGACCCTAGAGGACAGAGTAGAATTGCCCCATAAGGTTTCCAAGAAGTGGCTAGTGGATTTGAACTGCCAACATTTTGATTAGCAGCCAAACGCTTAAACATGTTATTCACTTTAAATGAGTAAAATAAACTAGATAGGATTAAAATCAAACCAATTGTTTGAAAATTTAATTAAAATATTTTTGTTAAATGTACGTTATGGTAATATGTGTGCTTCTTTATTAACCCATGAAATAATAAAATCTAACAATGGTATGATTACTACTATAATTTCCAAATAGTGATTAGCATAATAGGTATTTGGAAATACTACAGTAACTGCAATGTTATATGACTATATGTTTTCTGTGGTAAAAGATGCTAGGTGTTGCTAATAATACGGTAGATAGTTCCCTTGATTTGTGATCGAAGGAAGTGCTAAATTTCACTTAGAGGCTAATGAAGTACAAATGTAATGCTTTTCCTACCCAAGTAAATAGATCATCTGAAATCTATCCCTATAATTCTTGAGGCTCCATGGAATTCAAGTTTAAAATCCCTGTCTGTGAATTTTAATAAATGATTCCAAATTCTTTCCCAAAATTATTTTCCCAATTTACGTTTGCACAAGCTTCATACAACAGTTTTCATTGTTTCACAGCATTTTCAACACTTGATATTGTCTAGTTTTTAACGTTGTCTATCTTGATGAAGTAAAATGGTATCTTGTTTTTTTTTTATTTTCATTTTTATGCTTTCTCCAGTATTGATATTCTTATTGCATGTTTATTAACAATTTAGGTTTATACTTCTGTGAAATATCTGTTCATATATTTTGATTATACTTTTTATTGATCTGTAAGAGTGCTCTACATCCTCTAGAAACAAATTTTTTTGTTCACTTTTCTTCAGTTGGTGAAAGTATACACAGCCAAAGATTCACCATTTCAACAATTTCTACTTGTACAGTGACATGGGTCAGATTCCTCAAGTTGTGCTACCAATTTTGCTATCCTTTTCTACATTATCCCACCACCATTGACATAAACCCACTGCCCCCTAAGCTTCTCATCTAATCTTTCCAGTTGCTGATGTCAGTGGTGTCTTCCAATAAATAGATATGTCTCTCTTTAATGCAATCAAATTATGAATCTTTTATTGTTTTTACTTTTTAGTTTTAAGATATCCATCCCAACTTCAAAGACATAAATATATGTTTTTATGTTGCCTTCTGTAAGTTTTTCCTTTCATATTTAAATCTTTAATCAGCGGTATGCTTGACACTTTTTTTAGATTAATTAATGGCATTTTATCTTTTAAGATTATTGGAATCTTATATTTTATTAAATTATACTCACTACTGTATTTTTACGCAAATAATGTGCGCCTTCTGTGTTTGTTTACTTGCCACACCCTCTCCCAGAGAGGTACCCTCACAAGTGCCCCCATGCCAGTCTTCTTTCATACATTGCTGTAAAAAAAAACTAGCACAGTGTGCTTATGAAAATACCTCGCAGGAGTAGGTTAAGGCCAGCAAATAAACGCAGTAAGTGTGTGTTATTTGCTTAAAAATACAGTAATAGGGACCAATTATTGTGCTTTGGACGGCTGCTTGCAAGCTTTTAAAACCCCAGGCACTATGCAACAAACTAAGATGCAAAACAGATACATTAAACACGTTATTAGGCCAATTACCTGAGATGTCCCATGAAACTATGACCCTAAACCTCCAAACCAAGGTTGTATATAGGCAGCCTCAACAGCGTTTTTTTATTGTTGCTCTAAGTATATCTATCACACAGCTCTTGCCAGCTGAGCTTTTTACAGGTGTAAAACTTATAGACAGCAATTGCAGCCCTACCCTTAATCAATGTGATTTTCCATCATTGTTAACTTAAATTAGTCTCTACTTGCCTAGAGCAACAGAGGAATAATGAGAGTCAGGAGCAGAAGGATATAGAATTTGTGGCTAACTGCCTCCAGAAACAACTGCCTCCTTTGCCATGGGACCAGAAGAACTGGATGGCGGCCAACTACCTTTACTAAACATTTTGATCAAAGATTCTATGGATGAATCCTGGTCAAAAGGAGGAAAATGCAGAACAGATTTCAAATTCTCATGAATTCCAGACCTTCTGGAGCCATGGAGGGTGGGTGAACCCCTGAAACTATTGCCCTGAGATAATCTTTAAACTTTAAACCAAAAATATTCCCTGAAGTCTTCTTAAAACCAAACAATAGTTTAGCTTAACTAGTAAAGAATATCTGCCTTGAGTATTGTGCTCTTTCAAGATCTATCTATATGGTATCAAACTGACAACAGCTATTTGAAAGATTAGATAGGAAACTTAGGGGTAGTGAGTTTATGTTAATGGAGGAGGAACAACTCAGAAACTGAGGGTGAGAATGGTCGCATAACTTGAATGCTGTCAGTGTCACTGAATTGTTCATGTAGAAATTGTTGAATTGGTGTATGTTTTGCTGTGTATATTCTCAACAACAAAATAAATAAAAATTTCTAAAAATTATACTCACTAATAATTTTTCCTAGTGTGTATAATAAATGCAATTAATTTTTTGCATTCATTTTGTATCCATCATATTTGCATCCATCATATTTGCTATACACTCTTTTTAAATCTAATGTATTATCTAGGTGCTCTTTGAGGTTTTTTATTTAATGATCATAATCTGAAATAAGGAAGGTAAGAATCTTCTAATTCTTATTCTTTAATTTTCTTCTTTTACTGTTTAGGAAAGAACAATGTTGAAAAGAATGGTGAGAGCAGGCACTCTAAGTCTTAAACAGATCGTAAAGGGCATGATGTTTTCTGTAGGTTTATAGTAAATATCTTTTAACAGATTAAGAAAGATCTCGACTAATTGTTAAAGATGATCGTAAACAAATACTGTATTGTATTATATGGAATCTATTGAAATTATCATATGACTTATTCTCCTTTATTTTTCTACAAGAAAATTATACTCATTTGCTAATATCAAACCAACCTTGCATAGCTGTTCATGGTTGGTTTCAATAAATTGATCTTAGTTGTGATGTATAAATCCTTTTCTAAATGGGGCTAATATTTGAATTAGAATTTTTCTCATCTATATTCAATGTGTTTGATCTGTAATTTCTTTTCTTCTGCTTTCCTTTATGTATTTTGAGTATAAGTCTTACTGGCATTATAAAATATTTTGGTTAGTGTTACCTCTTTTTCTATTCTTTGGAATATATTGTGAATTACTGAAATTATTTGTTCCTTGAATTATTGGAGAACTTGCCTATAAAATCATCAGTATCCAAAATTATCTTTGTAGGGTGATTTTTTTACTACTAATTAAATCATGTCTTTTTTGCGGGGTTTATTTGGGTTTTCTATTTTAACTTGAGTCAGTTTTGATAACTTCTACTTTTCTAGGGGTTTGCTATTTTGTCCAAGTATTCAATTGTGTTCACATAAAGTCCTTTAAAAAAAAATTACGTCTTCAGTTACATCTGTTTACTTCTAATTTGTGTGATTTCTTTCTTTTTTAATTAATCTTTTTGATATTTTAATTTTATAACAGTTGAGATCAGTGTTGCATTTTGTTTATCATCTCTACTGTAGGTTTATTTCATTAGTCCAAAATTACTTCTTTTCTGATATTTTCCTTGTGTTCGTTTTTGGCTCTTTTTTAATTTTTTATTTCAATACTTAGCTCATTATTTTCAGCCTTTCTTTTTTCTACAAGCATTTAAGCTTATGTAGTAGGCTGAATACTGGCTCCCTAAAGACATCCACATGCTAATCTCCACAACCTGTGAATATATTACTTTACATGGCAGGAGAAATCTAGGGTTTCACTTGGAATTAAGGTTGCTAATCAACTGAGAATAAAATAGAGAAATTATCCTGGATTATCTAGGAGAGTTCAATCTAAACATATGAACTCTGAAAAATGGAAGAGAGGGACAAAAAGAGTAGATCAGAGGGATGTAACATGAGAAGAATTGCCAACATGTAAAATTTAGCCTAATGAGATCATTGTGTACTTCTGACCTACAGAACTATAAGACAATAAATTTGTGTTGGCTTAAGCCACTAAGTTCGTAGTAAAACTAATACAGTCTATAAATTCTTCTCTATGTCTTACTTTAGCTGCATCACACAAATTGTTTTTAACATTGAATCTTTTTTTACTGTTCTAGTTGAAGAGTTGCTTTAATTTTACTAACGGGTTGTTTTTTATGTATATATTATTTAGAAGTGCTTCCTAATTTCCAAATATATCCAAAAAGCTTTAACTCTAGTTATTTTTTATTGAGTTCTTACATTGTGATCAGAGATTTTTATTGTGAAAGATATAATCTTTTATAACTTAATATATGGTCATTTAAAAACTCATCTGTGTGTTTGAAAATAATACGTATTCTTTATTTGTTGAGTACAGTACTCACTCTACAGCTACCCACTGGATGAAGGTTATTAATTGGGTTTTAATTCTGCTATAAACTAAATTTTTTTGGTGGCTTAATCTATGAATTAACAAGAGGTTTTTCAGATCCTGTTGTTTTTCCATATGTTTTTTCTCTACTTTAAAATTTATATATTTTGAGGTTATGATATTTCTTGGATCCAATTTAAATTATTATACTTTCCTAACTCACATTATCTCCAGTAATGACTATTGCCTTACAATCTTATTTGGAATTAAAATACCTAAAAAGCTATTTTTGGTATATGATTTGTCTGGTATAGTCATATATCATCCATTAAAGATAGTCTATTCTTTTTCATTCAAACTTTCTCTACCCTAATGCTTTAGATGTGTTTCTTAAAAACATTGAATACCTGCATTTTATATGTTTATCCAGTTTAATACACTTTTTCTTTAACTGATACATTTAGTCCATTTACTGTAATTTCTGATATATTTTTATTCTTCTGCTATCTTATTCTGTGCTCTCATGTTTTCTCTCAGTGTCTCTCACATCCTTTAGTTCATACAAATTGAAGCTCAAGTTCACTGGGTAAAGCAGATACTCATGCTTTAGTCCTTCTTTGATTTGGTTTCTTAGTCTCTGGCTATTCTTACCTACTTGCCAGTTCTAGATTCATTTATAAATTTTTTAATCCAGAATTTTTGTTATTTCTAAAAAAATGAGTCTGGGTATCTATCCTGCCTTACAGCCAGCAACAAAAGTCACTATATTTTTTTTAGCTATGTAAACTTATAGATTGTAAATGTGCAAAATAAAACCCTACCATCACCGTATCCAAGTTATCTTAATACTTGCACCTAAAAATTATACATGAGAACTTCTGGTTAAGATGTCAGCTTAGGCAGACGCATCTTAACATCCCCTTACAACAAACAGTCAAGAAAACAAGTGAAAAAGATATAAACAACAGCCCTGCATCCCTGAACATCAAACAAAAGGTAGAAGAATTGGACTGAGTAATGACTGGAAAGAGTTAGAGTGACATCACTAGGAACACAAAGATTCTCAGTGTCCATGCCTGGCTGACTGGCCGGGCACAGAGTGACCATTTTGAGACAGCAGCAAACAACTTCCCTGGGTGAGAAGCCCAGGAAGGCAACTTCATGGACAACACATCTGCAGAAAAAGACACTGAGTAAACAAATCTGGAAAGAAACGAAGTAGGCAGGAGGTGTGCTGAGTCCAAACTAGCCTGACAAGGAGACACACTGCAGTGCCATATCTTTGAAACTAGGGAAACAGGGAAATGCAACAGGAGCAAAGTGAGACAGACCACATCACTGGGGCCTCAAAATGGGAAACTGAGAGACAGGGAGTGCACTTCTGTGGTGCGACCAGGGCAAGTACAGAAAGTGGGCAAGAGCTTTAGAGTCCCTGGCAAGCACAGAAATGGGAAAGACCTAGAAACTAGTGACAGGACTTCCTATCAGTGGCTGTGCCCATCCATGTGGGCACTCCAGCTGAATAGTAAAATAGAAGATTAAAAATTGAAGATTTCCCCTTAATCAAGCTAGTATCACTCCCTTCCTTTCCCATTTAAGCAGCCAGTCTGCTCCTACCGCCAGCACAGCAGAGGGTCCCCAAAGGCTCACCCACTACATGTCCCTCCCTGTTTGCATAGTGAGACACCCCGCCTACTGACCCACCACTCACCTCGCCCAGCTTGTGCCCACCATATGTCCTGTCTGGCCCACAGGACAAGGAGTTCCCAGCAACTGGTCTACCTCTCACTCCACCTGACCCACACAGTGAAACACTTCTGGCAACCTGCTCACTCTTTGCCCAGCCACTGTTCACCTGTGAGGCAAGATGTCCCTGGAGACCCACCCACTGCACACCCCTCCTACACTCTACCTATTCCCTTAGGCTATTGTCTTAGGCTGGGTTCTCTAGAGAAGTAAAACCAGTAAAGCATATAAATATATACATAGATAGAGAGATTTCTATCAAGGAAACAACTCATGCGATTGTAGACGCTGGAATGTCCGAAGTGCATGGATCAGGATAGAAGTTTCTCCTGATTCACGGAATTTCAGGGGCTGGAAACCCAAGGTTGGTAGGTCGGAGAGCAGGGCTTTTGCTCACAGGCTGTGAAGACCGACGAATCCCAAGATCGGCAAGTAAGCCCCTAGCTCAAGTCCCAAGAACTGGAGGTTGATGAACAAGAGGCAGCTTCAGGATCCAGAGAGGGCAAAAGCCAGAACATCCACTTATTTGGAGGCCAGCTACTTGCCCAAGGAAACTCCCTTTCAACTGATTGGCTACTCGAAGTAGATCCCATCATGGGGGTGATCAAATATAAACACTGAGAATCATGGCTCAGCCAAGTTGACACACAATCTTAACCATCACAATCCACCCCTTGTTAACGTGGCACCTGTACACATCTCCCCAAACTATACAGAATCTCTAAATAAAGACAATTTTAAAGTCATACTTGTGCCTAACGTGATACAACTAACACACATACAACCAAAAACACACTAGCTCCGTTTGTACCTTATATTTTATAAGTGAAGAAAACAAAAATATTTGATGCACATATACAAAGCAGAAATACTCATAACAATTACAGTCCTTGTTCCTACAACTGGTCATGGGGCTATAACTGTATTTAGAACTACCTTCTTCCATCACCCATTCTGTATTCCCTTTGCCCTCAGCAAGCACCTCAGCTGGTTGTGATTCTTTGCCTGGTAGGGTGACCCTAACCTTCATCCCTGAAGCATCTGGGGCATTAGTAGTCATATCAGAATTGGGTTGCTGTGGTTTTACATTGACTTTAATCACAGGGCCTGGCAGTACTAAGAGATGCTCTAAGAGATCTCCTGCATTCCAGACGTACTCTTCTTTACCTCCATTGTGTAATATCAATCTATTTCCTCTTGGTAATCAGGCTCAGTTGTACTAGCCTGTATCGTAACTCCCTTCTTGGCCTGTTGATTGAGAGGCATAAGTAGCCCAAAGTGACCAGGTGGCACTCTTAGCTTCCAGTTCAATGGAATCAGTGATGTGTCTCCAGGAGGGAGAGTTCTTCCCTTTGAAACTAAGATCTCTAGACCTGTAGAGCATAAGTTTGCAGGGACATAAAGCAAAAATTCTGTGAGTGGGTCACTAGGGTAATATTGAGTGGTGCCACTCCCATTTTCACCCCTTGATTCCTGGACCCATGAATCCTGGCTATGGGTGAAACACAGCACCATATACTGGATTCTGGTTTAGAGCATATACAACCTCCTGGAGAACATTGCCCCAACCCTGCAAGGTATTGCCACCTAGCTGGCACCATAATTGTGTCTTTAGGAGGCCATTCTATCATTCTATCAAGCCAGCTGCTTGATGAGGAACATGGTAAGACTAGTGAATTCCATGACCATGGGCCCACTGCCGCACTTCATTTGCTGTGAAGTGAGTCCCTAGATCAGAGGCAATGCTGTGTGGTATACCACGATGGTGGATAAGACATTCTGTAAGTCCATGGATGGTAGTTTTGGGAGAAGTACTGCATGTAGGGAAGGCAAGTCCATATCCAGAGTAAGTGTCTATTCCAGTTAGGACAAAACGTTGCCCTTTCCATAATGGAAGTGGTCCAATGTAATCAACTTGCCACCAGGTTGCTGGCTGATCACCTAAAGGGATGGTGCCATATTGGGGACTCAGTGTTAGTCTCTGCTGCTGGCAGACTGGGCACTCAGCAGTGGTTGTAGCCAACTTGGCCTTGGTGAGTGGAAGTTCATGTTTCTTGGCCCATGCATAACCTCCATCCCTGCCACCGTGACCACTTTGTTGATGAGCCTATTGAGCAATGACGGGAGTAGCTGAGAAGGAGGATGACTGGTTTCCACAGAATGCGACATCCTATCTACTTGATTGTTAAAATCATCCTCTGCTGAGGTCACCCTTTGGTGAACATTCACATGAGACAAAAATATCTTCGCTTCTCTGGCCTTTTTAGAGAGGTCTATCTACATACCTCTTCCCCATAAATCCTTGCCTCCAATTTTCCAGTCATATACCTTCCAAGTCCCTGACCATCCAGCTAAATCATTGTCCACAGGCCATGAATCATATACAGTCACACATCTGGCCATTTCTCCTTCCAAGCAAAGTGAACAAACAGGTGCACTTCTAGAAGTTCTGCCCATTGGGAGGATTTCCCTTCACCACTGTCCTTCACGGAGGTCCCAGAAAGGGGTTATAGTGCTGCTGCTGTCCATTTTTGAGTGGTGTCTGCATATTGCACAGGCACAAGTTTTCTCTTCTTCAGTCAACTGATGATAAGGAACTCCCCATGAGGCCATAGGTGCAGACTGGGAGATGGAAGATAATGTGACAGGAGTGGAGACCGTGGGCATTTGGGCCACTTCCTCATGCAACTTATTTGTGTCTTCAGCTCCTGCTTGGGCCCAGCCTCGTATATACCACTTCCATTTAATGGTGGAGTGCTGCTGTGCATGTCCAACTTTATAACTCTGTAGGTCAGATAACATCCAGTTCATGACGGGAAGCTCAGGCCACACGGTGACTTGGTGTCCCATGGTTAATTATTCAGTCTCTACTAAGGCCCAGTAACAAACCAAAAGCTGTTTCTCAAAAGGAGAATAGTTACCTGCAGAGAATGGCAGGGACTTGCTCCAAAATCCTAAGGGTCTGTGCTGTGAATCACAATAGGGGCCTGCCTAAGACTCCAAACTGCATCTCTATCTGCTACAGACACTTCAAGCACCATTGGATCAGCTGGATCATATAGCCCAAGTGGCAGAGCGGCTTGCACAGCAGCCTGAACCTGTTGCAGAGTCTTCTCTTGTTCTGGTCCCCACTCAAAACTAGCAGCTTTTTGAGTCGCTTGATAAATAGGCTGGAGTAGTGCACCCAAATGAGGAATATGTTGCCTCCAAAATCCAAAGAGGCCCACTATGCATTGTGCCTCCATTTTGTTTGTGGGAGCCGCCAGATGCAATAATTTATCCTTCACTTTAGAACGAATACCTCAACATGCCCCACACCACTGGACCCCTAGAAATTTCACAGAAATGGAAGGTGCCTTAATTTTTGTAAGATTAATTTCCCACCTTCTAGCATGCAAACATTTTGCCAATAAGTACAGAGTCATTGACACTTCTTTCTTACTAGGTCCAATCAGCATAATGTCATCAATGTAATGGACCACTGTGATGTCTTGTGGAAGGGAAAAGTGATGAAGTTCCCTGCAGACTAACTTATGACATAGAGCTGGAGAGTTGATGTAGCCCTGAGGTAGGCAAATGTAGCTGTACTGCTGGCCTTGCCAGCTGAAGGCAAACTGCTTCTAGTCGTCCTTTGAAACAGGTATGGAGAAAAAGGCATTAGCCAGATCAATGGCTGCATAGCAGGTACCAGGAGATGTATTAATTTGCTCAAGCAATGAAACTACATCTGGAATAGCAGCTGCAATTGGAGTAACCACCTGGTTAAGTTTTCAATAATCTACTGTCATTCTCCAAGATCCATCTGTTTTTTGCACAGGCCAAGTAGGTGAGTTGAACGGAGACGTGGTGGGAATCACCATCTCTGCATCCTTCAAGTTCTTGATGGTAGCATTAATCTCTGCAATTCCTCCAGGAATGTGGTAGTGCTTTTGATTTACTATTTTCCTAGGTAGGGACAGTTCTAATGGCTTCAACTTGGCTTTTGCTACAATAATAGACTTTACTCCACTTGTCAGTGATCCAATGTAGGGGGTTCTGCCAGTTGCTGAGTATATCTATTCCAATTATGCATTCTGGAACTGGGGGAATCACTACAGAATGGGCTTGGGGACCCACTGAACCTACTATGATATGGACACGTGCCAAGACTCCATTAATGACCTGACTTCCCTATGCCCCCACTCTGACTGGTGGGCCACAGTGACTTTTTTGGTCTCCTGGAATTAGTGTCAGTTCAGAGCCAGTATTCAGTAATCCCCCCAAAAAATTTGATTATTTCCTTTTGCCCAGTGAACAGTCACTCTGATAAAAGGCCATAGATCATTTTGGAGAAGTCTGGGAGAGACATTAACAGTATAAATTTTGGGCAGTGTATTGGAATCCTTCCTCAAGGACCCCCAGCCTTCCCTTCATTCAAGGGGCTTTAGGTCTTTAAACTTGAGCAAGTCTAGGAATTAATTGAGGGAGTGTAACTCTCTATTCTGGCAATTTGAGTTAGACTGCTGGTCACCTGACCTAGAATTCATTGTTTGCACAGATCAAGTAAATATCTAGTAGATGTCCTGTCTATTTCACCCCTAGGGACACCTAAGTAGGCAACACCGTTTAAGTCCATACGAGTCAGACTGTTCTGATTACTGCTTTGACTCCTCTGTCCATTACTGTAACCAAGCCCACCTTGTCTTTGTCTATTGAGTGCAGCCACTTGGCCCCTACTACCATGGGGTTCAATCAGCCCCATTGTAGTTAGGTGTCTTAATTCAGTTTGGGCAGTTCCCAGTGTCAAATCTGATTTACATGAAATAGCAATCACTGCAGTCTTCAATCATGCTGGAGCTCCCTTCACAAATTTGTTCCTCACAGTTGAAGTAAAAGGTGTGTCCTCTGGGCATTCCATGTGTGAGTCTCTGGATCTAAACTGATAAATCCACTCTAGGATACCAATTTCCCTAAGCCTTTGGACACCTTCTTCTACAGTATAACGAGGCACGTCTGGTACTTCAACTTGATTTAGTGTAGACCACCATGTAATCCATGCTTCAGCAACCCAATCAAATAAACTATTAGATCCTTTCCTAACTTCTCGAGCTGAAACATTGAATGAACAACTGTGCTTAGTGGACCCATATCAATAAACTCAGACTCATCCATCTTTATGTTCCTTGCACCATTATCCCACACCCTTAATAGCCATTCCCACACATATTCTCCAGGTTTCTGTTTGCACATATTAGAAAAGTAAAGCAGTTCTTTTGGAGTGTAGCGTAGCTCCTCCTGGGTCACACTTGGTACTTCACCTTTTGAGGCTTGCTGGGACTTGAGTCTAGTTATAGGTCTAGAAGCCAGAATTGGTAGTGTGGAATTGTTTTGAGAACATTCAGCATTGTCTTGTAAAGCATCTTCCTCAGGCAAAGACTCAGGCAAAGGCTCTTTAGAGGCAGCTGGACTACGGCTAATCTCATTAGATGAGAGTGGCGGGGCTAACGGTTTTTCTGGGCAGGGTGGTGTAGCCTACAAACATGAAGTAATCTCTTCAGATGGGAGTGGTTCTGTTGACAGGAATAATTCAACGGAATTTAGGGGCTCAGTGTCTCCAGCTTTCTGATTATCTACCCACATGTCCCCATCCCAAGTTTTGGGCTCCCATTTCTTCCCAATCAACGCCCTCACTTTAACTTCCGACACCTCTCAATGTTGACAACTGAGCTGGTATTGTAATTCAGCCACTCTTACAATAAAACTCTGAGTTTGCATTTTGTCATTATCAGCTCTGTTACTACAAGAAAGCTTTCTTTCAAAGCACAAGTGGAAAGTTGGAGGTCATTTATGCAGCACTTGAGCTTTGACTTAGAAGCCCTGAGTACATCGCTTTCTTTCACCAGCTTGTCTACTGAAGTAGGACCAACCAACCAGCTTCCTTATACTCCTCATGGATGACAAAATTGTAAAAAGGTATCATATATACAATCACCCAGAGCTTCAATTTTCACCAATATCTGATTTATTAGTGGTGATATTTTCCGTATTTGAATTGCCACCTCATGCCATGGATTAGCAGTGCCCTCTCTACTACTGGAAGCAGAGTCATCAACATCTTTAAGACTACCCAGATTCAAGAACCAATTGAGAAACTCATCCTTACAATTTTGTTTCTCTAGAACCACTCTTGGTACCAAATGTCTGAGGCTGGATCTTTAGAGAAGCTAAATCAGTAGGGTGTAGATATATTTATATACATATGGCAGAGAGAGAGAGATTTATATCAAGAAAACAGCTCACATGATTGTAGAGGCTGAAACGTCACAAGTCCGTGGATCAGGATAGAGGCTTCTCCTGATTTATGTAGCTGCAGGGGCTGGTGAACTCAAGATCCGTAGGTCAGACAGCAGAACTCTTGCTCACAGGCTATGAAGATTGACGAATCCCAAGATCAGCAGGTAAGCTGCTAGCTCAAGTCCCAAGAACCAGAGGTCAGATGAACAAAAGGCAGCTGCAGGATGCAGAGAGAGTAAAAGCCATAAGTTCCAATTATATTTGGATACAGGCTACACGCCCAGGGAAACTCCCTTTCAACTGATTGTCTACTCACAGCAGATCCTATTATGGGGGTGATCACATATAAACACTGAGAATCATGGCCCATCCAAGTTGACACACAGTCTTAACTATCACAGCTATCCAAGTTTACAAGGCATTCCCCCTACCTCCCCCTTTCACTAAAACATCATGACTAAGTAGAGGGCCTGCCTCACTCATTAGCATAGTACTGCCTCCCTGGGACTTCAGAGATGACCTGTCCTGCTCTCTAGAGGCTATACTAACATCATGCACCAATGCAGAATTACCATGTGACTCCACAAGGGCTGCAGAGGTATCCTAACCACACAATACCTGAAGCCCCATAACAAGGAAGGGACCTGCTTTCATACTTCCATGCAATCCTATAAGGGAAGACATATACTCCCAACAACAGAGGATTTCTGTGTGTATGCAACCCATCATAACCACCAGTGAAAGAAAATTACTCTCAACTGGCAGCATCATAGTTATGCACAGTCTAATATTATTAAACAACAATAATTAAAACAATACAAAGGAAGGTAGACAATATAAAGAGAAAAGGAAGAGGCTAAGTTCCAGATACATCAAAACAAAAGTGAAATAATACAAAAAAAGACAAACATGCAATCAATAAAGAAATATATAAACAAATAAAATAAAACTTTAATGTCAGCAGTCCATTACAAATCATATGAAGAAACAATATAAGACGGCTTAAGCAAATAAGCAAAATAAAGGGAAAGAAAACCTTTCTGAGGAAGAACTGATAATGGAACTACCTGACAAAAATTCAAAAAACTTGTATTAAAGTTCCTCAAAGAGATCAAGGAAAACACAGAAAAATGCCTAGAAGAATTAAGGAAAAGATGCAAGAACAAACAACAAATTTCATAAAGAAATAGAAATCGTACAAAAACAACAACTAGAAATTCAGAAGCTTAACAATAAAATATCAGAAATAAACAATTCAATGAAAGGACATAGAAGTAGAATTGAAACAATGGAAGAAAGACTCAACACAATAAAACACAAAATGCTTGATACTAATTTTTTGAGGAACAAAAAGAAAAAAGACTGAAGAAAAATAAAGACAGCCTTACGGTTATGTGGGACACCATCAAGAGGAATGATATACACATATTAGGAATTCCAGAAGAGGAAGCGAGAAAAAAGTGTACAGGGAGAATTTTTGAAAATATAATGGCAGAAAACTTCCCAGATATCATGAAAGATCAGAAGATTTCCATCCAAGAAGCTCAACAAAACCCATACAAGGTAGACCTCAAAAGAAATTCACCAAGACATATTATAATCAAATCTTCCAGAACCAAATACAAAGAAAAAATTTTGAGAGCAGCTCATGAAAAGCAAAATATCACTGATAAAGGGGCCTCGATAAAACTAAGCACTGGTTTTTCTTTAGAAGCCAAGCAGACAAGAAAGTGACAGGATGATATACACAAATCCCTGAAAAAGAAGAACTGCCAACAAAGAATTATATAATCCAGCAAAACTGTCTTCCAAAAATGAGAACAAAATTACAACATTCCCAGATAAACAGAAATTAAGGGAAATTGTAACCACCAGACCAGCCATTTAAGAATTATTAAGGGGTTTCCTTTGGATAGAAAACCAGTGACATCAAACAACAACCTGAGATAAAGAGTCACAACAGCATCACCCAAATACCAAGCCAGGTAAAGTCTTCACTGAAGTAAAATAAAGCTAAAAAATTGATTACAGGGAACAAGAGATATAAAGTTGCAATTGACAACAACTTCAAAACCAAAGGGGCAATAGAACTTCTATATGGAGAGGACATTAAGGTGATTTAAAGACATAACACACTGTTTGAAATATAGGATAATAAATGTAAATTTAAGGGTAACCACAAAGAGAATTAATAAATCTACTTACCAAAATAAAGAAGAAAATAAAAGACTCAGTAAACACAAAAACAATAACAAATGAAAGGAAAAGAAATTCCATATACAAAAAGAACTCAGCCCAGAAAGTAAAGAAACCTTTAACAACCCGCCCCCCAAAAAAATGTAACAAAATGGCAGTAGTGAATTCTTACCTATTGATAATTACACTAAATATACATGGATTAAATGCACCATTCCAGAGGCAGATAGTGGCATAATGGACAAAAAGCATGACCCATCAATATGTTGGCTACAACAGACACATCTTAGCTACAAAGACATAAATAGGCTAAAAATCAAAGAATGGAAAAAAATATGTGAGGTAAATAGTAATCAAAATAGAGCAGGAGTGTTAATATCTGACAAAATGTACTTTAAGTCAGTCTATGATAAGAAACAAAAACAACATTATATAATGATTAAAGGGTCAATTCACCAAGAAGATATAACAATTATAAATGTTTATGCACCCAGTGACAGAGCCCCTAAATTTATAAAATAAACTAACAAAATTGAAGAGAGAAATAGATCTGCAGCAACAGTAGGAGATTTTAACACACCACTTTCGATAATGGGCAGAACAACTAGAAAAAAATTGATAAAGGTAAAGAAGATCTGAATAACAGTATTAACCAACTGGACCTCACAGACATGTACAGAGCACACCACCCAACAGCAGCACAATATACATCTTCTCCAACGTACTTGGAACATTCTCCAGAATAGACCATGTTTTAGGCCACAAACTGAGCCTCAATAAAATTAAAAAGATTGAAATTATACAAAGCATCTTCTCTGACTATAATGGAATGAAAATAGAAATCAATAACAGGAATAATAAGAAAAATAAATTAAATACATGGAAACTAAATACTATATTACTAAAAAAAAAAAAAAAAACTATTGGGTCATAGAAGAAATCAAAAGTGAAATTAAAAAAAAACTTAGAATCAAACCAGAATGAAAACACAACATACCAAAACTTTTGGGACTCAGCAAAAGCAGTGCTTAGAGGGAAAATTATAGCAATAAATGTATACATTAAAAAATAATAAAGGTCCAAAATCAATAACTTAACCCTACAACTTGAACAAATAGAAGAGGAAAAGCAAAAGAAGACTAAATCTACCAAAAGAAAGGAAATAATAAAGATCAAAGCAGAAATAAATGAAATAGACAACAGAAAAATAATAGAAAGAATCAACAGGACTAGAAGTTGGTTTTTGTAAAGATCAATAAAATTGACAAACCACTGGCTAATTGAACAAAAAAAAAAAAAAAAGAGAGAGAGAGAGAAGATTCAAATAACCAAAATAAGAAAAGAAATTGAAGACATTACAACAGATACAACTGAGATAAACAGGATAACCGAATACTATGAAAAGTTGTACTCCAACAAATTTGAAAACCTAGGACAAATGGGCAAACTCCTAGAAACACACAACCTACCTAAACTAACACAAATGGAGGCAGAAAATCTAAACAGACCCATAACAAAAGAAGAGATTGAAGATGTCGTAAATACAAACTCCCAAAAACAACAAAAAGCCCTGGTCTAGATGGCTTTACTGGGGAATTTTACCCAACATGCAGAGAAGAGTTGACACCAATTCTACTCAAACTTTTCAAAATATAGAAAAAGAAAGAATACTCCCTAACTCATTCTATGAAACCAACATCACCCTGATACCAAAGCCAGCTCAAGACACCACAAACAAAATAAAATTTTAGACCAATATCCCTTATGAATAGAGACACAAACATCCTCAACAAAATTCTAGCCAACAAAATTCTACGACATAATACCACACATCATGATCAAGTGGAATTCATATGATGAATGCAAGGGTGCTTTGACATTAGAAAATCAATCAGTGTGATTCATGCCTAAATAAAACAAATGAAAAGAATCACATATCATTACAATTGATGCAGAAAAAGCATTTGATAAAAATATACACTTCCCTGATAAAAACTCTCAGCAAAGTAGGAATAGAAGGGAAATTCTTCAACATAATTAAAGCTATACATGTAAAACTAACAGCCAACATTGTTCTCAGTGGAGAAAGACTGATAGTCTTCCCCCGAGAATGAGAATGAGACAAAGATGCCCGTTATCACCACTCCTATTCAATATTGTACTGCAAGTCCTAGCCAGAGCAATCAGAAAAGAAAGGGAAATAAAGTGTATTCAAATTGGAAAGGAAGAATTAAAACTACCTCTATTTGAAGATTACATGATCCCATATGTAGAAAATCCCATAGATTCCAGAAGAAAGTTACTTAATCTAATAGAAGAATTCAGTAGTGGCAGGGTACAAGATCAACACATGAAAATCAATTAGGTTCCTTTACACTAACAAGGAGAACTCCAAAAAGGAAACCAAGAAAACAATACCACTTACAATAGCCCTCAAAATGATAAAATATCTAGGAATAAACCTAACCAGGGATATAAAAGGCCTACACAATGAAAGCTATAAAACACTCTGTAAATGGAAGAACGTTCTGTGCTCATGAATTGGAAGACTTAACATTGTGAAAATGTCAGTACTACCCAAAGCAATCTATAGATATAATGCAATCCCACTGCAAATACCAACATTTCTTTACTGGAGAAACTAATCACCAACTTTATATGGAAAGGAAAGGGGCCCCAAATAGCCAAAGCAATACCAAAGAGGAAGTAGAATTAAGAAGGAAGCCTCACACTTCCCAATCTCAAAACATACTGTACAGCCACAGTATTCAAAATGGCCTGGTAATGGTTCAATGACAGACACATAGACCAATGGAATACAGTTGAGAACCTAGAAATAAATTCATTCAACTATGGACAGTTAGATGGATCCATGAATGGACAAGGGGTCAAAGTCCATGCAATGGGGAATAAATAGTCTCTTTAACAAATGGAAAGGGTACAACTGGATATTCACCTGCAGAAAAATGAAACAGGATCCATACCTCAAACCTACACAAAACAGACTCAAATGGATCAAAGATCTAAATGCTACAGCTAAAATTATAATGTTTCTGGAATATAAAATAGGGACCAAACTATGGGACCTAATTTTTTTTTAAATTAATTATCAAACACAAGCACAAATGTATGAACAACAGAAGACAAATTAGATACATGGGACCTCTTAAAAATTAATCACTTATGTTCATCAAAAGACTATATCAAAGGAGTAAAATGATAAGCTACACACTGGTAAATAATCTTTGGGAATGACATATCCTATAAGGGTCTAATCTCTAAAACATAGAAAAGTTCAACAACTCAACAACAAAAAGATAAACAATCCAATTAAAAAATAGGCAAAGAACACGAATAGATACTTCACCAAAGAGAACATTCTAGCAGCCAATAAACACATGAAGAGTTGCTTGTGATCATTAGCCATTAGAGAAATACAAATGAAAAGTACAATGAAATACTATCTCACCCCTGCACAAATGGCATGGATTAAAACCGAAAACAAATTCTGGCACACTGACAAGGATGTGGGGTGATTGGAACCCTTGTCCACTTCTGGTGGTGTTGTAAAATGGCACTACCACTATGGAAAATGGTATGGTGCTTCCTCCTTTTCCTTTTTTCTAGAAATAGAAATACCTTATAATTCAGTGATCCTACTCATAGGTATGTACCCTAGAAGTCTAATAAAAGAGACACAGACAGACATATATCACCCTATTTTCATTGTAGCACTATTCACAATAGTAAAAAGATGGAAACATCTTAAGTGCCTGTCAAAGGATCAATGGATGAACAAAATGTGGTACACACATACAATGGAATACTATGCAGCCATAAAGAATGATGAGTCCTTGAAACATCTTATAATGTGGATGAATCTGGAGGACATTATGCTGACTGAAATAAGTTAATCACAAAAAGACAAATGTATGATCAAACTTTTATAAGAGGACAAGAATAGGTACATATACAGATGCCAACACTCATTGGTGATTACCAGGGATGGGTGAGGAGGGAGGAGAAAACACTCAAGAGAGTATATATGTGTTATTTTTGGTGATGGAAAGGGTAGCAAAGAATGTGGGTGAAGTACACAAAGTATGACCAGGATAAATGATGTCACTAAGAAATGCATGAGAGAAAAGGATGTATTTGGTAAAGGATATAATATGATTTTGCAACAACACCAACAACAACCAAAAAATATGTATGTGGTCATACAAATATGTATATAGGCATATATATATGGGTATGAATATGTGAGTACATATGTGTGCACAGATAGATGGAGCTATAGGCATATGTACATAGAGGTATTCGTGTGTATGCATGTATATTTATATATATATAATAAACCAAATAAGGAACACAGTTACAGATACTTCTTAGACATAACCAAACAATTTGCAAGATTAGTTTTCTGGGTTTGAAGGCTTAGGACCATAGTCTCATGGGACAATTCAGTTAACTGGCACTATATAGTTCATAAAGTATATGTTCTGTACCCCAGAGTGTCTGATATCTTAAAATAGTGTCTGATATCTTAAAATCTTGTGCGGGGCCATCTAAGATAAAATTATTGGTCTCTACTCATCTGGAACAAAACAGAAAAAAGAAAATCAAAGACTCAGAGAAGAACATAGTCTTCAGGACTAACAGTCCTCATGAACCATGGCCTCATCTACCCTAAGACCAGAAGAACTAGATGGTGCCTGGCTAACACTACTGACTGTTCTGATCAGGGCCACAATAGATGGTTCCTGATAGAATGGGAAAAAACTGCAGAACAGAACTCAAATTCTTAAAAAGTTGAGACTTACTGGACTGGTTGAAACTAGAGCACTCCCCAAGACTATTGCCCCGAGATACTCTTTAAACCTTAAACTAAAATTAACGCTCCAGGTGGTCACTTTTTACCTAAATAACAGATTGACTCGTTAAAGAATATCATCCATGAATAATGAGCCCCTTTAAAAAATCATCTATACAAGACCAAATGGTCAAAAATTAATCTAAAGCAAAGATAAGAGGATAAAGTGGCAGGGAAACTGTTGTTAGTTGCTGTCTACCAGTTGACTCACATCGACCCAATGTACAACAGAATGAAGCACTGCCTGGTCCTGTGCCATCCTCACAATCTTACTATGTTTGAGCCCATTGTCACAGCCACTGTGTCAATCCTTCTCTTCCAGGATCTTCCTCTTTTTCACTGGCCCTCTATTTTATCAAGTATGATGTCTTTCTCCAAGGACTGGTGCCTTCTGATAACATGTCCAAAGTACATGAGATGAACTCTTGTCATCTTCACTTCCAAGGAGCATTCTGGCTGTCCTTCTTCCAAGAGAGATTTGTCCATTCTTCTGGCAGTCCATGGTATATTCAATATTCTTCACCAACACCATAATTCAAAGGAATCAATTCTGCCTCAATCTTCCTTACTCACTGCCCAGCTTTCACATGTATATGAGGTAATTGAAAATACCAAGGCTTGGATCAGGTGCACCTGAGTCCTCAAAGTGGTGTCTTTGCTTTTTAACACTTTAAAGAGATGTTCTGCAGCAGATTTGTCTAATGGAATACATTTGATTTCTTGACTGCTGCTTCAAGGGGCGTTGATTGTGGATCCAAGTAGAATGAAATCCCCGACAACTTTGATGTCGCTTATGGGTCAAAAACATTTAATGTAGTCAGATATATAAGTGAAGTTCATTGAACAGAAAATAAAGAGTTTGAGGCTAGCCTGTGGTATTTCAGAAAATTATAGGTAAGCACTCTAAATGGCACAGGATATTAGTTACGCAGAGTCCTAAACCAAACCAAAACCAAGCCCACTGCTGTGGAGTTGATTCTGACTCACAGTGAACTGTTCAGGATTTCCAAGGAAGTAAATCTTTATGGAAGCAGACTGCCACATCCTTCTCCTGTGGAGTGGCTGGTGGGTTCGAACTGTGATCTTTCAGTTAGCAACTGAGCTCTTTATCCACTGCACCACCAGGGCTTCTATGTAGAGTCCTAGAATAGATTAAAAAAATTCACCGAGCAAGAGTTGAGTTCTCAAAGACCAGAATTTCCCAATATTATAACAGCATGTATTTGTTTTGTGACTGTTAATTCTTTTTGTCAAATCATTTTCACATTTGTCATTCAGCTCTTCCCCCAAATGTAAGACATATTTTCTCTACAGTGATTAGTTTGATAATTTATAAGATACAGAAAGGAACAGTGATTTTAATTATTTCAAAGTAGCATTGTCCCAGATAAAGTCTTGTGATGTCATCACCAATGTTGTACAGTCTTAAAAGTTCTAAAATAAGCCATTTAGGTTAATGTTGACAGTATTATTCTATAGTTAGTATAATCTGTCCTCAAACATTCTTTAGCTATGAGACTTTGGGTGCACTATATATCATCTTGCTAAAAAAAGCAATGACTTTGTATCAGGTGAATAAAGGCATTCTGACAGTCTGTATCAGGTAAGCCCCCTTTCTTGTACACTATTCCCAGTAGTCTCATTTTGCTTTGTGCCAAATGCAAAAGGAAAAGGTATTCTTTAAATAGAATACCTGGGTGATATTTGAAGTGTTTGAAAATTTACCTTCAGTCCCTGCATTGCATAAAAACTAAACCCCATGACTTGCTATAACTTTTCATTGTTGTATTTTCTCTTATTAATCATATGGATTTCCCTACCCTAAATTAATAAATACTTGAGACTACGTTATTTTTCAAGTACAGTTGTTGACATTTTATACACCATCAAATGCAGAATTGCTGTGGTTTAAGCATTTATAGTATGCAAACCTTTGACTGTGTTCCTTGGGTCATTTATCTTTGCCAGTATCACAACATCTTCGTATTTAGTAATATTAGCATGATGAAATATGTATGTTCAGTGAGTTATATAGAATACTTGCTTTCCAGGAGTTATCTCACATAATGCTCCCCAAAGTTCCATAAAATAGGTACATTCTATCTAAGTATATGTATACATGTTGTTGTTGGTTGCCATTGACTCGATTCTGACTCTTGGTGACCCCGTATGTGCAGTGTAGAACTGCTCCATACGGTTTTCAAGGCTGTGGACTTTTGGAAGCAGATCGCTAGGCTTGTCTTTCCCGACACCCCTGGGTGTGCTCAGTCAACCTTTTGATCAGTAGTGGAGTGCTTAATTATTTGTACCACCCAGGTATGTATATTGTCTTAGTTATCTGGTGTTGCTATCACAGAAATATCACAAGTGGATGGCTTTTATAAACAGAAATTTATTTTCTCAAAGTTTAGGGGACTAGAAATGCAAATTCAGGGCAGGGCGCCAACTCTAGGAGGAGGCTTTCTCTCTCTGTTGGCCCTGAGGGAAGGTCCTTGTCTCTTCAGTTTCTGTTTCCTTGGAGATCACTCTTTCTCAGCTTGCTTGTTTAATCTCTTTTACATCTCAAAAGAGATTCAATCAAGATACACCCTACAGTAATCCTACCTCATTAGCATAACAAAGACAACCAATTCCCAAACGAGATTATAACCACAGGCATAGAGGTTAAGATTTACAACACGTATTTTGGGGACACATAATTCAATCCATAACATATATATAGAAAGTGATTCTTATGCTTTTTATACACATATGAGAAACAGCAAAGTTTAAAGAAGTTAAGTAAATTGTCCCAGGTATAACAGGTACATTTAAAATGAAAGATTTGGGCTTCAAAACTAGGTCTCTTGGACTCCAGAGCCAGAGCTCTTAAGTACAATGCAACTATTCCTGCATACGTAGTATTAACTTACTTATACCTGCGATGAGGATTTTACACAAATGATCAAATTTCTTCAAGACAATGACCCTAATAGTACCTATCATTCAAACCTTTTACCAGCCCTATAAAGGAGAGAATAATTATTTCAACTTAACACTTTAAGAAATTGGCAATAAAAGGTCAAAATCAAGTAATTGGGTGAACTGGAACTTGAACCCAGTTCCGTGCAGAGCTAATGCTTTTAACCACTATCCTACCCTCTGTTCTAGAGTTTCTATGGATGATGCCATGAAGGTAAATGCATGATTCCAACTCATGGCGACCCCATGTATTACAGAGTAGAACTGCTCCATAAAGTTTTCTTGCCTGTAGTCTTTATGGAAGCAGTTATCCAAGCCTTTCTTCCGAGGAGCTGCTGGGTGAGTTTGAACCACCAACCTTTAAGTTAGCAGCTGATCACAAGATGCTCACACCACCCATGCACCCGAGGGTGTACTGAAAGTCCCTAAATACCATTCTAACACTATACTTTATGCTTCCAGGTTTTGGTTACTCCGATAAAAATAAAACGTATCATTGACAAAGTTCTAAATTCCCTTTTCCTTGTAAGAAAGAATTCACTTCACTTTTCATTTCTCCTTTGTTTCAACTACAATGCTTTTGCCTTGGTCACACTTATTACTAAATCTGGAGGTTTTTTTACTTATTGAATATTCACAATTAAACAATTATGTCTGGATTACAAGACGTTAGAAATTCTAGCAACAGGTGATACTTCACTATTACAAGTACTGCATATGTCCTTTTATATGGATTCAACTATTCATTTCTGCTTCCCTTTGTATTGTCTTGAATCCATGTCTATAATATTGCATAACTCTTATTGTTTAATTCTTTAAAAATTGAAGCTTTATTGCCTTTCTAATCCTGAAAAGAAAAAAAAAAAGGGGGATTAGGTACTGATATATCTAAGGAAGAATAAGGCAGAATTGACACCTTTGAATGATGGTGTTGGCGAAGGATAGTGAATACACGATGGACTGCCAAAAGAACAAACAAATCAGTCTTGGAAGAAGTACAGCCGGAATGCTCCACAGAAGTGAGGATGGCGAGACTTTGTCTCAGATACTTTGGACATGTTATCAGGAGAGATCAGTCACTGGAGAAGGATTTCATGCTTCGTAAAGTAGAGGGTCAGTGAAAAAGAAGAAGTCCCTCAATGAGATTGATTGACACAGTGGCTGCAACAATGGGCTCAAGCATAACAATGATCATGAGGATGGCGCAGGACTAGGCAGTGTTTTGTTCTGTTGTACACAGGGTCGCTATGAGTCGGAACCAAATCAATGGCACCTAACAACAAAAATAACCTATGCTGTTCCTCTCAGTGTTGTGTGTTAGGCGTGACCAGATAACTTGCCAATACTTTGCCATTCATATGTATTAATCTAAACCCCAAAAGAGAAGGTTCCTTAAAATCAGTAGATTTTTCTTTGTAATTTTTTAGTTTCCTAGACTACTAGATATGTAGGGGAAAACAATGACACAAAATTCCACTGAGGGCATGAATAATTTAAGATAATGAATTAATAATTGAATTTTAGGGTTATATATGACATTAGGAAACCCTGGTGGCATAGTGGTTAAGAGTTCGGCTGCTAACCAAAAGGTTGGCAGTTCGAACCCACCAGCCACTCCTTGGAAACCCTATGGGGCAGTTCTACTCTGTTCTACAGGGTCGCTGTAAATCGGAATTGACTGGACAGCAAAGGGTTTGGTTTTTCTGGGTTTTATGACATTAAAATTCTCTAGGCCTCTCCCTCACTTTCTGGATAACAAATTAGGGTCTGAGTCACTAACTCATAATCTAGTATCTGCTCCCCTACATTTCTCCATCTCACATGCCTCTAATGCCAACTAGATATCGTGAATGAGAGAAGCAGGACTGGGGAAAAGGTAGCAAAATGTAGTGTGAGTGTCCAGACTAAAGATGGCTGCTAACTAGGTCAAGCCATGTGAGAATATGAGTAGAATGTTTCACCTCTTCATTTTTTTCAAGAGAAACAGGAACTGTTGCTTTTTTACAGTAGATTTATTAAGATTTTATTCACCTACCGTAAAAATCATCCATTTAAAATGTATAATTCAATGGTCCTTAGTATATTCAAAGAGTTAGGCAACCATCACCACAATCTAATTTTAGAATGTTTCTAACACCCCTTAAAAGAAACTACCCATTAGCAATGTCACTCATTCTCTCTCACACCTCAGCCCTAGACAGCCACTAATATAATTTCTGCTTCTATAAATTTACCTGTTCTGGATATTTCATATAAATGGAATCAGATAGTATGTGGTCTTTTGTGACTGGCTTCTTTCATTTTAGCATGGTTTTCAAGGTTCATACATGTTGTAGCAAGTATCAGTCCTTCATTTCTTTTTCTTGCCAAGTAATACTCCATTGTATGGATACACCACGGTTTAACTATTCATTAGTTGATAGGCATTTGGATTGTTTCTACTTTTTTGGCTATTATAAATAATGCTGTGAAAAAATGTGTGTACACGATTTTGTGTGGACATACTTTTTTTAATTCTATTTGATATACACATAGTAATGGAATTGCTGGGTCATATGATAGCTCTATATTTATCATTTTAAGGAAATGTTAAATTTTTTCCAAAGCAGCTGCACCATTTTATATCTCCCCCAGTAATGTATAAGGGTTTCAGATCCTCTACATGCTCACCTATAATTGTCATTGTCTGTGCTCTTGATTATAGCCATCCCATGTATATGAAGTGGCTTCTCTTTGTGGTTTTAATTTGTGTTTCTCTGTTAATGACACTGAGCATCTTTTCAGTTGCTTATGGCCATCTATATATATATCTTTTTAAAGAAGTGTCTATTGATCTTTTCCAATATTTAGATAGAGTTATTTATCTTTTTTTACTGAATTGTGTAGTGGGTTGAATTGTAGGCCCAAATGATGTGTCCATCTGTGATCTTAGAATGTAACTTATTTGGAATAAATATCTTTGCAGATGTAATTAAGGTAAGGATCTCAGGATGTGAATGAGCCCTAAATCCAGTGACTGATGTCCTTATAAGAGAAATAGGAAGAAAATTTGAGAAACAGAGACAGGGGAAAAATCATGTGAAGACAGAGGTAGATATTACAGTGATGGGTCTACAAGCCAAGGAATCCCAAGGATTACAAGTGCTAACAGAAGCTTCAGAAAGAACCAACTCTGCCAACACCTTGATTTCAGACTTTTGACCTCCGGAATTGTGAGATAATAAATTGCTTTTGTTTTAAGTCACCACGTTTGTAGTAATTTGTTATGGTAGTCTTAAGCAACTAATACAAGTTTGAGCCGGGGCTTTGAGCAGATTCTTCCCTGTTCAGTCTTGGTCAAGAAAGCATCACTGGAACAGACTCAAAGATTTAAAATTTAGGTGAACTAGAATGATGACTGGAATGGAAAAAATTGTGAGTTGAAGCCCTCCTAGAAACTTAATCTCCCCCTTAGAAAACAAGGGCAGCATATGTGTAACACAGCAACCAAATCTCTTGCTCATGAGATTTTGAGCAGATCCTGCTCAAAACAGCAGCACCTCACTCAAAGATGATGGCAGACTACACCACTTTGAATGTGTGTGGCTCTCCACAGTCCTGCCAATAGTTCAATATCATGCATCAAGCTCCTGAAAATCCTCACTTCGCCTCTTCTGAGTCTCCCATCCCAGGGCTTTGACTCTTAATTTTTCCAGTTCCAGTTACTGTGAAAAATCACCCAAACTGTAAAATTTGGGGTTTATTCCCTTTTCGTTTCCTCAGTCAGGACAGAAGCAGTTTGAACTGGTTCAAAGTCCTGGTTTGAGCCCATTGTTGCAGCTATTGTGTCACTCTGTCTCACTGAGGGTCTCTCTCTTTTCCACTGACCTTCACTTGACCAAGCATGATGTCCTTCACCAGCAATTAGTCTTTCCTATTGACTTGTCCAAAATTAGTGAGACAAGGTCTCTCCATCCTAGCTTCTATAAAGCATTTTGGCTATACTTCCTGCAGGACAAATTTGCTCTTTCTTCTGGCAGTACATGTTATACTCAATAGTCTTTGCCAACACCACAATTCAAATGTGTCAATTCTTCTTCCGTCTTCCTTTTTTATTTTTCAGATTTTGTATGCATATGAGATGATTAAAATTCGATGGCTTGGATCAGGAGCACCTTAGTCATTTTCATGGATTGAACTGTGTCCCACCAAAATATGTGTGTCAGTTTGGCTGGGCCATGATTCACAGTGTTATGTGATTGTCCGCCATTTTGTCATCTGATGTGATTTTCCTATGTGTTGTAATTCCTATCTCTATGATGTTGATGAGGTGGGATTAGCGGCAGTTATGTTAATGAGACAGGACTCAGTCTACAATGCTGGATTGTGTCTTGAGTCAATCTCTTTCTGTTACAGCAGCATTAGATAGCTAAGATAGAATTTTGGTACTTGGAGTTGGGTGTTGCTTAGCAGATACCTAAAATGTGGAAGCAGTTTTGAAACTGTGAATGGATAGAGGCTGGAAGAGTTTTAAAATGCCTAATAGTAAAAGTTTATATTGCCTT
The DNA here is from genome assembly GCA_030035585.1 of Dugong dugon. Taxonomy (NCBI): domain Eukaryota; kingdom Metazoa; phylum Chordata; class Mammalia; order Sirenia; family Dugongidae; genus Dugong; species Dugong dugon. The sequence goes on from CM057480.1 coordinate 54,748,620, forward strand.
GAAGAGACTCTTAGGGTAATTATGCACATCAAAGACAATTCTGGTGAGGACTCAGAAGGAAGTGAGGAGAGCTGTTACACTGGAGAACCCACAGCAGTGGAGAACTAGCAGTAGCAGAGAACCGGCAACAGCAGAGAAACGCCAGCAGCAGAACCAGGAAGTGGCTTTGGAATTGGGCAATGGATAGAGGCTATAAGAGCTTAGAGGTACTTGATAGTAAATGCCTAGATTGCCTTGAAGAGACTATCGGTATTATTATGAACATTGAATGTGCTTCTGGTGAGGCCTAAAAAAGAAATGATGAACATGTTATCGGACACCAAAGGAAAGGTGACCCTTCTTATAAGATGACAAAGAACTTGCCTATATTATGTTTGAATATTTTTGGGAAAGTAATACTTCTAAGTGATGATATTGAATATTTAGCTGAAAAGATTTCTAAGCAAAATATGGAAGGTACATCCTGGTTTCTCCTAGTTGTTTGTAGTAAAATGTGAGGGGGAAGACATAAATTGATGAATGAATTGTTAAGTAAAAAGGAACCAGAACTTAAAGAGTTTGAAAATTCTCAGCCTATTCATATTGTAAAAACTGAGAAAAATGTTCACACAAGGGTATAGCTGGACACTCATTTGCTAAAGAGAATAGGTGTATGACTTAAGGATCCAATCTACCAATTTAGCAAAAAGTCTGTCAGTTTAGACTGAAAAGGAGAGAAACGGAATAAAATGAAGGAAAGCTACCCAACTCCTGGAATTCTACAGGCAGGAAATGGGTCAACAAAGCTATTCAGCTGTGAAAATGTGTTGTACTTCAATAAAAGGAAAAGACGACCCCAAGACAGGTTCAGAAGCCAGAATGACTGCTGCTGCCATCATAGATCCAGGGGGTGGGGCCGCTGCTTCCTCAATTCCAGGGACTACGGATGTCACCCAGGACAAAGGGATAGAACTGCCACCACAGTGGGTCAAATGAACAGAGCTGCAACCTGGGTGGACCTGGAGGATGGAGCTGCTTCCCAGGTCCCAGAGAACAGAGCCACTGCTCAATTGGGCCTAGAGAACAGAGAATTATTTTCAAGCCTTAAAATCTCATGAAATTTGCCCCACTGGGTTTCAGACTTGCTTGGGACTTATGACTCCTTTTATCCCTCCAATTTTTCCATTTTAAAATGAGAATGTCTATCCTGTGCCTGTATCTCCATTATATTTTGGAAAAAAAATTTGCATTCTAGGTTTCAAAGGTCCACAGATGGAAGGTAATTTTTGCCCAGGATGGACAAAAACCAGAATCTCACCCATATCAGATATAGATTATTTAGAAGATGAGATTTTGGACTTAGAGTTGATGCTGGAATAGGTTAAGATTTTGGGGCATGCTGGAATGGAGCAAACGCATTTTACACATGGTAAGGACATGAATTTTGGTGGGCCAGAATGAAGACTGTTATGGATTGAATATTTTGCCCAAAAGTGACATGTGGAAGTTCTAACCCCTGATATCTCTGAATGTAATCTTGTTTGAAATAGAGTCTTTGAAGTTATTTTCAGCTACGTTAACGTGAGATCTGTCCTATAGGAATGTATTTTAAAATAAGTTGAGAAATACTCAGATTTGACAGGCATAAACTTATTTAGTTTATTGCAAATTAGTCATGACAAGGCATGCAAGTAGGATTTCAAGGCATTCATTTAGAACTGGAGAATCAGAAGTAACAATTTACAATTACAATGTTATTTCAATAGTTAGAGTCCAAAGTTTTAGACTTCAGGCATTTATCTTTAATGAGTGGTCTCAGGAGGAAGGCTTGACTATGGCTCAAACTCAGTGGAGGCCCCTTATAGGTCCAAGGTCGGCGATGGCAAACGGAGTAGGCTCTTGGTCTTCAGAGAGAGTAAGTGAATAGAGAAACATCCCTTTGCCTCTGCCTTCTCTCAGGAAGTGAACTGAAGTCTTTGAATTTATTTATGATTTTCTCACCTTGGCCTCACATGATAAGGGCCAGTGTGAGACCAAAGACTAGTATATTACATCTTCTCCCCAGGGTTAGAGATGAGATAAATGTTGCATCTTTTCTTCAAAATTAGAGATTAGGGAGGTTGTTTATGACATGTCTCAAGGCTAGCTTACAAAATTTAACTGTATGTTATGTTTTTTTTTATCATAGCATGCCAGGTAAAAGTCAACTTCAAGGTTGTTTACCATATACTTCACAGACATCTATATTTCTATTTGCAAAGTTATAATTTCTGTAAATAACTTTCTAATGACCTACAGGTTTCTAATGATTTATAACTAATAGTTAGAAAGCCTCATAAAGGTAGACATATTTCTATCTCTAAGATATCCGTATTTCATATAGAGCAAGATCATACTGGAGTAGAGTGTGTTCTAAGCTCATGGGATTGGCTTTCCAACAAAAGTCGACAAAAAACACACAGAGACTGAAACCGGAAGGATGGACATGTGAATATGCATCTGCCCACCAAGAGCCACATGAGGCTACCAGAAGCTGGTAGAGACAAAAAAGAATCTTCCTTTAGAGACTGCAGAGAGAACACAGCCCCAGTGACGCCCTGAATTTGAACTACTAGCCTCCAGAAGTGTGAAACAATAAATGTCTATTGTTGTAAGTCAGCCAATTTGTGATACTTTGTTACAGCAGTCCTTAGGAAACTACCGCAACAATCAATCTAAAACCATACGAGTATTTTCTTTTTAAAAAATTTTCTTCTCTTTTGAATTTGAAAATTTGGACAAAGACTAGCGGAATCCAGCCTGTATCTGCCAGTACTTCTCAAAATAACATGCGAAAATTCCTATAATGCTCAAGAATCATGACAATCATGAGGAACATATTTATGGACAATGCATGTTACTTTTTCTTTCCTTGAAGGAGTTTATGAACTTCAAGCATTAAATAATTAAATAAAGAAATGTATTGATTACAAATAAATGCAGAAAATGTTTAATTAATTCACTGATAAAATGAGTTCACTTCCAGTTAAGATATTTCTATTGCAAAAGGCAGAAATTGGAGAGAAAGACAGGGTCACAGATACCAAGCAACTTTGAAATTCAGCAGAGCGAATTTCACTAGATCTCATGGCTTAAAAATAATTCTCTGTCTTTCAGGCCCACTTCAGCATTGCCTTACCCTCTGGACTCCGTGTGTTAGTCCCGTCCTCCAGACTCTGAATTTTGAATCATCTAAATCAAGTATGATGTTGCTTATTGGTCCAGTTGTGCCCATGGAAGCAGTAGTCAAGAAATCAAATGATGAACTGCATTGGGCAAATCTACTGCAAAAGACTTCTTTAAAATCTTGAAAAGCAAATATGGCACTTTGATGACATCACTTTGATGTCCTTCTTTAAGGATTGGTTCCTCCTGATAATATGTATAAAGTAAGTGAGACAAAGTCTCACCCTCCTTGCTTCTAAGGAACATCTGGCTGGGCTTCCTCCAACACAGATTTGTTTGTTCTTCTGGATGGTAAATTCAATATTCTGTGCCAACACCATGATTCAAATATGTCATTTCTTCTTTGGTCTTCTTTCTTCATTGTCCAGCTATTGAAGTGGTCCCTCAGCCTGAACGATGGCCCCATCCTCTTGGCCCTGGGTGGTCCCATTCTCCCAATTTACAAGTTGCTGGTACCATATTTGGGGGGTGGCCCCATTCTTCTGGTTCATCAGGGAAGTAGCTCACAACTGGGAACTAAGGTGGTTGTGCCACCCTATTAAACCTAGGTGGTGACTCCACCATCTTAAACCAAGGAAGTAGTGGCACCACCTTTTGAAACCTCTCCCTCTGAAACCCAGGCACCTACAGCCCTACCATTCCCCATGCTTATGTAGGCAGTCCCACTGGTCTCTGAACTGTTCACGGGATCACCCTTTCCTTTTCTTGGAGGACAATGGATGTTTGCAGCCAAGTTACTCCATTGTAGAATTCCAGGAATTGGACAGCTTTCCTTTATTTAATCCTAATGACTCTCTTCAGTCTAAACTGGAAGTGTTTCTGCTGATATGGTTGATTGGAGTCATAAGTTACACGCTTAACTTGTTTAGCAAATGCTTGTTCAGCCATACCCTTGGCATCTTCTCCAGAGCATGATTTCTTAAATTTTATAAGAGAATTTTTTAAATCTTCAAGTTCTCATTTCTTTTTGGTTAGCAGTTCACTCATCAATTTATCTATTTTCTCCTACATTTTCTTATAAGCAGGAAGTAGAAACCAGATTTCCCCTTCAAGATCTTACTTAGAAATCTCCTCTGTCAAATATCTAAGTCCATCACTTACAAGTACTGCTTTCCACAAAGCATTCTAACAGAATTCAGACAAGTTCTTTGCTACTTTATAACAGGGAATGTCTTTCCTCCAGTGTCCAATAACATGTTCCTCATTTCTTTTTAAAGCCTCACCAGGGCGCATGTAATATCCATATTTCTAGCAACATTCTATTCATGACAATTGAAGTTTTCTGTATAGGTCTCTTCATTTCTTTCTGAGCCCTCACCAGAATCACTTATTAAGCCCATAATTCTTAATAACATCTTCAAGGCATTCTAGGATTTTACTCTGAAGTGCCTCAAAACTCTTCCAGCTTTTACTTAGTACCCACTTTCAATTCCTCTTCCACATTTTGTTACAACAGTACCACATTTCTCACTATCCTCACTTCTAAGGAGCATCCTGGCTTTACTTCTTCCAATTTTGTTCATTCTTCTGGCAGTCCATGGTCTATTTAATATTCTTCACCAACATCAAATTTAAATGTTTCACTTTTTATTCCATCTTCCTTATTCATTGTCCAGCTTTTGCATAAATATGAGGCAGTTGAAAGTATCATGCATATGTGGTGATTGAAAATACACAGTTGTAATAGCTTCATTTAAACGTGCAAGAAACATAATTACATTTCACAACTGATGTTTACCTTAACATTGACTATTGCCATTCACGATTTCAGTAAAGAGCTTCCTTAAAATTGGATTCAATGCCTATTATTTTCAAGTTTCAGAGATCCCCAGGACAAATTACATTGAGAAAATGTAGGATTTGAGATATATTTGGAAAACTATGCTGCCAAATTAGTGCTAATAAGGTAAACATCTTTCTTCTAGAACTGTATTCAATTAGCAAAGTTATATCTAAACAATAATATATATTTCTATAATATTTTAGAAGATTTGAGCATGTCTAAGGATTCTACAATCAAATGTATCTTATTACTTTTTTTTTAAATATTGAGAAAAAGCTTTATAGAACCCTGGTCAAATTAGGAAATAAAGAACCTTTTTGATCCTGGGAATATATTATTTTAAACTTGCTAAGGAGGTTAATTTAAGAATAGATTTTTTTTCATTTTAGATGTTCAGATTTCCAAATAAGTTAGTTAGTAAAAGTATCATCATGATCATCAAGTAAAATTAATGTTTTTCTGAGAATTGTAGTAAAACTACCCTGCTTATTTTCTAGCTAATGATAACATAAAGCCATCATGGTTATCATACATTTAAAATGTAAACATTACCATCATAAAGAAAAATCACTACATTTTTTCCAGCAGTGTTTAATATGTTACAATTTACTACTTTGCAAATTTTACTAAACTTAATAATAAATGTTCAGAAATTTTTTTTTTTTAATTTCTTGTCTAGACAAAAAGCCAAATACCATTTAGGGAACCCTTATTCTTTCTGTTGCACTAAAATTGAGTGAAATCATAAATAGGAAAACATTTTCATAAATTAAATAACTTCTCTCTTTCAGCCAATATTGTTGGAAGATTCAGAATAAACACAGTTAAGATAAGAAGAATAGATTACTAGAAAAAAGGGTGCTATATAGCAGTTTTGCCATTTGTTAGATGAAAGAGCTGATATTGGTAACAGCATTCAGTTTATGATTTTTTGCTAGATGCCCTTTCAATGACAAAATACTGGAGTGCCTTGTTTTGTGAACTACTGAATACCATATTATTGAGAAAAATCTACTCCTAATAGTAAATAATTTATTTAATGAGAAAGATACTTTATTGGGAAAAATTAAAACATGAGAAAACATGAACGAGAAGTTGTTTAGATACAGCTTAAACAAAAAACTCTAGGGTGAAGTTATAGATACAGCACCCTCTAAAAAAATATTTTCACTGACTTATTTATAGCCAAGTATTAAAACAAATAATTTGTGACCAGGAATACATAAAACTCTATAGTGTATCATTAATGTGGATAGTTTTATAAACACAGGATCTTTCAAATAAAGTAGAATCTTTACACTATTCTTCAGTATAGTGGAAAAAGACAATGAAAATCTTCTGTACCTGTGATTAGGTTCTAATAGAGTACTGAAAGTTGTTGTTAAGCCTGAAGAAGTGTTTGACATTTTATTTTTATAAAAGAAAAAATTACAAATTGGAAGTGTTCTCTGTGATCCCAAAAGACTATTTTATTCCACACCCAAAAAGAATGGACTAAAATCCTACCAGATTAATTCCTACTCAAAAAACAACTATTTCATGTGGATATAATACAAAAGTCAGCAACATGAAGACAATATAGTGGGGAGAAGCATTGTGTAAAGTGAATTCCCACTTTTGTGGCTTTTAACCTAAGGTCAATTGCAGTAGGAGCGGTATGCAGTTTGGCAGGAGTAATCATGGAAAAACTGCAGTTGGGGAAATCATGGTCACAGAGAAGAGTGAATAAATTAAACAGACAGAGGAGGGATCTCCAAATTCTGACCACCTTATTTTGAATGGTCCTGGCATCATTCATGTAAGGAACGGACTCAAAGCAGTTTAGTTATAGGCTGAAGAGCTGAACTTAGACTGGAACTGCTACCCAAGAAACAGAATTTGCAGTTCAAGTCCAAACAAAATAATTACTTGCTAAAACATAAGAAATAATACACATTCAAGACAAGTAACAGAATCTAGATTCTCTATAAGTTAACTTTCTCAATGCCCAAGATAGGATACAAAATTATCCAACATACCAGGAAAATAAAATAATCTGAAGAGGAAAAAATATGAAACCAATCTCACAATGAGCCAGATGTGGGAACTAGGAGACAAAAGTTTTAACCTGCCTATTATGACTCCCCTCAATTAAAAATAAATAAATTAACTAATTAAGTTATGCTTGCAAAGAATAAAAAAAGAAAATCTTGGCACAGTAATAGCAATGACAAAAAACTAAATGGAGATTCTAAAATGAACAATACAATATCTGAAATAAAAAAAAAATTCTAGATGGAGAAAATAAATGACAGAGGAAAGAATAAGTGAACCTGAATACAGATAAATATAAATCATTCAATGTGAATCATAAAGAGAAAAAAATAGAAAAATATGAACAGAACCTCAGGGGCCTATTATATAATATCAGACAGTTCAATATGTGTGAAATTGGACTCCTAGAAAGTGAAGAGAGAGAAAGAATGGAACAGAAAAATATTTTACAAAATGATGCCAAAATTTTCCTAAATTTGATGAAAGGAAAAGTTGAGATACAAGACACTATACAAAATCAAGCTAATAAATGAAAAAGCCCATATTGAGGTGCATCACACTCAAATCATTGAAAGTTAAAGATGAAGAGCAGAGTTTAAAACTAGAAAGAAACACACACACACATTACACACTGGAAAAAAAATTGATTCAAAGCTAAACTCACATCAGAAATTGTGGAGACTAGAAGAGCATGGAACATCTTTAATATTCTGGAAGAATTTTAAAACATCAGTGCAGTTTGTTGCTATTTGACTTTTGAAATAGCTCTAAAGTTCAGAAAGAATTTTTAAAATATCAGTGCTGGATTTTGCATTTTTACTTTTGGAGTATAAACATATTTCCTGAACTTTAACTCTCTCTACTTCTATATATCACGTGTCGGTCAGTTTGTCATACTGTGGTGGCCTGTGTGTTGCTGTAATGCTGGAATCTGTGCCACCTGTATTTCAAATACCAGCAGGGTCACCCATGGTGGACAGGTTTCAGAGGAGCGTCCAGACTAAGATAGACTAGGAAAAAGGACCTGGTGATCTACTTTTGAAAAAATTGGCCAGTGAAAACCTTATGAATAACAGTGAAACATTGTCTAATATAGCTCTGAAAGATGAGCCCTTCAGGTTGGAAGGCACTCAAAATACAACTGTGGAAGAGCTGCTTCCTCAAAGTAGAGTCAACCTTAATGATGTAGATAGAGTCAAACATTCAGGACCTTCATTTGTTGATGTGGCATGACTCAAAATAAGAAGAGACAGCTGCAAACATCTGTTAATAATCAGAACATGGAATGTACCAAGTATGAATCTAGAAAAATTGGAAGTCATCAAAAAGAAAATGGAACACATAAAGATCGATATCCCAGGCATTAGTGAGATGAAATGCACTGGAACCAGCCATTTTGAATCAGACAATCATATAGTCTACTATGTCGGGAATTACAAATTGAAGAGGAATGGCATCACATTCATGGTCAAAAAGAATATTTCAAGATTTATCCCAATGTACAATGCTGTCAGTGATAGGACAATATCCATACACCTACAATGAAGATGAGTTAAAACAATTATTACTCTAATTTATGCAGCAACCACTAATGACAAAGATGAGGAAACTGAAGATTTTTATCATCTTCTGTAGTCTGAAACTGATCAAACATGACATCAAGATGCATTGATAATTACCGGCGACTAGAATGCAAAAGTTGGAAACAAAGAAGGCTCTGTAGTTGGCAAATATGGCCTTGGTGATAGAAAGGATGCCAGAAATCACATGGCAGATTTTTTTTGCAAGATCAAACACTTATTCATTGCAAATGCATTTTTCAACAACACAAGCTGCAACTATAAAGTGGAGGAGCCTTAGTGGTGCAGTGGTTAAGAGCTCGGCTCCTGACCAAAAGGTCAACAGTTTGAATCCACCACCCTATGGGGCAGTTCTACTCTGTTCTGTAAGGTTGCTATGAGTTGGAATTGACTCAATGGCAACCAGTTTGGTTTTGGGCTTTATACACATGGATCTTACCAGATGGGAAACACAAGAATCCAATTGATTACACCTGTAGAAAGAGACAATGGAAAAGCTCAATATCATCATTCAGAAAAATGCCAGGGGCCAAATGTGGAACAGACCATCAATTGCTCATCATATCAAGTTCAAGGTGAAGCTGAAGAAAATTAAAACAAGTCCATGAGAGATAAAGTATGACCTTGAGTATCTCTCACATGAATTTCGAGACCATCTCAAGAATAGATTTGACCCATTTGAGTTGTGGGATGACATCGGGGATGCAATACATGAAGAAAGCAAAGGTCATTAAAAAGACAAGAAAGAAGAAAGAAAAGAACAAAATGGATGTCAGAAGACAGTCAAACTTGCTCTTGAACATAGAGTAGCTAAATCAAATGGAAATAAATGATGAAGTAAAAGAGCTGAGCAAAAGATTTCAAAGGGCAGCTCTAGAAGACAAATTATTATAATGAAATGTGCAAAGACCTAGAGTTACACAACCAAAAGCGAACATGTTCAGTTTTTTTCAAGCTGAAAGAACTGAAGAAAAAATTCAAGCTTCGAGTTTCAATAGTGAAGGATTCTATGGGCAAAATACTGAACAAAGCAGGAAGCATCAAAAGAAGATAGAAGGGATATACAGAGTAAGGGTACGAAAAAGAATTGGTTGGCATTTAACCATTTCAGGAGGTAGCATACGATCAAGAACCAATGGCACTGAAGGAAGAAGTCCAACCTGCACTGAAGACATTGGCAAAAACAAAAGTTCCAGGAATTGAAGGAATACCAGTTGAAATGTTTCAACAAACAAAAGCAGTGCTGGAGGTTCTCACTTGTCTATGCCAAGAAATTTGAAAGACAGCTACCTGGCTAATGGACTGGGAGAGATCCATATTTGTGACCATTCCAAAGAAAGGTGATCCAACAGAATGTGGAAATTATCAAACAATATTATTAATACCACACAAGTAAAATACTGCTGACGTACTTTGGACATGTTATCAAGAGGGACCAGTCCCTGGAGAAGGACATCATGCTCGGTAAAGGAGAGGATAAGTGAAAAAGAGGAAAACCTTCAACGAGATGGATTGACACAGTGGCTGCAACAATGGGCTCAAGTATAACAACAATTGTTAGGATGATGCAGGACCGGACAGTGTTTACTTCTGTTGTACACAGGGTTGCCATGAGTTGCAACCAACTCAACGTCACCTAACAACAGCTGCAATTCAAAAATGGTTGCAGCAGTACATCAACCAGAAACTGCCAGAAATTCAAGCTGGTTTCAGAGGACGACATGAATTGAAGGATATTGCTGACGTCAGATGGATCTTGGCTGAAATTAGACAATACTAGAAAGATATTTACCTGTTTTTTATTGACTATGCAAATGCACTCAACTGTGTGGATCATAAAAAATTATGGATAACATTGCAAAGAATGGGAATTCCAGAACACTTAATTGTGCTCTTGTGGAACCTGTACATCAACCAAGAGGTAGTCGTTCAAACAGAACAAGGGGATACTGCGTGGTTTAAAGTCAGGAAAAGTGTGCAACATGTTTGTATCCTTTTACCATACTTATTCACTCTGTATGCTGAGCAAATAATCTGAGAAGTTGGACTATACAAAAAATACTCAACATAGGATTGGAGGAAGACTCATTAACAACCTGCGTTATGCACATGACAGAACTTTGCTTGCTGAAAGGGAAGAGGACTTGAAGCACCTACTGATGAAGATCAAAGACTACAGCCTTCAGTATGGATTACACCTCAACATAAAGAAAACAAAAATCCTCACAACTGGACCAATAAGCAACGTCATGATAAAAAGAGAAAATATTGAAGTTGTCAAGGATTTCATTTTACTTGGGTTCACAATCAATGGCCATGGAAACAGCAGTCAAGAAATCAAATGACATATTTCATTAGGCAAATCTACTGCAAAAGATCTCTTTAAAGTATTAAAAATCAAAGATGTCACTTTGAGAACTAAAGGTGGGCCTGACTCAAGCTTTGATATTTTCAATCACTTCATAAGCATGTGAAAGCCACACAATGAATAAGGAAGACCAAAGAAAAACCAATGCCTTTGAATTATGGTATTGGCAAAGAATATTGAATATGCATGAAATACCAAAAGAACAAACAAATCTGTTTTGAAAGAAGTACAACCAGAGAGCTCCTTGGAAGTGAACATGGCGAGACTTCATATGAAGTACTTTGGACAAGTTAACAGGAGGGACCAGCTCCTGGAGAGGGATATCATACTCGGTAAGGTAGAAGGTTAGTGAAAAGAGGAAGACCCTCAACAAGATGGGTTGACACAGTGGCTGCAACAATGGGCTCAAACATAGCAACGATTATGAGGATGATGCAGGACCTGATCAGGTATTTCGTTGTGTTGTACATAGGACCGCTATGAGCTGGAGATGGCTGAACAGCACCTAACAACAACAACAAACCTCTATACATAAAGAAGCATGTACACAACATGCCGGGCCTTTTGCTAGATGGTTGAATTATTTTTGCAGTAAGAAATTTTTACAATATTCTTCACGCATATCTTGTTAGATAACAAAGGTTTAACAGTCGTAGGCAAAGTTGCATTATCGTTAGAACTTTTTTTAATTATCTTGTGACCACTCTTACTTTCTCCCATCCTTAGGAAATCCCAAATGACACATATTTACATTTTGACATGAAAAAATATAAGGACTTATACAGCTACTCTCAGAGTTATTGCTTTTTAAACCAGTATGGGACACCTTAATTTATACTCTGGCATGGGAATTTCAGGTATCAGTGCCATAGTGAAGAAGTTTGAGAAGAGAAAATGGTCTCTCTTGAGTCCTTGTAAGCATTGCAAGTAGGCCATTGCATTTTCCACCAATATCAAAATGTACTCTGTTCAATATTATCAAAAGAACAATGCAAAATTGTAATGTTAGAATGCATGTTTAAAGAGCACATTTAACTACTGGTATGGTCTATCATCAACTAGTCCAGTGAATTAATGATTTAATGTATAACACACTCTTAAACACATGCGTTTGTCCTGCAGGTGTGAGCAGTTGAATACATCATGCAAATCAAATAAATGTATATTCTGGAGGAAAAATTATGTTTGCATCTCAGGTGAGTGTGACTAGTATTTATAAAGTAATTGCATAATAGCCATTAACCTGTGACAGAAACAATGCTAAACACTCATTTGAATGCTTACGGCTCTTTTTTATTTATCTGTGTCCAAAGACACACAAGGCCAGAACTGTGGGAAGCAGCCAATGGAAGTTAGAATGCCTGTGTCAAAAGGAGACAGAGTGTTTCCCATGGAGATAAATTTGGAGGCAGAATAGATTTGTAGAGAACATTGCCTTCTTATAGTTCTTTTTATTTTCTTTCTGCTGATTTGCAAAGGCTCTCTGCTTTATGATTTGGGTAATTTGTAAGATCTCTTCAGCCACCAAGAAAAATAAAAACAAAGGAGTTTGCTTTTTGTTCCTTAAAGATGTTTTCTTGTTAAACACAAGACAGACTACACATACAATCACTTCACAGACGTCTCCGGAAATCCTTGAGCCGTTAATGAATTTTCTCAGAATTGCAGATATGTTGTTTTGATTTTATAATAGAATGAATGGGGAATTTCCTCTTTTGGCAAGAAAATTAAAAAAAAATCAGTTACCTAAAAAAGTCAGTTACACTAAATATTGTTATCAGAAACTAAAGAGCAATGTGAATTTATAGGACAAAGGCAAAGGAAACATTTTTAGCTATCAGTACTTAATGTCACTGTTTGATTTTTGGGACAGAGTCACCCTACCAGCATTTCAGCTCTTTCCATCTCAAATTCATCCTTGCATGTGGCTGTACATATTTCATGCTGGTCCTCACCTAACAGCAAATAGAACATAAAGCAGCACAACATTTCCAGAAAATTACAATATCCAGGAATATCAGAATAGGAGAGTACAAAGAAAATTAGCAATCCAATTTCAGGTTACCAGCAGCATCAAAATCAATTCTGGAAAGAAAAGTTTCTTTCCTTCTTACATTTTATAGCCTATATAAAATATACCTCCATTTTTTCATTTGTTGTACTATCTTTCTGGTGGACCCTAAAAACTTCGAACTTATCAAAAGAGAAGTTTAAGAAAAAATGTACCATTTTCACATTTTGTGTATTATTTATGATAATAACATACATAAGTATAGTTTAAAAAATAAAAACTATTCAGAAAAGGGCTTTATAGTTTATAAATAAAAGATGTTCCTTTCTTCTTCTTTATATATCAAGTTATCAGGAGGAACCAGCCTCTGGAGAAGGACATAATGCTTGGTAGAGGGTCAGCAAAAAACAGGAAGACCCTCAACAAGATGGACCCACACAGTAGTTGCAACAACGGGCTCAAACATAGCAAGGATTGTGAGATGGCACAGGACCAGGCAGTGCTTACTTCTGTTGTACATAGGGTCGCTATGATTCACAATCGACTTGACACACCTAACAACACCAACAAAGTTAGATGGATTTGCTAGGAACCTAAATCCACCATTTACTAATTGAAAATAAGTTATGTCATCTATTTCTGAAATTCAGATTCATCATCTATAAAAAGATGCAATTATTGAGAGGATTTGATGAGCTAATGTATACAAATCACCTGGAAAAAAATAAGCATATCTATCATCATCATGGTCATAGTCATTATCATCATCATGGTCATAGTCATCATCATCATCATCATCATCATTATCAAAGTACACTGTACTAAGAAATAATCACACCTCTTATTCTCTCTGACTGAAATTAGTCTCTCCCATTCAGCTAAGGATAAAATGGTATAGCTTTCTGTGTACTCCCTAGCACTTAGCACAGTATACTACAATCTTTAATATTTGAAGAAAGAAGAAATCTCAAAATATATGATTTACAAAAACACTGGAAATAACAAATGTTGGAGAGGCTGCAGGGAGATTGGAACTCTTATGCACTGCTGGTGGGAATGCAAAATGATACAACCATTTTGGAAAATGATACGGCACTTCCTTAGAAAGCTAGAAATAGAAATACCATACGATCCAGCAATCCCACTCATAGGAATATATCCCAGAGAAATAAGAGCTGTCACACGAATACACATATGCACACCCATGTTCATTGCAGCATTGTTCACAATAGCAAAAGAGATGGAAACAACCTAGATGCCCATCAACAGAAGAACGGATAAACTATGGTACATACACACAATGGAGTATTATGCAACTATAAAGAACAATGATGAATCTCATAACATGGATGACACTGGAGGACATTATGCTGAGTGAAATAAGTCAATCACAAAAGGACAAATATTGTATGACAACACTACTGTAAAAACTCATGAAAAGGTTTACACACAGAAAGAAACAATCTTTGTTGGTTACAAGGGATGGGAGGGATAAAGGGAGGAAATACTAAATAGACGATAGATAAATGGTAACTTTGGTGAAGGTAAGAAGGGTAAGACAGTACATATTACTGAGGAAGCCAGCACAACTTGTACAAGGAAAGGTCATGAAAGCTCTATAGACTCACCCAAACTCCCTGAGGGACCAAATTGCTGGCCTGAGGGCTGTGAGGACCATGGTCTCAGGGAACATCTAGCTCAACTGCCATAATACAGTTTATAAAGACAATATTCTGCATTCTACCTTGGTGAGTAGTGTCTGGGGTCTTAAAAACCTGTGAGAAGCCATCTAAGATACTCCACTGGTCTCACCCTTTTGAGATCAAGGGAGAATGAAGAAAACAAGATACAAAGGAAAGATTAGTCCAAAGGACTAATGGACCACAACCACCACGGCTTCCACCAGACTGAGTCCAGTACAACTAGATGGTTCCTGGCTACCACCACTAACTGCTCTGACAGGAATCACAACAGAAGGTCCTGGACAGAGCTGGAGAAAAATGTAGAAAAAATTCTAACTCATAAAAAAAAGACCAGACTTACAGGCCTGACAGAAACTAGAGAAACCCTAAGAATTTGGCCCCTGGATACCATTTTAATTCAGTAATGAAGTCACTCCCAAGGATCACCATTCAGCCAAAGATTAGACAACCCCTTAAAATAAAACGAGAGTAATGGGTCACAACATTCTAGGGACAAGGACTAGAAGGCAGGAGGGGACAGGAAAGCTGGTAATAGGGAACCCAAGCTCGAGAAGGGACTGTGTTGACATGTCTTGGGGTTGTTAACCATTGTCATAAAACAATATGTGTACTAACTGTTTAATGAGAAACTATTTGTTCTGTAAACCTTCATTTAAAGTACAATAAAAGAATAAAGCGTTAAAAAGCAAAATATATATATATATATGATTTAATGAAGAACTTAGTGTATGGTGTAGTTCTTCTTTCTCTCTAGAAGATTTAATATTAAACCATTAATAAAATTTTGTAGTTGTTTAAAAATTTAATGATCTTACTTTTCTTTCCTGGTGTTTTAAATTGGATTAAATTGACAGCCTTATGAATCAGTATCCTTGCAGTTAAAATGGCTTGAACTTACTTACTTACTTCTGTGAAGTTAATATTTAAAGAGAAATCTCTAGACATTTTATGTTCAGCTTACGACAATGAAATTTGTCATCTTAATTGGAATTCATCCCCTGTTAGTATTTCATCACAAACACACACAAAAAAAGTACTCAGATACAAAGGTATTTAAATGTAAATGTTGTTGTTGCTGTTGTGTGCCATCGAGTTGGTGCCAACTCATAGCCACCATATAGGACAGAGTAGAACTGCCCCATAGGGTTTCCAAGGAGCCACCTTCTTTTTCAATTTTCTACTAAATTCCTTTAGATTGGCCTTTTATGTTCCTTTCCATTAAATGCTATACAATTCAGCCTTGACAAGTTTTTAACCACTTCAAAACATTTACGTTGTCGCTCTCCAATACATTAAGTTCTTTTTAAAAGTAGATATATCCCCTAAAAGTTCAACACATTCCAAAACAGTTTTTGAGCACCTATAATGTTCCAGACATCTGCTGGGTTCTGGGAATACAGCTATGAAAAAGACATGAGATGGGCCACCATGAAGCTAATTATAATGTGAAGTTAAGAAGTCAATATAGGATTACAACCAAATTCCAGCATGTTCAAGGTTATAGGAGGGAAAAGGGATGGTTCATCCAGAGCTTTGGGATGAAGGGAAGTGAGGAATTGTGGCCAAGGAAGAGAGAATGTAAGGGAAGTCTTTCCAGAGTGAACCGTCTGACTCAGTAAGCCTTAGAATAGGTAAGCATAAACTATACAAAGAAGGAGGAAAAAGACATTCCAGACAAAAGGATTAGCAGGAACATAGACCCAAAAGCAAAGGAGAACCTGACGGGGCTATAAGTAGTATTTCCTAGTGACTGGAAAAGATTTCAAGGAGTGGGAGGGGTTTGCTATGACTTGCCAGAGTTTGGACTTTATCCTAAAGATGATGTGGAGGTATTAAGGAAGATTTAAACAAGAGAATGCTATGATCATACTCATGATGGAGAAAGATGACTTTTAAAATATATTCAGAATGGATTATAAGAGAACATCCGTAGAATGTTCATCAGGTTAGCTAAAATTGCAAACTAGGCATATATACGAGAGAGCAGGAAGAGGGCCGGCTAGAAGTCGCAATAAGAATGAGATAGATTGTCGAATGCTATTGAAATAGTAGAACTGACATGACTTCCTAGACAATTGGATTGCAGGAGAAGTGAAAGAAAGGTGTAATGGCGATGCTTAGGTCTCATACTTGAGCACATGGGGAGGTATTAATGTCATGCTACTAAGATAGAGCAGGTTTGGGGAGAAATAAACATTTACTTTTTGAGATTCCAACTTGGTTGTGCCTGTAAATACCCAATTGGGAAAATCTGGGATACATGAATGTGTCTGATATCTGGAATATAGAAACACAGATTTAATATTAAACATATACAGACGAGTAACTCTGAACTTGCACATTCTTTCATAAACTCGAGATTCCCACAAGAAAGAATGGCAATGATTCCTACATATGAGATGAGGCATGTTTCACCCATCTCTGTATGTAACACACACACAGACACGTACACAGTGGTGTGCTGGAGCCAACTAATTTAAGGCTGAATTATTATTTGAATACATTTTACTATTATTCATGTTCAATTGTACCTGTATGGAGGAAATGGTATCTGGAAGTAGCACATATCTTTCCAACTCTGCATTCAGTTGCATGCTGGTAGCTTGAAACTGGTCATGGTGGGAATATTTATACTATGGAAATCAATAACAAATGCTACAAATCAGGGCCTTTTCCTACCTGGAGATTACACACACACGCACGCGTGCACACATGCACGTACACATAGTGAAGGAGTGCTTTTTGAAAACTAGATGCTCTATGACCTTTCCCAAAAAATTCTGAACGGCTTCAATTGCAGGTTATCAATCACTCCTAAAGAGCGAGTTGATGCCATAAAAATGGATGAGATAACCAAGGAAAAAGGGTAGATTGGAAACGAGAAGAAGCTAAGGAAAAAATCCTAGGAAACACAAATATTTAAGTGGCAGACAAAATAGCAAAGACATGCCACTTCAACTTCAAAAGAGCGGCCAATGGAAGAAAGCATTAAGAGAGAATGGTGCCATGAAAATTGAGAGAGAAAAGCGTTTCAACAAAAAAGTAGGGGTTAACTTATTAAATGCTGCAGGGAGAAAAAATGAGATAAGGACTGACACTTTTTTTTTTTTTAGCAGAGTGAAATATCCACGGCCTTGGCTATAGAACTTTCAGTAGAGTGGTAGACTTGGGGAAGTGGATTACAGTGAGATAAGAAGTAAGTTAGGAGGTAAAAATGGAGATAATATAAACTAGTGCTTTAAAACGCCGCTGGGTAATGAAGGGAAGAAATGGGACAACAGTTATATTTGGACATGAAACAAAGGAGACCGTTTTGTTTTTTTAGTTTTAGGGTTTTGGTTTTATTTTGTAAATATAGGCGAATAGAAATCACATTTTTAGGCTGAGGAGAAAAAGCTAATGGAGAGTAAGGGATTGAGTGTGTAGCCAAAATGGACCACGATTAATAAGAAGTTTTACAACTGAGATCACAAGTAGTGAAATGAGCCATAAACAAAAACACTCCTCTCACAACTAGGAAAGAAAAGGAGTATGGGAGGGAGGCTAGAATGGGGGACGGTACAATTAATTTTTTTTATTAGGTAAGAGTTATAAAGATAAGCAAATTCCTACATGATGGCCTCTATTTGTTCAACGAGACAAGATCATTTCATCTCAAGCCAAAGTTTGAAATAAATAGTAATGTTTTCAAATGACTGTTGAGGAGTTTACTAGAGAGCTTCCTTGGACTTTATAAAGATTACAAGGTAGATTTCAGGTCAGCTGAAGTTGTAAACTAGGTATGTATAAAGCACCAATTAGCACAATTATGCATTTGTTTACATCTGAGTGCTCAGTAGGAAAAGCATGTAAGTAAAGACGTGGACATTTGGACTGATAAGAAGTTGGGTTTCTCTAGGCGCCAGTATTGAAGGGGGCAAGGAGGCTAAAGGCACGGGCATGGCACTGAGATGGTAAATCCTGAGGGTCTTGGTTGAATAAGGAAGAGAGTGAAGAACAAAAGGATTAAAATGCTAGGAGAAAATAAAGGAGATGAGATAGTTAACAAGAGATAGAAACACAGGTCTACTGGGAGTACAGGAGTGGGATTTTGCTCACCATTCTCCAGTGTGGAGAGTCTAAGCCCTCCTTCCTCCTGGTGTCAAAGTCTCAGCATTAATACTTTAGCTGGGAAGAGATTATTGAGTTTATTTTGTAAAGATAGAACATCATTTTCCTCTGAAAGTGGTTAACAGCAAAGCTGTTTGCACTCTGCCCGTTGTATCCTGATCACCCTTGGCTTTGCTTCAGCAAGATACAAAGTGAGATCAGCACCAGATTTCAGCCACAGCAGATTTTCTAGGGGTATCTGTATTTTCAGCTTTATCTAAACTCTAATAATCACTGGTTGCAATTAATCAACAGTTGTTTGCTAAGTAAATATTTAATAGGAAATCTTTTTATAGACATAATGATGCACTAGACTCCCCATGGTGTTAAATCAAATGAGTCACTGATCTATATCAAATGATGATTAAGCAGTAGTTCAAAAAAGAGATCATTTCATTGTTCCGTTTTCTCCAATTCTGCTCAACAAGGCATGAATTTCAATATCATCATTTCATATAATTTGTTTCATCGGAAGAAGATATTCATAAATGAGACTAAGCAATTGTTTGATTTCTATCCACTTTAACATTAAAGCAGAAATCGTAGCTTGATTCAGAAGCCCCCCACAAGCTAGTCTTCAAGCTGAAGGACAAAATAAGCAATAAAATCTCTGTATGCTACTTTACCATCGCCCTTCTGCCAGTTTGTGGTACTGTGGTGGTTTGCATGTTGTTATGTTGCTAGAAGCTATACCATCAATATTTCAAGCTATACCACCAGCAGGGTCACCCATAGTGGAGGGGTTTTGACAGAGCTTCCAGACTGAGAAAGGCCTGGCAATCTATTTTCATAAATTATCCAATGAAAATCCCATGGATCACAATAGAATATTGTCTGATATAGTGCTGGAAGATGAGTTCCTATGTTAGAAGGCACTCAAAATACACAGTGGCTTCTACAATGGACTTGATCATGAAAATCATGTAGGACCAGGCAACATTTTGTTCTGTTGTACATGGGATCACCATGAGTTGGTGCCAATGAACAACAATATTCTATTTTAAGGTAAAAGAAAACAACTTAAAATAATTTTTTCAACAGTGCTTGTTGACAACTTATATGAAAAAAAACAAAGGGGCTGCCATTCTGCAGATTCTGACTCACTAGAATTGTGTTCTGTTAAATTTATTTTTAAACCATTATTCACAAACAGGTAGCATCAGAGGTGCAAGACAGATTTTATTGGCAGAAAAAAATTTTTTTTGGTCCTATTTAAATATTTTTCATGTTTGAAGGCCTATGGTAACATGAGCCTGAGGTCAGTAATTGGGGCAGCTCTATTGTTTCTAAAAAGATTTTCAAACTGATATCAGTGTTACGCGGATTCTAGGAAGGAAAAGTAAACCATTTACCTAAACTATGTCCAGTTGTTAAAAACGGAATTCAAAATGACAAAAGATATCCACCAGGCAGGACATTTTTAAGTGAGCCAATAACTTAAAACTGGGGTCTTTGTACTTTATTTATATGAGCTATTCCTAGAAGGGAGTAGATCTCACCAGAGAAGGGGCAGTAATGATTATGGGAGACTTCAAGTTAGGTTGCTGACTTCACTGCATTTGGGACAACCCGAAATAAAATCATCCAGGCAGTCAACAAAGAAGGAACAGCTTCGTATATATCCCAGGTGGTTATTTTAGAGAAGAGCACATTTGTCACATTTTAGGAAAGGCAACCGAAAACTCTGATTTATTTTATCGTTGCATATAATCTTAAACCTTTGGTTTAGTTTTGCTATTCACACTTGAGCTCAGTGGGGTGAAAACTGAATTCTTCTCCCTTATCATTGCTTTCAAACATGATTGGAATCTTCCTTTTCCAATCCTTAGAAACACTGTGAGAAAAATTATCCAAAATACTAAAATAAGAGAAAAAGGAATGTAGCGTATTCTTTCAATGTCATACAGAGGCAAAGACCACCCAGTGGTTATCTAGGAGGAGGGACTTCATTCCTTTCACTGTGTACTATTGATTAAAAGTCATCAACTGAATCAATGTAGTCGTAACTTTATAGATTTTTGTACAGTAGAGATATAAAAAATTTCTGTCTAATTAAACTGATAATCCTAAAAACATATGGCCCTGTTAGACATCAATCAGTTTTGCATCCAACCCAGCAAGCCTATCATCCTGTCTTTTAAAATGTTCTTTGAACCAGTTACAACATCTTACTGGTTCCCTCATTAATTCATGAGTTGCATAAAAACTTGGACATTCTGTATTTGGAACAGAGTCATGCTTTAGCAGCATCTTGAGTGGGTTTCATAGTTCTCTGGTCATTACCAGGAAAAAAACCAAATCCAGTCCAGTCTAGATCAAAATTAAAATTTCTCATTTAATTAAAATCTCCTCACCTCCCCTATCACTGTTGTTAGGTGCTGTCCAGTCACTTCCAACTCATAGTGACCACAACCGAACGAAGCATAGCTCGGTCCTGTGTCATCCTCATAATCATTATTATGCTTGAGCCCATTGTTGCAGCCACTATGTCGGTGGTGCAGTGGTTAAGAGATACGGCTGCTAACCAAAATGTTGGCAGTTCAAATCCACCAGCCACTCCTTGGGAACCCTATGGGGCAGTTCTATTCTGTCCTCTAGGGTCGCTATGGGTCCAGATGGGCTCGACGGCGATGGGTTATGTAATCACAAGTGTCCTTAAAACGCAGAAGAGGGAGGCAGAAGAGTCAGAGTCAGAATGATGTGAGAAGGACTTAACCTACCATTCTTTGATTTAAAAACAGAGGAAGAAGGCCATGAGTCATGGAATGTGGGAAGCTTCTAGAAGTTAGAAAAGACAAGGAAATGGATTCTCCCCTACAGCCTCTAAAAGTAATGCAGCCCTGCTCATACACTTCATTTTAGCCCAGAGGCCCATTTCAAACTTCTGAACTACAGAACTGTAAGATAATAAATGTGTATTGCTTTAAGTCACTACGTTTGTGGTAATTTGTTATGGCGGTGGTAGAAAACTAATACAGCTTGAGGAAGCTTGAAGAGCCCTCTGTTCATTCTCTCCTCCTTTCCCCACAGTCTGACTATCCACTTCTCCAGAGATTCCCAAATTCCTAGTCTTCTGTTATATAGGCTTGGACATAGAGAAAGGGGAACTGATGCTTTTAGGGTTTTCCCACCTCTGGAAAGTGTGACAGAGATATAATGAGCTTCTTAGTCTGTTTTGATGTGATACCTATTGTTTCAGTTTTGGGAATTTAGCTGTGATTTTAAGCTGATAGGAAAAGATCTGTGAAGCTATACTAAATATGGGAGGAAGAGGCATTTGGTTTAAAGTCCCTGTTGCTAATATGCCCTTTCAGTACCAAGGGCTCATCTTGTGTACTTGTTTAAAACATTGATCATTAACCTTGTTCTAAACCTGTCTAATCAATATTTCTGAGGTTGGAGACCCACAGAGTGTCTTTTACATCCTCCTTACACTAAAATTTGATAAACACTGTCATGCAGGAATGTAAGTTTTCACTTCACTTCTCACTATTATAGAAGCTTTAGATCTTGCAAGAAAAATAAAGCTTTTATAGTTTAGAGCTAGAAGCTGCTGCACTTTACAGATCAAGGACCTGAGACCCAGAGGATATCAGTGATGTGACTAAAGTCACAACCTTGAGGAGAAAAGTAGCAGCTAGACACTGGATCCTTTGCCTCCTATTCCCCTGCTCTACTCTCCTTCAAAGTCATCTCTCTTGAAATCAAAAAAGAGACTGGTGCCTTTTAGAAGCAGACGCACTTGCGGTGGGTTTGTTTCATCTCCACGGTAGCTCCTTACTTATTGTTAATTATTGGTGTTTCAATAAATGACTGCAAACCACTCTGTGTGTGATTATATTGCCACACCAACCGTGAGGCTTGGAAGTGCTTATTCCTCAAGATTTCATAGCTAAACAACAATTCCATGTACTGTCTTTGATTCTGCTGCTTTGGTTCTCCATATCTGGGTTAATAGGGAACGTGTTGAATTGTTCTCCACATTGGGTACTTGTGAATATTCAGCTAATCTCAGATTTCTGTTTCTTCCATAGAGAATGTTTTACATGTCGATAGTCACCACAAAATTGACTGTTAAAAGAAGTTGCAGGGCCTACTTTGATCCTGGAAGCCTGTCATTACAACTCCTGCCAATTGGCAGAGACTTAAGAGGTTTGCTTCTCAGCATTGAGCCATAGGAAAGTTTAGTCAATTAGACTTGGCTTGATTTTTTTACTCAGGGTGAGTTTCCTTCTTTGAAAGACTCCCCAGAAGGATGAATTAATAAGATGTCAAGAAAAGGAAAATCTAGAGCTGAAGTGAAAATGGACAAAGGTATCACTATAGGTGAAAGGGACACAAGGCCTGCCGTAGCTTTACAGCTCAGCACTCAGACACCAAACCTGACTTCTCCAAGAAGAACAATGTCTCTGGCACACAAATAGGCCCAACTCCTAGAACCATTTCAACTCACTTCCTTCATCTCTGCCCTTTCTCTTTGCTTGTGGTATGGAAACCAAGTATGAGTCTTGTTTCCATTAACTTTAATATTCGTTGAAAAGAACATCATCTCATTATGCCAGCCTGTGGTGCTACCCTCTGAGATCAAACACCCATTTTAGTTGCCAGCGTGACTCTGTGTTAGCCCTGAGTAGAATTTTAGTTTTGAAGCAAATGTCTAGCCTTAGCTTTGGGCTCTTGATGTCTTCACAGTCACTCTTCCTTGACAGGTTGGATAAACCTTTTTTTTTATAATTTTTTGTTGTGGAAACTGGAAACCTATCTCAAATGTATTAAATAACCAGAAAAACCAGTCAGTAGGAAAATGGAATCGTTAGTTCCTTTTCAGAATGATTCCTTCATGATTATCAGAGATGCATTTTAAAAGATTCTTAAAGAAAAAGAATGTAACCATTCCAATGAAATGGCATATTTTATGGTAATATTACGACTGAATTCATTCTATTGTTTTCCTAGCTTACTCTAGAATAGCTATTTTGGTAAACTCTCAAATTAATGCTAAGGAGTCATATTCAGAATGTAGTGCCTTCCCTCCAATGTGCTTTAGGAGAACGTTAATTCAATTACCCTTCTTATTCACTATATCTTATCAGTCATCCTATCCCCTTGATACGTATTTTTAAGCTGTCTTAATTTGTTCCCTTTCTCTTAGGTTTCATTACTCAGCCACATGCTAAGAAGTATGCCTGAATTTCAGCAGCCTTTCCCTAGTTTGTCTCTTTTGAATCTCTGTCTTCACCACCACAACCTCCACACCACTGCCAGATAAATATGGTTAAGATACTGGAAAGAAACAACAGTGTCCCTTCTCTGTCAATGTCACACCACAATGCTTCAAGATTTGACATTATCTCACCCTATAGTAGCTGACTTTTTCTTCTTTCTCATTCCATTCCTCTACTCAGATCTTTCATGCATGGACATCCTTCTGCTTCCCGTTACGCTTTGGTTCAAGCTCTTTGCTGAAAGCCTTTAGTGTTCTTATCTAGTATCCAAGTGGTCATTAGCCTGAAAGTTCTAGAGACTATAAAACTTTCTTTGAACTTCTAACCTATTTCTCTGTTCTCTAAAATTATTATTTTAGTTTCGTAAGTTGCAATTTAACATTGTGATTTTTTATATTTATATTTGTTGGACCCTAATTACTAAGATTTTTAGTTTAAGAATCTCACTTGGGGATATTCTGCTTTCAGCCATCCGACTGATCTCTACTTTACCAAGCATGATATCCTTCTCCAGGGATAGGTCCCTCCTGATAACATGTCCAAAGTATGTGAGCTGAAGTCTCCCATCCTCGCATTCCTTTGCTGTAGACAGGTACTCAAATGGTGTCTGTACTACCCCCCCCCCCCCCCCGCCCCAAGTATGTCTCAGTGACTATTCTGCTGTTTTTATAACTCAGAAGGGATTAGGTTTAGGATCCATCCTACTCTGGTATGACCTCATTAACATAACAAAAAATGCTCTTTCCAAACAGTGTCATATTTACAGTACCTGGGGCCAGGACTTCAATACATATTTTTGTGGGACAGAGTTCAATTCATAACACTAGTCCTCTCTTTATCTTTCAATCTTTCAGTTGTCTCTGAGTCCTACTAGTAGGCTCAACTTCATTTTTCTGAAGCTGTTGTTGTTTGGAAGGAGAGCCATCACTTTGCTAGGCCTACAGCGTCTTATTTGATCTTCTAAGAAGTTTGTGTAGTAACTCAGCTACTGTTATTATTACTCTTTTATAGATTAGAAAACTGAAGCATCAAAAGATCAAGTGACTTATGCAAAGCACATCAAATGGTGTACAAAATGAGACAACAAATGAATGGATGAATCAATGAGTGAAGGACTTGACCAAAGTGGCAGAGACTTATCTAGATCTCTGATTGCCTGGCACTGAGCCCACTCACCTCTCTCCAGTGCACAGAATTAAAACCTTAAAGTCTTGCAGCTCCTGTGGTTTGCATTTGGCATTTCAAGGGCTGTGCAAGTGAGGAAAAAAAGAAAGATTTTTTTACAACACTGCTAAGTTTACAAAATGTTTATCATTATATCCTTTATATGTTTTTATCATTATAAAACAATCTCCTGGACAGGTATTAACTCCATTTTATGAATAGGAAACTGAGGCCCAGAGAAGGTAAGTGACTTGTGTAAGTGCCCACAGCTGATTGGTGGTGAGCTCAGATTTTAAACCAGATGTGAGGCTGAGTCTTGTATTTTTTCAGTAAATGAGATTAAAGCTCAGTCCTTCTTAGCTCACTCACCTCCAAAAACAAGACACCTGCTTTGTGCCTAATAAATAGTTAAAATGCTTAAAATGACTTTGAATCCTTTGGAAAATCAGACATGCACATTTTTACCACAATAGTCATATTGATCCCCCTGTGGTCCCCCGTGCGCCCATCCTACAGGCGTTGCGGCTGGATCAACCAGTTCAAAGAATCTGGCATTAAAATGTAAAATCTAACAGCTAGCAAAACTCTGAATCTCCCTGGGATATAGATTCAGTCGCATTACTGAAGTCTGCTGGAAACGTGACACTAATGAGAAGTAGGAACTTTATAGCTCCCATTTTCCTTTGCTGACATTGCAAATGTAAAACCTCTCATTTCCCCAAAAGTTCATCTACTTGATCTATGCTGCTGAGGCTACATATTTAGTATCTTCTAGCAGTAGAAAAGATTCTGGCAGAGACCTCTGGGGCTGTTAGCTTTGCGTGAGGAGAACTTATTCCAAGACAGAGAAGCCACCCTTGAATCTCCCCACCCTTATTCCACCCCCAGGCTATGCTCAGCATGCACCCCGCCTGCAAAGTCCAAGGACATTTTGTCTGGCTGTGTGTGTGTGGGTGGCGGGGGGGGTCACTCCTCACACTATCAAGTATATAGAAGGATGGATAAGGCTCCCACAAAACAAAAAGAAACTGGTCTGGAACATAGTCATTGTGTATGTCAGAAAAAGCTGAAATATTGGAAATAAAATAAATGATATGATGGAAAGAAATTACCACAACCAACAAACTATCCAAAATATGGATTACTGGGGCAAATGTCAACAAGAACTGCTTTTGTTAGATGCTATTGAGTCGTTTCCAACGCATAGTGACCCTACGTACAACAGAATGAAACACTGCCTGGACCTGCACCATCCTCACAATAGTTGTTATGCTTGAGTCCCTTGTTGCAGCCACCAACAAGAACTAAGTCCGTTTATATGCCCAGTGCTCCTCTTTATTCCTTCTCTCCTGTCTCCTACTGGCCCAGTGAGAGTCCAAGCTTGAAGACCCAGTTCATATATCACCTCCTCCGTGAAGGCTTCTCATTTCTCCAGGAAGAACTGGATATTTGTTTACTATCATGTTCCCTATTAAGGAATGGGATTATGTCTACCTTCTTTGCTGTTTTATCCCATATGTTTAGTAAAGTCCCAGGTGCATAGGAGGAACTTGATGACTATAATTAAATTAGTTAGACTGTTCATTATTTTTCCCCCACATTCTTATAGGGAGCCCTCGTGGTGCAGTGGTTAAGCGCTCATCTGCCTACCATAAGGTCATTGGTTCAAACCCACTAGCCGCTCCTTAGGAGAAATATGTAGCAGTTTGCTTCCTTAAAGAGTACAGCCTTAGAAACCCTATGGGGCAGTTCTACCCTGTCCTATAGGTCGCTATGAGTTGGAATCAACTCGATGGCAATGAGTTTTTTCTATGTTCCCGTAACACTAACATCATACTATACAGACCCTTCACATATTTTTGTTTTGGTTTTTGTTTCTCCCTCCCCTCACTGCACTGTCATATCCTTGGTGAGAGAAGCCAGGATCTACTCATCTTGGTAGCCCAGCACCCGTCACAACATTTTTCTGTAAAATAAATTCTACAAATGTTTCTTGGATAGAATGGAAATAAATGATCTCTAAGGTAGTTCAATTCTGACATTCTATTAGATTAAAAAAAAAAAAAAGATCTTATAAAACGTGGTCCTTCAGAAATATCTAGTTGAGAAGCAGGAAGAACATGAATTAAATGATTATAAACGTTATGCAGTGTGGCCCACTGAGTTGTGATTAGGCACTTCATATTTTTACACTGCCACACTTCAGCACAGTTAATGGAAAACAAGATTCAGGTAGGTAACTACTTTAAATAAACCTAACACAGTATTTGTCCACAGAAGTGAATTTTTGATATTGAATCTATCTGTTTATGTCCTATTCACTTCACTCCCCAATATCTGGTCAAATTAAAAAATCCAAGTATATGTTTGTTAAATTAGCTCTGAAGTTAGCAACAGCAGATTTTTTTTTTTTTTTTTTTTTTTTACTGTAGAGGTCATCTGGCTAGCAGTCATCCAAACTGAGAAGAAGTGAGAACTATAACACACAGCTAATAGTATCTAATTCCATGTCCTCTAAAAATAATACCCAATGATCAGCAAAATTTAAAGGAGTGGAAATTTTAAGCCTTCAGCAATTCATCTGATTCTATGTGTACAACTTGCTGGGCTGGTGTATTTCTACCTGTCGTGAGAAATATACTGTCAAGCCAGTTCTCCCAGAGTGATAAACCTTGCCAAATAACTTGGAATGTCAGAACACTAGAAGGGAAGGGATGCACTTAGTTAAAAAGAGGTCTGCCGTGGCCACTAATCCCGAGGATTAATCCCAAGTGCCTGTTCTCAGAAGACAGCTCTCAGAGGGTATTGACATTGACACTCAAACCAAAATTCGCAGGTAGCGTCTGCACTCAAAACCCGGCATGTCCTCACGTACAACTGAGACACATGACATCTGTAGGATACAGAACTTGCCAGGGACAGGGGCAGCTTGTTGGGCACACAACTTGTACAGTTACACAGAGTCCTACATTCGTTTTAATGCTCTACTGTTGCCATCTTGAAGTTCTTAATATTTTTTTAACAAGGGGCCCCGCATTTTCATTTGCACTCCAAAATCAACCTCTTTGCCATTGAGTCAATTCTGACTCATAGCAAGCCTATAGGACAGAATAGACAGTAAAACTATCCTATAGGCTTTCCAAGGAGAGGCTAGTGGATTCAAACTGCCGACCTTTTGGTTAGCAGCCAAGCTCTTAACCACTGTGTCACCAAGTCTCCTCATTTGCACTAACCCATAACCCATTGCCATCAAGTCATTTCCGACTCATAGTGACCCTCTAGGACAGAGTAGAACTACCCCATAGGGTTTCCAAGGAGCAGCTGGTGGATTCCAACTGCCAACCTTTTGGTTAGCAGCCTAGGCCCCACAAATCATGTAGCTGATCCTGGACTGGGAAAAGGACAGATCATCTTGATTTTTTTAAAGAATTCTCCAAGCCCCCTACAGTCTGATAGCAAATGATTCAGAAAAGAGAACATTATGCTAGCTCAGAAAGGAAAGAAATCACAGCTAAGATCTGGATCAGCTGCAGATGACTTCACACACAGCTTCTGCACACTTCTCCTGGGAAAATCGCATTTATCAAGATGGCTACTGCTGCAGTTTTGAGCTGGTCGCTTTTGGACATTAAGGTTGGTTAGTCACTATTACATTCAGAACAGTTCAAGGTGTAATTATGAAACTGGACGTGTGTGTTTGAGTCACCCGTGTTACCCCCTTCTATGTCTTACTATCTCACTGCTACCACCAATTCCCCATTCTCCCTCCTTATCCAGTTAGAGAAAGTACAGCTAGAATGTTCCTTTGAAGCCAGGATGCCAAGACTTTGTCTCACTTACTTTGGACACATTATCGGGAGGGGCCAATTGTTGGAGATGGACATTATGCTTGGTAAAATGGAGAGTCAGCAAAAACAGAGGACTCTTAATGAGGTGGATTGGCACAGTGGCTGCAACAATGGTCTCAAACTTAACAACGATTGTGAGGGTGGTGCAGGACCAGGCAACATTTCATTTTGTTATAATGAGGTCGCTATGTGTGGGAGCAGATTTAAATGAACTAATATCTCTAAAGGACATAGAACAGTGTCTTGCAATTAGTCAGCATTCAATAACTGTTAGTTATTGTTTTTATTGTCATCGGTATTATTGTGATTGTTAAAATGTTAGTTCTCTGGGGGATACGTATATTTCTTAAAGTGGAGTGAGTATGGGGTAACTGAAAGAGGATGTTAAAAGTTAGGCAAGCCTGAGTTTAGATCTTATATCAGCTAATTTTTGCCTAAGGCTCAGTTTCCTCAACTGTACAAAAGGACATAATACCTTCACTGTGGAATATTTGTGAAGTTTAAATGAAGAATGTATATAAAGTATATAGCACAAGTTTCACTCATGGTAGGTGCTTAACTATCATGAGTTTCCTTAAAGAATTGCTACTGTCTATAAGAACATTATCATTTTCATAGGAGTCAGAATTATAAACCCCAAGGAAGATTGTTAGTAGAAAGATATCCTAGTGGTGGAAACATCATTAAGATATTTTTCCCTTAGAGCTCAAACCTCACCTTCTCCTGACTTGGACTTATCTTTTAGGTCTCAACTTGGCTGTCACTTCCTCTGAGATGTCTTCAGTGTTTGGCTTCCATGGTGCCCTGTCCTCCTCCTTATATAGAACACTGTATTGCAGGTGTCTATTCACTTGTCTAACCACCCTGCTGCATTGAGATATGCGTCTATGTGCATCTATGATATGTGTCTGTGTGACTGCAACAATCTTTCTCATTCCACAGGCTCTTCTCAAACCTTGTCATGCTCTCATTAAGAGGCAGAGTCTATGTACTCTCCTCTTAAACCTGGGTGGGCCTTTGTGACTACTTTAGCTATAGAGAGGAAATAACCTTATGTTACTTTCTAGACTCAGTCAGAAAAGGTGAGGCAGCTTCTATCCGACTCTTTCTCTATGATGACCTCCCTTAAAACTCATCCACTATGGTAGGAGGCAGACCAAACCATATACAAAGGTGCACTAAGAAAGGAATTGAGCCCCAGCCCCAACTGAGCTTTCAATCAACAGTTAGCTTCAAGGTACCAACCATGTGAGTGAGCCATCCTGGAAGCCAATACTCCAGCCCTGAATAAAGACTTCCTTGGTGAATGCTGCATGGAACAGAGGAACCCTCTCCACTACTACTGGTCCAAATTGCAGATTCATGAATGAAATAATGTTCTTTTAACACACTAAGTTTTTGTATGATTTGTTGAGTAGTAATAGATAATTGGGAGAGTTTTTTCATAGTTGTTTTGCTCATAGTTTGTTGAATAGTTACGTCTCCACTACCTAATCTAGTGGCAGGCACAAGAAAGATGGTGGAGGAGAGGAATAGAGACAGAAAAAGAGAGAGATTATCTCTCTACCACATCTGTCTCTAACCAGGTAAGTTCCTTATTTTATCTTGGCCTGCACATCATCAGTGTTCAAGACACAAACTCAGTAGCAAGAGTGAAAATCCTAGTTAAAATTACCAGCTAGTTTAGGGAAAGAGCAAAGGCAGTTTATAGAGTTAGTGGCATTGCTGCTTCTAAGACAACACAGAAATATTAAAAAGCAAGTAGAAATAAATTCTATCTTCAACATATTTTGCATTCCCAAAGCCTTTCTGATGATATCAGAGACATTAGGCTAATAAGGAAGTATTAACTGACATGCACCATGGGTTTTTTAAAAGAGTTTAACCCTTTTGTAATCCAGTTATTTTTTCCTTTTAATTTTTTATTAATGATATGTTTTCAGTAATGAAGGGCATGCTAAATCATTGAGTGTATCTGAATTTTTGGTAGGTAATATGGCTTCTCTTTTATGCCCCATTCCACAAATCATATCCTTGAAGTCCAGAGGTACATATGTGTACCCCTTGTGAGCACAAATTCTAGAGTCCATAGGTGCATATGTGTACCAAATAAAACTTTTCAAAATTCATGTTTTTCCTACCAAAATTTCAGTGATTTAGCACCACCTCGTACAACACTCTCTCTTTTTTCTATTTCAATCTGTTACACAGGGCCCTGTCTGCCACCATGTGTCTGTCAGTTTGCCATACTGTGTTGCTGTGATGCTGGAATCTATGCCACCGGTATTCAGATATCAACAGGGTCACTCATGGCAGACAGTTTTCAGCTGAGCTTCCAGACTAAGACAGGCTAGGAAGAAGGACCCAGCAGTGTACTTCCGAAAAGACTTAGCCAGTGAAAACCCTATGAATAGCAGCAGAACATTTTCTGATATAGTTCCAGAAGATAAGCCCCCTGGTTGGAAGGCACTCAAAAGACAACTGGGGAAGAGCTGCCTCCTCAAAGTAGAGTTGACCTTAATGACGTGGATGGAGTCAAGCTTTTGGGACCTTCATTAGCTGATGTGGCATGACTCAAAATGAGAAGCAACAGCTGCAAACATCCATTAATAATTGGAACATGGAATGAACAAAATATGAATCTAGGAAAATTGGACATCATCAAAAATGAAATGGATAAACATCGATAACCTAGGCATTAGTGAGCTGAAATGGACTGGTACTGGCCATTTTGAATCAGACAATCGTATGGTCTACTATGTCAGGAATGACAACTTGAAGAGGAATGGCATTGCACTCATCATCAAAAAGAACATTTCAAGATCTATCCTGAAGTACAACGCTATCAGTGATAGGATAATATCCATACATCTACAAGAAAGGCCAATTAATATGACTACTATTCAAATTTACACACCAACCACTAAGGCCAAAGATAAAGAAATTGAAGATTTTTACCAACTTCTGCAGTCTGAAATTGATTGAACATGCAGCCAGGATGCATTGATAATTACTGGTGATTGGAATGCGAAAGTTGGAAACAAAGCAGGATTGATAGTTGGAAAATATGGCCTTGGTGATAGAAACGATGCCAGAGATCACATGATAGAATTTTTCAAGACCAATGACTTCTTCATTACAAATACCTTTTTTCACCAACATAAACAGTGACTATATGCATGGACCTCGCTGGATGTAATACACAGGAATCAAATCGACTACATCTTTGGAAAGAGACAATGGAAAAGCTCAGTATATCAGTCAGAACAAGGCCACAGGGCGACCGCAGAACAGGCCATCAATTGCTCATATGCAAGTTCAAGTTGAAACAGAAGAAAATTAGAACAAGTCCACAAGAGCCAAAGTATGACCTTGCGTATATCTCACCTGAATTTAGAGACCATCTCAAGAATAGATTTGATGCATTGAACACTAATGATGGAAGACCAGACAAGTTGTGAAAGGACATCATACATGAAGAAAGCAAGAGGTCATTAAAAAGACAGGAAAGAAAGAAAAGACCAAAATGAATGTCAGGAGAGACTCTGAAAATATTTCTTGAATGTCGAGTAGCTAAAGCAAAAGGAAGAAATGATGACATGAAAGAACTGAACATTTCGGAGGGTGGCTCGAGAAGACAAAGTAAAGTATTATGACATGTGCAAAGAGTTGGAGATAGAAAACCAAAAGGGAAGAACACGCTCAGCATTTCTCAACCTGAAAGAATTGAAGAAAAAATTGAAGCCTCAAGTTGCAATAGTGAAGGATTCTATAGGGAAAATATTAAACGATGCAGGAAGCATCAAAAGAAGCTGGAAGGAATAAACAGAGTCACTATACCAAAAAGAATTGGCCAATGTTCAGCCATTTCAAGAGGTAGCATATGATCAGGAACTGATGGTACTGAAGGAAGAAGTCCAAGCTGCACTGAAGGCATTGACAAAAAACAAGGCTCTAGGAATTGAAGGCATATCAATTGAGATATTTCAACAAACAGAGGCAGTGCTGGAAGTGCTCACTCATCTATGCCAAAAAATGTGGAAGACAGCTACCTGGCCAACTGACTGGAAGAGTTCTATATTTATGACTATTCCCAAGAAAGATGATCCAACTGAATGTGGAAATTATTGAACAATGTGATCAATATCACATGCAAGTAAAAGTTTGCTGAAGATCGTTCAAAAGTGGCTGCAACATTATATTAACAGGGAACTGCCAGAACTTCAGGCCAGATTCAGAAGAGGACATGGAACCTGGGATATCACTGCTGATGTCAGATGGATCTTGGCCTAAAGCAGAGAATACCAGAAAGATGTTAACCAGTGTTTTACTGACTGTGCAAAAGCATTCAATTGTGTGGATTATAACAAATTATGGATAATATTGCAAAGAATAAGAATTCCAGAACACTCAATTGTGCTCATGAAGAACCTGTACATAGATCAAGAGGCAGTCATTCAGACAGAACAAAGGGGTACTTTGTGGTTTAAAGTCAGGAAAGGTGTGCATCAGGGTTGTATCCTTTTACCATACCTATTCAATCTGTATGCTGAACAAATAATCTGAGAAGCTGGACTATATGAAGAAGAACGGTGCAACAGGATTGGAGGAAGATTCATTAACAACCTGCCTTACGCAGATGACACAACCTTGCTTACTGAAAGTGAAGAGGACTTGAAGCACTTACTGATGAAGATCAAAGATCACAGCCTATAGTATGGATTACATCTCAACATAAAGAAAACAAACATCCTTACAACTGGACCAATAAGAAACATCACAATAAATGGAGAAAAGATTGAAATTGTCAAGGATTTCATTCTACTTGGATCCACAATCAACACTCATGGAAGCAGCAGTCAGGAAATCAAAAGATGCATTATATTGAGCAAATCTGCTGCAAACGACCCCTTTAAAGTGTTGAAAAACAAAGAAGTCACTTTGAAGACTAAGGTGTGCATGACCCAAGCCATGGTATTTTCAATCGCATCATATGCATACGAAAGCTGGACAATGAATAAGGAAGACTGAAGAAGAATTGACACCTTTGAATTGTAGTGTAGGGGAAGAATATTGAATATACCATGGACTGCTAAAAAAATGAACAGATCTGTCTTGGAAGAAGTACAACCAGAATGCTCCTTAGAAGCAAGGATGGAGAGACTATGTCTTACATACTTTGGACATGTTGTCAGGAGGTATCAGTCCCTGGAGAAGGACATCATGTTTGGTAAAGTACAGGGTCGGTGAAAAAGAGGAAGTCCCTCAATGAGATGAATTGACACAGTGGCTGCAACAATGGGCTCAAGCATAACAATTGTGAGGATGATGCAGGACTGGGCAGTGTTTCATTCTGTTGTACGTAGGGTCACTATGAGTCAGAACTGACTGGACAGCACCTTACAACAACAACTTGCCAGTAACACACACTGCCAGTGGGATAGTAGCTTCCCAATGAACACTACAGGTACAAAAAGTAAATGGTAGCTATATATACCACAGTTCCTTAAAGGGTTTAATATGTTTGATTGTGTGATCTTTTGCCCAGGATTGTGTTTACGGTTCCTTCCTCCTTCATTAAATTACTTATATGTTATGATCCTTATACACAAAGAGGAGGAGTCTACTATCAATT
This sequence comes from Dugong dugon, assembly GCA_030035585.1. Lineage (NCBI taxonomy): Eukaryota > Metazoa > Chordata > Mammalia > Sirenia > Dugongidae > Dugong > Dugong dugon. Next base: position 54,783,324 of record CM057480.1, read on the forward strand.
TTACTATTGTTTTTCTCAGAGTTCTGATATTTTTTATAAGATGTCTTGTGGTATTTGGTACTCATGTACCTAAACTATTTATGTATCTGAGAAATTTAATTAGAGAATGAGTGGGTTGGATAACCTATCTACTAGACTGTGAGCACCTGGAATTTTCTGGAACATTCTCAGTCAACTTTACGTCTCTATAGGCCTTGCTGCTTGTAGATACTTCATAAATGTTTGCTGAATGATTGAAAAAACATACTCACAATGACAGCATCAGCTACCATCATAGACAAAGAACATTCATTAAAAAAAAAGTCTGAAAAATGTGTCCATATGTAGTGAGGAGTTACCTATTTCTCTAAAATTGTACAGCTTAAAGAAAGACCATGTTTTCCAGAAGGAACTCAGCTGTCTAGGCTGATGTTGCATAGGTGATCAAGGGTTTTGGTGGGTCAACACTAATTTTAAGGACAGAAATCCATCCTGTTTTGCTCGTCAAAGTTGTTACGGATTAAACTGTGTCTCCCAAAAATATGTGTCAACTTGGCTAGGCCATGATTCCCAGTATTGTGTGGTTGTCCTCCACTTTGTGATCTGATGTAATTTTCCTATGTGTTGTAAATCCTGAACTCTATCATGTTAATGAGGTAGGATTAGAGGCAGTTACATTAATGAGGTAGGACACAATCTACAGGATTAGATTGTATATTGAGTCAATCTCTTTTGAGATATAAAACACAGAAGCAAGCAGAAAGGAGGGGGACACTCTCCCACCAAGAATGAAGAGCCAGGAGTGGAGCACGTCCTTTGGACCCAGGGTCCCTGCACTGAGAAACTCCTAGACCCAGGGGAAGGTTGCTGACAAGGGTCTTTCCCCAGAGCAGAGAGAGAGAGAAAGCCTTCCCCTGGGGCTGGTGCCCGAATGGACTTCTACCTCCTAGACTATGAGAGAATAAATTCCTCTTTCTTAAAGCCACCCACCTGTGGTATTTCTGTTACAGCAGCGCTGGCAAACTAAGACAGAAGTCTTGTCATGTCTGTAGCAGCAGCAGGAAATCAGAGCTCAACAGTTACTGTCATTTGTAGTCTTTTAGTCAGTTCTCAAAACATCTAAGTATTTTAACTTATATTTTCTCACTAAAAATCAAAGTACAAGAAAAATATTCTGAGGATAACTTTGTTTGCTTTTTTGAGTTTTGTTAAAATACGTGTGTAAATTTAGACACCTATGAATATATAAAAATTACCTATAAACATATATGGTTTATGTGTATGTATATATGTATTATTACATATGTATATATGTATATAACCTTTGAATGGAAAACATCATTTCTTATGGAAACATTGACAGACCTGTGGTACTTCTGCCAGTTCTAGAATATACTGCTACTCCTCCTTGGAGTCATTCCAGCCTTGTGGCAAATATACCCTTATAAGATATTTTTGGATTTACCCTTGTTTCAAAAGGGAGGATGTGTTTTCAGACTGGCCTTCAAATTGAACAAATTGAATATCAAAACATACTACTCTGTATATTTATTGAACAGTACAGCTTTTTTTTTTTTTTTTCCCCTTCCCAGATTAAAGGACACTTCCATAACATGCTTAGCTTGGCAATTTACATAAACGTTTTACGTTTTTTTGTTTGTTTTATTTTTGTTTTTAAAATAAGAAGTTGCATTTCACAGGGTGTCTAATACAGCATATTAAGAAAGTATGAAATTAGCAATTTCTCAGAGGCTGTGCACTCAAATATAGGCTGGTAAGCCAGAAAAAAGTCAGTTTGCCACAGAGAGAAATCAAGTAGAAGAAAATTTATATAACTCTGTATTATTATTATTATTATTATTATTTTTAATTTTGGGAGGGAGCATCAAGGATCAATCAACTGTAGAAAGAATATTTGGAGACCTGACACAAGAAGAATGTTCCTGAAGTATTATTCTATTACACATACCTGCTATTTCTTAGAATATTCCTCAGGTGCCTCATAGAAAGGACTTAGAGATGATTGTGATGGCAGGTTAACTGCCCTGGGGCTGGCCAACTCCCAGCTACCATATGCATAAAATATAAATTTAAATGATAGTTTCTGGATTGTGGTTAAAAGAAATTGGACACATGGATCTTCCCTGAGTTTATTATCATTATCACAAACATGAGTTTATCAAATAATTTCGGGAAAATGTTTATAACCTGACACTTTCCCAGTATTATAGATCAATACTCTTCGATTCTTTCCAGAAGTGGAACATCACAATGTGATGGATCAAGACCAAGGTATTGTCTCTGACAGGCCCACATAGCCCTTGCTTTTCATCTTTCACAGCAGTAATACCATTCCAAAAAAATCCAGTGCCTTCGAGTAGATTCCAACTCATAGTGACCTGATAGGACAGAGTAAAACTGCCCCATAGGGTTTCCAAGGAGCAGCTGGTGGATTTGAACCACCAACTTTTTGGTTAGCAGCCAAGCTCTGTTAACTGCACCACCAGGGCTCCAGAAATACAATTAGCACTTCATAAAAAAACTTCCTATATTCAGATCCCTGGGAAATAAAGAGTATTGGTAAAAATAAGACAAAGAGTCAAGCTACGTGGTTTTAACACAAATGTAGTTTTATTTTATTAAAACTTTATGTTGGTAACTGAGAAATAATTTGTACAAACAGGAAAAAATAAATCAAAGGAAAATGTTCATATTTGCAATAGACTCCTATAATCAAGGAACATTATATAAAATACTAACTCCAACAACTATTTCCAACTTCCACTTCTATTGTTGTTGTTAGGTGCCATCAAGTCGATTCCAACTCATAGTGACCTTATGTACAACAGAACAAAACACAGCCCAGGCCTGTGCCATCTTCACAATCATTCCTATACTTGAGACCATCGTGGCAGCCACTGTGTCAATCCATCTTGTGGAAAGTCTTCCTCTTTTTCACTGACCCTCTACTTTACCAAGCATGATGTTCTTCTCCAGGGATTGGTCCCTCCTGATAACATGTCCAAAGTACCTGAAACAAAGTCTCACCATCCTCACTTCTAAGAAGTATTCTGGCTGTACTTCTTCCAAGACAAATTTGTTCATTATTCTGGTAGTCCATGGTATATTCAGTATTCTTCGCCAACAGTATAATTCAAAGGCATCAGTTCTTCTTCAGTTATCCTTATTTGTTGTCCACTTTTGCATGCATATGAGGCGACTGAAAATAGCATAGTTGAGTCAGGTGCTCCTAAGTCTCAAGCTAACATTTTTGCTCTTTTAACACTTTAAAGAGGCCTTTTGCAGCACATTTTCCCAATGCAGTACATCATTTGATGTCTTCACTGTTGCTTCCATGGATGTTGATTGTGGATCCGAATAAAATGAAATCCTTTACTATTTCAATCTTTTTGCTGGTTATCATGATCTTGCTTATTGATCCAGTTGTGAAGATTTTTTTTTCTTTATATTAAGGTGTAATCAATGCTGAAGGCTGTAATCTTTCATCTTCATCTGTAAATGCTTCAAGTCCTCTTCAATTTCAGCAAGCAAAGTTGTGCCATCTGCATTTTGCAGGTTGTTAATGAGTCTTCCACCAATTCTGATGCTACATTCTTCTTCATACAGTCCAGCTTCTCTGATTATTTGCTCAGCATACAGATTGAATAAGTATGGTGAAAGATTACAATTCAGGCACACTTTTCCTGTGGTATCCCCTTGTTCTGTTCCAATGACTGCCTCTTGGTCTACATACAGGTTCCACATGAGCACAGTTAAGTGTTCTGGAATTCCCATTCTTCGCAAGGTTATTCATAATCTGTTATGATCCACACAGTCGAATGTCTTTGCATAGTCAATAAAACACAGGTAAACATCTTTCTAGTATTCTCTGGTTTAAGCCAACATTAATCTGACATCAGAAATGATATCTCTCATTCCATGTCCTCTTCTGTATCTGGACTGAATTTCTGGCAGTTCCCTGTTGATGTACCACTGCAAGCATTTTTTAATTATCTTAAAAAATATATTACTTGAATGTAATGTTAAGGATGTTGTTTGATAATTTCCACATTCTGTTGGATCACTTTTTCTTTGGAATAAGCATGTATATGAATCTCTTCTAGTCATCTGGCCAGGTAGCTGTCTTCCAAATTTCTTGGCATAGCTTCCAAGAGTTGCATCTGTTTGTTGAAACATCTCAATGGATATTCTGTCAATTCCTGGAAGCCTGGTTTTTACCAATGCCTTCAGTGCAGCTTGGCCATCTTCCTTCAATACCATAGGTTCTTGATCATATGTTACCTCCTGAGATGGCTGAATGTTGGTCAATTCTTTTTGGCACAGTAACTCTGTGTATTCCTTCCATCTTCTTTTGACACTTCCTGCATCATTCAATATTTTTTCTATACTCCATTGCCATTGAATCAATTCCAACTTACAGTGACCCTATAGGACAGAGTAGAACGGCCCCATAGAGTTTCCATAGAACCATTCAATATTGCAACTTGAGGCTTCAATTTTTTCTTCAGTTCTTACAGCTTGAGAAATGCTGAGTGTGTTCTTTCCTTTTGGTGTTCTGACTCCAGGTCTTTTCCTATTTCATTATAATACTCTGTCTTCTTGAACTGCCCTTTGAAATTTTCTGTTTAGCTCTTTTACTTCATCATTTCTTCTGTTACCTTTAGCTACTCTGCATTCAAGTGCAAGTTTCAGAGTCTCTTCTGATGTCCATTTTGGTCTTTTCTTTCTTTCCTGTATTTTTAATGATCTTTTGCTCTCTTCATGTGTAATGTCCATGATGTCATCCCACAACTTATCTGGTCTTCGGTCATTAGCGTTCAATGCATCAAATCTATTATTCAAGTGGGATATATTCAAGGTACTTTGACTTTCTTGGACTTGTTTTAATTTTCTTCAGCTTCAACTTGAACTTGCATATGAACAATTGATGGTCTGTTCTGCGGTCGTCCCCTGGTCTTGTTCTGACTGATGATATTGAGCTTCTCCATAGTTTCTTTCCACAGATGTAGTTGATTCGATTCTTATGTATTACTTTCAGCAAGGTTCACATGTAAAATTGCTGCTTATGTTGTTGAAAAAAGGTATTTCCAATGAATAGATCATTGGTCTTGCAAAATTCTGTCATACGATCTTGGATGCCATTTCTATCACTAAGGCCATATTTTTGAACTACTGATCCTTCTTTGTTTCCAACTTTCACATTCTAATTACCAGTAATTATTAATCCATCCTGATTGCATGTCTGACCAATTTCAGACTATAGAAGTTGGTAAAAATCTTCAATTTCCTTATCTTTGGCATTAGTGGTTTGTGCATAAATTTGAATAACAGTTGAATTAACTGGTCTTCCTTGTAGCCACATGGATATTATTCTATCACTGACAGCACTGTATTTCCAGATAGATCTTGAAGTGTTCTTTTTGACTATAAATGCAATGCCTTTCTTCTTCAATTTGTCATTCCCAGCATAGTAGACTTATGATGGTCCAATTCCAAATGGCCAATACCAGCCCATTTCAGCTTATTAATGCCTAGGATGTTGATCTTCAAGCTTTACATTTCATTTTTGACAACTTCCATTTTTTCCTTGATTCATACTTCATACATTCCACACTCTGATTATTAGTGGATATTTGCTGCTGTTTCTTCTCAAAATGAGTCATGCCATAATATCAGGTGAAGGTTCTGAAAACTTTACTCCATCCACGTCATTAAGACTGACTTTGCCTTGAGGAGGCAGCTCTTCCCCAGTTGTCTCCTGAGTGCCTTCCAACCTGAGGAGCTCATCTTCTAGCAGTATATCAGACAATGTTCCGTTGTTATCCACAAGGTTTTTACTGGCCAGTTTTTTCAGAAGTAGATCGCCGGGAAAGTTCCCTCTTCCCAGTCTGTCTTAGTCTGGAAGCTCAGCTAAAATCCGTCCACCACAAATGACCCTGCCAGTGTTTGAAATACTGTTGGCATAGCTTCCAGCATCACAGCAACATGCAAGCCAACACAGTACGACAAACAGACAGATGAGTAGTGGTTTCAGTTCTATACCAAACGCTGAATGATCTGATTTCTTTTTTCCATATAATCAATGTTGCTGGGGTTTCACTTTGAAAGTGTATTACCTCTGTTGTACTTTATAATTAAGGAACAAAAGGCACATTTATAGATACGTACATTGACATGCATCCTTTACTATGTCCATGTGGCCAGTTTCTTAAGCTGTCCAAACTAAGCAGAGTATAAACATGAGATAGTTTTATGTTTGTCCAATGACAATAATCAGTAATGTTCTCTGGAATGTCATTTTCACATACAAGGAAAAATGGACAAATTTAATAATTTTTAATTGAAAATCCAGTTCAGTTTAAAACTTGAATTTTAAACTCAAGGTAAATCACATTTCTTTTCCTAAACTATATATTCAGGCTTGATCTAGAACTCTTGACAGTTTACAGTGGAGGGGGATATGAGGTGTATGATACACATCAAATGTACAATTTTGTACATTTTGACATGTATATACATAAAATCATCACCACAGTCAAGAATATGAATATATTCTTCATCCCAAAATACTTCCTAGTGTCCCTATGTAATCCCTGCCTCCTGTCCTTCTCCAACCTCTCCACCTTTCCTATTCCCAGGCAATCACTGTTACTATGGTGAATTACATTGATGTATTTTTGAATATTAAATTAATCATCTATTTCAGGATAAACCATTCGATTGCTTGTATGTTCAGAAAATAACATTGGGTTTGAGAAATTAGGAAAAATTAGTGATAAAAAAATAGCAAGAGGAAAACAAATGCACAAAGTGTTATGGATTGAATTGTGTCCCCTAAAAACTAATATTAGAGTCCTAACCTCTCTATCTGTAAATATAAGCATGTTTGGAAATAGAGGTTTTCTTTTATGAGGTCATACCAGGATAGTGTTGGTCCTAAACATAATATGAGTTGTGTCTTATAAAAAGAGAATAGACATAAACACACAGAGGAGACAGAAGCCACATGAAGATACATCTACAAGCAGCCAAGGAATGTCAAGCAACACTGGGGGTACAGAAGCAGAAAGAGACAAGGATCTCCTAGAGCACACAGAGAGGGAGAGAGAGTGCCTAGTCCTGCCAATTTCTTGAATTTAGACTCTAAGCCTCCAAAACTGTGAAACAATAAATTCTCGTGTTTTAAAGTTACACACTTGTGGTATTATTTGTTACAGTAGCCCTAAATAACTAAGACATAGGGCAATTATTATTTCTAGGAAAAACAGAAAGATTTTTTTTTAAACAAATAAATACTACCATAGTGTATTACTTGTCTCTGGACTGAACAGAACTCCTATTATTCTTTGTATTATTCATTAAATCACTGAAAATTGATATAAACAAATAGAGTAATATAAAAATATTGGAAAATGCAATCATTGAAAATAGAATGATGGGACAGAATAATAGCATCAAATATTTCATATTAGGAATACAATAATGTCTAAATTTGATAAATCAACATATAGCAGAATAAACATGTACAAATATGAAATTATTCTGATTGAATTCTTCTGCAAGTAACCATGGATTAAACAAGTATAGTTTTGTATTTTGCTCATGTCTTAGTTTCCTAGGGCTTCTGTAACAAAATACCACAAAGTGGGTGGCTTTAAAGAACAGAAATTTATTGTCTCACAGTTCTGGAACCTGGAAGTCCAAATCAGGGTATCGGCCGTGTTGATTCCTTTTCTTATCTCTGAGACATTCCAAGCTTGTCTCCTAGCTTCCGGTGGTGTTGTTAGATGCAGTTGAGTCAGTTCTGACTCATAGCGACCCCATGTATAAGATCTGCAGCAGCATCGCAATCGTTGCTGTGTTTGAGCCCATTGTTGCAGCCACTGTGTCACTCTACCTCATTGAGGGTCTTCTTTTTCACTGAACAGCAGTCTTTGGCTTGTAGCTGCATCTGCCTCTGTCATCAGATGGCTGATCTTTTTCTATCTAACCCTCCATGTCTGTTTTCCTCTTTTAGAAGACATCACTTAGATGGGATTAGGACCCACCCTACCCTGGCATGACCTAACGTTAACTGATAACATTTTCAAAGAAAGATCCTATTCCCAAGTAAGGTCACATTCACAGGTACAGGGGTTAGGACTTCAACATAACTTTTCAGGAAACACAATTCAATCCATAACAGCTCATACAACCAGAAATCCAGAGCCAGTCAGTTCATACCTGGACAGTGGATCAAGAATGCAAGAGCCAAGACTTCTGTGATTCTCTGACTTTTCTCTCAGGCAACTCACAAAGTGGCTATTGCAGCTTCAACCATCAGACCACCAGGCTGGAGGAAGAAGGAAGGATGAAAGGCAAAAAGGTGTGTACCAAACAAACTTTAAAATCAATTGTCCTGACGTTGAGATGGCCATCCTCGTTTACAAGGCACAGGGTATATTGTAGTGTTTTAGCTGGATATATTGTCAACTTCAAAAAAAAAAAAAGAGAGAAGAAGAATAGATACTGTATAGGCAAATTGCAGTCTCTGCCACAGAAGATAAATAAAAAACAGCCAAAATAGTTGAAGCTTATATGGAACTGGATCTCTAGAGTGATAACGGGGTAACAGAAGGCTGTGGTTTTTGTTGTAATCTTTATAATCATCTGGCTTTTTAAACTGTAAGTATGTATTATTATGAAAAAAATATTAAAGAACAGAATTATGCTTAATATTTATAGTAAAGCATTCACGACAAGTGAAGAATAAATAACACTATAGCATGGTATACAAAGTAAAGTTCTCATGAAACTCCAAGTAGAAAAAAAAGAGTGGGAAAATTGAGGCAACATAAAACACATTAAAAAAAAAAAAATCAACTAACCAAACCCTTTGCTGACTAGTTGATTCCGACTCATAGTGACCCTATAGGACAGAGTAGAACTGCCCCATAGAGTTTCCAGGGAGCACCTGGTGGATTTGAACTGCCAGATTTTTGGTTAGCAGCTGTAGCTCTTAACCACTACACAACCAGGGTTTCAATAAAACACATAGGTAGCCTGAATTTAAAAGAACGTAAGTCTCAGTGGTCTATATCCTACTGTACTTGCAAACAGCAACTTGATTTCCACAAAATATGATCTAGTACATTACATAATGTTTCTAAATTGGGTATTAGTTTGCAATTTTGTTAGTACTTAATTTATACATTTGGTTTGCTTTTAAGTGTTATGAGAACCATAAACGTAAGTTTCATCTTTGTGCATTTCTAACATGGTAAAAAAATAATTTAAATCAACACTGAAGTTCCATACATATAGATTTCCTTAAAAACAAACCTATATATTATTTGAGTTTGGTAATTTTTGTTCTATAATTACTGTCTTTATGGAAGACAGTTACTTCTTACGTTATTCAATATATTCTTTCTATCCATGTTGTTTTATATTCATAATCATTGTCTCTCATATTTAAAGATAATTACTCATTGCTGTTGGGTCGATTCCAACTCATAGGGACCCTATAGGAATGAGTAGAACTGTCCCATAGGGTTTCCAAAGAGCAGCTGGTGGATTCGAACCACCGACCTTTTGGTTAGCAGCCAAATGCTTAACCACTGAGGCACCAGGGCCCCTAAAAGATAATTAGAATGGGAAAAGTGTGTCTAAAGACAGATCTAATCTTCGTAGTTGTGTCTTCTTGAGCAAAGTACTTAATGTCCCTGAATTTAGGTTCCTCATTTAGAAGTTGGGCATGGCTATATCTGCCTAAATACTTGTGGCGATTAAAACACCAAGTGCAATACTCTGCACATAGTGGGGGCTTGATAAATACATTTTAGTTCACAAAAGAGAGCATTATTAACATGAAGGGTCTACTATGAAATCCATTTTTCAAGATGAAAAGTTTGTAACCCTTTGGTCAATATGAAAATGGGGTGTTCTCAAATGCATTTACGTCTTTTCATCTCAGTGGGAATCAATGTCAACTTGAACTGGTTACCTCTAGTTTTCCTCTTCAATAGTTCTTGGATCTGTTAAATTGTAACTCTTTTCATTTTGCTCTGTCCTTTAAAAATCAATATAAAAGTATTTCACTCTGTCTTATTAAATCAGAAACTTACTAGCTATGAGACACCAAAGTTGACCTAGAAACAAACTGTTCTAAAATTGTATTATCTTTTGTTTTATGTAGACCCCAGGAAAATGCCATAGATGACATAACACATTAAAAGGGAACAGCAGTAGAGAGGAGCTAAGAGAAAGTCTGAGCTATTCTTCCTAGGAAGCAGAAAGTATAAGTTGAAAGTCCAAATTGTCCAGGAAATTTTGACCACGGGGAGGCTTGTCCTCATAAATACCTCACCCTCAGAATCATCATTGCTACCCTCTAGACAATCACTCAGTATCTCTGTACAGCATTTTTACAATTTACAAAGCATTGTCACATACATAAAGGATCCCTGTGAAGAGGTCATCTGTCAGTTTACAGAAGGTTGTACAATTGGGAGAATGTGGCACCAAGACTTAAACCCATCCTTCCACTCCACAGCAAGCCTGCATATCCTGCAGAGTGAAAGATGATGGAGAGTCACTGAACCTACTAGGCTGATGAGGTCAAATTCTGCAGGTTAGAGTATGTGTAGGATATGAACCCCAGCAATGGATGCAAAGGAAAAGTGAGTCCAGCAAAGAATAAAAAGCACTGATATTTTCCATCAGATGGATTCCTAGGCAATGAGCATTTTCTTATTCTTTCAAAAAGGAGAAAAAACTAAAAATCTGACTTTCCCAGTTGCTTCTGACACATTTTGATGAGCAGTGCATGTGAAGGAGTCAGGACAGGTGCCTTTGTGTGGACCACGTGGGGCTCTGGTTTCTAAGCCCAGAAGCCTACAGAAAGGTTATCTCCAGACCAAGGTTGAGAGGTCCCTAAGGGACAGAGCTACATAACATATGCTCAGACATAGCAACAGAGAAAAATCAGAATGGGCTAAGAGAAAAGGACCAAGTGCTTTCTTTGAAGCAGAAAAAAAATGACTATGTGCCTTAACGGAGTAGAAATTAAGTTCGTGCGCAAGTGTGGAAGTGTTGGGGCCTGCCGTGAGGACTCGTTTGCTTATTAACAAGGAAGGAGCAGTAATGGGTACATCCAGTAAACAATAGTTTAAAAAAACTGTATGGCCCATGAAAATACTGTCTAGACAGTTTAAATGTATCCTCTATGTCAAATTTTGCAAAGTGCGATTTTTCCCTGCTTTGGAATAAAACAACACACATAAAGGTGTTAAATACAACTAAAATATGATTCCATGAATAAAACTTGGGTCTGTATTCAAACACTGACTCAGCTACTACAAAGTGACGCAAAAACTGCTGAATTTCTGGTTAACCAGTTGGAAATATCACTTCCCATAAGGGAAACCTGTTATGCTAGACAAATTATGATGGGAAAAATTACATCTTAATCAAATACAGCTAATTGTTTCATAGTCTAGCTGTGTGTCAGTTATCAATGTATTGCCTTTCAGCTATATCCTTCCCTATATGACCTGTGATAAACAAAGGAATTCTTTTAAGCCTTCTTCTTTAAAGTGAGCATGATGTTAAGCTTTCTAGGTGGAGGATGTTGAAGGTACTTTCCGGGAACAAGTTTCTAGCACTTGCCAGGGTTAGCACTGTGGGTGTGAGAACATCTGGTGGAACCTGTCCCAGCCACAGGCCTAAAACATAGTTCCTCTGCAACCTTGAAACCTCAGCCTGGCGATAACATTTCTGCAGCCCTCTGAATATGAGAAGCAGAGTCCCACATGGCCACAGGAAGCTACCTGTCCTGATTCTCTCAGCAAGCCCCCACTTCTGTGGCCTGAATGCAGCTACCTGTGGCCTGGAGGGTCACACACATAAAGTCCACAACTGCATGGAGCCTGTATGCTCACAAGTCCCTCTACCCCGCTGGTACCAGACTCCCACAGCACACCTACACCACCAGCTGCTGATTGCCTGCTCCCCATCCTGTACGCTGGATGGTGACCTCTTGCTAACCCAGCAACACCAGATCAGCTCCAGACTGGCCAGACCAGACTCAGTTATCTGGTGGCCAAACCACACCTTCTCCAACAGGGTCTAAACACCTTCAAAGTTGGTCTTTCCTTAGGTACCTTCCCTTAGCCCTAGGGTACCATATAGAGTTTTTTATATACTAAAGTCTCTCTTTTATCATTGTTAATGTTTAACCTACTATGTGCTTTCTATCTCCTGATCGGACCCAAACAACTGCAGCTTGAAGTAAAAAACAAAACAAAACTGAAATCAACAAATATGCATTAATTTATTAAGTGCTATATGCCAAACAATATGTTAAACAACTGAAATATTTTATGTCATTTAATCCTCAAACTAATTCAGTAAAGTAAAATATCTGAAGTACTAAGAGATTAAATAACTTGCCCAGGATCGTGTAGCTGAGAAAGATCATAAACAGAATTCAGACCGTTGTTCATTTGAATACAAAATCTTAACTTGTAAGTTAAATATTTATTACAGCATATATTTATTAAGTTATATATTTATCTTTTTATATATTTACATATACCCACATATCAATCCCATCATGCGACTCTCAGTTTGTCGTACTACAATGCCCTGCCTATTCTTGTGATTCTGGAAGCAATGCAGTCATTATTCCAAATACCAGCAGGGCTTCCCATGGTGGATAGGTTTCAGTGGAGCTTCCAGACTAAGACAGACTAGGAAGAAGGACCTGGTAGTCTACTTCTGAAAAAGTTGGCCAGTAAAAACTTTATGAATAGCAGGGGAACACTCACTGTCTGATATAGTGTCAGAAGATAAGTCCCTCAGGTTGGAAGGCACTCAAAATATGACCGGGGAACAGCTGCCTCCTCAAGGTAAAGTAGACTTTAATGGATGAGCTAAAGCTTTTGGGACCTTCATTTGCTGATATGGCACCACTCAAAAGGAGAAGAAACAGCTTCAAACATTCATTAATAATCAGAATATGGAATATACGAAGTGAATTTAGGAAAATTGGAAATGGTCAAAAATGAAATGGAGTGCATAAAGATCGATATCCTAGGCATTAGTGAGCTGAAATGAACTGATACTGACCATTTTGAATCAGACAATCATATAGCCTAGTATGCCGGAAATAACAAGTTGAAGAGAAATGGCGTTGCATTAATTGTCAGGAAGAACATCCCAAGATATATCCTGAAGTACAATGCTGTCAGTGATAGGATGACAATATCTATACACCTTCAAGGAACACAAGTTAAAATGACTATCATTCAAATTTACGCACCAACCACTAAGGCCAAAGATGAAGAAATCGAAGATTTTTACCAACTTCTGCAGTCTGAAATTGATCAAAAATGCAATCAAGATGTACTGATAATTACTCGTGATTGGAATGTGAAAGTTGGAAAAAAAGAAGGATCGGTAGTTGTAAAATATGGCCTTGAGATAGAAACGATGCAGAAGGTCTATGATACAATTCTGCAAGATCAATGACTTATTCATTGCAAATATCTTTAGCAACAACACAAAGGGCAACTCTATACGTGGACCTCACAGGAATCAAATCGACCGCATCTGTGGAAACAGATGGTGGAGAAGCTCAATATCATTAGTCAGAACAAGGGCAAGGCCAACTGCAGAACAAACCATCAGTTGCTCATATACAAGTTCAAATCAAAGATTAAGAAAATCAAAACAAGTCGACAAGAGCCAAAGGACAACCTTGAGTATATCCCACCTGAATTTAGAGACCATCTCAAGAATAGATTTGACACATTAAATACTAATAACTGAAGACCAGATGAGTTGTGGGATGACATCAGGGATATCATACATGAATAAAGAAAAATATCATTAAAAAGACAGGAAAGAAAGAAAAGACAGAAATGGATGTCAGAGGCGACTCTGGAACTTGCTCTTGAACATAGGGTAGCTAAAGCAAATGGAAGAAATGATGAATTAAAAGAACTGAATAGAAGATTTCGAAGGGTGGCTGGGGAAGACAAAGTAAACTATCATAATGAAATGTACAAAGACCCTAAGTTAGAAAACCAAAAGGAAAGTATACACTCAGTATTTCTCAAGCTGAAAGAATTGAAGAAAACATTCAAGCCTCTAATTGCAATATTGAAGGATTTTATGGGCAAAACATTGAATGATGCAGGAAGCATCAAAAGAAGATGGAAGGAATACCCAGAGTCACTGTACCAAAAAGAACTGATCTACTTTCAACCATTTAAGAAGGTAGAATATGATAAAGAACCAACAGTACTGAAGGAGCAGTCCAAGCTGCACAGACGGCATTGACAAAAAACAAGGCTTCAGGAACTGACGGAACACCAATTAAGATGTTTCAACAAAAGATGCATTACTGGAAGCACTCACTCGTCTATGCCAAGAAACATGGAAGACAGCTACAGACTGGAAAAGATCCATATTTGTGCCCATTCCAAAGACAGCTGATCCAGCAGAATGTGGAAATTATTGAACAATATTATTAATATTACATGGAAGTAAAATTTTGATAAAGACAATTCAAAAATGGTTGCAGCAGTACATCCACAGAGAACCCCTGAAATTTAAGCCCGATTCAGAAGAAGACATGGAATGAGGGATATTATTTCTGATTTCAAATCAATCTTTGTTGAAAGCAGAGAATACCAGAATGATGTTTACCTGTGTTTTAATGACTTTGCAAAGACATTTGACTGTGTGAATCATAACAAATTATGGATAATATTGCTAAGAATGGGAATTTCAGAACACTTAATTGTGCTCATGAGAAACCTGTACGTAGACCAAGAGGCAGTCATTCAAACAGAACAAAGGGATGCTGCCTGGTTTAAAGTCAGGGACGGTATGCATCAGGGTTGTATCCTTTTACCATACTTACTCATTCTGTATGCTGAGTAAATAATCCAAGAAGCTGGACTGCATGAAGAAGAACACAGCATCAGAACTGGAGAAAGAATCATTAACAACCTACGATATGCAGATGACACAACCTTGCTTGCTGAAAGAGAAGAGGACTTAAAGCACTCACTAATGAAGATCAAAGACTACAGCCTTCAGTACAAATTACATCTCAACATAAAGAAAATGAAAATCCTCACAAATGGTCTAATAAGCAACATCATGATAATGAAAAAAAAAATTGAAATTGTCAAGGATTTAATTTTACTTGTATCCACAATCAACGCCCATGGAAGTAGCAGTCAAGAAATCAGACAACGTATTGCATTGGGCAAATCTGTTGCAAAAAACCTCTTTGAAGTGTTGAAAAGCAAAGATACCACTTTGAGGACTAAGGGGCACCTGACCCAAGCTGTGATATTTTCAATCTCCTCCTATGCATGTGAAAGCTGGACAATGAATAAGGAAGACTGAAGAAGAGTTGATGCTCTTGGATTACGGTGTTGAGGAAGAACACGGAATATACCATGGACTTCCAGAAGAACAATCAAGTCTGTCTTTGAAAAGTACAGCCAGAGTACTCCTTGGAAGGAAGGATGGCAACACTTCTTCTCATGTACTTTGGACATATTATCAAGAGGGACCAGTCCCTGGAGAAGGACATCATGTTTGGTATGATAGAGGGTCAGCAAAAAAGAGGAAGACCCTCAACAAGATGGATTGACACAGTGGCTGCCAACAATGGGCTCAAACATAGCAAGGATTATGAGAATGTGGCAGGACCCGGCAGTGTTTTGCTCTGTTGTAAGTAGGGTTGCTATGAGACCCAATGACACCTTAGAATGAAAACATTATAAATCTATCTAAATAGTATCTGTCCAGCAGAAAATGAGTTGTGTTGATACAAGCAATATCTGGTAAATAAAATGATCAAAGCTTGGTGGTTGATTAGGTGGAGTAATTAGATGTTGATAGGGATGGAAGGTGAACTGGATTATAAATGTGCTGTAACATTTGGATGACTTTGGTACTGCTACTGAATCACTCTGGTTTCACAGCAAAGGCATAGCAGGAAAAAAAAGTGGAATTTAGAGCAAATTAGTCTTGACATGATAGATATAGAGCATTGACTGGAAGTGGGAGAGTCATAGTCAGGATAATCCAAAGATTTGTTGCAGAAATTGAGATAGGAGCTGCTGAGGGTACAGCATAGAGTAGCAGTAGTTGGAATCCAGGAAATCCAGGTGATAGATTCATCTGAAAGGGGACATCTCTAGAATCTGGTTTCAGCCTGGAAAGGAGAAGAAAAATGGATGAATCTGAAGACTGGGAAAATGTTATGAGAAAACTTCTGGAACATGAGACCTCAGGCAATATCATGCAACAATCATTTCCTTCTCAAGGGAAGCGTATGAGATTAACAGTAAGCTTACGGTCTTACTGACCATTCATAAACCCGTGTAAAAGAAGGGTGTTATTTGATATCTCTGTGGGTCCACAGAGCCCTGGTTGGCACGGTGGTTAAGAGCTACAGCTGTTAACTAAAAGGTCAGCCATTCAAATCCACCAGCCTCTCCTTGGAAGCCCCATGGGGCCGCTCTACTCTGTCCTATAGGGTCACTATGAGTCAGAATCAACTTGATGGCAACAGGTCTGGTTTTTCTCATTTGTTTGTTTAAGCATACGACATTTTTAGGGAACTTGAACTTAAGTGAGGGACCCTCTATAGGAAAGTTACTGAATTACCCAGAAGACTACAGCTGGAAGGCAACACACAGTTATTCTAGTTTAAGTCCCTCGTTTTATAGACAGAAAACTGAACCACTGGGAGGCACTTGTTACCTGTGTTGCTTTGGTACTTTTCCAAAATAACAGAGATAGTTATTTGCAGATCTGAGAACAGAATTCAGGACTTCAGTTTCAGTTCTAGGAAGGCACGTTCATTCTCTTTTTAGTTAGTTTGCTTATTTATCAAAATACGTTATTTATTTTTGAATCGGTTATACATGCACATCACACAAAATTCAAAAGGTGCAAAATGGTTCACAGTGAAAAATGAGTTTCTCTTCACCCTTGACTGCCAGCCGTCCAGTCCCCTTCTGCAGACATAACCACTGTTTTATTGGTTTCTCATGAATCCTACAAGAGAGTCTAAACACATTAAGTAGCATATCAAATGTTTTTGCATACCTCACATGGCATTCTGCCCTTTGCTTTTGGTTTTTTGTTTTTAACTTAACAAAAAGTCTTGGAGATTTTCTCCTTATTGGAACATATAAAGCAGCTTAGCTGTTCCCTGTATGCATGCTAGCAGGACAATTTTCTTAACTAATCTTCTTCTGGAAAGAATATTCCTATATATAAATCATTTTAAAACATGTTAGCATTTTGATAATATATATGATATATATTAAAGATATAATATAGAAGTGCAATCGCTGGGTCAATTATTTGCATTTCTAACTGCAATAGATATTGCCAAATTGCTTTCAATAGTGGTTGTAACAATTTACTTTTCCATGAATTACAGAAAGTGTCTCTTTTCCCACATCCTTGCTGTCATAGTTTGTATTCAAAGATTTTGGTCTTTGCTATTCTAATAGTTTGTTAAATGCCATCAAGTTATAATTTTGATTTGCAGTTATTTCACTGGGAGAATTTGAACATCCATTCAAATGTTTAAAAGATATTTGTATTTCCTTTGTTATGAATTATCAGAACATATCACTTGTCCATTTTTTTCTTAAATATGTATAGGACATGTCTATAAATTAAGGAAATGAGCACTTTTTTGGTGTGCAGAATTTTTTTATGTAATCAAACTCTAGTATCTTTTAAAATCAGTGTTCCTAGGCTTCCAAGGGTAATGTTAGAATCAAATTTTCTTAGGTGCCCCCCTGCCAAAGAATGAACCAAAGCAGAGTATTTATTGGGCAGAATCTCATCAGAGTCAGGAATGAGTCAAGTGATGATGTTTTGAGGAAACCAGTGACATATAGGGAGTAAGGCCATTACTCTCCTATCACCAGAATTCTCTTGCCTAGGAAGAAAGTTCTGTCTTGCTCAGTTCCTACCAATGAACTGGTTGGAAAATACCTGTTCCTAAGGTGAGGACTTACGGGATCCATGTTACAAAGAAATTGCCGAGAGCACAAGCTCTGTAGCTGGGCTGTTTGAATTAAAATTCCAGCTCTGTCCCTTACTAGTTGGGCAACCTTGGGCAAGTTACTTATCGACCCTGTGCCTTGGTTTCCCTGTTTGCAATACGGGTGTTATAATAGCCCTACCTCACAAGCCTATTTGAACTTTCAGTTAACACTTGTATTGTGCTAAGAAGAGTGTCTGACACATGTAAAGTGCTCTCATGAGTTTCATTCCTTTGCACATAAAATTCCTCAAGACAGAAATTCCATGGTCCACCTGAAAAAATCCTATTCATGACTCAAGACACAATTTCAAAGTTACTGCTCTATGAAGACTTCCTCAGTTCCCTAACAGAGTGTGCTTCCCCGACCTCTGGCTCCCCATAGCACTTGGTTCCTGCTCCTATTACAGTATTTACCACACTGTATTATCATTATATATCATTGTGATATTCTCCACTAAACTATGAGCTGCTCAAGCAAAGGGGCTGTATCTTATTTGCACGTTTTGTGTTTTGCTTTTAAATCACCGGGTACTCACGCACTGTCTGTGATACAGTTGGCATTTGATAATTTTGGTTATGTTAGTGAATGACTGAAGACACAAAGTAATGAACAAAACATTCACATTAAATTAAGATCAGCACAGCATTATGGACACATACATGTCTAATAAACAATTTTCTAAAATTGGGAGGAAAGTTCATTTATTTTCCTCTAGTTGCAAATATATACTTCATCATTTAATATGGAAATTTAACTAAAGATTTTATTCTGATTTCACCAGTGTTTCCACTAATGTCTTTTCTTCTTTTCCAGGATCCAATCCAGGACACCACATTGCATTTCGTTGGCATGTCTCCTTAGTCTCCTCTTCTAACCTGGGACGGTTCCTTGTTTTTCATGACCTTGGCACTTTTGAAGCGTAGTTGCATTTTGTATTTTGTTGTATGTCATTCAATTGGGCTTTGATGTTTTTCTCATCATTATACTGAAGTTACAGGTTTTCTGAAAGAACGGCACAGAGTGAAATGCTCTTCTCATCTCATCATATTGTATAACCGTAACCACAGTATAGAAATAACCCTAGTTAGAAACTTGTTGAAAACAGTATGGAAAGGAAACAATAATCATTTTAGACTTGAGAAACCTGGCAGACACCACCTTAGCCAAGTGATAATAGTTAAGGTCTCCAGAAATAAGTCAAGTTACTATCAGGTACCCTCTGACAGGAGATGAGAAGAGCATTTCACCTCTGTGGCATCCTTCAAAAAAACCCATAACTTCAGTCTAATGATGAGAAGAACATCAGACAAAGCCCAACTGAAAGGCATTCTACAAAATACAAAATACAACTACTCTTCAAAAGTGCCAAGGTCATGAAAAACAAGGAACTGTCACAGCTTAGAGGAGACAAAGGAGACATGACCACTAAATGTAATGTGGTGTCCTGGATTGGATCCTGGAAAAGAAAAAGGACATTGGTGGAAAAACTGGATGAAATCAGAATAAAATCTCTAGTTTAGGTTAAAAAAAAAAAAAAAAAAAGATTTATATTCCTCCAGACATTTTTATTGCTTCATAATGTTTGTATCCTGTTTTTTTCATCGATATTATATGAACATCTTTCTACATCAATAATAATCATCTCCATAATTTTTAATAACTGAGTAGAATTTCACTCTGTGTATTGTATGTATCATACCAGAAATTATTTAGTCAGAAGTTATTTACCAGAAATTATTCCCTTTTGATGCATCCAAAGTAAGCAAGACGAAGTTTTGCAACCCTTGCTTCTAAGGATCCTCTGGTTGTATTTCTTCTAAGACTGGTTTGTTCATTCTTCTGCAGTCTGTTGTTTATTCAATATTTTTTGTCAAAACCGGAATTCAAATGCATCAGTTCTTCTCCTGTCTTCCTTTTTCATTATCCAGCTTTCACATGCCTATGAGGCAATTGAAAAGATGATGGCTTGGGTCAGATGCACTTTAGTCATCAAACTGGCACCTTTGCTTTTTAGAACTTCAAAGCAGTCTTTTACAGCAGATTTGTCCCATGCAATACGCCATCTGATTTCTTGACTGCTGCTTCCATAGACATTATTGTTGATCTTAAAAGAATGAAATCATTGACAACTTCAGTTTCCTTCTTTGTTTGTCATGATATTGTTTATTAGCCTAGTTGTGAGGATTTTCATTCTCTTCATATTCAGGAGGAATCCATACTGAAGCCTCTAGTCTTTCACTTTTATCTGTAAGTGCTT
The DNA here is from genome assembly GCA_030035585.1 of Dugong dugon. Classification (NCBI taxonomy): domain Eukaryota; kingdom Metazoa; phylum Chordata; class Mammalia; order Sirenia; family Dugongidae; genus Dugong; species Dugong dugon. Next base: position 54,803,661 of record CM057480.1, read on the forward strand.
CACGTCCTCTTCATTTTTGGCAACTGCATATGGCAGGTTGTTAACGAGTCTTCCTCCAATCCTCTTGCCACATTCTTCTTCACATAGTGCAGCTTCTTGGATTATTTTTCAGCATACAGATTAAATAAGTATGGTGAAAAGATATAACGCTGCCACACACCTTTATCAATGTTGAACCAGGTAGTAACCCCTTGTTCGGTTCAATATAGTCCATATTTACTACATCCAGGGTTCACTGGGACATATGTGATTCCACATAATGGGAACCCATAACTCTATAACTCATAATACAAATTCTGAATTGGTCCTTTAATTGGTATGCCTTCCATTAGTGAAGACACATAGTATCAACAAAAAATTCAAAGGATAAAATAATTGGGTCTTGAGAGGGATAAGTGTTCTAGAATTCCTATTCTTTGTAAAGTTACCCATAATTTGTCATGACCTTCACGTATTTGATAAAGTACACGTAAATATCTTTCTGGTATTCTCTGCTTTCGGCCAAGATCCATCTGACATCAGCAATGATATCCCTCATTCCATGCCCTCTTCTGAACCATACGTGAACTTCTGGAAGCTCCCTATTGATGTACAGCTCCAGTTGTTTTTGAATTTTCGTAAATAAAATTTTTTAATCATATGATATTAATGATATTGTTCAATGATTTCAACATTCAGTTCGATTGACTGTCTTTGGAATGCGTACAAATATAGATATCTTCCAATAGCTTGGCTAAATAGCTATCTTCCAAATTTCTGCTTTTGATAGGTATGCTAAATCCTCTTTCAGAAAGTTTTGAGAGTGCCCATTTCCCTCAACAAGAGTGGGTAGCATTTTTATTTATGCCTTTGTCAATGTGGTAGGCAAAAAAAAAAAGTTTTAGTTTATGTTTAATTGATTATTAATAAGATAATAAATGCTTTGATGGTGCCAGCGACTTCCCTAAAACTTGCTTTTTTTCTTATTTGGCTTGTGTTCTCTTCTGAATATTTTTCATTCCTGACTTTCAAAGTTATAACTTTAGTATCAGTGATGTGGAAGGTCCCTCAAAGAAATCCTTGCTATATCTCTAAGAATAATAGGATGCACATTCTTAAGTTTCCTTAAATAGTAATGTCAAATATTCCAAAGAAAATTTTGACCAGATGCTTCTAATTTAGCACAGAATACACATCTGCAATCCACCCTCATTTATCATTGTGTACTTGGAAGCACAGGGCACTTACTTTTAAGGACAAATCAAGACTCTGTTGTGAAGGGGAAAAAATTCTTTTTTTACAGATAGAATTGTAAATATTTGAAGGGAAAGATATATTTAGGCTGAGAGGTCACCTCTTGTGGGCGTATTTTCCCCATCAAATAACTACTCATGGTAAGGTAGGTGTGAATTGCTTATTAACTTAATATAACAATACTTGAAGTCATGAATTTTAGGTAAAACCTCTTTGTTGGAGCCTAGCTAACTGGCTCTGACCCTCAGACCAAATATCTTGCCAAGAATGCTGCAGAACAAACCAACCTTCCTTCTGCCTCTGCCTTGGAATCACTTCCATTCTCATTAATTGGAAAAGGTCAGATGTCACATGGTTAGACACATATGATCCTGGCCCAAATAAACTGGAAATACTTCATTCGAGGCTTTGATCCAGTACTTTTTAAAAATGCTAATCAGTTGTATACCACATTACCACATTTTCCTTTCTTACTGCTCTGCTTAAAACTTCCTGTTAGGAATAATTTCTATCCCCAACTATCTTGTAAAACACAATCTTGTACTGATGGAATACCATTTAGAAACTTAGCTTGTTATTTCCCTGGACTCTAATGAGGGTAAAGTTCTTTCTAAAGCACACAATTAAAACAAGTTATTTCAAATACATAATAAAAACTTATCCAATCATGGTTTGTATCTATTATGTCAGGTGACTTTGTGATATTTTCGCAGATAAATAGAATGTTCATGAGCTTTAATTTTGTATGTGTGGTAAACATATATGTAACAAAACATTTGCCATTTCAACATTCTACACATGTACAATTCAGTGACATTAACTTATGTTCATCATGTTGTTCAACCATCACCCTTATCTATTTCCAGATTTTTTCATTATCCTCAATAGAAGTTCAGTGTCTCCTAAGCACTGAGTTCTCCTTTCCCCGTTCCTCCCTCTTGCCCCAGGTAACTACTATTGAACTTTGGCCTCTATAAACTTGCCTGTTCAAGATACTTCATTTACGTAGGATCATACAATATTTGGCCTTTTGTGATTGTATTATTTGACTCAACATAATGTTTTCAAGGTACATCAATGTCATAGCATGTATCAGGACTTAATTTCTCTTTACAGTTGAAGAATATTTTTAAAGAAATGCTGCAGATAATGCTAGACTAGAATCCAGGAGGATCTTTGGGTTAAACATTGAGTGACTGTTTAAATTTAACAATATTTAATGTAGTCAGAGCCAGTAAGAAGTGATATTAGGGAAGAGAACTTTAGACTCTCCATAATCTTCATATGCGCCATAACTGCCAAGCCATCTCAAATCAATATAAAATCTAACTTAAAGATACAGCTTAAAAATAGTTTCCTAAACACTCCCAAGCAGATTGTAACTCTTAAACCTTTCCTATTTAGAAGTTGTAGAGATTCCACAGATCACAGCCAGGGGCAGCCCAGTGTGGTATCCCTAAGGTACTCCTCAAGAAACCAGAGGAACATCTCAAAAGCTGTTACTTATACAACATGTTTAGACAACAACATAGATAATTTGCATGTTCCCCATCACTCCCTGGATTCAGAGTCTAATGGCCAAAATCACAGTTCTCCAAGAATTATAGTTCTGTCACTAAAATTAATGGTGAGTCATCAGCTTATCAAGCTCCAAAGAATCAAGCCTAGTTACAATTATAATGATTAAATGCATCACCTGAACTAGAAGCTTAATATTCCTCTAATTTCACTAGAGACTTCTCAGAACCTTTCTAGAATTTTCTGGGACTCAATAGTGCAAGACTTAGGGTCAAAAGACCTGATTTGGTGTCATGGTTCCAACACAAGCTGGAGACAATCACCATTTTGTTTACACCTCAAGTTCTCATCTGAAAAAAAACTGAAAGAGTTAAGCTTAATATTTTCTAGGTTCTGTTTTGCTTAGAATTCTATGGAACTGCAAATCTATAAATCACTGTCATTTCCATTTCAGCTTTTTCTTCTTAAAAAAAAGAAGAAGAAGAAGAAGGAGCCAGACCTTGCTAAATTTCAGTGGTGTGAGTTATTGATTATTGATTTAAAATGTGGTTGTCTTCTGCCTATGACAATTGTATTGTGTGAACACTGTTGCCTCAAGAAAGAAAACAGAGCTTATACAGCCCCAGCACTTATAAAATAACGGAGGAAAGTTTGTATCCAAGGATCCCCCAATTTCTAGTGGACATATGAATTAAAATGCTGCATTAGGTGGAATGTGAGGGTGATCACAGAGGAGAATGCTCAGAATGTGACCAAATAGGAAGTCTGGTTCAACATTTAAAGCTACCCTGGTTGAGAGGTCAAGATATTTGGGCACTGGTGTGTTGAATAATCCAATGGACAGTCTCTTAAGATATCTCAACGAAATATTTATAAAAGGGCTTTTTGGGGAAGAAAAACTTTATGTAAAGTTTTTTATTTTGCCACTAATATTTTGCCACTCAATCTTCAGAGACTCAGAGTCTCCACAGTTATTCCTCTTCATCAAACTCAAAATTTCATTTTCATTAGAATGATTTAATCAAATAATAAAAATGTACATAGCTTTGCAATGCAATTTTATATTGGAAGTATTCAACCTTGAGAAAAATAACAACAAAATAATCCCACTTTGTGAGCCTCTCATTCACTGAGTTGAACAGAGAACGCTATGGTTATAACTCTTCCTACAGAATGAAATTAAACCATATAAAATTTTAGCTCTTTCTACAACATAAGGTTAAACCATAAAAAGTTATTGATATTCATCCAATTTGAACTATAAACTTTTATCTTTTATCATATCCTTTCTTCCTCCATGAAGGAAAATATAAAAATCAACAATGTACATCATGAACAGCAAATATAGCCAGTTAAACTGACTTACAATTGCGAAGGCAAACTTTCAAAAATCATTACGTTTCATTATAAATGTGTAAAAAAATTCACCTTATACATCATCAATGTGTAAAATCAGATCCACACTGAGGAACTCAAATAGCAAACAGTTTGAAACAAGAAGGTGTCCTGAAATTATGAAGTAGCTGCTGATGTGTTCAGGGTGAGCAATAGCCTTTACAAAGGCTGTCCCTCCTGTAGTTTGACACACAACAGGTGTGGTAAAAACTCTATCCATTCCCAGATACCTTTTTTCTAAGTTGATCATATTTTTGGTGAAAACTTGCATATCTTACTGAACAATTTTTTCACTATTTTTTTAATCACCAAGCAGATTGAAACCTGATAGGCCTTTACATGTACAAGTAAAATACCAACAAAACAGTAACGGGATCACAATATTACTGGAAGCTTTAAAATGGTTTAAATCAAATCTCTCAACTAGTTATCTGTTCAAGTATGACTTTTCAACACATTATAATACAGCATTTCATGATGTCATTCTATGTGGGTTCCTTTGCCTCTTCGGCACTTATTTTTTCTTAACAAAACTGATTATCCCAGAGGTTCAATTCAGGATTTTATTAAATTATCTCTAATTATATAAACCTTACTTTCTGAGGTGGAGCCAGCATGCTGCCCTAAACAGCCATACCATGCCTTTCCTCTGCAGTAAAGACCTGAAAAACTAAGTAAAACAGATACAAACATCAATCTTGGAACCCTAAGCTTCAAATGATGGGATAAAGAACTAAATCAAACACTGAATGGAAGATGAAACTGAAGGAAAACAGAGAACAAAGAGAGATATGGAGTGGAGGTTCCCTACCAACACAGCACTGCGCCACTGTCTTGGAAAACAACCAGCAACAACACCAGACAGGGAGTATAGGAAGGCAACTTCACAGAGCTCTCAACAGTAGATAGAGGACCCAGTAACTAGAGAAACATGCTTTGCCACGTCTCACCCTTCTACTACTTGCACCACCTCCCTCCCTTTCCTGCCAGGCCCCAGGTTCACCCTACCCTATCCACTGTCTACCACTGCACTGCCTCTTTTTTTTCTTTCTTTCTCTTTTCTTTCTCCCACCATCTAGAGACATATGCCACCTTCCCCCTTCCCACCAACCCCTGCCACACCACTGCAGCTAGAGCATCCCCAGGGCTCAGGCCTGCCACAGCACTGAGTCCACACCACTCCTCTCCTCCCACCACTCAACCAGCTGCTGAACGGTGGGAAACAAGCTTGTACCACTCCCTGTCTGACACCCTCGCCCATCTGGCAAGGGACTGTGAACATTCCCACAATGCTGGACCAACATCAGGAGGCAGACAATGCCTGCCCAGTTCACTCTTAGCCACCTCACTAAACCAGTGAACAGTGAAGGGGAATCACCCTTCCTGTTGCTGCCCTGCTCACCTGGAGAAGGTGGTGAGATGCATCATGCCCACAGATAAGCAAGCATCAAAGCACACCTGGCCCACTCACCCTGACATATCAAAACAAAACAAAGAAATGAGATTAAAAAAATGAACATACAATCAATAAATAAAGAAAGTAATACCTCAATGACTCAGAGACTGCAGATAATATCAAAACATTTAAAAAAGCAGGACAAAATGGCTCCAGCAAATGACTAAAACAAAGAATCAGATGACTTTCTCGCAGAAAAAAAGGCAGTGGAATTACCTGATATGGAATTCAAAAGACTAATATTTAGGGATCTTCAAGAGATTAGGAAAGAGATCAAGGAAAACACAGACAAAACCAAGCAAAAAAGAGACAAAATCATGAAAAACACAAACAAAACCAATGAAAATGGCCAAACTCAAAGAAAACACAGACAAAGCAATAGAAGAATTCAGAAAAATAATAACAAGAGCAAAATGTCAAAATAAATAAACAATTATAAACATACAAAAACAGCAACTAGAAATCCAAAAGATAAACAACAAAATTTCAGAAACAGACCACTCAATAGAAGGTTTTAGGAACAAATTTAAAACAATGGAAGACAGAATCAGTGAGATTGAAGACAAATCCATGGATGCCAACTTGTTTGAGGAAAAGTCAGAGAAAAGAATGAAGGAAAATGAAGAAAACTTAAGAATTATATGGAACACAATCAAGAGCAAAAAATTGCACATGATTGGAGTTCCAGAACAGAGGGAGAAAATGGAAAACACAGGGAAAATTGTTGAAGATTTGCTGGCAGAAAACTTCCCAAATATCATGAAAGACAAAAAGCTAAGAAGTTCAATGAACCCCATATAGGATAAACCCCAAAAGAAATTCACCAAGACATATCATAATCACATTTTCCAAAACCAAAGACAAAGAAAGAATCCTGAGAGCAGCTCAAGAAAAACTCAAAGTCACATAGAAAGGGGAAACAATAACACTAAACTCTGATTGTTTGGCAGAAACTATGCAGGAAAAGAGGCAAGGGGATGATATATATATATATGTATATATATATATGTATATTTGAAAGAAAAAAAACTGCTGACCAAGAATAATACATCCTGCAAAACTCTCAAATACAATGTCAAAATTAGGACATTTCCAGATAAACAGAAATTAAGGGAATTGATGAAAACTAAACAAAACTTACAAGAAATAGTAAAGAGAGTCCTTCAGTTAGAGAACAAACACCACCAGAAAACAAATGGAGTCCAGAACACAGGACAGCATCTGCCAGATACCAACCTCGGTAAAGAACTCTCAATAATAAAACAAAGCTAACAGACTTAAAAAAGAGAAACAGACACATCAATTGATAAATGATGACAATGTCAAAACAATAAAAAGGGGAATAAAAGGTGTAAGTATATAACTTTCAAATGGAAAGGAAGTCAAACCAATATCAAGTAATAAGAAACTGGTTCCAATTTAGGAAGATAACAGTAAATTTCAAGGTAACTACAAAGAAAGTTAACCTACTCATCTAAATAAAAAAAGAAGAAAATCATAAAGACTCAGTAAACAAAAACTCTACAATAACAAAAGAAAAGAAAAAGGAACTCAGCACAGGAAAGCAAGAGAAACAAAGGAAACATCAACGCCATGAAAAAAAATCACAACAATATGACAGCAATAAACTCACACCCATTGATAATCACAGGGAATGTAAATGGTTTAAATACACTCATAAAGAGACAGAGAGTGGCAGAATGGAGTAAACACACACACACACAACCCATCAATATGCTGTCTACAAGAGACACACCTTAGACACAAAGACATAAATATATTAAAGAATCAAAGGATAGAAAAAATATATCAAGCACACAGTAACCAAAAAAGAGCAGGAGTGGCAATACTAACCTCAGACAAAATAGACTTTAAGGCAAAAGCCACCATAAGAGACAAGGAAGGATGTTATATAATTATTAAAGGGACAATCCACCAAGAAGACACAACCCTAGAAAATATGTACACACCCAACAACAAGGCTACAAAGTACATAAACTCTAAAACACTGAAAATATAAATAGACAGATCCACAATAATAGTAGGAGACTTTAACACATCACTCTCAGTTAAGGACACAACATCTTGAAAGAAATTAAAATAAGATACATAAGATCTAAAGGCCAAAATCAACCAACTTGACCTCATCAGGATATATAGAACACTACACCCAACAGCAGAAAAGTATACATTCTTTTCCAATGCACAAGGAACATTCTCCAGAACAGACTACAGTTTAGGCCACAAAGCAACACTCAAAAATTCCAAAACATTGAAATAATAAATGCATTCCTTCTGGTCACAAAGCCATAAGAGTAGATATCAACAAAAGGAAGAGCAAGGGAAAAAAATTAAATACAAGGAAACGGAATAACACTTTGCTTAAAAACAACTGGGTTAAAGAGGGAATCAAAGAGGGGATAGAAAAAGTCTTAGAATCTAAGATTAGACAGGCCCATGAAACAAAACAAGACTAAAGGGGCACATCAGCCCAGGGGCAAGGACTAGAAGTCAGGAGGGGACAGGAAGGCTGGTGATTGGGAACCCAAGGTCAAGAAGAGAGAGTGTTGACATGTTATGGGACTTGTAACCAATCTCACAAAACAATATGTGTACTAATAGTTTAATGAGAAACTAGTTTGTGCTGTAAACCTTCATCTAAAGTACAATAGAAAAATTCTTAGAATCAAATGAGAATGAAAACACCTCAAAGCAAAACCTTTGGGACACAGCAAAAGTTTCTGACAGCAATTTATAACAATAAAAGCACACAGAAAAAAAGAACAGGCCAAAATCAAAATGTTAGCCCTACAACTGGAACAAATACAAAGAGAGAAGCAAAAAAAGCCCACAGGCACCAGAATAAAATAACCATCCAAACCCATTGCCATCGACCCTATAGGACAGAGTAGAACTTCCCCATAGAGTTTTCAAGGAGAGGATGGTGAATTTGAACTGTGAACCTTTTGATTAGCAGCCAAACGCTTAACCACTGCACTACCAGGGCTCCTTAAGAAAGCTTAGCACAGAAATAAATGAAACAGAGAACAGAAAAACAAAAGAAAAAATCAACAAGGCCAAAAGTTGGTTCTTTTAAAAATCTACAAAACTGGCAAACCATTGGCCAAACTGACAAAAGAAAAACAGGAGAGGAAGCAAATAACTCAAATAAGAAATGAGATGGGGGACATTATAACAGATCCAACTGAAATAAAAAGGATCATAACTATGAAAAATTGTACTCCAGCAATAAAAACCCAGAGGAAATGAACAAATTTCTAGAAACACACCACCTACCTAATCTAACACAAACTGAGAAAATCTCAACAGACCAATAACAAGAGAAGAGATAGAATAGGTAATAAAAAAATTCCCAACAAAAAAAAAGCCCTGGCCAGATGGCTTCACTGCAAAATTCTATCAAACATTCAGAGAAGTGTTCACACCAGTACTATCCAAACTATTTCAAAGCATAGAAAAGGAAGGAATACTCCAGAACTCATTCTGTGAAGCCAGCATGCCCCTGATACCAAAACCAGGCAAAGACACTACAAAAAAAGAAAATTACAGACTAATATCTTTCATAAACAGAGACTCAAAAATTCTCAACAAAATTCTAGCCAATAGAATTCAGCATTGTATCAAAAAATAATACACCATGACCAGGTGGGATTCATACCAGGGATGCAATCAACATTGAAAAACCAATCAACATAATCCATCACATAAATAGAACAAAAGAAAAGAATCACATGATCATCTCAACTGACACAGAAAAGGCATTTAATAAAGTCCAACACCCATTCCTGATAATAACTCTCAATAAAATAGGAATAGAAGGGAAATTTCTTAACATAATAAAAGGCATCTGTATGAGTTGGAATCAATTCAATGGCAACAGATTTGTTTTTTGTTTGTTTGTTTGTTTTTTGTTTTTATACAAAACCAACAACCAACACCATTCTTAATGGAGAGAGGCTGAAAGCATTCCCCTGAGGACCGGAAGAAGACAAAGATGCCCTTTATCTCCACTCCTATTTAACACTGTGCTGGAAGTACTAGAAAGAGTAATAAGGCAAGAAAAAGAAATAAACGCTACCCAAACTGGAAAAGAAGAATTAAAATTTTCCCTATTCACAGATAATATGATACTATACATAGAGAACTGCAAAAATCCCACAAGAAAACTACTAGAACTAATAGAAAGAGTCAACAGAGTAACAGGATACAAGATCAACATACAGAAATCAGTTGGATTCCTACACTCCAACAAAGAGAACTTTGAAAAGGATGTTGGGAAAACAATATCATTTATAATAGCCTATAAAAAGACAAAATACTTAGGAATAAATCTAACCAGAGATGTAAAAGACCTATACAAAGAAAACTACAAAACACTATTGCAAGAAACAAAAAGAGATTTACAAATAAATGGAAAAACATACTATACTCATGGATAGGAAGACTTAACATTGTGAAAATCTCGATTCTATCCAAAGCAACCTACAAATATAGTGCAATTTTGATCCAAATACCAGCAGCATTCCTTAACGAAATGGAAAAACTCATCACCATATTTATATGGAAAGGAAAGATGCCCCAGATAAGCAAAGCCTCGTTGAAAAAAAACAAAAAAGGAGACCTCACCCTACCTGATCTCAGAACGTACTATACAGCTATGGTAGTCAAAACATCCTGGTGCTGGAGCAGTGACAGACACATAGACCAATGGAACAGAATCGAAAACCCAAATGTAAATCCATACGCCTATGGTCAGCTGATCTCTGACAAAGGACCATAGTCCATTAAATGGGGAAAAGGCAGTCTTTTTAACAAAAGGTGCTGGCAAAACTGGATGTCTATCTGTAAAAAAAAAAAAAAAAAAAAAAATTGAAACAGGACCCATACTTCACACTATACACAAAAACTAACTCAAAATGAATCAAAGACCTAAATTTAAAACCTAAAACTATTAAAGGTCATGAAAGAAAAAATAGGTACAATGCTAGGGGCCCCAACACATGGCATATATACAATACAGGCCATAACTAAAAATGCACAAACACCAGAAGATAAGCTATATAACTAAAAATTAAACACTTATGCTCATCAACAGACTTCACCAAAAGTGTAAAAAGAATTACCTAAAGGCTGGGAAAAAAATTGGCTACGACGTATCCGACAAGGTTCTAATCTCTAAAATCTATAGAACACTTCAACACCTCGACAACAAAGAGATAAATAATCCAGTTTAAAAAAGGGCAAAGAATAGGAACAGACACTTCAGCAAAGAAGACATTCAGGCAGCTAACAGACATATGAGGAAATACTCGCATATCATTAGCCAATAGAGAAATGCAAATCAAAGCTACAATGAGATAACATCTCACCCCAACATTATTGACACGAATCATAAAAATGGAAAATAAGAGGTGGTATAGAGGTTGCAGGGAGATTGGAACTCTTAGGCACTGCAGGTGGGAGTATAAAATGGTACAACCACTATTAAAAAACTAGAAATAGAAATGCCATACGATCTAGCAATCCAACTCCTAGGAATATATCCTAGAGAAATAAGAGCCATCACACGAATAGGCATATGCACACTCATGTTCATTGCCGCATTATTCACAATAGCAAAAAGACGGAAACAACCTAAATGCCCATGAACAGATAAATGGATAAACAAATTGTGATACATACAATGGAATACTGTGAACAATGTAAATCTGTGAAACATCTCACAACATGGATGAATCTGGAGGGCATTAGCTGAGTGAAATAAGTCAATCACAAAAGGACAAATATTATATGAGACCACTATTATAAAAAAAACAACAAAAGGTTTACATACAGGGGAAAAAAAAACAATCTTTGATGGTTACGAGGGAGGAGATGGGTAGGGAGGTGACATCACTAACTAAATAGTAGACAAGTGTTACTTTGGTGAAGGGAAAGACAACACACAGTATAGAGGAAGTTAGCACAACTTGATCAAGGCATGTCATAGAAGCTTTCTAGACACATCCAAACACCTTGAGGGTCTGAGTTACTGGGGCTGAGATCTGGGGACCATTGTCTTGGGAGAAATCTAGGTCAACTGGCATAACCTGGTTCATAAAAAAAAAAAAAATTCTACGTCCTACTTTGGGGAGTAGCCTCTGGGATCTTAAAAGCTTGGAAGCAGCCTTCTAAGATACATCCATTGGTGTCATCCTATCTGGAGCAAAGGAGAATGAAGAAAACCAAAGATACTAGTAAAATAGTCCAAAGGACTAATGGACTACATGAACACCAACCTGAGCCCAGAAGAACCAGATGGTTCTGGCTACCACCACTGACCTCTCTGGCAGGGATCACAATAGAGGGTCCAGGACAGAGCAAGAGAAAAATGTAGAACAAAATTCAAATTTACACACACACAAAAAAAAGACCAGACTTACTCCTCTGATGGAGACTGGAGGAACCCCCAAGCCTATGGCCTCAGACACCCTGCTTACTCAGAACTGAAGCCATTTCAGCCAAAGATTAGACAGGCCTATAAAACAAACAACATAAGTGAGAAACATGTTTCTTAGTTTAAGCAAGTATGCTAGACAAAATGGGCAACACCTGCCCAAAAGCAAAGATGAGACAGCAGGAAGGGACAGGAAAACTGGACAAATGGACACTGGGAACCCAGAGCGTAAAGGTAAAAGGGGAGAGTACTGACACATTGCAGGGATTGCAGCCAATGTCACAGAACAATTTGTGTATAAATCCTTGAACAAGAGACTAATTTGTGCTATAAACTTTCACCTAAACCACAATAAAATTAAAAAAAAAAAATTCAAAAATTTCAGCAGGAAGCCTTTTTTTATCACACTTTGTCCTCAAAATTTACACACTACACCAGCATTAAATGTTGGTTTGATTTTATTACTGCATTTATTTGCTGTGTTACAAGTTATATATTTACAAGTCTAGTTCCCCAACTAGACAATGAGCTACCTAAGGGCAGGTTATGCACAATTCATCAGTGTATGTTATGAATTGAATTGTGTCCCCAAAAAGATAGTTGAAGTCTTAACCTGCATATCCGTGAAGGTGACGTTGTTTGGAAATAGGGCCTTTGAAGATAAAATTAACTTAATTGATGTTATCAATTAAGTTAATGTGAGGTCATAGCTGAGTAGTGTGGGTCCTAACCCCATCTAAGTGATGACCTATAAAAGAGGAAGAGAGACAGAGAGGACAAAGACCACGTGAAGATGCATCTGCAAGCCAGGAACCCCTGGGGATACCAGAAGCTGAGAGAGACAAGAAAGTATCTTCCCCTAAAGCCTTCAGAGAGAACATGGCACTGCAGACACCATGAATTTGGACTCCTAGTCTCCCAAAGGAGCCCTCGTGGCACAGTGGTTAAGAGCTCAGTTGCTGTCTTAGTCATCTAGTGCTGCTATAACAGAAATACCACAAGTGGATGGCTTTAACAAAGAGAAATTTATTTCTTCACAGCAAGGTAGGCTGAAAGTTCAAATTCAGGGCGTCAGCTCCAGGGGAAATCTTTCTCTCTCTGTTGGCCTTCTCATCAGTGTTCCCTTGGACTAGAAGCTTCTCCACGCAGGGACCCCAGGTCCAAAGGATGTGCTCTGCTCCTGGCACTGCTTTCTTGGTGGTTTGAGGTCGCCCATTATCCACTTGCTTCCCTTTCCTTTTATCTCTTACAAGAGGTAAAAGGTGGTACAGGCCACACCCCAGGGAAACTACCTTTACATTGGATCAGGGATGTGATCTGGGTTAGGGTGGTGTTACAATCCCACCCTAATCCTCTTAACATAAAATTACAATCACAAAAAGGAGGCCAACCACACAATTCTGGGAATCATGGCCCAGCCAAATTGATACACACATTTTTGGGAAGACATAATTCATATCATGACATTCCACCCTTTGGCCCCCCCAAAAAATCACATCCTTGCAACAAGAAAAACATATTCACCTCATCATATCATAGCAAAAGTCTTAACTCCAAGTCCAAAATCCAAAAATTCCTCTTCATCTGTGAAATCTAGAATACAAGTTATCTGCTTCCAAAGATACAATGGCAGAACGGGCACAAGGTAGACATTTCCATTACAATGGGAGAAACTGGAGGGAAAGAAGAGATAACAGGCACCAAGCAAGTCAGCAGAACAATTTACACAATAGCCTTGCCCTCTAGACTCTAGGTATTGGCCACACTCTCCAGATTCTGAGTGGAGGCCCCTCAGCCCTGGGCTTCAGCTCTACCTTCCAGGCCCACTGGGACAGCAACTGTGCTCCCTCAGCTTTAGGCGCACCATTCTCCCAGGCCATCTGAGCAGCAACTCCACCCTTAGAAACACCAGAGACCATGGCACCACACTTAGAAACCCCTGAGGTCATGGCCATACCTTTTGAGACTGAGGCAGCTCAGCATCTTGTGTCCCTTGTCTCTTCAGCTTCTGCTTCTGTTTCCTGTGGCCTCTTGGCCCTCGGACCTCAAAGCCCACATCTGCCCTGCTGGGGCAAGTGTTCCAAAGCTCTGTAGCTCCACTGATAAGTGCCCGGAGGCACCCCACTCCACCAGGAAGCCTCCTGCGCACAGGCACTCAGCTCTCTGGCTCTGTGGGTCAGCTCCAGCGCCATCTCGCACTGGTCTCCTGGTTCTGCTGCTGTTGGTTCTCTGCCACTGCCATTTCTCTGCTGCTGGAGGTTCTCTGCTGCTGCTGGTCCTCTGTCACTGCCACACCTCTATCCCTTCACAGTTTTAAAACTGCTTCCACATTTTAGGCATCTGTTACAGCAGCACCCTGCTCTCTCTGTACCAAATGTCTTAGGCTTGGTTCTCTAGAGAAGCAAAACCAGTAGAGTGTATAAGTATATATATAGAGAGATTTATATCAAGGAAATAGCTCACACAATTGTAGAGGCTAAAACGTCCCAAGTCCACAGATCAGGGTAGAGGCCTCTCCCAGTTCACGTAGCTGTAGAAGCTGGTGAACCCAAGGTCGGCAGGTCGGAGAGGGGCTCCCGCTCACAGGCTGTGAAGGTCAATGAATTCTAAAATCAGCAGACAAGACTTCAAGGCTTCTCCTGATTCACATAGCTGCAGGGGCTGGGGATCCCAAGGTCAGCAGGTCGGGGAACCAGACTGTTGCTCGCAGACTGAGAAGTTCAATGAATTCCAGGATCAACAGGTAAGCTGCTAGCTCAAGTCCCACGAGCCGGAGGTGAGACAACAAGAGGCAGCTGCTGAGTCTGGAACAAGCCAAAACCCATGGCAAGGCGAGCAGGCAGAAAGTAACCGGTGGAAGGCAGAGAGATGAAACTGAGAGGCGGTGAGCTGCCACAGGCCCCGCCTCCGCCAGTACCACTCAGCAGATTCCATCATGGGGGTGATCACGTTACAGAACCACTAAAACACTGAGAATGGTTTAGCCAAGTTGACATACAATCTTAACCATCACACTAACCAAAAGTTCAGCAGTTCAAATCCACCAGCCACTCCTTGGAAAAACCCTATGGGGCAATTCTACTTTGTCCTATAGGATGGCTACAAGTCAGAATCAACTTGACAGCAACAGGTTTGGTTTGGTTTGGTTTTTTAGCCTCCAGAACTGTGAGATAATAACTTTCTACTGTTGGAAGCCACTCACTTTGTGGAACTTTGCTATGGCAGCACTAGGAAACTAATACAGTACATCCTGGTTCCAGGTCTGGGCTTGGCACAGAGTGAGTCTTTAACGAACAACTGTTAAAAGACCTCTTCACAGAAATCATCCCATTACCTTTTCCCATAAATCTCATTTGAATCCCCCAAATTTCAGTCAAACACTGCCTAATTTCAATCATTCCTATCTATTTTTACTTTGGCTGTCACTGTATCTTGCACTGTTATTTTCCTCCCTATGTCTCATTTTCTGTATATACATAATACACACAGATGTATATACTGTACAGACATACGTCTTTATAATATCTTGACATCTGCTTTCCAATTAAGTGATCCCGAAGTTTTACTTAGGTATGCCAGAAATTAAATTTTAGCTCAAAATGTATTAAAGATATTTTTATTTCATAGAAATCCACAAAATAGGATAGCATCATTAAAAATCCAGAAAGAGAATTATATAGTTTGGGAAAAAAAGTTAAAACTGCTATGCATTATAGGAAGAAGCCCTGGTTGTACAGTGGTTAAGCACTTGGCTGCTAACCAAAAGGTCAGCGGTTCAATTCCACCAGCCACTCCACAGGAGAAAAATGTGGCAGTCTGCTTCCAGAAAGCTTTACAGCCTTAGAAACCCTATGGGGCAGTTCTACTGTGTCCTATAGGGGTGCTGTGAGTTGAAATCAACTCAGTAGCAATGGGTTATGCCTTATAGGGTGATGTTTGGGCAAATCACACTGAACTGCCTCATGTACTCATTTTTCTCAATCCTTACCTATAAACTGAAGGACACCTGGACCAATTAAACTGATAGGAGCTCCACAAAGATAATAATCTAACTGAAGTAACATGTTCTAATATTGTGAAATACTTCTTACTTGGAATATATGAAGAAAGCACCTCTAAGGAATTAGTATATGAATAAAATCATAAAAAATGGAATTTCGATTTATTCTAGAGGACAAGCAATAAAAATTTGAAATCCTGTAAAAAAAAAAAAAAAAAGTAAACCTTATTTTTTTAGTCAATTCTGATAGTGACCTTAAAGAAACTACAAAAAATTCCTATTTGTATTTTAGATTGTAATTTTTTTTTCAGTTTCATTTTTTTACGGTTCTTAGCTATCCCTTCCTCTTTTTAGTTGCAATTTCTGTTGAATTTACTTCATAGGGCACATGCCTGGAAATTAAGTGTCACTAAGGACTTAATGGCACACAACAACAACAAGGTAATCATAATAGCAGCTAACATTTATGAATAGTTGTCTATGCACCAGAACTGTATTAATGCCATAAATATACTACTGCATTTAAACTAGTTCTGGGTCCATGCACAGTATTTTCTCGTACAAGTGATAGCAAAGTTTAGTTTAAACTGGAGAATGAACTAAAACCCACATTATAATAAGACCGTAAGTACAAATAAATATACCCTACATTTCTTAGCATCATTTAAGGTTAAAAAAAAATTCTCTCTAAGATTTTGATTAGAATTGCACTAAATCTATTTGTTGTTTCGGAAGAAAGAATACCTTTGTAATATGAAGCCTTCCCAAGAGAACCCACTGAATTTCTTTATTGAATGATGTAGTTTTGTAACTTTTTTCACGCACATTTCTTGTAGAGTTTTATATGGATATTTTACATTTACTGCTAATGATGAATGGAATGTTTTTCTTTCATATTTTCTAATTTATTATTATCATTATTAAAACTTTACAGTTCCAGGTACTGTACTGTACTAAGAACTTTAAAGTACTTATCTTATTTTGCTTTTACAAAAACCAAATGTGGTATGTGTTGTTATTACCCTTGCATTACAAGTAAGGAAACTGAGTCTCAGAAAATTTGAGTAGCTTTGAAGGTCATAAAACTAAGCCTGGAAGATTCAAACTCTAACCATCCCCGATTTTAGCTTAGCAATTTCATAAAAGATAATGCATTTAACTGCACCAGGAGTATCTAAATAATACCTAGAACTGGACATTTAGGCAATAATTTAAGGAGCCTTATATTTGGTATCAAAATTCTAGCTATACCTTATCTTTAGGGAGGTATCACTTGTTTTCAGATTGATAAGTTTCCGTTAGCTAAATGGACAAGAAAGATACTTGATAATACAGAGATACCATAAAGCTTATGGCCTCAAGAAGTTGAACTACCTTAAAGTATTACTTATATCAACAGAAACCGGGATATTTCCTCCTGAAACTGTGGCTTCATTTTCAAAAAAAAAAAAAACCCTCTGTAGTTCTTCAAATTCTGTGATTCCAAACTGTGAGAAGCACAGTCTCCATTGTTATTGGCCCAATCTTTGTCTGTTTTGAGTCTAAATTTCTTGTTCTGGAAATCGTCCACATTCTGGATTTTTATTGTGGTCTCCAAGGTAGTAAGTGCATATATCTCGTCAGATTAGCATGAAGGCAACATCTTGCAAACCACAAAAGACCTAATAATTTTAGTCTCCAGGATCTTTATTCCAAGATCTTAAGTTAGAGAAAGCAACTCAGTAAAATATCATCCCACAGCTATGTGGACTATTTTAAATTTAACTAACCTCCACGTTTTGGTCAAGCTTCTTCCAAATAGCCCAAAACTGATTCTTATGGATTGAATAGTGGCCCCCTGAAAGAAATGTGGAAGTTCTAAGCCCCGTACTTTGTAAATGCGATCCTGATTGGAAATAAGGTTTTTTTTTTTGTTTGTTTGTTTTGTTTTGTTTTAATGTTACTGAGGTCATACCAGAGTACAGTGGATCCTAAAACTAATCACTTCTGAGTGATGTTTTATAAAAAGAGCAGAATAGACACAGACACACACACACACACACGCAGGTGTGAGAGTCTGAAAGTATCCATCTATAAGCCAAGAAAAGCCTGGAGCTACAAAAGCTAAAAAGGACAAATATCTTCTCATAGAGCCAACAGAGAGCGTACCTAGCCCTGAATTTGGACTTTTAGCCTCCAGAACTGTGAGAAAATAAATTTCTGTTCTTTAAAGCCACCTACTTGTGCTATTTTTTGTTACAGCAGTCCTAGATAACTAAGACACTAACTATGGCTGAAAGTTAAGTAAAATAAAGAAGAGGAGGAAGAAGAAAGGAATTCACATTTGTGACCACTGTTTCTATCACATTTTACAAAAAGTCTGCAGATTTCACAACAGAACCTCTCGGGATGAATAATGCAGTGGAAGCAGAGCCACTCCGGCTTCTCTGTTCTAACCTAAATAAACTCTTGGAATATTTTTATCCTTCTTTACTTGTTGATTTTGTTTTGTATTACTACCCTATTATCTGTTATAGTTAAACAATAGATTTTAAGTACCAAGAGTTTCCTATATATAAATTGACCATAATGGCTATGTTGGGTCAGTATAATTCCCATTTCTACCTTGTTGATTTCTTTCACTATTGTATCACACACACAAAATGGGCTGCAAGACAATAACTAGGTAAATAATCATCCCACACCACTGGTGTGTTGTTCATGCCTTAAGCAGCAATATATATTCTTCAGGCTGAAACCTAGATGTCTTTTCTTTCCTTCCATTATGTATAATACAAAGGAGCTCATTTTCATCAATCAGAAGAATAATGTTCTCGCTTGGAAGGTTTGTTCTGATTAATAGCACAAGCCAGCCTTTTTTAGAATACAATGAATGTTTTAAAGGGCACTTCTTAAAGTTCTTCTCCCAGCAAGTCACTGAAGTTGGGAAAATACCACTCTGCTCACATCAAGCCTTGACAAAAACAAACTTGTTCAGGATGCACTTTCTTCTAAATCACTTTCTCCCACACACAAGACATGAGGAGAAATGTCACTTCACACAGTTCCCCCTGCTTATATAGTTAATACACATGAACTTGTGTTAGCTCAGAGCCAGAATGGGAAAGATGCCAGCCAAGGTAATAATGGGGTAGTGGTGGTGACTATGGCGGGGAGGGGTGTTGCAGTTGGAATAAGGACAAGAAATTAATGGGAGTTGTATTATCAACCCACTTTCCCAATCTCTACACCCAAGCCTAGAGTCAGTATCTGAGTGACAGTGTTAAAAAACAGAATAGTTAAGAAACAGAAGCAGAGGAGGTATCAGACTAACATTCAGAGGAAAATGGAAAAGGCATTGTGTATGTTTTCATGTAAGAGGAGCTTTATGTCAAGTACAAGAAAATTGGGAACCCTGGTGGCTTAGTGGTTAAGAGCTGAGGCTGCTAGCCAAAAGGTCAGCAGTTCAAATCCACCAGGTGCTCTTTGGAAACTCTATGGGGCAGTTCTACTCTGTCCTATAGGGTCGCTATGAGTCGGAATCGACTCAACGGCAATGGGTTTGGTTTTGGGTTTTGGTATAAGAAGATTGTCATGAAAGGTGACCTTGACAAGGAAACGAGGAGCTATGCTTTTGCATCTATTACAAGTGGTTAGGTCTACATTATGGTTCCAGTAGGGTTCCACTATTGTTCCTAGCATCAGGGTTGCTGTTTTTAGGCATCCTTCTAGATATATGATGGATAAGCGCTGGTAGATGTGTTAATGCAAGAAAGTGGAAATATTTATGGTTGGCAGATGCAACACAGGAAAAGAGCTAGGTCTTAGACAGCGTCTTCACAAGTCAAACACCTGTACTCTTTGATTTACTTAAATCTTTCCAGGGACACTCAAAATATTTTGACTAGTCATATTGAGACTTTTTTCTATAAGCTAATCAGCAGTTTAGCTACTGTATGATATTATTTAAAATTCCTTCATCATCTTTGTCAGACTCTTGTTTTTCACCATAACTTAGTATTCATCCTTTTTCCCAGCTGTAACTTCTTCAAGGCTGTCTGGCCCCCAGAGCTGAAATTTGAGCAAGGAGAAACACGGGCCAAAGGCTAAGGAGTTGATTTGCTCTGCCATCGTGTGTCTTTGTCCTACAGGCCTTGACGGCTGTGTTTCTATGAAATTTGGTTCTGCTTCTTTTCTTACTCTTCCTCCTCTAAAGATTCTCTTCTTCTAACTGTTTGCTTTTCTGCCTAGCCTCACAGATACACAAGATCTATGATGACAGCAATCACACTGCAGGAGATGCCCCTGGTTTTCTTGTGCTCGTTTTTAATTTAATTATAACTGTAATGCAATAATTGCTACTTGCTTTTTTCCAGCATCTTGATGTTGATTTTGTGGAATTTATAAAGAACCTTGAAACTTACAGAGAAAATTCATTTTTAATGACCTTAGAAATAAGGATTTTAGCCCAATAACTAAAATAAAAAAAAAAAAAAACAGAAGAATGGGAAACTTTAAAGAGCAAACAGAAGCCCTCTCCTGATTAAGTGTAGACTAGCTAGTGACCTGTATTAAAAACACAAATAATCTTTTCCAGAAATTTCACTTCTAGGGAATTACCTTTGAGGTATTTTAGTACATAAGCAGAGTGATATAATACAAAGATACTGATGGAAGGTTTAGTTTCAATAATAAAAGAGAAATGCAGCAATCTAAAGGTTGATCTAAGGGGACTGGTTAAATAAGTATGACTCATCAATTAAGTAGAATTTTACATAGCCTTTAAAGCAAAACGGGAGAACTATTTGTACTCATATAAAACAATATCCAAGCTATTTTAAGTGAAAAAATCAATATGAAATATATATTTATATTAGCATAGGGTGTCTATGGAATGATACAAACCAAATCCAAAACAGTGGCTACCTCTGGTGAGGGAAAATAGATGTCTGGACACAGTGGCGGGAAGATCTCTTTCACATACACTCTTCCATACCTGTTTTGTACCATGTGCATGTATCACTCCTTTGGAAATAATTTAAATGTGTTTACAAATAATTTATAAAGAGAATTAGCCTTCTTTGTGCTCTGTTAGTTTTACCTAAAAAAGTTATAGAGTTGGAAGAGAAATAAAACAATCTTTGAAAATATGTGAATAGTTTTATTGCAAAAGGAATTTAACAGAAGTGGAAGGAATTGTTATTTTGGTATTAGACATACCCAGATTCAAATCTTAGATTTCTTGACAAATCAAATAGCTTCTTTTCTACTCAGCTTTCTTTTTTATTAGGAAAAGAAAGAAAGAAAGAAATCAGGGGTATTTTAGTTATCTAGTGCTGCTATAAAGAAATACCACAAGAGAATGGATTTAACAAAGAGAAATTTATTCTTTTACAGTCTAGTAGGTTACAAGTCCAAATTCAGGGAGTCAGCTCCAGGGGAAGTCTTTCTCTCTCTGTCAGCTCAGGAGGAAGATCCTTGTCATCAATCTTCCCCTGGTCAAGGAGCTTTTCAGCACAGGGACCCCAAGTCAAAAGGATGCACTATTCTCCTGGCTCTTGTTTCTTGGTGGTATGACGTCCCCATGTCTGTCTGCTTGTTTCTCTCTTTTGCATCTCAAAGAGATTGGCTCAAGACACAATCCAATCTTGTAGATTGAGTACTGCCTCATTAATATAACTGCTGCTAATCTCATCTTATCAACATCACAGAGATAGGATTTACAACACGAAGGAAAATCACATCAGATGACAAAATGGTGAACAATCCACAATACTGGGAATCATGATCTAGCCAAGTTGACAAATATTTTTGGGGGACACAATTCAATCCATGCCAAGGGGTAAAAGCACAACCTTACAGGGCTGTGATGATGAAATGAAGTAATGAATGCAAAGAACCTGATAACATCATCTGGGTCAAAGCAGGTACTCAAAACAAGTTCTATTATTATTATCTTTTAAATTCTAGCTCTTTCCCCAGATTCAGAGTCACTTAATGCTGAAGTGTATTGCTAAAGTATATTTTTACTTTGGGAAATATGTTGGTTAAAAATATTAAAAAAAAAGGGAGTTCCGGCAAAATGGCGCTCTAGGCAGAAGCACCATGCCGTCCCTCCACAGCAAAGATCCGAAAAACTAAGCCAAACAGAGAATACAACAATCCTGAAACCCTAAAACATCAAATGAAGAGATAAAGAACTCAGCCAAGCACCAAATGGAGGGAGAAAACTGACAGAGAATGGAGAGCAAGGAGAGATTCATGCAGAGGTCCCCTACCACCTAATGCAGCGCAGATCCACCATCTTGGACTCTTATTGGAGACCAGCAAATGGGGGTATGAGAAAGCAGTCTCACGGAGCATCCAGCGGAAAGAAAACAACTGGGACGAAACAAACAAATCTACAATCAATAAACAAGAAAAATAACTACAGAATGCCCCGAAAACAGCAGACAATATCAAAACATTTACAAAAACAGGACAGGATGGTTCCAGTAGGAGTCCAACTTAAAACACCAGATGACTCTCCTGTAGAAGAAAATGTACTAGAAGTACCTGATAGGGAATTCAAATCTCTAATACTCGGAATTTTCCAAGAACTGAGGCAAAAAGCTGACAAACATGAGGAAAAAATAGACAAATTCATGGAAAATACAGACAAAAAACTGGAAGAATTCAGGAGGATGATGCAGGAACAAAATGCCAAAATAAATTCACAACTAGAAATTATACAAAAACAACATTTAGAAATCCAAAAGATAAGCAACAAGATTTCAGAAATGGATGATGTCATAGAAGGGCTGAGAAGCAGATTTGAAACCGTGGAAGACAGGATCAGTGGAACTGAAGACAAACACTTGGATACAACTCTGTTTCAGGAAAACTCAGAAGAAAGAACAAAGAAAAATGAAGAGACCCTGAGAGTTATGTGGGACACAATTAAAAGCAAAAATTTACAAGTGATTGGCATTCCAGAACACTGGGAGAAAACAGAAAACACAGAGAGGATCACTGAGGAACTGCTGACAGAAAACTTCCCCAATATCATGAAAGATGAAAAGCTGGCCATTCAAGAAGCTCAATGAACCCCATGTAGAAGAGATCCCAAAAGAAAATCACCAAGGCATATCATATACACACTCGCCAAAACCAAAGACAAACAAAGAATCCTGAGAGCAGCTCATGAAAACAAGAAGTCACATACAGAGGAGAAACAGTAAGACTAAGCTCAGATTATTCGGCAGAAACCATGCAGGCAAGAAGGCAATGGGATGACATATATAAAATCTTGAAAGAAAAAAATTGTCAGCCAAGAATAATATATCCTGCCAAACTCTCGTTCAAATTTGATGGTGAAATTAGGTCATTTCCACAAAAACAGAAATTAAGGGAATATGTAAAAGTCAAACCAAACTTACAAGAATTATTAAAGCGAGTTCTTTGATCTGAGGACAAAAGTCTTCAGCTCACAGGCAGAACCTAGAATACAGGATCGTACGAGCCAGATACCAATCTAGGAAATGAACTCACGAGGACTATCTAAAACCAAAAGAAATACAACAGGGAATCAGGGCAGTTAATCGATGGATGACAACAACATCAAAACAATGAAAGAGGGAATAAACGGCATAGGTATAGAACCTTCTAATGGAGAGGAAGGCAAGGCGATACCAAGTAATGGTAGACTGCTTCAAACTTAGAAAGATAAGGGTAAAATTCATGGTGACCACAAAGAAAGTTAACAAACCAACTCATAAAAACAAAGACGAAAAACATAAAGTCTCGGCAAAAACAAAAGAAATGAAAAAAAAATCCACAAACAAAAGTAACTCAGCACAAGAGAGTAAGAAGAACAAAGAAATCTTCAGCACCACAAAAAAAAAGCACTACCAAATGACAGCAACAAACTCACATCTATCAATAATTACACTGAATGTAAATGGACTCAATGCACCCATAAAGAGACGGAGAGTGACAGAATGGATACGAAAACAGGATCCATCAATATGCTGTCTACAAGAGACACACCTTAGAAACAAAGATGTGAATTTATTAAAAGTCCAAGGTTGGAAAAAAATATATCAAGCACAACTACCAAAAAAGAGCAGGAGTGGCAATTCTAATCTCAGATAAAATAGACTTTAAAACAAAATCTACCATAAAAGACAAAGGACACTATATAATGATTAAGGGGAGGATCCATCATGAAGACATAACCATAATAAACATCTACGCACCCAATGACAGGGCTCCAAAATACATAAAACAAACTCTAACAACACTGAAAAGAGAAATTGACAGTTCCACAACAATAGTAGGAGACTTCAACACACCACTCTCAGTAAAGGACAGAACAACTAAGAAGAAACTCAGCAAAGATACAGAAAACCTAAAGGGCACAATCAACCAACTGGACCTCATAGACATATACAGAACAATCCATCTAACCGCTGCAAAGTACACATTCTTTTCCAATGCACATGGAACGTTTTCCAGAATAGACCACATCTTAGGCCACAGAGCAATCCTCAACAAGATCCAAAATGTTGAGATAATTCAAAGTATCTTCTCTGACCACAATGCCATCAAGTTAGAAATTAACAATAGAAAGAGCAAGGAAAAAAAATCAACTACATGGAAACTGAATACTACCCTGCTTACATATCACTGAGTAATAGAAGAAATCAGAGATGGAATCCAAAAATTCCTAGAATCAAACGAGAATGAAAACACATCATAGCAAAACCTTTGGGACACAGCAAAGGCAGTCCTCAGAGGACAATTTATAGCAATAGATGCACATATCAAAAAAGAGGAAAGGGACAAAATCAAAACATTAACTACAGAACTCAAACAAATAGAAAGAGAACAGAAAAAAAAGCCCACAACCACCAGAAGAAAGGAAATAGTAAAGATCAGAGCAGAAATAAATGAAATAGAGAACAGAAAAACAATAGAAAGAATCAACAAAACCAAAAGTTGGTTCTTTGAAAGAATCAACAAAATGGACAAACCACTGGCCAGACTGACAAAAGAAAAACAGCAGAGGACACAAATAGCCCAAATAAGAAATTAAATGGGGGACATCACAACAGACCCAACTGAAATAAAAGGAATTATAACAGAATATTATGAAAAACTATACTCCAACAAATTTGGAAACCCAGAGGAAATGGATAGATTTCTAGAATCACATGGCCTACCCAAACTACAACAAAGTGATGTTGAAAATCTGAACAGACCCATAACAGGAGAAGAGACTGAAAAGGTAATAAAAATACTCCCAACCAAAAAAAGCCCTGGCCCAGATGGCTTCACTGGAGAATTCTACAAAAAATTTACAGAAGAGCTATTTCAGAGCATAGAAGAGGAAGCAACACTTCCAAATTCATTCTATGAAGCCAGCATAACGCTGATACCAAAACCAGGCAAAGGTGTCACAAAAAAAGAAAATTACACACCAATATCTCTCATTAATATAGATGCAAAAATTCTGAAAATTCTAACCAATGGAATTCAGCATCATATCAAAAAAATAACACACCACAACCAAGTAGGATTCATACCTGGTATGCAAGGATGGTTCAACATTAGAAAATCTATCAACGTAATTCACCACATAAATAAAAGGAAAGAAAAGAATCACATGATCATCTCAATTGACGCAGAAAAGGCATTTGACAAAGTCCAACACCCATTCCTGATAAAAGCTCTCAAATAGGTATAGAAGGGAAATTTCTCAACATAATAAAGGGCATCTATGCAAAACCAACGGCCAACATCATACTTAATGGAGAGAGGCTGAAAACATTCCCCTTGAAAACAGGAACAAGACAAGGATGCCCCTTCTCACCACTCCTATTTAGCATTG
Organism: Dugong dugon; assembly: GCA_030035585.1. NCBI lineage: Eukaryota > Metazoa > Chordata > Mammalia > Sirenia > Dugongidae > Dugong > Dugong dugon. The sequence continues at coordinate 54,829,570 of CM057480.1, forward strand.
TGCTGGAAGTTCTAGCTAGAGCAATAAGGCAAGAAAAAGAAATAAAGGGCATCCAAATTGGTAATGAAGAAGTTAAACTGTCCCTGTTTGCAGATGATATGATACTATACATAGAAAACCCTAAAGACTCCACGAAAAATCTACTGGAACTAATAGAAAGATTCAGCAGAGTAGCAGGATACAAGATAAACATTCAAAAATCAGTTGGATTCTTATACACCAGTAAGGAGAACGATGAAAAGGAAATCAGGAAAACAATACCATTTTCAATAGCCCCTAGAAAGATAAAATACTTAGGAATAAATCTGACCAGGGATGTAAAAGACCTATACAAAGAAAACTACAAAACACTACTGCATGAAACCCAAAGGGATCTACATAAATGGAAAAACATACCATGCTCATGGATAGACAGAGTCAACATTGTGAAAATGTCAATTCTACCCAAAGCAATCTACAAATACAACACAATCCCGATCCAAATACCAACAACATTCTTCAAAGAGATGGAAAAACTAATCATTAACTTTATATGGAAAGGGAAGAAGCCCCGAGTAAGTAAAGCACTACTGAAGAAGAAGAATAAAGTTGGAGGACTCACACTACCTGACTTCAGAACCTACTATACAGCTACAGTAGTCAAAACAGCCTGGTACTGGTACAACGACAGATACATTGACCAATGGAACAGAATTGAGAACCCAGATGTAAACCCATCCACCTACAGTCACCTGATCTTCGACAAGGGCCCAAAGTCCATCAAATGGGGAAAAGACAGTCTTTTTAACAAATGGTGCTGGCAAAACTTGATATCCATTTGCAAAAAAATGAAACAGGACCCATACCTCACACCATATACAAAAACTACTTCAAAATGGATCAAAGACCTGAATATAAAGCCTAAAACTGTAAAGTTAATAGAAGAAAAAATAGGACCAACACTTCAGGCCTTAATAGATGGCATTAACAGGATACCAACCATAACCATCAGCACACAAAACCCAACAGATAAGCTAGATAACTGGGATCTTCTAAAAATCAAACACCTATGCTCTTCAAAAGACTTAACCAAAAAAGTCAAAAGAGAACCTACAGACTGGGAAAAAAAATTTTGGACAGTACAAATCATACAAAGGTCTAATCTCCATAATCTACAAGAAAATCCAACACCTCTACAACAAAAAGACAATCCTATCAAAAAATGGGCAAAGGAAATGAACAGACAGTTCACCAAAGAAGACATTCAAATGGCCAACAGACACATGAGGAAATGCTCACGATCACTAGCCATTAGAGAAATGCAAATTAAAACCACAATGAGATACCATCTCACCCCGGCATTACTGGCACGAATCAAAAACACTGGAAATAACAAATGTTGGAGGGGCTGCATGGAGATGGGAACTCTTATGCACTGCTGGTGGGAATGCAAAATGATACAACCATTTTGGAAAATGATATGGGGCTTCCTCAGAAAGCTAGAAATAGACATACTATTCGATCCAGCAATCCGACTCCTAGGAATATATCCGAGAGAAATAAGAGTCATCACTCAAATAGACATATGCACACCTATGTTCATGGCAGCATTGTTCACAATAGCAAAACGATGGAAACAACCTAGATGCCCATCAACAGATGAATGGATAAACAAACTATGGTACATACACACAATGGAGTACTACGCAATGAGAAAGAACAACAGTGAATCTGTGAAGCATCTCATAACATGGATGAAACTGGAGGACATTATGCTGAGTGAAATAAGTCAATCACAAAAGGACAAATACTGTATGAGACCTCTACTGTAAAAACCCAAGAAAAAGTTCACACACAAAATGTAACAATGTTTGTTGGTTACCAGGGACGGGAGGGGTGGGGAGGAAATACTAAATAGGCAATTGATAAGTGATATCTTGGGTGAATGGTGACAGAGTACACAATACAGGGGAAACTAGCACAACCTGTACAAGAAAAGGTCATGGAAGCCCCACAGACACATCCAAACTCCCTGAGGGACTGAATTTCTGGGTGGAGGGCTGTGGGGACCATGGTCTCGGGGAACATCTAGCTCAATTGGCATGACACAGCTTATAAAGACAATGCTCTACATTCTACCTTGGTGAGTAGTGTCTGGGGTCTTAAAAGCCTGTGAGCGGCCATCTAAGATACTCCACTGGTCTCATCCCTTCGGGAGCAAGGCAGAATGAAGAGAACAGGATACAAGGAAAAGATTAGTCCAAAGGACTAATTGTCCACAGCTACCAAGGCCTCCACCAGACTGCATCCAGTACAGCTAGATGGTGCCCAGCTACCACCACTGACTGCTCTGACCAGGATCACAACAGAAGGTTCTGGACAGAGCTGGAGAAGGATAGAGCATAATTCTAACTCACAAAAAAAAAGAGCAGATTTACTGGCCTAAAGGAGACCGGAGAAACCTTGAGAGTACAGCCTCCAGACACTCTTTTAGCTCAGTGGTGAAGTTACCTCCGAAGTTCACTGTTCAGCCTGGGAGTGGACAGCCCCATAAAACCGACTGAGACTAACGAGGTACAGTAGTCCAGTGACAAGGGCCAGAAGGCAGAAGTGGGCAAGTAAGCTGGTGATAGGGAACCCAAGGTTGAGTAAGGATATTGTTGATGTGTTGTGAGATTGTTAACCATTGTCATAGGGCAATATTTGTAGTAACTGTTAAATGAGAAACTATTTTGTTCTGTAAGCCTTCATCTTAAGTGAGAATAACAGCAGAATTGGAAGAGCATAGTCAATGTCACTGAACTGTGTATGTATAAATTTTTGAAATGGTGTATCTTTGGCTATGTGTATTTTCACAAAAAAAAAAAAAAAAAGGTTGAGAATTTAGAGGGTTAATATGTTGTGGGGTTGTTAACCAATGTCATAAAACAACATGTGTACTACTGTTTCATGAGAAACTATTTTTCTGTAAGCCTTCACCTGAAGTTCAATAAAATATAAAAATAAAAAATTAAAAAAAAAACCCTGTTTGCCATCAAGTCAATTTTGACTCATAGTGACCCTGTAGGACAGAGCAGAACTGCTCCACAGGGTTTCCAAAGCTGTAAATATTTATGGAAGCACATTACCGCATCTTTCTCCTGCAAAGTGGCTGGTGAACTGCCGACCTATGTCATCTATGGAGTTTTTATACTAACCTCACAAATTTACGCAATGATCAGTAATGCCAAAGACGAAGAAATTGAAGATTTTACCAACTTCTGCAGTCTGAAACTGATCAAACATGCAATCAGGATGCATGGATAATTGCTGGTGATTTGAATGCAAAAGTTGGAAACAAAGTAAAAGGATCAGTAGTTGGAAACTATGGCCTTGGTGATAGAATTTTACAAGACCAAAAACTTACTCATTGCAAATACCTTTTTAAACTAATATAAACGTGAGTATACACGTGGACCTCACCAGATGGAATATACAGGAATGAAATCAACTATGTCTGTGGAAAGAGATGATAGAAAAGCTCAGTTTCAGCAGTCAGAACAAGAGCAGGGGTCCACTGCAAAACAGCTCATATGCAAGTTCAACTGAAGCTGAAAAAAATTAAAACAAGTCCACAAGGGCCAAAGTATGACCTTGAGTATATCACACCTGAATTTAGATACTATTTCAAGAATAGATTTGACACATTGAACACTGATGATGGAAGACCAGATAAGTTGTGGAATGCAAAAAGGACATTATACATGAAGAAAGAAAAATATCATTAAAAAGATAGGAAAGAAAGGAAAGATCAAAACTGATGTCAGAAGAGACTCTGAAACTTGCTCTTGAATGCAGAACAGCTAAAGTGAATGGAAGAAATGATTGTAAATGAGATGAACAGAAGATTTCAAAGGATGGCTGGAGAAGACAAAGTAAAGTATTACAATGAAATGAGCAAAGACTTGGAATTAGAAAACCAAAAGGGAGGAACAGGCTTGAAATTTCTCAAGCTGAAAGAACTGAAGAAAAATTTCAAGCTTTGAGTTGCAGTATTGAAGGATTCCATGGACAAAATAGTGAATGATACAGGAAGCACCAAAAGAGGATGGAAGGCTTTGTGAAGGGAAAGCTAACACACAGTATAGGGGAAGTCAGCACAACTTGATGAAGGCAAAGTCATAGAAGCTTCCCAGACACATCCAAATACTCTGAGGGACGCAGTGACTGGGGCTGAGAGCTGGGGACCATGGTCTCAGGAGAGATCTAGGTCAATCGGCATAACATAGTTCATAAAGAAAATTTTCTACATCCTACTTTGGTGAGTATCTTCTCGGGTCTTAAAAGCTCGCAAGTCACCATCTAAGATATATCTATTGGTCCTATCCTGTCCAAAGCAAAGGAAAGTAAAGTAAACCAAAGACACAAGGAAAATATTAGTCCAAAGGACTAATGGAACACATGAACCACAGCCTCCACCAGCCTGAGCCCAGAACTACATGGTGCCCGGCTACCACCACCAACTGCTCTGACAGGGATCACAATAGAGGGCCCCAGACACAGCGGGAGAAAAATGTAGAACAAAATTCAAATTCACAAACAGATCAGACTTACTGGTCTGACAGATACTGGAGGAATCCTTGAGACAATGGCCCCTGGACACCCTGCTAACTCATAACTGAAGTCACTGCTGTAGTCTGCCTTTCAGCCAACGATTAGACAGGCCTATAGAACAAACAATAACTCATGTGAATAACATGCTTCTCAGTTCAGTCAAGTATACATGACTAAATGGACAACACCTGCATAAAAGCACATATTAGAAGGCTGGAAGGGACAGAAAAATTGGACGAATGGACACAGGGAACCTGCGGTGTAAAGAGAAAAGGTGAGAGTGCTGATATATTGCAGGGACTGCAACTAATGTCACGAAACAATTCTTGTATAAATTTTTGAATTAGAAACTAATTTGTGCTGTAAACTTTGACCTAAAGCACAATAAAATTAATTTAAAAAAGAAGAAGAAGAAGAAAATGGAAGGAAAAGAATTGGTCAACATTCAACCATTTCAGGAGGTAGCATATGATCAAGAACCAATGGTACTGAAGGAAGACGTCTAAGCTGCACTAAAGGCATTGGAGAAAAACAAAGCTCCAGGAATTGACAGAATACCAGTTGTGGTGTTTCAACAAATGAACGCAATGCTGGAAGAGCTCATTCATCTATGCCAAGAAATTTAGAAGACAGCTACCTGGCCAACCAACTGGAAGAGATCTATGTTTGTGCCCATTCCGAAGAAAGGCCATCCAACAGAATGTGGAAATTATTGAACAATATCATTAATATCATGCACAAGTAAAATTTTGTTGAAGATAATTCAAAAATGGTTGCAGCAATACATCAACAGAGAACTGCCAGAAATTCAAGCTGAATTCAGAAGAGGATGTGGAACCAGTGATATCATTGCTGATATTGGATGGATCTTGGTTAAAAGCAGAAAATACCAGAAAGATGTTTACTTGTGTTTTATTGACTATGCAAAGACATTTGACTGTGTGGATCATAACAAATTATGGACAACATTTTGAAGAATGTGATTTCCAGAACACTTAATTTTGGTCATGAAGAACCTGTACACAGACCAAGAGGCAGTCATTTGAACAGAACAAAGGAATACTGCGTGGTTTAAAATCAGGAAAGGTGTGTGTTTGAGTTGTATCTTTTCATCATACTTATTCAATCTGTATGCTAAGCAAATAACCTGAGAAGCTGGATTATATGATGAAGAACATGGCGTCAGGATTGGAGGAAGATTAATTAACAACCTTCAATATGCAGACGACACAACCTTGCTTGCTGAAAGTGAGGAGGACTTGAAGCACTTTCTGATGAAGATCAAAGAGTACAGCCTTCAGTACGGATTATACCTCAACATAAGAAAACAAAATCCTCATAAGTGGACCAATAAGCAACATCATGATAAACAGAAAATATTGAAGTTGTCAAGGATTTCATTTTACTTGTATCCACAGTCGACACCTATGGAAGCAGCAGTCAAGAAATCAAATGATGTATTGCATTGGGCAAATCTGCTGCAAAAGACTTCTTTAAAGTGTTAAAAATTAAAGTTGTCATTTTGAGGACCAAGGTACGTCTGACCCAAGCCATGGAATTTTTAATCACCTCATATGCATGGGAAAGCTGGACAATGAATAAGGAAGATCAAAGAAAAATTGTTGCCTTTGAATTATGGTGTTGACCAAGAATGCTGAATATACCATGGACTGCCAGAAGCACAAACAAATCTGTCTTGGAAGAAATACAGGCAGAATGCTCCTTGGAAGTGAAAAGTGCGAGACTTTGTTTCACTTTATTTGTACATGTTATCAGGAGGGACAGTCCCTGGAGAAGGACATCGTGCTTGGGAAAGCAGAGGATAAGCCAAGAATAGGAATATCTTCAACCAGATGGATTGACACAGTGTCTGCAACAATGGGCTCAAACACAGCAACAATTATAAGGAAGGTACAGGCTGGGCAGTGTTTCATTCTGTTGTACATGGGGTCACTATGAGTCTGAACCTACTGGACAGCACCTAACAACCATAACAACAATAGCAGTAAGCCTTTGCCATAATTCCTTTTACAAGCTTTTATACTTGAAAGTGATGTTGCTCCTTGTCAAATGATACAATGCATCTAGTCACATCCTTCAACTCAGTGTGAATTTAATCACTGGTGCCTTTTAAATATAGCTTAAATGGAACATTTGGTCTCCGTTTGACTTGCTTATGGAACCGAGATTCCGGAAGGGAGCACTGTCTTTCAATAAATTAGTCACAGCATATTTTTAGCAGTTCGAAAGCTGCTACTGTTCGAAGCAAAGTGAATAAAGTTTGGTAAATGGCGGACAATTGGTTTATCACTCTGGATGCCCTTGCTATTTGTTCACGAGGCAGTGAATCACACTGCTTAAAAAAGCTAAGAGTGTATTTATGTATAGGAATAGTATCTAAGATTCTGCTTACATACTGACAGTCTTGTGTTGATGATAATATACCCTATTATTATCATGCCAGCAAATCTGATTCTGGAGAGTCTTTTTGGTAGAGGAAGAGCCTTTTAAAAATATTAACTGCTCTCAGCAGCATTTAGTACAACTTGTGAGAAGCTATTAGTTTTTCAGATTCATTGATAACTTCCAGGAGTATAATGGTGTCCACTAAAATGGAATCCAGAATGGTCAGCATGCTGGTGAAAGTTATCAATGCAACAATTATTTGACAACAGTTTTATGATACTGTATGGAGCACTCAGAATATGCTATTAGAGATGGTGAATAACTCCATGTCCAGCTGAGCACAGAAGAGGATTTGTTTCCTCCTTCAGATGCCCAAACAACCTTGTGTTCAAGGATATTACTGAATAACCATTAGGCAGATGCAAAAGAAAATATGTTTTCCATTCTTCCTGCTAGCATTTCCCTCTACCACTAACCTCTGGACTCTGCAGATTACAATTTACTTTAGGAATGTAGTTATTACCCTAGGAAAAGAGAAAGAAATAAGTCTTATGTTTGTATAATTCAGAGGAAATTTGAACAATGGTGACAGTCATCAGCATTTCTCTGAATTTGTCTTTGAATTTATTAAACTCTTACTCTCTGATTTATAATCATGTATAGTGAGGGTGCTTAAAACATTTCAATACCCAGAGAGGTATTTCTGTACATCTCTAATAACTAAACTCGATTACAAAGTATGCCCAAAAGAAAGGATTAAATTAAGATTTCCTTTCTGTCAAATGAGATGGCCTATGAAGCTATACATACTCTGCATTCATGATTTTAAAAAACCTTAATATACTAAGGGTAGGAAAAAAGCATTCAAATATTTTATGTATAAAATACATGAATACTAAGCATGACAAAAAATCCAGTCTTAGAAATGTACCCCAAATAGCTTTTACTTGCAGAAGGATAATTCATAGTTTGGGAGAACAGTTTTATGCAATCAGTTATTTATTAGTTTCTGCAAATATATCCAGATGTTACTTTAGTGATATATTCTATTGCATTCCTCTAAGTGATACCAGGAGGCTATCATACCCCAAAAACTATCCCGGATGTATTTACGTATTTATTCAACTATCTATATGTCTTTGCCATTTTTACATTTTACCCTTAAAATTTCCTTAACACTTGCTTATTCTGTCACCAAATGTCTTCAGCTATCATTCCAAAGAAACTTTTAAAGACGATCATGTTATCATTTATTGATCCAGATAAAAAAGTATCCCAATTCTGGGAATAATATTACATCATTTATTTTCTGCAGGAAATGATCTGCTTGACTGCAGAATATCTAACCATCTTAGGAGCATGAGGTGGCTAGCAGAGATGGACAATGTAGATCGGTTTGATTTATCTCAGGAAATCAGAAAACCTCTCTCCAATGAAGGAGATTAAAGCTATAATGATTCTCTATAATGAACCCTTATAATGAGGAGCAAGTAACGAGCCTCTTTATGGCAGTTAACAGGAATGGGGAAGAAGGAGCACTGGTCACTTATACCTATGATTCAAACATGGAAACATAACACAGTGAAGAAGTATATTGTTTCCCTGAATGTCAGAGGAAATCTTGCAAAAAAAATTTTTTTTTTAATATGGATAAATTAAACATCGTTCAAACCCAGTAATTAGTCCCTTTGCTTTTGTTTTTAGGTCTACCTTCTTTGAGTAGAAGCTATGTGTCTCAGACTTTTTATTTTCTCATAACCAATTTAAAAGAAAAAAAAAAAAACTTGCCATCAAGTCAATCCCGACTCATAGCAACCCCACGTGTTACAGAGTAGAAATGCTCCATAGTGTTTTCAATGCCTGTAATCTTAGGGAAGTAGATCACCAGGTCTTTCTTCTGTGGTGCCGCTGGGTGGATGTGAATTGCCAACCTTTAGATTAGCAGCCAAGAGCAAACTGTTTGTGCCACCCAGTAATCACACAGTGTCTGAGCAAAAGAAATTGAGTTGATAAATGTACATGGAAAATGAATGAGACCCAGTGAATCTGGATATTGACGCTCTCTGTTATCAATCTAGGTCCTTGGGTGGTGCAAATGATTGGCCCTCTGCTAACTGAGAGGTTGGTGGTTAGAATCCATTCAGTAGCACTTCGAAAGAAAGGCCTGGCGATCTATTCCTTTTAGATTACAGAAGTTGAAAACCCTGTGGGTTGCAGTTCTACTCTGACACATGGGGTCACCATGAGTCAGTACCGACAGCGACTGTTTCGTTTTTTATTTTTTGCTGTTAATCTAAAACACATCATAATAGAAGCTACCATCATATCTGTGTAATACACGTAATTAGTGATGTTAAAAAAAAAATTGGGTCCCACTTAGTGTGTTCTTATTTTGTAATTATCTACCTATAACAATAATTAGAACAAACTTTGCCATCCATGCTTTATATAACACTTTGAAATTTATGATTGTTTTTAATAAGTAATAGAGTCTTCTCTGAAAATGAAGAGAATGGTAGCCATAACCTTTGTGTTTCCCTAGAAAGTTCACATCTAAAGGAACCACTCTAGAGCCTTTATTTGCTAAGAACAGGAGTGCGGACTCTGGCTTACAAAGACGGTGATACATCAGAAATATGCCTAGTGGGATAAGCAAATGCACCAGAAACCCATGACAACAGATTTATATAAATATTAATTTATCTAAAATTTAGTTAATTTAAACAGAGGCTATGTTTGTAGATAAGAAAAATAATTGTAAAGTTACCTGCTATCTTAAAAGACTCTGCTAACCTATATGTTAAGAGTCATTATTTTAATAAAAATGAAAATGGAGTTCTAACTAAATTTCTGACTTCTTTGAGATTGCATGTGTCAGGATTTCTTATGCACCATTGCCTGCTTCAGTAATGCTTAAGAGGCCACACAAGAAAGATAAAGAGACAGAGATTGTATACACTGTACATGACTGTGATCATAAAAAAGTTCATCTCTTACAGGCTCATTGACTTTGCAAGTCATCTGTGAATGAAAACGTCCTCAACTTTCCCAGTCATAAAGTTGGGGTTAACTCAACCATGCTGTTATAAATGAACCAAAACCATTCCATTAACAGATTTCCATGAATCAGAAGCTCTGGACTTCTGTTTTTTGCCTTACACTTTTTATCTTGGATTCTCATATTGCTATTATACAAGAGGATCAAGTTTTATATGGTGACAAGATATAAAATAAAATGCAAGAGCTTATTTTTGTTTTGATTAATCAAAGGAAAAACAATATCAAATAACTGATTTTTTGAAGTAGAGTATATTTTAACTACATTTTTTAAAATGAGAGAAAGAAATATCTGAATACACACGCCAAAATGTTAAGTAATCCAGAAGATTTACACATTTTTCTTTTGTAGCATGAATGTCAATGAGGTAGCCCAGGTTGTTCTTCCAACTGGATTTTGAGAATCTGGATGACTCCCACTCCATCCACTCCCAACCTTTGTGCTACAAAAGGAAAAGGGGGTTCCTGGTAGAGGATGAAATTCTATTACTTTATTACTTGTTGCCACTAGATGCTCTGCCACCATGACTCTTACTCCTTTACTCAATAATCTCACAGAAAAACCCCACAGAACAATTCAAGAAATCCCCATATTTTAAAAATTCATATCAAAACTCTGAAAATATACCTATTGGAGTCTTTGTGTCAAGAAAAGTAAGTTATTAGGGCCCTTGTGTATTTTAAAAGATTTTTATCAAATGATTTGTAATTTTGTTTTGTTCTTTACTTTCACTTTTCCCTTCTTAAACCAAAGAGGATATTTCAATTTTTTTCTCAATATTTAACAGCTTACTCAAACAATTTATTCAAAACAATCAGAATTTTTTTTTCCTCTTTACAAAGAACACAAAGAAAAACAGACCCTTGAAAATTCTTGACTTAAATGAGGGTTTAATCTTACCTGATATTACTTGGATTTTCTGATACTATTTCTCTGTGATACAGAAAACTTGTAACCATTCTGAACTTAAGGTCCATGAACCTTTCCAATGTGTATGTAGAAAGGTCTTCCAGGAGGCATCGATTGACACACCCGGAAGGCTTGCCAGTGGTGGCAAAAGTTTCATACAGCCCAGTTTCCAGGGCAACAGAGCCTTAAGTATAGGCATTTCCAGCTTACTCAGTATCACTTGCATTACATACACGTCAAATAATACTGTCGACAGAATTCCATTTATGATGGAAAATCTTTATTTAGTCTTACCTTTCCAGAAATATGATGGACCACGTATAAATTGAATACACATGAATCAGATCACCATGAATAAGAGCCAGAGGAAATTAAAAACAACATATTTAGACCTTCAAAGAGCTCAGATATCTGAGTTATCACATACAGAATGTAAACATAACAATGAATAGAATGTTTAAAGGAATAACATATGGAATAATAAAATGAATAGACAAAACATCAAAAATAACAGCAATACATGAAGAAAACATGCAAATTTAGAACTTAAAAATACAATTCTTGAACTTAAAAAAATCAGAACGAATGATTGAACAGGTTATACAGCATATTAGACATAGATAAAGAGAAGTGTAATGAACATTGTACTAGGTTTGAGAAATTATCCAGAATACAGAACAGAGAAAAAAGAAAATAGAAGATACATATATAAAAAAAGTAAGAGCTATGAAGGACAAAATAAGACAAAATGTGTTTAATCCTAGTCCCAATAGGAGAGAATAGAGATTGTAAGAGAGAGGAGCTATTCAAACAAATAATGGCTGATAATTGTCTAGAACTGATAAAAATTAGTTTCATAAATTAAGGAAGTATAATGTACAAGGCAGACAAAAAAAAAAAAAGAGAGAGAAAGAAACCCTTCACCTGCACATATTGTAGTAAAAATACAAATCATCAAGGAAAATGGTAAGATCTTAAGAAAAAGAAAAGACTAAAGACATATCTCCGAAACAGCAAAAAGCAAACAGAATAACAGCAGACTTTTGAACAGAAACAATGAAGAATGAAACCAGTGAAATAGTATCTTCCAAGGGTTGATGCTCTTTACAAAATAAATATATAAATCAAGGACACAAAATGGTTGAAAGTTAAAAGATAGAATTATGTATGAATAAAATTCTAACTATAAAAAAGCTAACGTTGTTATTTTAATATAAAATTAGAATTTAAGACCATTAAATTACTAAGAATGACAAGAACCATTAAATAGCAAAACGTTTTAATTGATCAGTAAGATATAATAATTATAAACTTAAATGCACTAAATAAAACTCAAAACAAACAAACAAAAAAAAAACAACCAAACCCGTTGCCATAGAGTCAATTCTGACTCATAGTGACCCTATAGGACAGAGTAGAACTGCCCCACAGGATTTCCAAGGAGTGGCTGGTATTACTTTTCCTTTTGTAAAATTCAGAGGTTATTTGGTTCAAGATATTACAGTCGTTTTTTTTTTTTTATTTTGTTTCTTCTTTAATACTTCTGTTAAAATTAATAAATATTTTAGAATATATTTTACAATTTTATACCATTAAGTATAGATGCAATAGAAAATGCATTTGGAAAATACAAATAAAATTTTCTCAAGAAATCTATAAAAAGAATAGACCAGTAACCAAACGCAAAAATTGAAGGGGGTGAAAAAAACATGTACAACAGTGGTGCTAGGCCCAGACAATTTCATAGCAAGTTTTTAACCATGCTTCAAGGGATAATTTCTTTTTCATAACCTATGCTAGAGCATAGGAGAAGATTAAAGCTCTCCAAATTACTTATAAAATTAACGTAAGCTGGATATTAAAACCTGACAAGAAAAACAAAAAGGGATAAAATTAAAAGTTAATTCCATTGTCAAGCATAGATGTATTCACTTGTTGACAGCTGCAGTCAAGAAAGCCCCTGACTCTGGCAACCCCCAGCACAATGACACGAAAGGCTTCCTGGTCCTGCGCCATCCCCGTGATCGGTTGTAGATCAGACAATTGTGATCCATTGGGTTTTCACTGGCTGACTTTCGCAAATAGATCACCAGGCACATTTTTCATAGTCCATGTTAGTCTAGAAGCTCTGCTGAAAGCTGTTCAGCATTATAGCAACACACAAGCCTTCACTGAGAGATGGGTGATGGCTGCGCATGAGGTACATTTGCTGGACATTGAATATGAGTCTCCCTCATGAAGGCAAGTATTCTACCTCTGAATCTCTGACATCCCCTGATGTATTAGTAGTGCCTCTTAAGATAATCAAGGAGCCCTGTTGATGCAGTGGTTAAGCTCTCTGCTGCTAATAAACGACTGGCAGTTCAAACTCACCAGCCACTTCGCAGGATGAAGATGTGGCAGTCTGTTTCTGTAAAGATTACAGCCTTGAAAACCCACGGGGCAGTTCTACTCTGTCCTGCCAGGTCACAATCAGTCGGAATCGACTGGACGGCAATAGATTTGGTTTTTTGGTTTAGTAAAGTAACCCAGGCCAAAGATCTTTAGTGTCTAGCACTAAAGTGAAAATGATAAGAAACAATCAGGCTATGGTACGTTTTTAAGCAAAACAAACAGGATCTGGTGATGGATTGGTCATGCTCAAAAGAGTGAAAGAATGGAATCAAGAATAACTTCAAGGCTTTTTTGGTCTAAGCAACTGGAAAAATTAAGTTTCATTTAAGGAAATTCAGAAGATCGTAGGAAGTGCTGGTTTGCGAGGTGAGTAGATGGGTAGGAAAGAGGTTTTGGACCTACTAAGTTTGAGACAGCTACAGTATATCTGAGGGCTGGGACCAAGTATGCAGTTAGATATATGAGTCTTGAGTTCAGGAGACTCTTCAAGGTGGAGAAACGAATTTGTGGATCAGCTGTAGAAGCTATTTAAACCCCAGAGGTGAGATACATTACCAAGGAAGAGAGTATAATTGGGCAAAAAGGAAGTCCAAGGACTGAAACTTAGGTTGATGAAGAGGAACCAGCAAAGCAGACTAAGAAGAGGCAGTAAGGGGAACTTAGAAGGAAAAACCAGGACAGCAAGAGAATAGTGTTTCAGGAAGGAGGGAGTGAGCAATCATGTCAAAAGCGGCCAGTAGGTCATGAGGACTGAGGGAGAACTGGCAATTAGATTTAGATACGAGGAAGTCATTGCTGACTTTGATGAAAGTTGTGTCAGGAGAATTTGAGGATAAAAGCCTAACTGAAGTTAGCTCAAAAGAACAAGGATATGTGAGGAAGTGAAAACAGCACATAGAGAAAATTCTTTTAAGGAATTTTCCTTTAAAGAAGAGACAAAAATTAGAGTTGTACCTGGAAGGGGGAGTGAGAGTCAAAGAATGCTACGGTTTTGTTGTTTTTGTTGTTGTTGTTAAAATAGGAGAAACAGCAATATGTTTAAGGAGCCTAGTGGTGTAATGGAGCCCTGGTGGTAATGGTTAAGAACCTGGATGCTAACCCAATGGTCAACGGTTCGAATCCACCAAACTCTATGGGGCAGTTCTACTCTGTTCTATAAGGTCACTATGAGTTAGAATCAACTTGATGGCAATGGGTTTGGTTTGGGTTTAGTGGTGCAATGGTTAAGTGCTTGGCTGCTAACCAAAAGGTTGGCAGTTCAAACCCATCCAGTGGCTACACAGGAGAAAGACCTGTCAATCTGCTCCCATAAAGATTACAGCCTAGAAAACCCTATGGAGTAGTTTTACTCTGTCACATGGAGTTGCCATGAGTTGAAAATCGACTTGATGGAACCTAATAACAAATAGTATGTATGTTAACGAGAATGTTCCAGAATAGTGGGAAGTTTTTTTCTTGAGAGAAAGAAAACAGAAGCAATTTACTTATTTTCCTTTGTCAAAGAGATTCTAACTACATGGTTTCTCTTGTTCACTTTATGTTTCTCATTGCAATTATAAAAATCTGTCAGAGGTTTGCATTTCCTGTGAAACTCGCTTTAAATGCCCTGATGGCTTTGATTGCCATTGCTGCTCTGGTGGAATGAGTTTCAGGATCCAACAGGTTCTAACTGAGCATTGTCCAGGTGCCTCAGTCTCAAAAGTTTAAACCCCTCAGGGGTTTAAAACAGTGGAGCCATGGCCTCTGGCGTTTAAAAGGTTGGAGTTGTCACTCTGAGGGAATAGGAGAATGGTGTGCCTAAAGCAGAGGGAGCAGAGTTGCTGCCCCAGTGGAACCTCATACCACCAAGAAAGGAGTGCCGGGAGCAGAGCGCATCCTTTGGACCTGAGGTTCCTACGCAGAGAAGATCCCAGACCAAGGGAAGATTGATGACATGGACCTTCCTCCAGAGCCTACGGAGAAAGCGTTCCCCTAGAGCTGATGCCCTGAATTTGGACTTGTAGCCCACTGGACTGTAAGAGAATAAACTTCTCTTTGTTAAAGCCATCCACTTGTGCTATTTCTGTTACAGCAGCGCTAGATGACTAAGACACCAGATGACTCCACCCCAATTTTAAAACACCTGTGTCTTAAGGTTATTTCAGTGTTTCACTGAAATATTTTGTCTTCCCAGACTGGACCCCTAATTTTCCCACTAAGTATTTATCAATGTTAATGTTGACAATCATCCCACACACACACACACACACACACACACACACACACACACACACACACACACACTCTCCTCTTAATCACCCTACTTATCCCTCAAAAGATGCTCCCGTTGTTATGGCCTTCTTTGGGAACTTCACTTTGAACCATATTCATTACACCGCACCAGCATCATAGAAGGGAGAAGTGCAGACTTGCTCTTTTTTAGAGAATGCGGAGGCCTCATATTTCAAGGTTCCATGGACTGCCCAAACTCGCCTAAAAATTGTTTTGCCTAAAATGAATATTTTAAAATATCATTTTTAACTATTATATGCAAATATTGTCTTGTATATACTTTCTGAGAACAGTATTTGCCCAACTCTGACAAAAGTTCCTGAAATTAAAAAAAAACAAAACTTTTTATTATGATGTCCACAACAAGAAAATTGTTTCTCAGAAATTTGGAAGACAAGGTTTTGTAAATGTTAGATTCTAACCTACTCATTTGCACCATAAAGTAATGAATCTGAATCCTTCAATGAGTTCTCGTCTTCTAAAACCCTAAAATTGTTTTCCATCCCAATATAATCTTGTCAATTATTCTGACTGAAATAAGAAGCACTCAGTTTTTGCAACACAATTAAAGGCAAATGCACTACAGATCGTGAATTCAACTGTTACTCAAAGTCAATCACTGCACTGAGCTCTATTCACCACTGGTCAAGCCCTAACATCAGAAGGTGATGGTTATGTGCTTCCACGGAAGCTATTACAACCACATTCAGACTGTTACAAGCTAAAGTCAAAGACAGAACACCCAGGAGAGGAATGAGTGGTTGAGATCAGATGAATGAGAACCAAACGTCAGGTTTGTGGTGAAAAGACAGACAGCAGAATTTAGGGCTAAGAAACAAATCAGATCTGAGTTATCTTGCCAAGCAATTCATGAATATCAGAGGTCAGAATCTCATTGGGAACAAAGATTCATTTGTTGTTTCAACAGTTATTGATTCATTCATTCAACAAAGTATCAGGCGCTATGCACTGATCACAAGGTGAACAAAACAGATAGAATGCCTGTCTTCAGTGAGCTTACTACATCTCATGCAGGAGACGGAAAAAAAAAACTATTGCTGTTGAGTCAATTCCTACTCATAGCAACCCTTTAGGACAGCATAGAACTGCCCCATAGGGTTTCCAAGGTGCAGCTGGTAGATTCGAACTGCCAACTTTTTGTTTAGCAGCCCATCTCTTAACCACTGTGCCACCAGGGCTCCAAAAATAAACAAGTTCATATAAAATATAACAGCACATTGCAATGAATCTCATAGACAAAAATTAAGTCAGATAAGATAATAGAGAGTGACAAGAGGTGCTATTTTAGATAAGAGAGTTAACGAAGGCTTATTTGAGAAGGTGTGGCTATTATAAACCTGAGTTAAATGAGGTAATAAGCCATGCAAATATCTAGGGGAAAAGATTTCCAAGCTGAGAGAGCAGCAAGGACAAATGCCTTGAGATGGGGACATGCTTGGCTTGTGGAGAGATTAGGAAAAAGGCCAAGAAGGAGGGAAGAAGAGTGAGCAGGAAGAGGAATGATGGGAATGAGTTTAGAAAGATAGCTAAGAGTCAAATCACAGAGGGCCTTATAGGTTATAGCAGATTTTGGGTTTTATTCTAACTATGGTGGAAGCAGGGTTGTACCAGAAAGACAGACCACCAACAGATGGCACAAAGTGGAGGGCAAACATGGGGGCTTAAAATACCTAATTGCAAATAATGTATTCCCCTGATTATCACTTCTGAAGTTCTGTCCAGGCAAAACAAGGTGGTGTGTAGGGATGGGATTTGAACGAGCCACACATTCTGGCATCAGGAATTCAGTCTATTGGGCCAGCACATTGTTAAAGAGATCAGGGATCTCATCTCAGAATAAACAGAGTTGAGAGTAAAAGGTGTAGGAAGACCAAACCAAAAAATTCCACTGCTATCGAGTCAATTCCCACGCATAGCGACCCTAAAGGATAGAGTAGAACTGCCCAACAGGGTTTCCAAGGCTGTAATCTTTACAGCAGACTGCCACAGTAGGTTCAAACTGCCAACCTTTCAGTTAGCAGACAAGCGCTTTAACCACTGTGCTACCAGGGCTCCTTGTAGAAGGACAGAGGATTCAAAATCAAGTGGAGCTGTGTCCTAAGAGGTAGGACAAGTACAGCAATAAGAAGGTAGAAAAGCCAATGGTCCAAGAAGTGCAGGCATGCTGCAGGTGCCAGAAGAAGCTGCTGGTGAACAAGATAGTTACTGAGAAAGGATGACAAATAAAGCCAGCCCAATTCTATTAGATCCAAAGGTTCTAAGTAACTCTTCAGGCATTAGCACTAGCCCAAATAGGGAATCTGGGATCCAAGAATAGAATGGCAGCTGTATGGTCAGAAGCAGAGAAGAAGCTGCTAGAACAAGCAGCCAAACCAACTCTTGAAATCCCGAGTGGAGCTAGTTAAACATCTGTCTCCTGCTTCAGGTGAAAAATCGCCCTTGGAACTGAGCTGAGCTGATAGATAGCAACCAGTCTGCCTGAACTGTGGAACAAAGGAGACATGTGAGGGTAGGATTTAGGCTACACCCATCAGCCTTCTCAATATTGGCTGGAGGATAACCCCAAATGCCTAGCATATCTGCTTCCTTTCTGAGCCCAATGTTTACTTTCAAAAATAAATCTAGACCTATAAGTGTTAATTATTTCCATCCCATTGTCTAGAAGAAACATTTAGTCTATTTATCTGTCATGGGAAGCTTCTGTTTAACTTCAAAGGAGTTACTATAAGGAAAATCTTTCTTCAAGACAAATGCCTAAAGGTGGTGAACATAGAAGTGATATTTCTTCATTGATTGGATTGGGAAACCAAGCATAACTACCCTCCCAAATAAGGGGAATTTTCTCAACCAGGATCTCTGTCTCGCATCCATCAACTCATAGCGGTTAACCTTGACTGACAAAGGTTTTAAGCTCCTGGAGAGAAGCACAAATGTAATCACTCACTTTCTTACTTTAAAAAAGGGTAAGAATTTAATTCTCCCCTAGAAGGCTGCAAGTGAATTTACAGCAAACCTGTATCGCTCAGCACAGTGCTCAGTACATGTTGTTGTTAGCCATCCAGTTGACCATGGAAGGAAATACTGGCCAGATCTATACCATCTCCATGTTCAGTTGGGGATCAAACCACTGTAATCCATAGTGTTTCTATTGGTTTATATTCAGAAGTAGATTGCCTAGATTTCCAGACCTTTCTTCCTAGTCTGTCTTAGTCTAGAAGTTCCCCTTTGAAACCTGTTCAACATCATAACAACACCTGAGCCTCTACTGACAGATAAGTGGTGGCTGAGCTTGAGGTGCTCTGACTGAGAATTGAACTCGTGTCCCCCATAGGGAAGACAAGAATTCTACCATTGAACCACCACTACCCTCATGCCCAATATATAACCCATTAATCCACTGCCATCGAGTTGATTCTGACTCATAGTGACCTATACGACAGGGTAGAACTGCCCCATCCGGTTTCCAAGGCTGTAATCATTACGGAAGCAGACTATCACATCTTCATCTCGAAGAGCAACTGGTGGGTTTGAACTGCCGACCTTCAAGTTAGCAGCTGAGGAGCTATAAATGCTGTGCCACCAGGGCTCCTTTTGCCCAACACATAATAGGTGCTTATTAACTATTTACTTAACTGAACTAAGAAGTTGTACAAGATATTAGCACACATTAGAACCTATGGGCTTTGGTATTTCTAAGTCATTGTCACCCTTTCATAAATGACTTTCCTGTGGTTCTCTACTCAAATGCATAACAGTGCGCAGGAATTTAACTAGTAACTATCACAGAGAGAATTCAGGTTCAGAGAAGCAGTGGAGAGTAGAAGAAAGAGTGTAGAAGACTTGGTGTCAAAGATCTCAGTTTGAATCCAGTTCCTTCAGACCTCACTAGTTTCAAGCCTAGGTGCTCTCAGATTCACCCGGGGGAGCTGGGAACCTGTAGATTCGCAGGCCCACCCTATTGAATCAAGAGAGAGTAGTGCTTAGGGTGATGGAAAAATATGGAAATAGACAGTAGTGACGGCTGCATGACATAATGAATATAATTAATGTCACTAAATTGTACATGTAAAAAATGTTGAAATAGCATATGTTTTGTTATATATATAACTATGGCAATTTTTTTTAAAAAACCTGTAAGAGGTGGAATCTATGTAGATGCCATTTAAAGAGATTCATAGACAAGACTGAAACACTGTTATAGCTGTATCTTACAAGGCATGCCCCTATCTTTCAGAACCTTAGAAATCTCAACTGTCTGCTAAGGGGACTACTAGCTCCATCCTCACTGACCTCACAGGGATATTGTGAAGGTCTGGTCACAGTAGGAACAGATGGGAAAGCATGAAAACTTTAAAACATGGGAATAATGCAAGATAACTTGATAATATCAGGTCATTTGAATATCAAATAATGGTTTAAAGGCAACAGAGAAGCACCCATCTCATATAGACGTGTTCTATGTAAAGAACCATGTTATTCTTGTCTTTAAGTTATAATTATACTCCCCTAATCATAGCTGTGTTTCTGAGAAGTTTTTTATAAATGAAATTTTATTTTAAACACTTTAAGGGAACTAGCTATTTCAAGTAAGTCCCTGTTGAACCTTTTATGAAGTAAAGAATGCTTCTAAAATGCAAGTAGACACACCCTAGCTACTCATTTTTTACAGCCTGGGTTTTTGTATACATGTTTCTGGAAGTGGGTCACAGCTGTTCTGCCATCAGCAACATCTGGCAGTTTCCCCCGGAACTGCTCACACCTTTCTTGGGTCACACTCACAACAGTGATACCACTGGCCTCAGAGGAAGGACGAGACACCCAGGCCCCTCCAGTTGCCCCCCGAGTGCTGAAGGGTAAACAGACTCATAGACTTCAATTGCTGTTTGATTCTTCCGTTCCCCACAATAAACTCTTAAATCAAATAGAGGACTCCCACAGTGGTGGGGTGGGCGGGGGGGAGAGCGAAAAATGCTCAGGGTTGATTTACTATATAGGTAGGGACCATGCTTTCTCCCAGCTACTCCAAAACTCTTACATGGAGATTTTCTCGCAAAATCCCCTACTTTTCTTGGCTTTGACTAGGTTGATAATATCTAGATGGTAAAAATGAAAGGCTTTCATCCAATCTGGTTTCTCAGAAAATCAGAAAAAATGAGTTTCTTCACGATCAATTTCTTTTCGAAAGAAGAAGGTTATTGGGGTTCAAAATCAAGATTGAAGTCTCTTTGCATTTGAAAAAAATCTATTTCAGAATTCAGTTTTGCTGAAACCATAGTATTAATCTCCAGTTATTCAGATTGACTGTGAGTATGCATGTTAGCAGTGAGAGAGATGGGAGGGAAAAGGAGAAGTGATTAGAATGCTTCAACCACGGAACTTCCATAAACATAACTTTTTATTTACCAGATCGCCCAAAGAGTCTTCTTAAAGGTGCTGAATTTTTTTGGCTGAGAAGCTACAAGGCTCACCAAGGAATTCTGTGAACTCTTTCATCATTAATCCAGGTATATTTTATAATTAATCTGGCAGAATGAATCTCAAGGCATTGGTGAGTCAGGAAAGAAAAGACCTCTCAAAACACAAATCAGGAAATTGAGAGTAAGGACTGAAATAAGGGCAATGCCATAATGAAGAATACAGTGATCAAGAGTGTGGATTATGAAGATCCCTGGGTAGTGCAAACAGTTTGCTAATAACCAAAATGTTGACAGTTTGAACTCACCCGGCAGCACTGTGGAAAGAACAGTCCTGGCAATCTGCTTTTGTAAAGATTACTACCAAGAAAACCTTACGGAGCAGTTCTATTCTGTAATACATGGGGTCTCCACAAGTCACAAAACAACAGCAAAAAGAACAACAGCAAGAGCATGGATTCTGGAGTCAGTTGGGTTCCAATGGGTGACTCTGATATTTACTAGCTGTGTGATTTCCAACAAGTTAATTAACTGTGTAGACTTCAGTTTTCTTATCTATAAATAGAGGTGACAGTAGTACCTACGTATAGTAGGGTTGTTGTAAAAATTAAATAGGTTAATATTTGTAAAGCACTTAGAAGAGTGTCTGGAACATAGTAAATATTAGGTGAGGTTTATAAAGTAAAAATTTTAAAGATATGTAATGGAATTTAGAAATTTTGGTATTCTAAGGAAGCTTAGAGCTGAGAAAGTAAGGTGCAGAGAGGTTAACAGAACCAGATTATCTGGTCGATCAATGATATTCACGTAACAGTTCTGATGCCCTGTCTCCATTTGGTCACTAGCTTACTTGATGTCTCTGAGAGTCACTGAAATGGACATTATCAAACAGAGACATTAAATAATAACACTGAACTTCTTTGTAATAGAAGTGTGAGAAACAATGAACAGTAAAAAAACAAGGTTAACTGTTTTGCAAGTGGAAAAGCACCAAGCACTAAGCTTCAAGGCATATTCTCATTCCTCCAAAGTACATTTCAGTTTTCAATCACACTTTCTGAGGTTAGTTTCTATAGAGAAATGTGGACCATAGCCAGAGAGCCTGTTGAAATAGAGTTGTTTTTTTTTTTTTTAAATAACAGAGTAAATGAAGTACTCTGGAAATCACATTTGGCTTTAGAAATATATGTAGACCGGTTTATTAAACGGTGCTCTAAACAGGAAGTAAAAGCTCAAGCATTTGATTGCTGCTCACAGCCTGTATGACCTTGAAAACATTATAGAATCTCTCTAGAATTCAGTTTCCTCACAGAGAGAGAAATCTTGTTGCATCCCTATTGATGATTATGTTAATAATGATTGATCCAAGGGTAAATTCCCTCCCTTTTTTTTTTTTTTTTTAATTCTTGGATGTAGTGCAGGTCACTGATAAAGTAACACTTTACACTTAATAATATAAGATTGTATATACCCTTTAGTATGGGAATTGTCTCACATGGATATGTCATGATGAAAATATCAGTTATAGAATTTATTGTTAATGTGTGAGTAGTTAAGGGGTGCTGGTGGCACAGTGGTTAAGTGCTCTGCTGCTAACCAAAAGATCAGTGGTTTGAACCCACTCCATGGGAGAAAGACGTGGCATTCTGCTTCCATAAAGATTTACAGCCTTGGAAACTCTATGGGGCAGCTTGACTCTGTCCTATAGGGTGGCTATGGGTTTGGTTTTTTGAGTTTTTGATGTGAGTAGTTTAGGAATCTGATGAGCTTCAGTTTAGCAAAGGACCAGAATGAATATCTTCTATGGTACCACATCAAGGGGTGATTCAGATCTCTTTCACAGGATTCTGAGATTTTTAGAGCCTAGGTGATTTTATCTATACCAATGAGGAAACCATGGCTCAAGGAGAAGATTACAGAACAGATCAACAATAGAGTTTTCCCTGGGCCAGAGAGGTTACCTACATTTCTGACACTTTTTCAGGCCATTAAAGATTGATTTAGGTCTTTTATGATTTCAACAAACCCCAGAAAGAAGCGATGGAGAGAAAGCAAATGATTACTGTAATGGGTACACATTACTCCGAGGGTAGGAGACATGCCCTATCAACTGAGGAAATATTCTTTCCTCAACATAAGCTTAAACAGTATTATTCAAAAAACATTAAGTGTATTCTTATGCTATATGCCTTCCAATAGGTCAAGCCATTAGAGAATATTCAGGTCCCCAGCTTCCACTGGTGGAAATATTGAAAAGCAAATTCAAGTTGAAGGACTTGTGAGACTAAACAGTGAAAAGAATCGCTGCTCATCCATTTGAAGTTCGCGCCATTAGCCTAGACTTCAGGGCATGTAAAGGACAGAGAAGGAACAAGGATATAAGGAATAAGGAGACACCTTCTTGTGCAGGATGAGAGATGTAAGAAGGAGATTTGGGAAGCATAGGTATAAAACTCGAGTCGGGAGATCAAGGTTAATATTGGGTGGAAGGGACAACTTTCCTTGTGATGTATCATTAGACACCTTTTCTTCAGCTATTCACAGAAAGCACTGAAGTAAGCTAGAACCTTTTCCCTTTCTGGTTGGCTTTTCTGAAAGTACCCTAACCCACTAGCAAAGGTCCTTCATCAGTTTTGCATGCTAGTTTAGAGGAAATTGAAAGCACAAAATGGCAAAGAGAAAAACTAACAGCATGTACCCCATCTCTTCTCAGATTCAGTGAAGGAGTGTCAGCCTTCTTGAATGAGCTGAGACTCACGTTTTCAGGAGATTGTCAACAGACATAGTGGACATATGGACATATTCTAATGTTGGAATGGGGGCTCACAAAACAGAGGAATGGTATAGAGAGGACAAATGCGAAAGAATCTGCTATTTTCACATGTTAGAGAAGGTGACATCCTGCAAGAGGATAGAAGGAGACTAGAGAAAGTTTGGTTTACACTGAGAATCTGCTCAACTGGGTTAGAGAGAGAAGGCCACCTTGCTTTGGGTCGGTAAATGATCTGGTGCTTTTTCTTTAGAAAGTGTGCATCATAACCCTAGCAAAAGTATGTAGGAACGTTAGTCAATGGGGATCAGAAAGATGAGGAAGGAATCTAGAAGCCAGCAGGAAGGAATCTGAGGAGCTAGTACTTTGCTACTCAAAGTATGGTCCCTGGTCCAGCAGCACAAGTGTCACCTGAAAAGAGGTGTGGACCTAGCCTCATGTAACTCTCATAGAACTAGGGGCTTCTTTTCTATTTTTATTTTCCCTCCTAACTTAGACACTCCTGCACAACATTTCTCTCCTCACAGACTCTCTTCCCTAAGCAAATTATTTATTCAAATATGTATTGGCAGGTGTTTGTATCTGCATGGGTGGGACGGATGTGGTCCTTTGGTCCCATAAGATACATTCTCACTTAGACCCAGCAAGGACCAGTCCTCTATTTTTGTAATTTTGTATTTTGTTATTTTTTTACCAAACGTCAAAATATTGACATCCATCATCTAGAAAAAAAATAGTGATACTCTCTCCCGAAGAGAATATTTCATGCACAACTTGCTCCAAAAGAGACATGTGTTAGATGTCAGACCATAAAGCCACTATACTTTTAGATTGTACAAAGGTGAAAAAAATACTTTTTTAAGGCATTTTAATACAATTGGTCTTTAGAAGAGGATTCTGCAACTAATCTAATCAACTAAGAGCTTTCTTCTTAAAATTTGACTTGCATTGGCACCCAAAATGGTATGTGACTTATCACACAGGACCGTCAGTCAAAGCACCCAAGGGAAAAACTGCAGCCTTCTCCTTACCCATAGCTCACTGCTACATTGTCAGCCGACGGAGGAAGTAATTTTTATACCACTTGATTTAAGTGACTTAACACCAAGCAGCAGCCTTCTGTGGTGTGTGCAGGTTAAACCTATTTATCTTTAGCCTTTTGAGGGGGTCTAAGATCTGTGATCTTAAGGATGGAAAGTAATAAATCTCTGCAGGTAAAAAGGTGTGATTTGGGAATTCAATAGTAAAAAAAAAAAACTCGGGACTTCCTTCCTATAAAGAAGTCATTGTTTTCTGTCAAGGACAAATTAGACATATCATTTACTGGGAGTTGGACTATATATATATTTTTAACACCAGGTGGGCTGCTGTCTAAGAGATGAATAAACGATTTTAGAATTAAGAGATCCTCCCCGCCTCAGGAAACACTCTGGTGCTTTCTTTGGTTTAAAAAACAATACCAAATTCTACAACAGAGATCAATTCCCTTTGCAGAGAAAACAGATTCTTTATGTCATACACATTGCAGAATACTTAGAGGTATTGAGAGGCTCAGTGGGAGTAGTGGAGGTGGTTCAGGTTCCAGTGAAAAGGAAGTAGAATACAGAAGAAAAATGTTGAAAACAAATTCTCCAAGCTTTTGAAGGAAAAGAAACCAGTCCTAAACAGTCTTTTAAGACTGACTGCGTACTATAGGGAGTCCTTGGGTTGTGCGAACAGTTAACAAGTGGGGCTGCTGACTGAAGGGTTGGCAGTTGGAATCTGTCCAAAAGTGCCTTGGAAGAAATGCCTGCCAATCTACTTCTGAAAAATCAGCCATTGAAAACCCTATGGAGCACAGTTCTACACTGGCACACGTGAGGTCGCCATGAGTTGGAGTCAACTCTACAGCAGCTGGTGATAGTATGCTACAGAGTACTGGTATGATGTGTCATCAGATGTCTGATAGTGCTTCTGCCACCAGATAGTCTGAGAATCATGGGAATGCTGGCTTGGCACACAGTGGGTACAAAAATAAAAACTTTCCAAATGATAAATGGAGGTGAATATCCACCATCCTGAAGATCCTTTGCCCTCTGAAAGCCACAGGATATAGCTCTTGCAAAGCCAGGTTAATATCTGCTCTCTATCTTTTCTGTTACTCTGATATTAAACAGAAGTGAAACTTTGAGTTTGTAGCCCAGAAAGTATCAAACCAATTGATTTGTTTGTGGATGTTTACATTATACAAATAACTATGGGGGTCTTCATGCCAAAGGCATTAAATCTCTCAAGTGCATTATCCTCTCATCTTTTCTGGCCCTCTCCTGGATTCAGAGTCACATTTTTTCAATCAATCAGACATGAAAATCAGCACAATTACCATTGAATACAAAGGAGGTAGGGAAAGGGCCTGACATAAATATGATAATATCCCTGAAAAAATGAATAACATGAGCCACCTTTGCTGCCTATGCCATTTTAATTTTATTTCCATAGGACTCTCAGCTGTTTTCTTGAACGTTTTGGGGTAGCCACATACAGTTTTCTCTTACCTCATTGACATAATATAGCTAGACCTAGTGGTAATAATATGTAAATGCATAAAAGCCCTAAGCCCTGCTACACTCAGCTATGTAATACATGGGATTCTTACGAGTTCAAGTACTTAAAACACTGGAAAGTTGATCTAAGCATTTTATAGAGAGAAAACAATCTTTGTTCTTCCTTGTTCTTCCTCATCAGAAATCCAGGAAAATAAATTCTGCAACTGCCATGATAAATCCATTACCATAAATAATAAGGTTATCACCAGTCTGCTCACAGATTCAGCAAATAAAAATCTGCAAGCTTGTTGTTTATCCTCGTTGCCAACATGCTTCATTGAATAAGGTAGATGTTTAATAATCAAGTGTGTCTTTCTCTTCCAGTGGATTCTTGAATTTCACTGATGCAGATGATAGTTCATCCAGAAAAACCTTTGATGCTTATATAGCTTTTCAATTACAGAAACAAAGATTCCCCTAGGCTATTCGGCCTGAGCCGGTAAAATGAGTTTGTAATGTTGCATTACCACTGGAGGTTAGATTAACTACAAGACAGTGCCATTAAAGCCCTCCACAGCAGTCCTAATTCCCTGACTCTCCTCTATGCTAACAAAGACCGACTCTGTTCTGTCTGGTAAATGCATTCCCCATCCTTCCCTGAACTTCAGGAGTTGTCTATTCCCACTCTCCCACCGTATTTTCTTCATAGGGCTGAGATTTCCCATTGCTTTCTGTTGCGTGGGCCTCCTTCTCCTTACTACTGAAAATTCCACTATCCTCCATAAAACTCCCTTCAGTCATTCTAGCCAACTATTTTTATAGCTGTAAATGAAAATATGTTTTGACTTATCTCTTGACTTTTCTGTTTGACTTATCTATATATCTCTCTATACTTAAACGTGAAAGCCCCCTCTTTCTAATATTCTCTGCCTCTCTGAGTCCAACATTCTGGACACAGTGACTACTCGGCAAATGATGTGCGCCATGATGAAGAGTGGAACTATACAGAGCGGAAGCAGTAAACAATGCTACCTTTTCTTCCTGCTTCCCAGCTCTGTTGGGACTAGTTCTTCCTTGCTACTAGGATGAAGCTGAGGGCAGATCTCATGACTTTTCTGGTCAATTCCAGGACATATCCCAGCCTTGCTCAGGGTATACAGTTCTGTTTGCCTTGTTGCCTTGGCCCTGCTACCTAAATTCATACTATTCCTGTTTAGCTTCACTTCTCTCTCTTCCCTAGACATTTGTATTTTCTTTCTATCATATCTATAGCTTGTCCAGGAGGAGTTTCTACAGGTCTTCCAGTCCACAGGGAAGGCATTCCATGGTTTCTTTCCATGGCCCAGGCCCTTTTTAAGGGTTCTACTATACTTCTAGCACCTAAGCATAATGCTTGAAACACAGTAAACCAAAAACCAGTTGTCGTGGAGTCAATTCCAACTCATGAAGACACCATGGGTTTCAGAATAGAACTTCTCCACAGGGTTTTCAATGACTATGCTCTTTCAATATGGATGGGCAGGACTTTCTTTCAAGTCATCTCTGGATGGATTTGAACTGCCAATCTTTTGGTTAGTGACCAAGTGCTTGACCATTTGCACCACCCAGGGCTCCAGTTGAAACATAATAGTGCCCAATAAACATCTGCTATTATTGAAGGAATCATGGCTTCCACAAAAATGGCTCCCTTCTACCTCTTTGTTAACTGTCCCTGTTTTCTATTTATGGGGAGAACATGCTGTGTGTGCACCACCCCAATGTCTTTTCCTCCATGGCTTGCAGACGATCTTCCATTTTCTTTGTACCTTTGCTCCTGTCCACACTGTTGAAAGCAAAAGACTCAGAGATGATGAGAGGCCCATAATTCACTTTTTGGATGAGAGCTGCCTAAGAGAATCACCCAATCAGATGGAATTTAGCGTGAGATACAAAATGTTACTGTGTTAAGCCACTGAGGTTTTAAGAATGTCATAGCAACTAGCATTAATTATGGTAATTCAATAGCTAGGATCCCAGGTACAGTGAAAAGAACCTTTTTAGGTTAGAAAACCTGTGTTTATTAAAAAAAAAAAAGAGAGAGAGAGAGAGAGAAAGAAAAGAAAAGTAACAAAACAAAAAATGCTATTTCCTAGCTAAGAACTTAGAGCTTTCAAATCAAGTGAGGTAATATATGTGAAAGTACTTTAACTGGAAAGCGTGAGTGATTATTCTATTGTGATTTGCCATTCCCTGGATCTCTGAAATAGTCACTGCTGAGTATGGGCACAGAGACAGCTTATGCACTTTCATTGCCAATTAGCTATTAACAATCAACTGAAGTCTTTCACACATGGTGGTTGTTATTAGCTACCATCAAGATGGCCCGACTCATGAAGACCCCATGCACAACTGAAAGAAACACTGCCTGGTCCTGAGCCACTCCCATGACTGTTTGTGGATAGGACCATTGTGATCCACAGGGTTTTCACTGGCTGATTTTCAGAAGTAGATTACCAAGCTTTTCTTCCTAGTCCATTTTTGACTGGAAGCTCTGCTGAAACCTGTTCAACACTGTAGCCACACACAAGCCTCCACTGACAGGTGGTGGCTACACTGAGGTGCATTGGTTGAGAATCAAAGGGGCCTCCTGCATAAAAGGCAAGAGTTCTACCGCTGAACCACTGATGCTTCACTCTTTCATACATAGGAACAGTCAAATCAAATATCAGAAAAAAGTCACTCTCATATATTCCTTTTTTTTCTGAATGTGGAAAAGAACAGAAATATTGGATGAATGAACTAATGAATACCTAATTGATGAAGCTTGAATTAAAGAGTGATAAGGACGACTCTGCTTGATTTTGCTATACTTCCTTCCATGTTATATATGTGGGAATTTGTATTTTAATATCCAAGAAAAGAGGCCTGGGAAATGGTTTTTTGCTTAACTTAAGAAAGGAGAAAAAAAAAAAAAAAAGAAGAAGAAGAATTACTATTATTTTTCATCTCTAGGGGGAGAATTACTTCAAGATGACGATAGGGTTAGAGCAGTGGTTCTCAAATGGGAGTGATTTTGCACTTCATCCGGGAGGGGAAGCTGCTATTGGCATCTAGCATGCTGCTTAACATTCTACAAGTCACACAGCAGCCCACACAACAAAGAATTATACAGCCCAAAATGTCAATAGTGAGGAGGCTGAAAAACCCTGGGCTAGATTTAAAAGAAAACAAAACAAAAAAAATTTTAGTGGGACTATATTTTCTTGGAAGTAGCCCAAAAGATTTGAGTGCACATGCCTGAAATGTCTGCTCTTTCATCTCTGTTAGTTCAGTACAATTTTGATCTTGGAACTGCAGCTGTGTAAATAAAAGAAAAAATGGTAAATAAGTTAATTCATTATCCTTAAATTCTCTGTAAGACCCACAGCCCTTAGCAAGGCAGAGTGTTAAGCAATTATTGAAGAATTAAAATAATCCTGCTGCCTCAAGTTAACCATTTTCTTCATGCACACATGAATAAACGGTAAGCATAAATGTGCTGTCCATTAAACTTGGTGCCATGAAGCATGCTTTCCCTGCATGGATAAGATACTAACCTTCCCTCAGAAAATGTACAGTGAGTAAGGGCGATAAAACTGTTACTTTTAAAACCTTTATATCCACACTGCTGTTATGGTGCCTGACCCCTGCTTACTCTTCAACAAATACCAGGTAAGTGAATAAATTAATCAATACTAGGATCTTCCTTCCTTTTTATCACTCATTCATCAAATCTTTGTTACTAAATCCATCCACTTGATCTTAGGCAAAGGCCCAAAGTCCATTAAATGGGGAAAAAACAGTTTTTTTTTAAAAAATGGCACTGGCAAAACTGCAAGTCCATCGGTAAAAAAGCGACACAGGACCCAAATCTCACACTATACACAAAAACTGATTCAAAATGGATCAAAGACCTAAAGATAAAACCGAAAACTATAAAGATCATGTTGCTGTTGTTTTTAGGTGCCATCCAATCGATTCTGACTCACAGTGACCCTGTATACAACAGAACTAAACACTGCCTGGTCCTGCGCCATCTTTATCATTTTGAGCCCATTGTTGCAACCACTGTGTGAATCTCTCTCTTTGAGGGTCTTCCTCTTTTTTGTTAATCCTCCATTTTACTAGTCCTTCTCCAGGGACTAGTCCCTTCTGGTAACATGTCCAAAATATACGAGACGAAGTCTCTCCATCCTTGCTTCTAATGAGCATTCTGGCTGTGCTCCTTCCAAAACAGATTTGTTCGTTCTTCTGGCAGTCCATGGTATATTCAATGTCCTTTCCCAACACCATAATTCAAAGGCATCCATTCTTATAAGGTCTTCCTTATTCATTGTCCAGCTTTCACATGCATATGAGGGTATTGAAAACACCACAGCTTGGGTCAGGAGCACCTTAGCCCTTAAAGTGACATCTTTGCTTTTTAACACTTTAAAGAGATCTCTTGCAGCAAATTTGCCCAATACAATGCTTCCTCTGATTTCTTGACTGTTGCTTCCATGGGCATTGACTGTGGATACAAGCAAAACGACAACTTGGACTTCTATCTTTTCTCCATTTATCATGATGTTGCTGACTGGTCCAGTTGTGAAGATTATTGTTTTCTTTATATTGAGGTGTAATCTATCCTGAAGGCTGTGGTTTTTGATCTTCATCAATAAGTGCTTCAAGTTATTTCCCTTTCAGCAAGCAAGGTTGTGTCATCTGCATATCGCAGGTTGTTAACGAGTCTTCCTCTAATCCTGATGACCCGTTCTTCTTCATATAGTCCAGCTTCTCAGATAATTTGCTCAGCATACAGATTGAATAAATATGGTGAGAGGATACAACCCTGATGCACACCTGTCCTGACTTTAAACCATGCAGTTTCCCCTTGTTCTGTTCAAATGACTGCCTCTTGGTCTAAGTACAGGTTCCTTATGAGCACAACTAAGTGTTCTGGAATTCCCATTCTTTGCAATGTTATCCGTAATTTGTTATGAACCACACAGTCGAATGACTTTACATAGTCAATAAAACACAGGTAAACTTTCTGGTATTGTCTGCTTTCAGCCAGGATCCATCTGACATCAGCAATGATATCCCTTGTTCCATGTCCTCTTCTGAATCTGGCTTGAATTCCTGGCAGTTCCTTGTCAATATACTGCTGCAGTCGCTTTTGAATGATCTTCAGCAAAATTTTACTTGTGTGTGATATTAACAGGAAACCCAGGTAGTGTAGTGCCACAGCTGCTAACCAAAGGGTTGGCAGTTCGAATGCACCAGGCACTGCCTTGGAAACTCTATGGGGCAGTTCTACTCTGTCCTATAGGGTCGCTATGAGTGGGAATTGACTCAAGGGCAACGGGTTTTTTTGGATATTTTGGTGATATTAATGATAATGTTCCATAATTTCCGCATGCTGTTGGATCTCCTTTCTTTGAAATGGGCACAGATCTGAATCTCTTCCAGTAGGTTGGCCAGGTAACTGTCTTCCAAATTTCTCGGCATAGACTAGTGAGTGCTTCCAGCGCTGCATCCGTTTGTTGAAACATCTCAGTCGGTATTCTATCAATTCCTGGAGCCTTGTTTTTCACCAGTGCCTTCAGTGCAGCTTGGACGTCTTCTTTAACATCGATTCTTGATCATATGCTACCTCCTGAAATGGTTTAACATTAAAACAATACTTTTTGGAACAGTATTCCTTCCAACTTCTTTTGATGTTTCCTGCATGGTTTAATATTTTCCCTGTAGAATCCTTCACTATTTCAGCTTAAGGCTTGAATTATTTTTTCAGTTCTATCTGCTTGAGAAACGCCTATCATGCCATTCCCTTTTGGTTTTCTATCTCCAGATCTTTGCACATTGCATTATAATACTTCACTTTGTCTTCTCTAGCCACCCTTTGGAATCTTCTTTTCAGCTCCTTTACTTCATCGTTTCTTCACTTTAGCTACTCTCCATTCAAGAGCAAGTTTCAGAGTCACTTCTGACATCCATTTTGGTCTTTTCTTGTCTTTTTAATGACCTCTTGCTTTCTTCATGTATGACGTTCTTTACGTCATTCCACAACTCATCTGGTCTTTGATCGTTAGTGTTCAATGCATCAAATCTATTCTTGAGATGGTCACTAAATTAAGGTGGGATATACTCAAGATCGTACTTTGGCTCTCGTAGACTTGTTCTAATTTTCTTCAACTTCAATGTGCACTTGCAATATGAGCAATGGATGGTCTGTTGCACATTTGGCCCCTGGCCTTGTTCTGATTAATGATATTGAGCTTTTTCATTGTCTCTTTCCACATATGTATATAGTCAACTTGATTCCTGTGTATTCCGTCTGGCGAGGTCCAGGTGTATAGTCATCATTTATGTTGTTGAAAAAGGTATTCCCAATGAAGAAGTCGCTGGTCTTGCAAAATTCTATCATGCCATCTCCAGCATTGTTTCCATCATCAAGGCCATATTTTCCAACTACCAGTCCTTCTTTGTTTCCCACTTTTGCATTCTTATCAGCAGTAATTATCAGTGCATCTTGATTGCATGTTTGATCAATTTCAGACAGCAGAAGTTGGTAAAAATCCTCAATTTCTTTATATTTGGACTTAATGGTTGCTGCATAAATTTGAATAATAGTCATATTATCTAATCTTCCTTGTAGGCATATGGATATTATCCTATCACTAACAGCATTATACTGCAGGATAGATCTTGAAACGTTCTTTTTGACGACGAACGCGACGCCATTCCTGTTCAATTTGTCATTCCTGGCACAGAAAATCATATGATTGTCTCATTCAAAATGGCCAATACCAGTCCATTTTAGCTTGCTAATGCCTGGGATATTGATCTTTATGCATACCATTTCATTTTTGATGACTTCTAATTTTCCTGTATTCATATTTCGTACATTCCATGTTCCAGTTATTAATGGATGTCTGCACTGTTTCTTCCATTCTGAGTTTATCCAGATCAGCAAATGAAGGTCCCAAAAGCTTGACTCCATCCATGTTATTAAGATTGACTCTACTCTGAGGAGGCAGCTCTTCCCCAGTCGCATTTTCAGTGCCTTCCAACCTGAGGGGCTCATCTTCTGGCACCATGTCAGACAATGTTCTGCTGCTACTCATTAAATTTTCACCAGCAATTTTTTTCAGAAGTAGACTGCCAGGTCCTTCTTCCTAGTCTGTCTTAGTCTGGAAACTAACAGACACATGAGGAAATGCTCACAATCACTAGCCATTAGAGAAACACAAATCAAAACTACAATGAGATGCCACCTCACCCGACATTACTGGTATGAACGACAAAAACAGAAAATAGGGAGCTGAGGCCAAGATGGTAGAGTAGTCAGATGCTTCCAGTGGTCCCTCTCATAACAAAGACCTGGAAAAAAAAAAATGAATTTTTTATATACGACAAACTAGGAACCCTGAACATCAAAGGCAAACTTGAGGAATCAGACTGAGTGGAAGAGGGAGGGAGAGACGGTTCAGAAGCAATGAGGAGTTGCCAGACCTGACCCAGCGGGAACCAACACCCTGAAGGCCGGATTGGCTGGCGTGCATGGTGAGGCTAACAGTGTCATTTCAGATGCGTTTCCTACATTGGGAGAGACAGAGCAGTGGAGAGTCTATTAAAGCCTCCAGAACCAGTGAAAAGCAGCAGTCAGTCACCAAAAGATAAGTACACAGGTGTAATCTACCACACGGATCAAAAAAAAAAAAAACCCTGTTTGGGAAGAACCTCTCTCTCATTTACCTGCTCTCTCCGCACTCTGTACTGGTCCCGGGCCAGCTTCAGCGATTGCCAAGTCCCCTGGGCCAGAAGTAGGACCTGTCACACTCCCTGAGCTATTTTCCTGGCTTTGGAGAGGAAACAAATTAACAAACAGGAAGAAATGATCTTCCAGCTTCCCTAAATCAGGAACTCAGGGCAGGCACAGCTCCCTAGGCACAGGCTTAAGGGGCCCACAAACTTTGAATGCCTTTCATGCCTGCAGAGAACGTGTGGGCCCATTTCAACAGTGTAGGCCCACATCAGCACAGTACAACAGGGTATACAGGGTATATACCTGAAGCCTAACGTCAACTGTACTAGCTATATGGTAGAGAGGCAGGTTTATGACATTTGATACCACTCTGCCCATAAATCAGGGTCCTCACGCACCCACATCAGTGGCCTGAGGACTGATGGCTCTACCCATGCCACCTAGCCACCTTCAACAAGGGTCCAAGAATAAATGGTGCCTCCCAGTCCTCACAGTCAACAGCATTGGGTATCCACAGTCTGGCTGCAAAACCCACCCACCTATGTACTCTAGGTTACAGGGAAATGCTTTCCTCCTAGACTCTCAGGGGCAACCATCAACCCCCTGCCTTGCTCAGTGCATGACCCTCTACTGCAGCCAGATACCTGTGCCTACTCCAATCACCCCTGCCTGTCTAGGACTGTAGGTGAGAGCCTGCACCACACACTTGGTGACCGACTACCTGGACACCTGAGCTGAATCTGTATAAGAAAAGTAAAGAGACTCCTGGGCTCACATACTTAGTAACAGATCTAATCACCAGATGACAGGACGTTAGAGCTTCAAAGGTGCCAATAATCAAACTAGCTCACACTAGCAGCCTATTTGCTTATATCAAAACAAAACAAGAAGCTAGGACACAGTAAGCAAACATACAATAAATAAATATAATAACTTACTGATGATTCAGTGACAGCACAGATTTTTCAAGACAATATAAAGAAATAAAAGACTAGTTTAAACATAGAAAAATAGGGGTAAATATTAAGGTAACCACAAAGGAAACTAACAAATCCTACACATCAAAATAAAAAAAAAAAAACAAGAAACATATAAAGACTCAGCAAATACAAAATCAATAACAGTGAAAAAGATGAAAAAAAAAATACTTAAAGAAAAATGACTCAGCACAGAAAATTAAGTGGAACAATGATACTGTCAACAACATACATAAAAAGACATCAAAATGACAGCACTAAACTCATACCTATCAATAATTATGCTGAATGTAAACAGACTAAATATACCAATAAAGAGACAGAGAGTGGCAGAATGGATAAAAAATCACAATCTGTCTGTATGCTGCCTACAAGAGACACACCTTAGCCTTAAAGACAGAAACAAACTAAAACTCAAAGGATCTATGTATATATATATATATATATATATAAAGCAAGCAACACTCAAAAAAGAGCAGGAGTGGCAATACTAATCTCTGACAAAATAGACTTTAAAGTAAAATCCACCACAAAGGATAAGGAAGGACATTATATAATGATTAAAGGGTCAATAGACCAAGAGGACATAACTCTAATAAATATTTACACACCCAATGACAGGGCTCCAAAATACATGAAACAAAGTCTAACATTACTGAAAAGATAGATAGCTCCACAATAATAATAGGAGACTTCAACACCCCACTTTCGGTGAAGGACAGAAAGTCCAGAAAGAAGCTCCATAAAGACAGGGAAGATCTAAATGCTACAATCAGCCACCTTGATCTCATGGACATGTGATGAACACTCCAAGAGCAGCCAAGTATAGTTTCTTTTCCAATGCACACGGAACATTCTCCCGAAAGGACCACATACTAGGCCATAAAGCAAGCCTTAACAGAATCCAAAGCATCGAAATATTACAAAGCATCTTTTCAGACCATAAAGCCATAAAACTACAAATCAATAATACAAAAAGCAAGGAAAAAAAAATCAAACACATGGAAACTGAACAACACCTTTCTCAAAAACTACTGGGTTATAGAAGAAATTTAGGACAGAATAAAGAAATTCACAGACTCAAACGAGAATGAAAACATATCCTACCAGAACCTTTGGGACACAGCAAAATGCACACACCCAAAGAGAAGAAAGTGCTAAAATCAAAACATAAACCCTACAACTGGCCCAAAGAAAGAGAGCAGCAAAAAAAGCCTTGGGAACCAAAAGAAAGCAAATAATAAAAATCAGAGCAGAATTAAATGAAAGAGAACATAGAAAAACAACTGAAAGAGTTAACAAGACCAAAAGCTGGTTCTTCAAAAAGATCAACAAAATTGATAAACTACTGGCCAAACGACAAAAGAAAAACAGGAGAGGAAGCAAATAACCAGAATAAGAAATGAGATGGGTGCTATAACATCTGACCCAATTGAAATTAAAAGAATTATAACAGAATACTATGAAAAACTGTACTCTAACACATTTGAAAACCTAGAGGAAATGGACAAATTTCTAGAAACACACCACCTAACTAAACTAACACAAACAGAGGTAGAACAACTAAATAAACCCATAAAAGAAGAGATTGAAAAGGTAATTAAAAAACTCCCAACAACAAAAAAAAAAAGCCCTGGTCTGGATGGCTTCACTGGAGAATTCTACTAAACTTTCAGAGAAGAGTTAATGCCATTACTACTAAAGGTATTTCAGAGCATGGAAAAGATGGAATACTCCCAAACTCACTCTATGAAGCCAGCATAACCCTGATATCAAACCAGGTAAAGACACACAAAGAAAGAAAATTACAGACAAATATCCCTCATGAATATAGATGCAAACATCCTCAAAAAATTTCTAACCAATAGAAATAAACAGCGTACCAAAAAAATAACTCACCACGACTAAGAGATATTCATACAAGGTATGCAGGGATGGTTCAACATCGAAAAACAATCAGTGTAATCCATCACATAAATAAAACAAAAGACAAGAACCACATAATCTTATCAGTTGATGCAGAAGGGGCAGTTGACAAAGTCTAACACCCATTCATGATAAAAACTCTCAGCAAAATAGGAATAGAAGGGAAATTCCTCATTATAATTAAGTGCATTTATACAAAGCCAACAGCCAGCATCATCCTAAATGGAGAGAGCTTGAAAGCATTCCCCCTGAGAATGGGAACCAGACAAGGATGCCCTTTATCACCACTCTTATTCAACATTGTGCTGGAGGTCCTAGTAGGCTAGAAAAAGAAACAAAGGACATCCAGATTGGTAAGGAAGAAGTAGAAGTATCTCTATTCACAGATGAGATGATCTTATACACAGAAACCCCAAAGAATCCACAAGAAAAGTACTGGAACTAATAGAAGATTTCAGCAAAGTGTCAGGATACAGATAAACCTACAAAAATTAGTTGGATTCCTCTACACCAACAAAGAGAACTTCCAACAGGAAATCACCAAATCAATACCATTTACAATAGCCCCCACGAAGATGAAATACTTAGGAATAAATCTAACCAGAGACGTAAAAGACCTATACAAAGAAACTACAAGACACCACTGCAAGAAACCAGAAGAGATCTTCATAAATGGAAAAACATACCTTGCTCATGTATAGGAAGACCCAACTTTGTGAAAATGTCTATTTTACCCAAAGTGAACCACAGATACAAAGCAATCACGATCCAAATTCATTCTAACAGCATTTTTAACGAGATGGAGAAATAAATCACCAACTTCATATGGAAAGGGAAGAGGCCCCAGTTAAGTAAAGCATTACTG
This sequence comes from Dugong dugon, assembly GCA_030035585.1. Classification (NCBI taxonomy): domain Eukaryota; kingdom Metazoa; phylum Chordata; class Mammalia; order Sirenia; family Dugongidae; genus Dugong; species Dugong dugon. The sequence continues at coordinate 54,867,446 of CM057480.1, forward strand.
AAGAAGAAGAACAAAGTGGGAGGCCTCACACTACCTGATTTTAGAAACTATTATACCACAATAGTAGTCAAAACAGCCTGGTACTGGTACAACAACAGATACACCGACCAATGGAACAGAATTGAGAATCCAGACATAAATTCATCCACCTATGAGCAGCTGATATTTGACAAAATCCCAAAGTCTGTTGACTGAGGAAAAGACAGTCTCTTTAACAAATGGTGCTGGCAGAACTGGATATCCATCTGCAAAAAACTGAAAGAAGACCTACACCTCACACCATGCACAAAAATTAACTCGAAATGTATCAAAGACCTAAATATAAAATCTAAAACGATAAAGGTCGTGGAAGAAAAACTAGGGGCAATGCTAAGAGCCCTAACACATGACATAATCAGAATAGATAACATTATTAACAATGCACAAACACCAGAAGAGAAACTAGATAACTGGGAGCTCCTAAAAATCAAACACGCTCATCAAAAGACTTCACCAAAAGAGTCAATACACAACCTACAAACTCGGAAAAAAGTTTTGGCTGGGACAAATCTGATCAGCATCTAATCTCTAAAATCTACAAGATACTGCAAAACCTCAACAACAAAAAGACAAATAATCCAATTAAAAAATGGGCAAAGGATATGAACAGGCACTTCACAAAAGAAGACATTCAGGCAGCTAACAGACACATGAAGAAGTGCTCGGGATCATTAGCCATTACAGAAATGCGGATCAAAACTACAGTGAGATACCATCTCACCCCAACAAGGCTAGCATTAATCCAAAAAACACAAAACGATACATGTTGGAGAGGTTGTAGAGTGACTGGAACACTCATACACTACGGGTGGCAATGTAAAATGTTATAACCACTTTGGAAATAGATTTGGCACTTCCTTAAAAAGCTAGAAATAGAAATACCATAGGATCCAGCAATCCCACTGCTTGAAATATATCCTCGAGAAATAAGAGCTGTCACAAGAATAGACATATTCACACCCATGTTCACTGCAGCACTGTTCACAATAGCAAAAAGATGGAAACAACAAGATGCCCAACAATAGATGAATGGATAAACAAATTATGGTATATTCACACAATGTAATACTAGGCAATGATAAAGAACAAGGATGAATCTGTGAAACATCTCATAACATGGATGAATCTGGAAGGCATTATGCTGAATGAAATTAGTCAGTCATAAAAGGGCAAATATTGTATGAGACCACTATTATAAGAACTCAAGAAAAGTTTTAAGCACAGAAGAAAACATTCTTTGATGGTTATGAAGGTGGGGAGAGAGGGAGATGGGTACTCACTAACTAGATAGTAGATAAGAATTATCTTAGGTGAAGGGGAAGTAAGCACAACTGGACTAAACCAAAAGCTAAGAAGTTTCCTGAATACAACCAAACACTTCGAGGGACAGAGTACCAGGGACAGGGGTCTGGGAACCATGCTTTCAGGGGACATCTAGGTCAATTGGCACAACAAAGTTTATGAAGAAAATGTTCCGCCTTCCACTTTGGTGAGTGGTGTCTGAGGTCTTAAAAGTGAGGGACTGGCCATCTAAGCTACATCAATTGGTCCCAACCCACCTGGAGCCAAGAAGAATGAAGAACACCAAAGACACAAGGAAAATACTAGCCCAAGAGACAGAAAGGGCCACATAAACCAGAGACTCCATCAGCCTGAGACCAGAAGAACTAGATGGTGCCCAGCTAGTACCAATGACCGCCCTGACAGGAAACACAACAGAGAGTCCCTAACTGAGCAGGAGAAAAGTGGGCTGCAGAACTCAAATTCTGGTAAAAAAGACCAGACTTTTGGTCTGTTTTGCAGCTTCAAATGGGCCATTTCAATATGTAATTGCAAAGTTTTTTTATTTCCATAAGTTTTATTGGATTATAGTTTTAAGTATCAGTTCTGTCCTATTTTTTCTTTTTACTTCTTTAGGGACTACAATTACACATATGTTGGATTTTCTTTGCCTATCTTCTACATCTAATACAGGTAGTCCCCAGCTTATGACGGGGTTCCATTCTGACAACTCCGTTGTAAGCTGGTTCTGACATAAGTTGAATACTTCTTCTTTTTTTTTTTTTTTTAGTTTTATTATTATTGCCTTTTATTACCAGTGTCTATAAATCCAATCTTTATTTGTCTTTTGGGGTTGGAAAAATTACATATAAACTTACAGATAATGATAAAACCAAACCAAACCAAACCCATTGCCATTGAGTTGATTCTGACTCATAGCGACCCTACAGAACAGAGTGGAACTGGCCCATAGAGTTTCCAAGGAGCGCCTGGTAGATTTGAACTGCCAATCTCTTGGCTAGCAGATGTAGATTTTAACCACTACCCCACCAGGGTTTCAATGATAACATCAGCAAATTACGTATGCACTGCAACATTTATTGAAGTACATATTACTAACAATAAGATGTACAAAAAAAGGACAGTCATAAGTGCAGTTCATCATAATTCAAATAAGTCATAAGTCAGGGACTACCTGTACTTGCTTATCCATTTTACCTTATTTGGTTTTGCTAGTCTTGGCTATTTCCATGCCTCTCCTTGATGTTTTCAGTCCATCTGTCTATTCTCTCTTGAATAAGTTGTAATTCAGTCTTCATTTTGAAATTATTTTTTAAGTTTTCATTCAAATTTTTTCCTCCTAGGTTGCTTAACATTTGTCTCACATCTTCCTCTTTTTCTTTTCTTTTTTGATTTTTGTTATTGTTCATTTCCACTCTAAGTTTATTTTTGAATTTCTGATTCAAAGTGTTCTCTAATGTGTGGAAATAACTTGTGTGATGATATTTAATAAATATTGAGATGTATTCCAGCTATCCTCTACTTCTTGATTGTTTTCCTGAGGATGTGGGAGGTGAAAATGTTTTCACTATATGAAAAACTTTGATTTCACTTATTTCTTAATTATAGTAGCTTTGTGTGGGTGTTACCTGATATTTTCTGTTCCTTATTCATTGTTTTGGATTTTCCTGAACCAGGAAGAACTAACAGGTGTTTCTCCATGGGAAGAGTTGGAGCGAAGGATTTGGGTAAATTAATAGATTTCTTATTTGAAGATCACCCTTTTCTGTTGGTATAGTAAAGTTGAATTTCTTTAATAGATTAAAGCTTTTTTGAGTGGCTGGTGTTTCTTATGATTCTTTTATGCTCTTTTATTTCTTTAAGATATTTAATTTTGTATCATGCTTGTTTCCTTATTTTCTCTTTACCAGTCAACCTTCAAAGGACATGTCTTTCCTTCTACATTTCTTCTTTGCACCCCAGAATCACTGCCTTCTCAAGTCTGCCCTCTCTAGTAAACTTTCAAGCCTCTTCCTTTTAATTCCCCGAGAGTCAGTATTCTGCTACACCAGCCCTCAGAGAGATTCTCAGTATTTTTCTTCTCAGCGTGAGATCCTTTGTTCATGAGGCGATTTAATCTGTGCTCCACTCCTTCAAGTACCCTACTTCTCTCTCCTGTTTTCTGATCTGTATATCTGACTCTGCCCTAGATTGGGATCCAAAGGTGATTCTGCTGGTTTTAGATGTTTATTGTCCCACTTACAAATTAATGTAAGTTTATAATATTCTCTTTCTCTTAGTTATGCTATGAGTGTGAGTTAGGAGTGCAATTTTTTTTTTCTTTTCTTGTTGATCTTAATATTTTTAGTAGATATGGGGAGAAATTCAGACTTAGGTAGTCAATGGAAGTCCCACTCGATATTTTTTATGCTAGTTAAATGTTATCGTTCTCTAACTATATATTCCAGAGATATAGTCAATGACTTTGTACATTAATTGACATCCAATTAATTTAATATCAATAATAACTGGTATTCTAATAAATTACGTATAGATTTTGGGGAGTTTTCATGTGAACAATTACGTCATCTGTAGTTAATGGCAATTTTATATCTTCCTTTACCATCTTTATATCTTTAATTCTTTCATTCCCATGCTGGATAACAATTTTAATAAAATGCTGAAAAGAAATGGTGATTAACTGCATCATTTTCTTATTTCTAGTAACAGAGAAAACTTCTAACATCTCAGTATTAAAGAGGATATTTATCCTTCATGTTTTCATCTAGTGTATTTTTTAGTGTAATTCTTGGTAAAACATATTCTATTTTCTAAGAGTTAATCATTAAAGCTCAGAGCTAAGGATGAAAGATTCCAAGTATTACCAGATACTGGGATTATCCACCTCCTGGGGATCTTACTAAGCAGAAATAAGTATTGTAACTGAGCAACCTCAAATCATAAGTTACAAATATAAAACAATTTTATTTTCACTAATGACTTCCACAAACCATGCTATATTGAGTTCTCCTTTCTACTGGACGTGGTTTCCTTGTGACACATTAGTCTGATTCCTTTTTAGTTTTAACTTGTATTAATTAAAGTCCTTTTTTTTTTTTTTAAGACTTCTTATTTAAAATATTTAATTTCACAATGAGTAGAAAAATTTTTCCATATCCCACAGGTGAGAATTCTCTTGCACTAGCACTATCCCTAGTCTCTCCTCCCCAAAACTTTCATTTGGGTTACTGCTCTGATATTGTTATAGGAAGGAGAAAGAGGAAAACCAGACATTTCACCATGTGTTTGTCTATGGCAAGTTACCCTTGTCTCTTTAAATTAAGCACCTCCAAGTGCTCACGTAAAGTAATTTCTTGCTGCAGCAGTCCCCAGTAAGCAGCAACCCCAATCTCATATATCCATCACAGCCTTCAACTCCGGAGTCTAATTGCATAGGTAAGTCCATTTCCCATGCCTCTTGTGCTTTGGGACCTTGAGTGGCAGTGCCACCGTATCAACTCTCCCCAATGCTCTTTGTCCTGCTTCAGTAACATCACAGCAGATTAGCAAGCTTAGTGTCTCAGAAGAGGTCCTACAGGAAGCTAGATGTCATTTTTCCCTCTGGCGCACATGCTTAAACTTCATGAATGATTTCCTTAGCCCCATCCCTTGCCTCCAGGGAAAGCAGTGAGTTGAATTTCTCCCAGTCTCCCACAGAAAAGAGAAGGGAGGAGATGATCTCTTTTCATAAAGAATGCACATCCTGCAAAAGGCATAACCAGCTCACTTTCATCCTTTCTCTTCATGAACAGTGAGGGGTGGGGCTGGTTTGAGGGGACCACCTCTGATGAAAAGGCACCTCTTAGCCACCCCTGTAGACCCAATAGCTGGTGGGTTCGCTAAACCTAGAATATGGAGTAGGTAAAGTCTATTTTTTACTCAGCTGCAAGATTTACTTCTCAATTTCTATAAAACAGGGAAGCTCCTACTTGGCACCATATAACATCCTACTTCACCAACATAAGACAAATTTTCATCTTTATTGGACTTTGTCTCTGTCCCAGGCTTACTTCAAACAATCAACACATGAAAAATGATAGATGCCACTGAACTGGTTTTTGTTTGTTTGTTTTGTTTTTTTCATATCTATTTGACCATCTGACCTAAATTAGTGGTGAAGAAAAAACATGTATCAGATACTTTATAAGGCTGCAACAAACAAACACAAAAACTAGAGTTATCATCATGAAGGCACATTTATGAAAATTAGCATCATACCTGATTCTCTACACATAAGATGAAGTAGCTAGCTGAAGCAATCACTCAGCTGTTTCAGGACCAAATATGTGATCTGAAGAAAAATGATAGTTGGTGGGCCATATATAAGGCAACCTATAATATTTGCTTTCATTATACTGTGACTTCATTCTAGCTCTAATACTCATACTAAATACTAATACTTTATTAATACAACCAAAGATAGTGACAAGGAAATTTTTTTTAAAATTTTTTATTGTACTTTAGATGAAGTTTTACCAAGCAAATTAGTTTCTCATTGAACAAGTAATACACAAATTGTTTTGTGACATTGGTTGCCAACCCCAAGACGTGTCAACACTCTCTTCTTCTCCACCTGGGATTCCCTATTACCAGCTTTCCTGTCCCCTCCTGCCTTCTCATCCTTGCCCCTGAGGTGGTGTGTTCGTTTAGTCTCATTTTGTTTTATGGGCCTGTCTAATTGACTGAAGGGTGAACCTCAGGAGTGACTTAAATACTGAGTTAAAAGGGTGTCCAGGGGCCATACTCTCAGTGTTTCTCCAGTCTTCTGTCAGACCAGTAAGTCTGGTCTTCTTTTTTTTTTTTTTTTTTTTAAGTTAGAATTTTATTCTACATTTTTCTCCAGCTCTGTCCAGGACTGTCTATTACGATCCCTGTCAGAACAGTCGGTGGTGGTAGCCAGGCACCATTTAGTTGTGCTGGACTCAGTCTGGAGGAGCCTGTGATAATTGTGGTCCATCACTCCTTTGGACTAATCTTTCTGACAAGGAAATTCTTAAGAAGTTATATCCCCTAAGGACAGGAACCAAGTCTCTTTCTTTCTTCTTCTTCCCTCTTTCTCCCTTTCCTTTCTTCTTTGTTCAATCCCTCTTTTGTTTCTTTCTTTTCTCCTTCCTTTCTTCCTTTGTTTCTCTTTTTCTTATAACCCAGCTATATGGCATAGGCCTAGCCCATTGTAAACACTCAGTAAATCTTTGTCAAATTAAACAAAAATATCTACTTTTTTTTTGTTTTTGTTTATTGTTGTAGTTTAAGTGAGAGTTTACATTTCAAGTCAGTTTCTCATACAAAAGTTTATACATACATTGCTATGTGACCCTAATTGCTCTCCCTATACTGTGACAGCACACTCCTCCTTTCCACCCCTGATTTCCCATGTCCATTCAACCAGCTCCTAACCCTTTCTGCCTTCTCATCTCACCTTCAGACAGAAGCTGCCCATTTAGTCTCATGTATCTACTTGAGCTAAGAAGCACACTATTCACAGTATCATTTTATGTCCCACAGTCCAATCCAATCTTTGTCTGAAGAGTTGGCATCAGGAATTGTTTTAGTTCTGGGTTGACAGAGAGTCTGGGGACCATGCTTTCTGGGGTTCCTCCAGTCTCAGTCAGGCCACTAAGTCTGGTCTTTTTACTAGAATTTGAATTCTGCATCCCACCTTTCTCCTGCTCCATCAGGGACTCTCTGTTGTGTGCCCTGTCAGGGCGGTCATTGGTGATAACTGGGCACCATCTAGTTCTTCAGGTCTCAGGCTGATGCAGTCTCTGGTTTATATGGCCCTTTTTGTCTCTTGGGCTAATAGTTTCCTTGTGACTTTGGTGTTCTTCACTCTCCTTTGCTCCAGGTGGGTTGGGACCGATTGATGCATCTTCGATGGCCGCTTGCTAGCTTGTAAGACCCCAGACACCACTCAGCAAAGTGGGATGCAGAACATTTTCTTAATAAACTTTGTTATGTCAATTGATCTACATGTTCCCTGAAACCATGGTCCACAGACCCCCTCCCTTACTACTCTGTCCCTCAAAGTGTTTGATTGTATTCAGGAAACTTCTTAGCTTTGGTTTAGTCCAGTTGTGCTGACTTCACCTGTAGCATGTGCTGTCCTTCCCTTCATCTAAGATAATGCTTGTCTACTATCTAGTTAGTGAATACCCCACTACCTCCCTCCCCACCTTCATAACCATCAAAGAATGTTTTCTTCTGTGTTTAAACCTTTTCTTGAGTTCTTATAATAGTGGTATTATACAATAGCTGTCCTTCTGTGACTGACTAAATTCACTCAGCATAATGCCTTCCAGATTCCTCCATGTTATGTTTCACAGCTTCATCATTGGTCTTTATCATTGTGTAGTATTCCATTGTGTGAATATACCATAATTTGTTTATCCATTCATCCATTGATGGGCATCTAGGTTGTTTCCATCTTTTTTGCTATTGTGAACAGTGTTGCAATGAACATAGGTCTGCATATATCTATTCGTGTGACAGCTCTTACTTCTCTAGGAGTGGGATTACTGGATCATATGGTATTTCTATTTATAGCTTTTTTAGGAAGCATCAAATCGATTTCCAAAGTACCATTTTACATTCCCACCAACAGCGTGTAAGTGTTCCAGTCTGTCCACAACCTCTCCTGCATTTATTATTTTGTGTTTTTCGATTAATGCTAGCCTTGTTGGGGTGAGATGGTATCTCATTGTAGTTTTGATTGCATTTCTCTAATGGCTAATGTTAGTGAGCATTTCTTCATGTGTCTGTTAGCTGCCTGAATGTCTTCTCTGGTGAAGTGCTTGTTCATAGCTTTTGCCCATTTTTTGACTGGGTTATTTGTCTTTTTGTTGTTGAGGTTTTGCAGTATCTTGTAGATTTTAGAGATAAGACACTGATTGGATTTGTCATAGCCAAAACTTTTTTCCAAGTCTGTGGGTTGTCTTTTGACTCTTTTGGTGAAGTCTTTTGATGAGCGTAAGTGTTTGATTTTTAGGAGCTCCCACTTATCTAGTCTCTTTTCTGGTGTTTGTGCATTGTTACTTATGGTTCATATTCTGTTTATGCCATGTATTAGGGCTCCTAGCATTGTCCCTATTTTTTCTTCCATGATCTTTGTCGTTTTCTATTTTATATTTAGGTCTTTCATCCATTTTGAGTTAGTTTTTGTGCATGGTGTGAAGTATGGGTCTTGTTTCAGTTTTCTGCACTTATGCCAGCACTATTTGTTAAAGAAACTGTCTTTTCCCCAGTTAATGGACTTTGGGCCTTTGTCAAATATCAGCTGCTCATAGGTGGATGAATTTATGTCTGGATTCTCAATTCTGTTCCACAGGTCTATGTATGTGTTGTTGCACCAGTACCAGGCTGTTTTGACTTCTGTGGCAGTATAATAGGTTCTAAAATCAGGTAGTGTGAGGCTTCCCACTTTGTTCTTCTTCAGTAATGCTTTACTTATCCAGGGTTTCTTCCCTTTCCATAATATCTACATTTTTACTGCAAATAAATATGGTACAATTCATATTGTACACGTTCCTGCTTTTGCACATTCATCAGCTTTCTCATAACTGCGTTGACACTTGCATTGAAACTTATAGGGGCCACTTTCTATCTTTCTAAGACTGTCTTTGTGCACTGTTTCTCTGGATTTATTTATTTATTTATTCATTAACGCATTCATTCATTTTTGGTTCTACCACAACAATAACTTCTCAGTTCCACTGGCATTTTGGAGGGTGAAAAGTCTGTCCCACAAGGTCATTCCATTTCTTCCTTTCTTTCTTTTTAATCTTTCACCTCAACCAAAGAATTAGACCTCTGTGGTCTTCTCTACCTCCAAGTCCTCCAGTTCTGCTGCTTTCTCAGGTGAAATCATTTTGTATAATCATATAACCCATGTCACAGCTCTGTCCAGGGTTTGCTGTAATCTCCTTTGTCCACACTCCCACCCCACATACTCACATTATGAGTTACTTACCTACTAATACTATAGTTGATACTACACTAATCAATCTATTTACTTATGGTTTTGGGGGGAGTTTGGATTTTGCAGCAAGCAACGTCAAAGGCATAATTGGGCCAAGCAGTTTAAAAAAAAAAAAACTATTGTAGAAGAAAGATTAATCTACAGAGAAATGACTCTCTGTGGCCCTTGAGAAGTCATGAGAAACTGAGACCAAATTCCGGAGGAACTAGGAAGGAAAGTGACAGCAACAAATATTATAGTCAGTACCATGGGCAAGGTAGAGGAAGAGAATGGACTTATTGAGACTGAAACCCAGAGACCAAAAGACATTTTGTGACCAAAAAAAAAAAAAGAAGAAGAAGAAGAAGATTCTTGGCAAGCTGAGGTATGGACAGGATTGAATGAGAAACTGTGGAACATATAAGAGAGCAACTGTACAGAAATAAGGTTCAGAAATTGAGGCAGGACTTAGTGTTCGATCTGAGTCATAATACAGTGAGTTCCACCTGCTTGTAATGAGCTTTGACATCACAGTTTCTCTGACAGTATTACATAAATTGTTGTTGTTAGGTGCTGTCGAGTCAATTTTTAACTCATAGCAGCCTCACATGACAGAGTAGAACTGTCCCATAGGATTTTCTAAGCTGTAATCTTTACAGGATCAGATCACAGTGTTTCTCCCACGGAGCAGCTGGGTGTGTTCAAACTGCCATCCTTTTGGTTACCAGCCAAGCGTTTAACTATTGCTCTATAAGACCCTGTCTCAACTCCTCTCTTCTACCTGGAGACCTGAAGTTATCTTTCTATCCTGGTCTAATCTTCCTTATGGTCTTAGGAAACTTTTTTTTTTTTTTTAATAGCAGGCTGGTATTATAGCTGTAGGTTGTAATCATAGAATTGATTGATTCCACAAGTATGCATTATGCATAAACCTGTATATCTGCTGAATGCATTCTGGCCCATCCATTGGACCAAAATTGGAAAATCAAAACAAACAAACAGCAACAATATATATAGTGTATATATATCAAGTTTTATACAAATTAAAGTGCAATTTAAAAAAAATACTAAAAACTGGTGCTTTAAAAAGCCAAAAAATGTTTCTTCTTTGGCATTGATGTTTTGTATGACAAGTTTTATTATTTTTTTCATGGTAATTAATAGCATAATTAAACAACCATTGCTTGCCATTACAACAAATAGCTTCCATTGATGATTAATTGCCATTTCGTTTCCTTAGTTTTAATGTTTTGAAAAAAGAGAGAAAACGAAAGAAATGGCTAAAACTCCATAAAAGTAACATGGTGATTTTAAAAGTTATCTAATCATCAAGTTAAGACATCTGCAGTAAAATTAGTGCCATCACACTAAAGGTGCAAACCCAAATTCTGGCACATAAGCATAGGTATGTAGCTATGCTTCAAATAATTAAAAAAAAAAAAAAAGTTCCATACCTTAATGGCCAACCTACTTATAACTCCCTGCTTTTCTTTTTATCCTATCATCATGTCTGAAGTAGAAGCTGCATGTTGGATTTCAACTCTGGTTTACTACTAGGTCATTTTATTTATGGACTCCAAGAAATGAATGACTTACTGTAAAAAAAGAAAAAAAAAATCCTAATTCTAAAACTTGATGAAATTTACTTGAGGATATACATATATTTCCTTCTTAATACCAATATGGTTCTTGTAGTTACTTTTTGAAGATTCCATGTATCTTAGTTATCTAGTGCTACTATGCCAGAAATACCACAAGTGGATGGCTTTAACAAACAGAAATTTATTTTCTCATAGTTTAGGAGGCTAGAAGTTTGAATTCAGGGCACCAGCTCCAGGGGAAGATTCTCTCTTTCTCTGTCAGCTCTGGGGGAAAGTCCTTGTCATCAATCTTTCCCTGGTGTAGGAGATTCTTAGTGCAGGAACCCCAGGTCCAAAGGACACACTCTGTTCCCGGATCTTTTTTCTTGGTGGTAGGAGGTCCCTCTCCTCTCTTCTGGCTTTTCTCTTTTATATCTCAAAGGAGATTGACTCGAGATACAACCTAATCCTGTAGATTGTGTCCTGCCTCATTAATATAACTGTCTCTAATCCTGCCTAATTAACATCATAGAGGTTAAGATTTACAACACGTAGGAAAATTACATCAGATCACAAAATGGGGAACAACCACACAATACTGGAAATCATGGCCTAGCCAAGTTAAAGTACATTTTTGAGGACACAATTCAATCCATAACACCATGAATAAATAAAAAACATTTACAGCACATCTGTTTATAAGTGAGAAGCATGATACATGGTTTTTATCTTCAGAGAGTTTTAATCTAGTTGGAAATACCAGACAATACATATGACAAACCAGTTATACTGTTAAACAATAAATTGTATGGTAGAGTGTACATTTTAAATGTTCACAAAACAAGGCAACTAAGGAAGTTTGCAGTAATGTTGGAAGCATTCACACAGATATAGAACTTAAATTAGATTTCAAAAGTTGGACAGAATTTGTTTGGGGTACATGTGATTAGATACATCTGGTTGTATCATGTGTATTAGCAGAAAGGAAAAAAGCAAGATTTAGGTTTCTCAATAAGAGAAAGACAGACTATAAAAACAATATGTGTCATTATTGAACAAATCTGGGAGACATGACAGTTAGGATAAATTAGGTTTGACTATTTTCTTCCCACTATTTAATCTTCAGCAATTTATTTAATCTCTAAGGTTCCGTGGACCGGTCTGCACAAACTCATTCTCCATCAGTTGAGAGACAGCTGGTCAGAAAAAAACGATTATCTACAGAGTCCTTAGAGAAAAGAAGTTAGCATGCCAATATGGTCTAATGCAGGGCTACCGTGCCAGGACTCAGAAAAACTCAGAATTCTCAACTGATTACCCAAGTGATTGCCATCCAGTTGACTCATGGCAACCCCAGGTGTGTCACAGTAGAACTGTGCTCCAAAGGGTTTTCAATGGCTGTCTTAGTAGTCACCTAGTGCTGCTGTAACAGAAATACCACAAGTGGATGGCTTTGACAAAGAGAAATTTATTTTCTCACAGTCTAGTAGGCTACAAGTCCAAATTCAGGGCATTAGCTCCAGGAGAAGGCTTTCTCTCTTTGTCAGCTATGGAGAAAGATCCTTGTGATCTTTCCTTGGTCTGGGAGCCTCTCAGTGCAGGAACCTCAGGTCCAAAGGACACGCTCTGCTCCCAGAACTGCTTTCTTGGTGGTGGTATAAGTTTCCCCATGTCTCTCTGTTTGCTTCTCTCTTTTATATCTCAAAACAGATTGGCTTAAGACACTATCTAATCTTGTAGACCTCATCAATATAACTGCTGCTAATCCATCTTATTACATCATAGTGATAGCATGTACAACACATCAGATGATACAATGGTAGACAATCATATAATACTGGGAATCATGACCTAGCCAAGTTAACAGATATTTTGGGGGGACACAATTCAACCCATGACAATGGCCGATTTTTTAAAGTAATTACAATGCCTTTCTTCTGAGGTATCTCTGGGTGGACTTGAACTTCCAACCTTTCAGCTAGCAGCTGACTGTGTGAACCATTTGCACCATCCAGAAACTCTCTAAAATGATCAAAGAGCTCCAATTCCCAAACAGTTACCTTCATTTTCTCTGTAACTCTTGTCTTTAAATTTTCTGTATACCATGATGTATAGTCATTCCAAAGAAGTCTGCCTATTTTGATGCAATTCTGAAAGATAAAGCCCTCACAACTTCAGCTAAACGGAATATTGAAGCCATCATGTGGGCAATTCAGTTGCATCTGTGAGGTGGTTAGTCACTCCAGCCAAGTCTGGGCAGTGATGGGAATGAAGTAGGCAGGAGACTTGCTCTCTCCAAAGGATATAATCAAGTAGTTAGAACATAATAAATTGCCTTTACTGTGCATTAGTGCCTTATTAGCTCTTAATTCCATGCAGGGGTATTTTCATTCTCTATTTAATCTTATTATAAAATCCTGTACCAGAATGCCCAATCAAATCTTTATCCTCACATGCACAGAAGAAAAACAGTAAAATATGCTCTCTCTTAGTTTCTAACCAACTTAGGGGTGGCCTAATCAGAAATAAACCCTCAAGGGCCTTTATTCAAAATCAGCCTCAAAACTTCTAAGAGTTGCAAATTAAGGCAATTTTTTGTAATCCCTGAGACAGATGAGCCTGAAGCACCTAAAAGGGTGAAGAGGGGCAGACAGCAGGAGTAAATAAGCAGAATTTAGATTAAAAAAACTTTAAGGAAAGGAGAAACCTTCTTGCCTGACTGAAACCATTCCCTAACCCTTTGCAAAAATGCACGCCAACTTCCCTTCAGTCTAAGAGGAAGCAGGCTGCTGCTACAGCCTGCCTTCTGACCTTATTCCCAATCTCCTCCTGTAATAGATCAGGCTCACTCCTCTCTGAATTTATCCAGCCTTCTGGCCCCACTAGAATGTTGCCTCTCTCAAACACTCCCTCTGCATTGATCCCCAATCCCTGTTGGCTACCTTCCTGCCCCCTCCAATGCCTTTCTCATGTGGCCCCAACTGCCACCTGGCTGCCTGCCATTGTCTCTTAACTCCTCTCTCATAGTCTTGAGCTCCCTGAAGGCAAGGAATGTCTTTTACCTTTTTATCACCATGACCTAGCACAATGCCTGGCACATAACAGTCAATAAACAATTGAAGAATTCCTCTCCTCAGGTCAAAAGTGAAAAGAATTTATACTTTTTAAAGAAAATTGCATTCATAGAATTTAAAAATTAAACATGGAAGCTATACGGTAGTGATAGGGTAAGTTAATCAAAGTGAACAACTCATTCACTTTTTTAACAGGCCTTCCTGACCCTCTCTGCTTGCCCTTTTTCTAGCAGATGGTGTCCATTCCCAAAGAAACAGATGTTTAATAAAATATTTCAACCATAAAATGCTTTCACGGAGAGCGACTTAATGATAAAGACAGTGTCTTCTCTAGGTTCTGTAAAATGCCTCATTTAGTGTTATGCACCCCAGAGGCACCCGTTATGTAGTAATTGTTGATCATAATCTTCGGGCAAGTTCATGATCATAAAACTTATGGTAAGCATCCTCTGTCTAAAGTTACTGTTGCTGAGAGATATAAGTGAAATAGCATAAAGTAGTGTTTAGAACAATCTCCAAGCTTAGGAAAATTTCACTGGAGATGGTTCATGGAATTACTCTTTATTCTCAGAACTTTTAGGAGCTAATTTCAGCTCATAACAAACACTCCTTTCTCTTTTCCATTTCTTTTTTTCCAATCTTTCCCTTGCAGATACAGTGGAGAATGAAACCAAAACAAGCCCTGCTCTTATACAGCTTATAGTCTAGAAGGAAGTCAAGTCATTAAACAAATAATAAGACAAATAAGCCCTGGTGGTACAGCGGTTAAGAGTTATGGCTGCTAACCAAGAGGTCAGCAGTTTGAGTCTACCAGCTGCTCTTTGGAAACCCTATGGGGCAGTTCCACTCGCTATGAGTTAGAATTGACTCAACGGCAACAGCTTTGGTTTTTTGGTTATATTTTTTAAGGAAAATACAAGTTATTAAAACAAACATCTAAGTTAATACGGGAGATAAGTGAGGGCTTCCCTGAATTATTTCCTCCATAATTCTCAGAGTGCTTGCAAGTCAAAAGTTAATGGGAAACTATGCTGAACCAATGTCGAGTGTATTATTAATTACATTTTGTCCTCATTGACATTTAGTTAAAAGTTTCTCAGAGTTTTAACTGAACTTTCTTATACCCTCCACATACAAGAAAATGAAGATCCATAAACCAGTACTGAAGACGTAAGGGATCTTTAAAAGACCCTGTGATACATCCTTAAATGCAAACCAAAGAAGTTCATCTTCTTCCACTTCTTTTGTGAATGAACCAAATCAGATACATAGTAGAGGTGTCCAATAAATATCTGTTGTCTATACAAGTGAATGAAGATACCTGGTTATAATTACTTTCTAGTAAATAGAATATTTTATTTAGTATTTTTATTTACCTTGCCAATTTCCAAAGAGAATTGCAGACAATGAAATTTGTCTATCAAATTGTTTGACTCATTTTTCAGAACTAAGTAACCTTTAACATCAACATTTGTCAGTGGTTTTCTTTTTACTGGCAGCCAGTGTTTTCTCTAATTTTTATTTTAAATGGTGGCCTGCTAACCATGTGACATGAGTAACCAATAATGGAGCATAAGCATGAGTCATGAAAGATTCAATCTGTTGTTTATTCGTTGGTGATCAAAACTGTTATGTGTTGAAAAAACAAGAAGAGTGAATAAACACTGAATTATAATTTGTGGGCTTTGACATAATTGGTATCAGCAAAAACCAAACTGATTGCCATCAAGTCAATTCTGACTCATGGCGACTCCATGTGTGTCAGAATAGAACTGTGCTCCATAGAGTTTTCAATGGCTGATTTTCCAGAACTAGATCACCAGGCCTTTTTTCTGAAGTACTTTGGTTATATCAAACCACCAACCTTTACCTCTTGGTTAACAGCAAGCTAGAAAACAGTGAAATCAATTTGTTTAGGTGGAAAATAAAGGTAGAAAATCAGGTTTGGGGAGAAAAAAGTATTGATTTAAACCATGTTTAATTAGGGATCAATGATGGTTCCTGTAGAAAGTTAATAATGTAAGTCTGGAGCTCCTTGAGAGGGCTGGATTGGAGTTACAAATTGGGAGTCATCCGTCCAAAGGTAGAAATTAAAGCTTTGGGAGTGAAGATACTGTCTCTTCACCAATTTCAGTGGAGGTATCCAAGTAAGTTCTATTCCTCCTACGCCAATTTGAGTTACAATTTATCCAGGTGGAAAAATAAAATTAATTAATTAATTCAGAAACCAAATATATAAACACAGCTAAGAAAGAGCGAAAGGATGAGCTTTAAAAATGTGTAAAATACCCTTGAAGGCATTGGGGAAAGGTTAGTTCTAGTGAGACCTTGGCTTCTGTGAGTAAATGTCGAGTCAGTGGAAGTAGTCCTCTGTAGCACACAGGTTGGGGAGTGTTGTGGTCATGGTGTTGTAAGATGCACAGTTCCTTATCACTGTGCTAACTTCTATGGCCTATAACCCACACAGCATTTCTGGATAAAGAAAGCAAGAAAAAATGGCGTCAATGAGCAAATATGGGCCGTGTGCACTTTTTAAAAATTTAGATTAGCGATAACACTGACCTACACTTGCTTATTATAGCCTTTTTGAATAGACAACATTTTTTGTAGACTCTCCGATGCTACTTCTTATTCTAAGCAGCCTCTTCTGAATTTATGTTTACTGCTTAAATATAGGTACATTTACTGGAGAGTCTACAGACTGGCAAAACCAGTTTGAATGTAATAATTCCACTAACGATTCCTGAATTCCTCTACTGCACAAGGCATTTTTCCAGATATTGGGACAAGAGCTAATCCCATGGCAGACGAGGTCTCTGCCTACATGAAGTTTACATTCTACTGAATCAGTTTTGTTAGTATGTAAACTGAATTTTAATATTCTGAATCTCAGGAGCATTTACCTCAAACCTCACCAGAATCATTTGAAAGCACAATTTTAAAATTTGAAGTACACCTGTTGATGATCATGTAGAGCAATCAAGAAATTTAAAAAATACTTTGCACTTTAAAAACACTGGATTAAAAAAAAGAAAAAGAAGATAGCCATTTATTTTAACTGGAGATGAAAGGGAAGGGAAGTCCTCTTAAATACTCTGATGATGAATAAGTTTTAATCAAACAACCTTTTCAATCATGACTTCTATTCCAAGAAAAGGTGCTGCAACACATTTTCTCTCAGTTACGTCTTTTAAACAGAACCTTGAATAATCTGTCATATATAATTACACTGGCATTTTCTTCTCCCTACCTACCTACACAAGGTGACCAAAAGAACCCTGAGAGAATTTAAACTTGAAAACAAGTTTGATCTCCTAATGGAAACAAAATGTTATTCTATACCTCTCCCCTCCTCGTCTTTTTTCTTTTCCATTGGACCATCTTTCCCTCCCTAAAGGAGAAATTAAATTAAAATTCATATACAATCAATGGTATTTTATTTGGTTCCCAAAATCAAAGGAATAACTTTTAGGAGCCCTGGGTAATTTAAGTGGTTTAATATATTTCACTTAAATACTTTGTCAAAGAATGAAAAGACATTGTCCTATATCAGGATTTCTCAACAATGGCGCTATTGATATTTTAGACTGGAAAATCCTTTGCTTTGAGGGGCTGTCCTGTGCAATGTAGTATATTTAGCACCCTGGCCTCTGTGCCCCCACCCCCGAGTTGTGACAACCAAAAATGTCTCCAGACATTCCCAAATGTCCCCTGGGGTGGTGGGGAGGGTGAAAAAATTTCCTCTGATTGAGAACCACCATTATTCTAGATTGTTTTTATTGCTAATTGCTGTTGAGTTGGCTCTGAATCATGGCAAACTTATGCATAATGTTGCCTGGTTCTGAACCATCTTCATGATCACTGGTACATTTGAGTCCATTTTTCTAGATGAGAAGACTCTAATTTGTTACTAGTGGTTTCAGTTACAACATAGTCCATTGACTAAAGATCTAAGATTTTAGGGACATACAAAAATTTGCCCCACTTCTAAAGTAGTTTAAGTGTTATAATGTATTTACTATTATACTAATTTAAATTTACATTACATATTAATTATAGATCATAACATTGCAGAAGAAGTTCAAAAAACTATAATTTATGGGAACTAATATTCTGTAAGGTATTAAGCTGTTAAAATGGTACACCAACACAATGTTGAAGACAAGCATTTTTTTTAGTCTCCAAGCAAAAAAGAAAACATTAGTCAGACTGGAGATCCAAATATGAACAGCATGATTACAGAATTAACATTAGGTGCACTCATTTGCTAATTAGTTAATTAAATTTTAATGTGTTTTATGGTGAGTGGGAAGTAATATTGTATGAATATTAATAAAAATTGCTTATGTTCCTTCTTGCTTAAGAGCTTTGCTCTTGTTAAATGTAAAAAAAATAATGTGTAACTATAGAAACTTGCCATTTCCATTACTGGAATTTTTCTCATAAAGAGCAAAACTGACTAAACTCTTATTTTCTGTAAAGTTTCTTAAAGCCTTGCAAAGAAACCCAGTATTTCCCTCATAAAATTTGTTTTGCCAAGAAAGAACAGATGTAAAGTCGTGGGAGATGAGGAAAAGATGACAAGTCAGGTACATCAGCTTGGAAATCCATCATATTTGTGTAAATATGTATATACGTGGTGCTGCCTGAAGGACACAATCCCTTGTTCATTGTCTTAATGCTGAGGTTAACCAGCTCATACTGTGGCTAATGGTAGTTAAAATTGAGTGTGAGGGACGAAAGAAGAAATGCTGTCAAGAAAAATTACCTAAAACTGGTCTCAGAATCTAAACACAGGTTTAACAAAGCTCAGAAGTCTCAGAGCTGGGAAATGTAGTTCATAGTACACAAAGCTCATCTCACAATATCCTCATCAATACCCAAAAAAGTCCCTATACAACTCCATCAGTGTTACTCCCTCACTGTTGACTTAGCCCATGATAGCAATTGTTGTTGTTAGGTGCTGTCGAGTCGGTTCCAACTCAGAGTGACCCTATGTACAACAGAATGAAACACTGCCCTGTCCTGCACCATCCTCACAATCATTGTCATGCTTGAGCTCATTGTTTCAGCCACTGTGTCAATCCATCTTGTTGAGGGTCTACCTCTTTTTTGCTGATCCTCTGCTTTACCAAGCATGATGTACTTGTCCAAGGACTGATCCCTCCTGATAACATGTCCAAAGTACCTAAGAAGTCTCGTCATCCTCTCTTCTAAGAAGCATTCTGGCTGTACTTCTTCCAAGACAAATTTGTTCATTCTGGAAGTTCATGGTATATTCAATATTCTTCACCAACACCATAATTCAAAGGCATCAATTCTTCTTCAGTCTTCCTGATTCATTGTCTTGCTTTCACATGCATGTGAGGTGATTGAAAATACCATGGCTTGGGTCAGGGGCAACTTAGTCCTCAAAGGGACATCTTTTTTTTTAACCTTTTAAAGAGGTCTTTTGCAGCAGATCTGCCCAATGCAATTGATTCCTTGACTGCTGCTTCGGTGTGCTTTGATTGTGGATCCAAGTAAAATGAAATCCTTGACAACTTCAATATTTTCTCTGTTTATCATGATGGTGCTTATTGGTCCAGTTGTGAGGATTTTTTTCTTTATGTTGAGGTGCAATCCATATTGAAGGCTGTAGTCTTTGATCTTCATCAGTAAGTGCTTCAAGTCCTCTTCACTTTCACAGTAAGCAAGGTTGTGTCATCTGCATATCGCAGGTTGTTAATGAGTCTTCCTCTAATCCTGATGCTGGGTTCTTCTTCATGTAATCCAGCTTCTCAGATTACTTGCTCAGCATACAGATTTTAAAAATATGGTGAAAGGATACAACCCTGATGCACACCTTTCCTAACTTTAACCATGCAGTATCCCCTTGTTCTGTTCGAATGACCGCCTCTTGGTCTATGTACATGTTCCTCATGAGCACAATTAAGTGTTCTAAAAATCCCATTCTTCACAATGTTATCCATGATTTGTTATGATCCACACAGTTAAATGTCTTTTCCTGGTCAATAAAACACAGGTGAATATTGTTCTGGTATTCTCTGCTTTCAGCCAAGACTCATCTGACATCTGCAGTGATATCCCTCATTCCATGCCCTCTTCTGAATCCGGCTTGAATTTCTGGCACCTCCTTGTCCATGTACTGCTGCAACCGCTTTTGAATGATCTTCAGCAAAATGTTTTGTTCGATAATTTCCGCATTCTATTGGATCACCTTTCCTTGGAATGGGCAGAAATATGGATCACTTCCAGTTGGCTGGCCAGGTAGCTGTTTCCCAAATTTCTTGGCATATATGAGTGAGCACCTCCAGCACTGCATTCATTGTTGAAACATCTCAGTTGGTATTCCATCAACTCCTGGAGCCTTGTTTTTCACCAATGCCTTCAGTACAGGAAACCCTGGTGGCGCAGTGGTTAAGAGCTGGCTGCTAACCAAAAGGTCAACAGTTCAAATCCACCAGGCACTCCCTGGAAACCCCACGGGGCAGTTCTACTCTGTCCTATAGGCCACTATGAGTCAGAATCAACTCTACGGCAACATTTGTTTGTTTGTTTATTTGTTTCAGTGCAGCTTGGACTTCTTCTTTCAGTACTATTTGTTCTTGATCATATGCTACTTCCTGAAATGGCTGAATGTCAACCTGTTCTTTTTGGTACAGTGACTGTGTATTCTTTCCATCTTCTTTTGATGCTTCCTGCATCTTTCAATATTTTCTCCATAGAATCTTTCAGTATTGCAACTTGAGGCTTGAATTTTTTCTTCAGTTCTTTCAACTTGAGAAAAGGCGTAGCATGTTCTTCCTTTTTGGTGTTCTTACTCCAGGTCTTTGCATATTTCATTGTAGTACTTCACTTTGTCTTCTCAAGCTGCTATTTGAAAACTTCTGATCAGCTCTTTTACTTAATAATTGCTTCAGTTCACTTTAGCTACTCTACCTTCAAGAGCAAGTTTCAGAGTCTCTTCTGACATCTATTTTGGTCTTTTTTTTCTTTCCTGTCTTTTTAATGACCTTTTTACTTTCTTTATGTATGATGTCCTTCATGTTATTCCACAACTTGTCTCATCTTTGGTCATTAGTGTTCAATGGCTGTCTTAGCCATCTAGTGCTGCTGTAACAGAAATACCACAAGTGAACGGCTTTAACAAAGAGAAGTTTTATTTCCTCAAAGTAAAGTAGGCTAAAAGTCCAAATTCAGGGCATCAGCTCCAGGGGAAGTCTTTCTCTCTCTGTCGGCCTTCTCATCAATGTTTCCCTGGACTGGAAGCTTCTCCACGCAGGGACCCCAGGTCCAAAGGACACGCTCTGCTGCCAGGACTGCTTTCTTGGTGGTATGAAGTCCCCAACTCTCTGCTGGCTTCCCTTTCCTTTTTATCTCTTGAGAGATAAAAGGTGGTGCAGGCCACACCCCAGGGAAAACTCCCTTTACATAGGATCAGGG
The DNA here is from genome assembly GCA_030035585.1 of Dugong dugon. NCBI lineage: Eukaryota > Metazoa > Chordata > Mammalia > Sirenia > Dugongidae > Dugong > Dugong dugon. The sequence goes on from CM057480.1 coordinate 54,888,880, forward strand.
ATGTGACCTGGGTAAGGGTGTTACAATCCCATCTTAATCCTCTTTAACATAAAATTACAATCACAATACTGACAATCATGGCCCAGCCAAACTGATATACACATTTTTGGGGGGGGGGGGGGCATAATTTAATCCATGACAATAGGTCAAATCTATTCTCAAGATGGTCTCTAAATTCAGGTGAGACATACTCAAGCTCGTATTTTGGCCCTCGTGGACTTGTTCTAATTTTCTTCAGCTTCAACTTGAACTTGCATATGAACAACTGATGGTCTGTTCCACAGTCAGTAATGATAACGATATTGATGATGACTATAATAATGACAAATTGTCCAGAAGCAGAGATAATTCATGTACATACATACATATACACATATTATGTATACACATATACATATATATACATGTATACATATATATGAATACACATATACATACCTACATGTATACACACACACACTGCTTTTAATCCATCAGAATAAAATAAGACCTCCTCCAAAACAACTGGAAAATTATTTTCAAACTGGTGAATGTGATCGTTAAGATTGTGTGTCAGTTAGGCTGGGCCGTGATCCTCAGTGGTTTGGCAGCTATAATGTAGTTTGGCAGTCATATAATGATGTAACCACCTCCATGATGAAATATGATATAATGAGATCACCTCCATGATGAAATATGATATAATGAGATCACCTCCATGATGGGATCTGCTGTAAGTAGCCAGTCAGTTGAAAGGGAGTTTCCTTCGGGATGTGGCCTACACCCAATATAGGTGGACTCTCTGGCAAGGCTTGAGGGCTTTTGCTCACTCTGGATCCTGCAGCTGGCTCCTGTTCATCTAATCTCCAGTCTTGGGACTTGAGCTAGCAGCTTACCTGCCATCTTGCCTGCTGATCTTGGGATTCATGGGTCTTTGAAGCCTGTGAGCAAGAGCCCTGCTCTCTGATCTGCCGACCTTGAGTTTGCCAGACCCTGTGGCTATGTGAATTAGGAGAAGTCTCCAGCTGACCCATGGACTTGGGATGTTCCAGCCTCTACAGCCACATGAGCCATTACCTTTATATAAATCTCCCTATATAGATATTTGGAAACCCTGATGGTTAAGAGCTATGGCTGCTAACCAAAAGGTTGGTAATTTGAATCCACCAGGCACTCTTGGAAACTCTACGGGGCAGTTCTACTCTGTCCTATAGGGTTGCTATGAGTCAGAATCGACTCGATGACAACAGATTTTTTTTTAATTTGTGTAGATATTTATATGCTTTACTGGTTTTGCTTCTCTAGAGAACCCAGCCTAAGACAGTGAACCCCTATTAAACTCAAAAGGAGCAAGAAAGCATTTTGATAAACTGGTGAGACTCCAAGTCTAGGGCCTTTCGTGAGCTCTCTACGTATGTAAAGATTATTCAGTAATCCTCCAATGGAAACTGTAATTGCATTTATTTGACACCAAAACTATAAGGCATTTCAGTAGACTTAGCAGTCAGGAGAGCATGTGGAGGAGCAGAAATTTAAAACTGTCAGTATGTTTGCTTGTAAATTTTCTGACACAGTGGACAAAAACAGAGAGCATGAACTACTTCCCCACAATATTTTGGGACTGACTTTTCCCTAAACCTCATTCCCGTCTCTTATTTTATTGCTTTAAGCATTTTGCCAAGGAGATCTTCCATTATCTGTTTTCTTGTGTACACTAAACAACATGATGCTTGTTTTACAATTACTGAATGATCCACACTCCTTTACTTCTCCCCAGTAAAGACGACATTTGGCTATTTCCCATCTAGTCCATAAGAATATGAGAACTCTGAAGTAAGTTTTAAAGTAATAAAATAATGTGAGCAGAGATTTGTTATCATTAAAGCATCCAAAATGTTTCTGTTAAGGTGGATATTTTGTTTTGGGTGATTTCCTGTTTGGTCTACTTTATTGTTTTGCTACTGCTTGTCTAGGGACTTGAACAGTTTATAGAAGTTGATAATGAAAATGGAGATCCTCTGTAACTTCATTAGGGAAGTTCTTTGTTATAGACCCTGGAGTCTTTGGAAGGACCATGTTCTGCACACCTTGGTATCAGAACATAACTTCCCTGGGCATCAAGTTTTTCCCTGTCTAGGTTAGCGTTGTGTCCAAATTTTACCTTGCAAATTAAAGTCACTCAAAAATACTTCAATAGCTTCTGAGAAATGTTTTTGGTTTTTGGTTTTTGGCCTGTTTGTTTTGTTTTTTGACACCATCTAAATGAACATGAGAAAGAATTTGTGTTAAATTATTGCATCAATGGCTCCCCAGCAATACGAAGTACAATCAATATTTTTTCTACTCTCTTAAGAGAGAACATTCAAATCACTGAACCTTCTGCCCTGTTAGCAGTTCTGTTACAAAGACTGTCAAAGTAGAAAATTGAAATGAAGAGTTATCTGTGGACACCCACATTCTGTGCTCTTTCTCACTAACACCTCAGACAGATGAAAAATTGTCTATAAATGCTTTGTCCATTAAGGGAACACCAAAGAATGTACTTGTTAATATTTCACTTAGGTGTTCAACAATGTTTGCAGAATGCACACTCGCTAAGTCTTATTTCAACAGAAATCATGTTTTTTTAAAAAATCCACTATGTATCTTTCAGTACAATCTGGAAATATTTCTCTCTCGACATTAGGATCATGAGAAGTCTTTATTTTCTGGGCAAAATGCCCAATAGTATCTTACATGACATTGGTGTAGCTCAGCCTTTCAGATGGAACTCATCTGACTACAGAACAAGGGACTCTGGAACAGACATGAGATAGAAAGATAAGAGTTTTCAAAATCATATTGAGAGCGGGGCTTCAGGAAAGCAAATCTCCATCCCTTCTCCCTGACCAGCCCACCTGCCCATGCCAGGCAGGCTGCACACAGGGTCAGTAATGTGATATGTGAACCTTTATATTCACCCTTTAATGTCATTTAGAAGAAAAGCAATTAAAGAAACATTGGCTTAAATTTATGAAGAAATCTTAAGAGACGGGGATTTTCAAATCCCAGAGATACACAGTTAAATGTTATGAACATAATTATACAGGGATTAATGTTGACAGCAAATAAAATCAGTCTGCACCTCTTTCCTTGGAAGGAATTAAAACATTGGCATTGCAAGTCAAACTAATATATCTTTGGTCTTGAGTCACTGATTTACTTGAAGTCTGGAATATTTACATTGGGTATATGAAGAATATAAATGAAAAAGCAGCTGCACATATGTGCCAACAAACATCAATAATTTAATTATTTTCCTTCACGGCAGATAGGGAGAAATAACTTATGGGGCCAGTGGGAACATTAAAACAAGCTTTTCTCTCTTGGCTAATAAATCTGATGAAAATATCTCACCTCTGCCAGGGCAATATTCCTAGAAAAGCTTTCCTAAGCCCAAGCAAGTTTAACACTCCTTCAAATTTCATAGTCTAATCATGTGTAAAGACTCCCCTTTAATTCCACAATTCTCCAGAGAGGAACAGGGGAACATGCTTTTCTTTGGTCTATAAACAATGAAGGTCTAAGCCAAGTTAAGGACAAGTCATGGAGTATAATTTTCCAGTTCTTCCACTTTGCTCTTTGTACACCACTGAACAAAGTTTGTAATACTATCTCTGTCCTTGGGAACAGCTAGATGACTTTCCAAAGACCATAAGTGCCAGTTGGGAAAATTTTTATTCAGAGGAGTTAAAAAAAAATGGAAATGAATTTGAGAGGCATAATAACATCTGCTAGGTTTGGAAAATATGATTTTCCTCAAGTAATTTTGTGCAATTCACATCCAAGCTTAGAATAATGTTCCTATCTATTAGGCTGTGTTGTAGATCCAGTTATATTTTATTTTTAAACTAACCACTTTTACGTATGATCTTACTAATCTGTACAGAACTTTATACCCACTTTAGTAAAAACTAATTCATTTTACTTTGACATGTTTTTATGGAAAATAGTAAAATTTCTAATTTTAAAAAAACAAAATTATTAATGAGCCCATCATTAAATATATGACTGGGGATCTCTGGTGAGTTTAGGCATTGAGGATTAGGGCTTGCGTTTCCAACCCAAGAACACAGTACCACAGACCCCCACCATCTGACTAGATGAATGACACGCTAATAATGGAATAAACTTCATTTTCAAGTTGCTCTCAGACCCTAAAAAGATCATATAGAATGGGTTCCACATTGCTGCTTGCCAGTTTCAGCTCACCCACATACAAACTACGTAACACTGGACAAGTCCTGGTTTCTCTCTAAGGCTTCAGTTTCCTCACGTGTGACACATGAGTAATAATATCTGACAGGGTCGTTATGAGAATCAAATGTACAAACTGTAATTAAAGTTCAGTATATCAAAAACAGAAAGTCAGTTCAACCATTCTCTATAGAAGTAGATATTCAGGGGTCAGAAGTATTATACATCAATCCAAAATACTAACAGATATACAGGGAATATCTCAAAGTATTAATTACTGCTCTCACTCTTTATTCTGTCCCTTTAAACATCTTTGCCTAATCCATTGTATGCACTGATACCAATGTCAGAGCTTTTAAAAATGTAAACTATAAAGAATTCTCAAGATTCAACAGTAAGGAAACACTCAACCCAATTTTTGAAAATTGGCAAAAAATCTGAAGAGATGCTTCACCAAAGAAGATATACAGATGGCAAATAAGCACATGAAAAGATATTCATCATTATTAACCACTAGAGAAATGAAAATAAGCATATAGCCTATTAGAATGGCTATAATAAAAAACAGACTGAAGAACTAAGTGCTAGAGAGGATGTGGAGCAACTGAAACTCTCATAAACTTATGGTGAAAAAGCAAAATGGTACAGTTACTCTGGGTAATAATTCAGCAGTTTCTCATAAGTTTTTTATAAAGTTAAACATACACTTACCAGCAATCCCACTCCTGAGATTCACCCTAGAGAAAACTTATGTTCACTAAAAATATCTGTATATAAATATTTATAAACCTGCTGCCGTCAGGTAGACTCTGATTCATAGCAACCCTAGCTCTATTTATGATTTCCAAAACTAGAAACATCCCAAATGTCCTTTATTGGTTGAACTGATAATAAACCATGGTACATCTATACCCTGGAATACTACTCAGCAATAATATGAAACAAACTATTGATATACACAACAAAGACATTAGGCTGGATGAACAAAGCTAGTCCCTAAAGATTTCATACTGTATTATATCATCTATAGGATATTCTCAAAAAGACAAACAACACTGATGGAGAACAGGTCAGCGGTTTCTAGGGTTTGGGGACGGGTAGAATTGTACCTATAGGGAGGTGACCTGAGAGAGTTTTGGGGATGAAGGAACTTTTCTGTATCCTGATTGTGGTGGTGGATAGACGAATTATACATGTGTTAAAATTAAGGTGCAACTGACCCAAGCTGTAGTCTTTTCAATCACCGTATATATATGTAAAACATACATATGGACAATGAAAAAGGATGACTGAAGAAGAATTGACGCATTCAAACTGTGGTGTTGGTGAAGAATGCTGAATATACCATGAACTTCCAGAAGAACCAACAAATCAGTCTTGGAGAAAGTACAGCCAGAATGTTCCTTAGAAGCGAGGATGGCAAGACTTTGTCTAGCATTCTTTGGATATGTTATCAGGAGGAACTAACTGGTGAAGGATGTCATGCTTGGTAAAGTAGAGGGTCGGTGAAAAAGAGGAAGATCCTCAATGAGATGGATTGACACTGTGGCTGCAACAATGGGCTCAAACATAGCAATGATTACGAAGATGGTGTAGGACTGGGAAACATCTCATTCTGTTACACATAAGGTCATATGAGTTGGGGCTGACTCAATGGCAACAGAAAAAACAACATACCAGAAAAATCCAGCTTTACAGTATGAAAATTTTTTAATTAAATCTAAAAAGCAGACTGTATGTCACTCTACCAGACAAAAATCTTTATGATTTCTTATTGTATATAGAAGAAAGTTCAAACTTCAGCCTACCTTTCGTCTTTCTTCTTCCGCCGCTTCTGTCATTGTCTCCCCTTAGGATATAATCATCAACAGACAGTTAATAAATATTTGTGAGATTTAAGTCTCAGGTTTTATATTTACATAATAGCAAAATATATTTAACATGAAAATTAAAAGAGATGTTTGTCCTATAAAATTTTCAATATTCACATATTTGTAAACATCCGGATAGACAATTGTTTTTCACTTTCTCTATGTTTGGCACTTTGCCGGCACTAAAGTCTTAGTACATTTCTAATTCTTAAAGGAAAAATAGTTTTTTGTGTCAATGAACTATTACATTTATGCCTCTTGGTGTCTACAAAATTGGTCAGTATTTTCAGGTCAATTTTTCTGAATCATTACTTACATTTGCATGTAAGCACCAGGAAAGTCACATTATCACTAACTTACATGGGTAACATAACTTCTTTCTCTTCTCCCTCTCATCCTGGTCTTGAACTATAGAAAATCTGGTGCGGACTGACATTTGGAGGGAGATCTAGCCTGTGCCCATCTTCCCTGTGAACTGCCACCATCACGCATAGGTTTAAGTTAGATACCTTGTGACAGATTGTTCAAGCTCCAATAAAAGAAACGTAACTAAGAGGTAATGTGTTGATTAAACAAGAGTGACTAGCAAGAGCCCTAAGTACACAAACTGATAACCGAACTGAAATTCAGTGCTCTTTAAATTGAACCGACCCGACAGTACCTAACAACAGGGGTTGATTCAATCATTTCAAAGTGAGGGCAGATTTACATAACTTTAAAGAGCAAGTACAAGTTGCCCCTAAGTCGGACATTCATAACCCAGGGACTTACTGTATATACCCCCAATTCTATAAACATTTTTTTCATGTATTTTAACTACTTTACCCCTTGCCATCTTAGTCACCCCGATACTATATTCTACTGTGACAGTATTTTAACGTATGAATTCTTAATATAAGCTGACTATCAGAAAACTGACTCCCTGGATTTGAACATTACATTTCTATAACACAGCCTAGGACTGTGTTGGCTGTGTTAACAGTCACACCACACTCGGCTCATTGCGAACTTAAGGTTAACTAAACTGTTCCACATGACCTATTCAGAAGGTGACACCTCCCCATTTTATACTTTGGGCACCTAAGCTATACACAGCAAAATTATAATGTGAAGGTACACTGAAAATATTAAGGGACAAACAGAGCAAACAGGAAAAGCAAATTACAGTATTCGGGAAGTATAACAAGAAACAGATCCTTTTACAACTAAGTGACATCTCAGAAATCACCGCAGTAAATCTCAGTACATAAAACCAAAACCAAACCCATTTCCAATGAGTCAATTCTGACTCATAGCGATCCTATAGGACACAATAGAACTGCCTTGTAGGGTTTCCAAGGCTGTAAATCTTTACAGAAGTGGACTGCCACATCTTTCTCCCTCGGAGCGGTTGGTGACCAGTGACCTTTGGGTTAGCAGCTGAACACTTAACCACTGTGCCACTGGGGCTGTTTTTCAGTTCATAATCAATGATCATAGTAATCACTCTGCTTTGCTATGTTTCAGAAGAAAAGAAAATGACATATCTTTTAAGAAGCTGTCCTTCAAAATGATTTTAAAAAATCATCTGTGCTAGGCTGCTCATTTCCATCCATGAAAGTATGAAATTCCCTCATGTGTTTTTGGAAGCCCCAGAACCTTTACTACACTAGGTTCTCCTCAAATGCTTGTTGAATAGGTTAAGGAAGTATGTATCAACCATCTGGAAATTCTGACATAGACAAAATATCAAAAGTGATGATATCCTGCATTACTATTTATAATACACCAAAACCAAACCAAACTTGTTGGCGTCAAGTCAATTCTGACTCATAGAGACCCTATAGGACAAAGTAGAGCTGCCCCATAAGATTTCCAAAGAGCAGCTGGTGGATTCAAACTGCCCACCTTTCGGTTAGCAGCCAAGCTCTTAACCACTGCACCACTAAGGTTCCATTTATAACATGAGCAATCATTTATTGAATTCTTTCTATAAGTTAGTAACTTTACATACACTATTTTCAATTCTCACAACACTGAAAAAGTTTTACAATTATGACAATTTTACAGACAAGGAAATGGAGACACTAAGAATTTGTGTAAATTGCCTAAAGTTAAGGCAACATGTAATTGTCAGAGCCAGGATTCAAACTCAGGCTTGTTTCATTTGGAAGCCTAGGTATTTTCCCTATTCCATGATGCTTCAAACAACAACAAGTATGCATAAAAATAAATATTAAATTAACTTTGTAATCAGTTTTATTTCATTTTATTCAAATTGTAGACACTGTGTATGCTTAATCTTTGTAGCATGTTCGAAGATTCACAGTTTTAGAAAAAAGAAGCAGAAAGACAAAACACATCTTAAATTTCATTTCATACAAGACTAACAGTAACTAGGATGGTTGTATCACTTGAGAGAAGGAATCATAAAGCCTGATATAATATGTGTAATGTTTACAAATTTCTTGGGAGAAAGCTAAAAACACACACACACTACAGTATTGAATTGGTTCTTCCATATGGTACTGACTCCCCTGACTTCCCATTTACATCAAGGCTGGACTCCTTGCCCACTGCTCAGCTAGGCAAAACTGGGAAGGAGGAGAACGTTGGCTTTGGCAGGCCCCCAACTCCCTTGTCAGCGCCTTTGGCTATTCCTGGCATCCTTGGTTTCCCACCCAGCCACCCCCCTCTGGAGGCCTATTATGCTTTCAACAAACTGTCTAATTTCCAATAAGTGGTGAAGAATTGAGCAGCTGATCTTGCCTCCCAGGAGTATTCACATACTATGCAATATCCAAACATTAAAACAGCAGCGGCATTAATTTCCTCCCTTTTTAATTTAAGGCATCATGCTGTACGTCTCAACCAGTTATTCATGACCTGACCCCAAAAATAATACCACATACCATTCTGGTAAATGCTGTCCCCAAGGTATCATAAATGTAGAAGGTCTTGGTAACTATTACAAGTGCAGCCCAGGCAGGGACTTAGAGACATTTTAGTAATTTAACTTTCTGAAGGTAATTTACAGCAATAACTGTATACAGCCACTCTATGAACAAAATATGATTATTCATGTAAAGACTCTAAATTACAAAAACGTTTATCTGTATGTAAAACATAATTCAATGGCACAAACTCTTGAATAACTTTTAAAAACTCCAATTTAACTCCAACCTGACATTAATGGGGCCTTTTCCTCCTGAAGTCCTGGAACTGGCACATAGGGACCATATCTGAGGACTAAGAGATACTAAATGCATAACCCACATTCTAAAGGGCACCACCAAACTGTGGAGGCAGACAGCTTCCCCAGGGCTTACAAAAAGGCCAAAGCAATAACTTTATTACCATAGCCTCTACCCTACCCATCTCTCCAACCCAAAGAAGTGGGACTGGGAAGAGAGTGAAGCTGTTTTCACCCTTACGGTTAAGAGGCTACTTTCCCCACCTCCTCTCCCCATCCCCACACAACTTCATATGCCAAGTAAGAGGGGAGACTCAAGAGAATTAATGTAGAGATCGGAAATGCCTGCAAGAAGGAGGAGCCATTACTCCATTCATTGGGGGGAGTGCAGCCAAGGAGGTGGACTTGCTGATCTACTCCTGTTCTTACAAAGGAGAGAAGGGAGCTGGAGAGAGTGGCAGGCAGAAGGGTTGTATGCCCAGTGTTCACTCCCACCATTTGGTGTGCCCAAGGTGGGTGATTTCCTATAGGTCAAGGACATCATGGAAGGTAGCTGGGCTGGAGCCATTTTGCTACTGCTAGAGCCATGGTGGCACAATGGTTAAGTGCTTGACTACTAATTAAAAGGTCAAGGCTTCTAACCCACCAGCTGTTCCATGGGAAAGATGACCTGTTGATCTGCTCCTGTAAAGATTATAGCCTAGGAAACCCTCTGGGGCAGTTCTACTCCGTCCTACAGGGTCACTATGAGTTGGAACTGACTCAACAGCAAACTCACCAACAACCCTAAAAAATAAATACTGCCACTGGATGAAAACACACATACACACACACATACATACAAACACAGGTATAAGAGACTGTGGGATGAATGCTAGTGAAAGCAATTTAAGCCAAGGATGGGGTGGAAGAGATGGAGTTAAAGTCAGATCTGCCAGTGCAGGGAGCTGTGCGTTGAGAAGGCCCCACAGCTCCTCCAGCCTCCTGTCTGCATCTCAGAACTCATACATGTGCACCACAAGACAGCCAGCGTTTGGACACCTGCCATGCAAAGGGTATAGACAACTAGTCCTTGTTAGCCAAAGCCTCAGTGGTCAAAAGGAAGAAGACAACGATCACGGTCTCTGGTGCAATAAACCCTCTCCTTCCTTCCCATTCTAACACTGTGAGTGCTGGAGCCCAGCACAGGGAGAAAGGGAGGGGTAGAACTTTGAATGAGATTTAAACTGGATAAAACTTTTAAAAACTGAAAGTGTCCAGAAAGTCACACCAAATGCGTTTCCAGGTTCTACTGAGGAACAACAAAGGGAGAGTCAAAAGATCCTAGTTGAAGGAAATGATATGAAGGAAAATAAAAAGGTTTCATGAGACTGTTCAATGAACCATTCACATCAGTTTATTCTTAGCCGAGTATTTTTCACCACAAGTAATAATCAAAGCATAATGATTATAATGCAGCCTTATGATTATAATGCTCTATTCCTTTTTCTTTCTTTCTCTCTCTCTCTTTTTTTTTTTTTTTTTTTGTCTTCTTTGATATTTAAGTTTCCTTTGGGATTACTTTTTGATTTTGCACTCTTCACAATCTGCCACAAAGCAATTTTGGACTTTCAATGACAAGAAGCTAAAGAGGTATAAGAGTTCTTGATGCCTTAGTAACTGGAATTATGAATCAGGTGGAGGAAGTATCTATTCACTCTCTTAAAGGACCACATCCTTTGCCTTTTCTGTTTACAGAATCCTATGCTGTTCATGTGCAGCCACCACCCGTCTCAGTGGGGGCTTGCATGTTGCTGTGATGCTGAACAGGTTTCAGTGGAGCTTCCAGACTAAGATAGACTAGGAAGAGAGGCCTGGTGATCTACTTCCAAAACTCAGCTAGTGAAAACCCTATGGATCACACTGGCCCATTCAGTTGTGAATGGGGTGGATACGAGTTGGGGCTGACTCCACAGCAGATAACAAAGCCGAAAGACAAATTGATTTATTTATTATCTATTTTTTAATTTTATGTATTTATTATTATAAACTGTGCAAAATATAGTTATTCCTCAGCTCCTACTATGTACCTAATACTGTGCTAGGCACCATGGGTATACAAAAAACAAAAACAAACATACTCACAAAATAGGGAACAAAATAAAAAGAATTTAAGTAAGTGTTAAGAGTAAAAGAAGAGAGTGTATTGAGGGGGTCACACATTCAGAGCAGGCTTCATAGAGAAAATTAAGACTTGCTAAGATAGTTAATATTATCTTTAAATTCATTAAGTACATATACCTTGATAAATTATTTTAAAAACTAGCCTTGGTATGTTATATCTTTCTGCTGTTTCTATATCCCTGACCCTAACATACCTATAAATCATCTGAAATGCAATGAAATGGAGACTCAGCTTGGATAACTGGGTGGAAACCTTATGAGACCATTTCTACTGAAGTACATCGACTGGGACTCCAAGTGACGGCATTTAATTTCTTTATTTACTACCTAAGTCCAACCAAAGATAGCATTTTATTATGCAGTTTATTTCACGTTTATAACGCTCTAGGTTTATACACCAAAAAAGATAAGTAACTGATGAAACAGAGGAGTAGTTACAGCTCTAATCCTAGAAGTATTCTTATTGTTTAAACACATCAGGACAGACTGCTACTGACTTTTTTTTTTTTTTTTTTTGCATTTACACCCCAGATATACTGAATCAGAATCTACATTTTTTTAAAATTTTTTTTTATTGTACTTTAGATGAAGGTTTATGGAACAAATATCTTCTCATTAAACAGTACACATATTATTTTACGACATTGGTTAACAACCCCATGACATGTCAAGACTCTCCCTTCTCGACTTTGGGTTCCCTATTACCAGCTGTCCTGTCTCCTCCTGGATTCTAGTCCTTGTCCCTGGGCTGTTGTGCCCCATTAGTCTTATTTTGTTTTATGGGGCTGTCTAATTTTTGGCTGAAGGGTGAACCTCGGGAGTGACTTCATTACTGAGCTAAAAGGGTGTTGGGAGGCCATCCTCTCGGGGTTTCTCCAGTCTCTGTCAGGCCAGTAAATCTGGTCTTTTTTTTGTGAGTTAGGATTTTGTTTCTACGTTTTTCTCCAGCTCTGTTTGGGACCCTCTGCTGTGATCCCTGTCAGAGCAGTCAGTGGTGCTAGCTGGCATCATCTAGTTGAACTGGACTCAGTCTGGTGGAGGCCATAGTAGCTGTGGTCCATTAGTCCTTTGGACTAATCTTTCCCTTATACCTTGTTTTCTTCACTCTCCCTTGCTCCCAAAGGGGTGAGACCAGTGGAATATTTTAGATGGCTGCTCACAGCCTTATAAGACCCCAGACGCTACTCACCAAGGTAGAATGTAGAACATTTTCTTTACAAACTGTGTTATGCCAATTGAGCTAGATGTTCCCCGAGACTGCTACTGACTATTAATTTAGAATGCTAAGATGTCTTCAGGATGTCAGTTTAGCTCATCATGACTTTTGTTACAAGTTGTTTATTGCTTGTGATATACTAAAGGCTCGTGAACTAGCTATTTCTTTTTCATTTATTTTGGGGAAAATGCCTTTTACTAAAAAGCGTTTAATCATAAATAAAGTAGAATATTGTTCTGTGTGTTTTTAAAATTTACACAGATGTCACTGAAGTATAAGTATCCCTTTGCAACTTTCTTTTGCACTAAACAATGCATTTTTGAAATACACACCAGTGTCTAGGGAAGGAGACAGAGAAAAAAAGGGAGAGAGATCGTATTTGCAATTTCTAGTTAAAAGTCTATCTAGACTACTTGTTAAAACAGGTCTCCTAAAGTTTTATATCAGTCGACTCAATTATCTGAGAACTTATCAAGTTCAAGCTATATGAACTTGAGGACAATAAAGCTCTACTCTTTAAAAAAAGTGTTTCTGGAGATTTGCTCATTGACAGCATTAGCTGGACCACAGCAAATTTGAACACTCCAATCTTTTCATCACATTTGATTTAATGGTCCCCCTAGAGAGAAAATCCCTGAAACAGCAAACTAAGTTGAAAGAGAAGTTTTTCTAAAGTGAAATATGCCTTAGGCTGAAGCTTTGAGATATTCTCCGAGACTTTTTATAAGGACAGTGACCAATAATTGATATTCATGTCTGTAACTGCTGAACAGACTAGACAGCTAGGTATATCTTAATGAATTGACAGGTAAAAACTGGATCATCACCCCCTTGAGGACAAAGAAAAGTAGATGTTTGAATCCCCATGGCTCCGATCAATTAGAACAATAGTAACACAGAAGGGCAGGGCTCACTGTTCTTACAGACCGAGACTCAAGAACTGCAGAACTTCGGGAGGCCAGAGACCATCCTAATGTGAACTATGGCTACTCAACGGCCTTACTTCAGATGGAATATCCTGCATTATTTGTTCTTAAAAATATGGAAACCCCTGATTTGTTAACAGACTCTTGTTCACATTGAGATCTTGAGTTCATCACTGCTCAGTAAATATCTCCTTGCTGTTTTCTGGGATAATCATTGGCTTCTCTGAACATCTTTTGCCAATCACTAGTCTGATCTCAGGGCAGCAGTCATAGGAAGTATTTATAATACGGTGTCACCTGTGTGGAGCCGTCGTGGCGCAGTGGTTAAGAGCCTGGCTGCTAACCAAAAGACTGACAGTTCGAATCTACCAGCCGCTCCCTGGAAACCCCATGGGGCAGTTCTACCCCGTCTTATAGGGTCACCGTGAGTCAGAATTGTCTTGACGGCAACAGGTTTGGTTTTTTTTTTTTTTTTTTTTTTTTTGGTCATTTGTATAACGCAATACTGCATGGACCGTCAAGGGAAGTCTGATGTGGAGGCAAGTTTTACTTTCCTGATTTCCTTCTCTCTGTGTTACCTTCACCACCACCACACAAAAGGGTATCAGAATCCCAGAGTTTGGAATAATTCAAGAGACTAACAACTTAAGGAAGGACTTAAAGCTGTATAATAAATATGACTGTTCTCATAGTTTGCCTCTAAGAGGGGTACAGAGAGGGCTCCAATAAACTAAAATTATCACAGAGAATTCCTCAGGGAGGGCACTTCTTGTCTTAGGCTATGTCTCTTCCTCCCAGATCTCTCCTTATACCACCTCAGTTTTCCAGTCTTCCCCAAGAGAATTTCTCTCCCCTCTATAGGAAAGTCTGCCCTGTGACCATAGGGATTGATCTCACTTTAGGATCCACTGCCTCTTCTCCCAGCCATAAATTTCTGAAGTGGAAGAGGTCCTTCAGTTGGCCATCAGTGACACCTATTAACAAACATTGTTTGTGGCTGTGGCCAGTTCTCCTTCAACATCTTAATCTCATTTCTCTCTCTCTCTCCTCTTCTCCCTCTCCCTCTGTCTCAATCTCTGTTTTACACACACAGAGTTTACATGCATTAATTCTGAATATCAATCTTGTCTAAACCCATAACGAGGAAGAAAAATATTTCTCTAACCACCTCATAATGTGTGATATTTCCCCCCTCAAAATAGTCAGTGATTCTGTTTCTTTTTCTTCATCATTCAAATAAGAAAGTTCTACTGATCTACACATCTATTTATAGCTCCCTTAACTACACAAAAAGAAGTATTGAGAATACAGATTCAGAAATTATTAGTAAAAGACCTTCATTTTTCTCACTTTTGGTAAAGGAGGAGCAAATACATTGTATTTCCAGTAGAAATTATTATATATAAACTCTGGTTAAAGAGATTCCTGTAAGTGCCCAAGAATTTTTTTTTCTTTATGTTATCACCACAAGAACAGTTTGATTATAAAGCCTTGAGTATGGGAGCTCCATTATTTATTTTACCTGCAAGACACTTAGCATCTTGATGCAAGATTTACAGACCATTGAGGGGGAAAAAAAAATGCCTAAAATTCACTCCCAAAATAACTCATGCTATCAGACTTCTGCTACTGTATTCCTCATTTAGAAGACTAACAGTAATACTATACAAAGATTAGGTAAATATCAGCAACTAGTCAAAAAATTATCCAGATTTGGACACAGTTGATTAGCAAGGGTCAAGAATGTGGTAATCAGACAGGGCTGGTCACGATGGCAAACACAAACCCTTCCAGGGTTATGGAACATCACTTCCACAAAAGGCCAAAAATGAACTGATCACCAGGCTCAAGAACAATGAAGGAACAATGCCTATAAGAACCCAAGTGAACCCTGACAGTCTCTGCTCTGGCTCTCCATCCACCCTCCCCACCTTAAAGCCAGTCTCTGCATTTGCACTTGGTCTTATCCCATCTCACCTACTTAAAACATCCTTTCAAGGATTCGCCCCTCTCTGTCCTATATCATCAAATTGTTAGTCTCTACTGAACCATTCCCATCTGGAAAAAACAATAACGTGCTGCATGCTACTACTTCTCTCATCCCAATGTACGTTTGTTTGACATCTCTTTCCCTGGCAGTTCCTGCTTCCCTTCCTCTGTGGGAACTCCTGTTCCTTTGCAGCAAAAACTCCTCCAAAACATCTCCTCACTCTCCCAATTCTTTCCTCCCACCCCTAGCTATCTTTCACTTCCACCATTCCTCCACATCTGCTTCAGTTAAGGTCACCCATGACCTATCTGCTTGAGCCAGTTGTTAAGCTTTTGTCTCTAAACACCAAACCCACCCTTCTATATTCTACCCTGTGATGCTGAGACTAAGACACTGCAGAACATATCTTTCCCTTTCCAGCTTCTCCCTGTAGGGTTCCTCCAAAAACAGCACCTGAGAGAGACTGAGAGGCTGTAGGAGGAGGAAGGGGCTTGTTCCTCCCAGTTCCTGTCAGTTGTGCCAGCAAGAGCTCTTCACCTTGGTGGCAGCATTTAGTTCTCATTTTCAGCTTCATTTCACACTCCCAGAACCAGCCTCATCACACCTCCTTAGAGATGCCAGCACCCGTAGGAAGGCAGCACTCCCCTCCTCAGAGGTCCTTCTCCTAGCTCTGTGTCCCAAACTTCTAGGTCCTGACAAAACCTTTGTCCCCCAAAGAATGGCAGTTGCTTCCCTGAACTTACTATCTGTGTGCAACTGAAATATTCCCTTTATGCCTTTTCAGTTCTCTTGTATCTCTTTAAACAATTTCTTATGTTAAATTATTTCTGTCAAATATCTGATTTAAACAACCAATGTAGTTTCTGTGTTCTGGACAGGCCCCTGTTTGATACAGTACTGCTAAAGCCACTGGTGAATTTTCTGTCCTCATCTGTTTAGACCTTTGAGCAGCAGAAGACATAATTAATCATCCCCTACCCCTTTACTCACTTTCTTCATTTGGCTTTCAGACAGTACGATCTCAAGTCTACCCTCCTATCTCACCCATCACTCCTTCTCAGACTCCTACTTTTATACCTGAGGCTGGAGGGCCTCAGAACTCAGTCCTTGGCACTTTCCACTCCAGCTCATTATCTAGGGATCTCATATTGGCCCGTGGCTTAAAATCCTGGTTATGTTGGTGACTCCAAAATTTTTATCTCCAACTCCAAATTTAGAAATCTACCACCTGATTGACATCTCTACTTTTGTATCCAGTGCATCCAAAACTGAACTTCCCTCACCCTAAACTTTTTCCACTCTCAGCCTTCCCCATCCTACTTGATGGAAACTCCATTAGCCAGTTGTTCAGGCCATAAGCTTTGGAGTCTTCCTTGACTTCTCTTTCCTTGCTCCACATCCAATTCTACTGTTTCTATCTTCAAAGTATACCCATAATCTGACCACTTTGCACTATTTCCCTGTTCTCACTCTAGTCTAAACCACTATCATCTGTCACCTAGATTACTTCAATACTCACCTTGCTCTTCTCTCTGCTTCTCCTCTTTCCCTGCTACTGTCTGCCCTCAACAGATTGACCAGAGTGATCCTTTTAAAATGTAAGATAGATCATTTCACTCCTCTGCTCAAAACTACAATTGTTGCCCATTTCACTCAATAAAAGCTAATGTACTTACAATGGCTTAGGAGGCTCTACATCATCTCTCCCTAATTTCTTCCTATACCTCATCTCTTAATACAAGGGTAAGTCAAAAATTGTTGCTACAAAATCATAGAAATCTTTATTAGACAAAAACATCAAAATGTGAAGCTATTGTTTCTCCACATATCCTCCATCTCGGTCTGTATACTTCTGAAGGCAGTGTTCCCATCTCTTAACCCTTCCACAAAGAATTCTGTGCTCTTTGATTTATACCATCTCAAAATGGCAGTTTTAGCATCCTCGAGGGACTCAAATCATGTTCCTTTTAAATGTTCTTTGAGTTTTGGAAACAAAAAGAAGTCTGAAGGGGCAAGATCAGGGTTGTAGGGTAGATGGGGTAAGGTTTCCCGACGAAATTCTAGTAGGACAGCCCTAGCTACTGTGGAAGAATGAGCAGGTGCATTGTCATGATGGAAAAAAATTCCTCAGTGCAACTTTTCTGGCCTTTTTCTCACCAATGCAGTTTCAATTTTCTTAAAATTTCTTCATAGTAAGCCCCCATGATCGTCCTGTGTCCTTCGTGAAAATCTATCAAGACTATCTCTTTGGAATTCCAAAAAACAGTCACCATAACCCTCTGAGCAGTCTTCACTCTCTTGGCTCATTTTTGAGGTCTTCCCGACCTTCCTTAAACACTTAATCCATTTGAAAACTGTTGTTTTGTGTAGGACAGAATTCCCATAAACTTATCGCAAAGCTTCAATCATTTGGGAAGATGTCCACTTGAGTTTTGTTAAAAATTTAATATTAGCTCTGACCTCAAAATCATTTTTTTCTATGGCACAAAGAGTATCCTCTTTTTTGAAGGTACCCTAACAAGACTAAGACAAGTGTATTACTGAGAGAACTTGTCTGCAGACATTCACTGATCAGAGTCATGTTTAAACACATTTTGTTTGGAAAAAACTTGTGTATGTATGAACTGGAGCCCTAGTAGCAATACTTTTTGACTTACCCTCACATTCCTTACCCATGTTCCCCCTCTCCAGTAACTGACCTGCTAGATGTTTCTCCAACACTTCAGGTATTCTCTCACCTTAGAAACTTTGTTTTCTCTAGTTGAGCTTTCTCTATGGAATACTCTTCCCAGGGTTGGCTAACTACCTACATCCTTCTAGACTTTGCTCAAATCTCACTTTTTCAATGACAATTTCATTGACCACTCAATTTAATATTACAAACTGCCCACGCTTCCACTCTACCTCCTACTTCCTGGAGCACTTTTAATTCCTTTTGGCGTGCTCTACTTCTTTTTTCTTGTTTTATGCCATGGCCCTCTGCTTCTACTAGATAAGTTCCACGTGGACAGGGAATCCTGTATATTTTGCTCACTAATGTAGTCCAAGCACTAAAACAGTGTGTAGCCCACAATTAGCACTCAAGAAAAACTTGTTTGTATAATAATGAACCCATAGGCGTCTGGCAGGCTGAGAAACCTACTGCACCTTGGACGAACAGAGAGACACAGCTGTCTCTAAGAGGAGCTCCCTAACAGGTCTCTCTGCCCTTTTCAGAAATGTCTCAAATTAAACCAAGGGAGAAAAAAAAGAGGGTAACCCCACAATTACATTGTGCAACCTTCAGAAACCAGTCACAGAAATTTAACATCTCTTTTCAGTGCTTGGAAGTCAGTGCCGATATCTGACTTCTAAGGAAGATTAACTTAGACGTTTCAGCAAATTGCCTTGGTAGTGGTGGGATGGATCAGACCCAAAGGTGAAGATTTAGCTTGAATGGTTGAGGTGTGGTCAGCAACAAATATCAGGACCCCATCACGGAGAAATTGAAATATAGAGTCCTAAACACATATGAGACTTGGGTACAATAAGAGATTTGACCAAGGAAGAAGCCTTTTTTTTTTTTTTTTTTATTGTACTTTAGGTGAAGGTTTACAGAACACATAGTTTCTCATTTAACAGTTAGTACACATATTGTTTTATGACAATGGTTAACAGCTTCATGACATGTCAACACTGTCCCTTCTCAACCTTGGGTTTCCTAGTACCAGCTTTCCTGTCCCCTCCTGCCTTCTAGTCCTTGACCCTGGGCCACTGTGCCCCATTAGTCTCGTTTTGTTTTAGGAGGCTGTCTAATCTTCGGGAGCCATATTTCTTTTCCTGGAATAATGGAAATCTGATCTTGGAAGAGTCACATAATCTGCCAATACCTCTGTTTTCACACTTGTAACATGAAAGTGTTGGATTGGAAAGCCTTTAAACTCCCTCATGGCTCTGTAAGAACTAAAAATGAGCACTCTGGGGCCGGTAGCAAGAACAATGATGCTGAGCAAGTGAATGATCAGCCTGTGTCACAAGTTGGGTTCCCCACAAAACAGACTCTGAGATGCGGAGTTTTATCAAGAGGTTTTAACATGGAGGAGATTTATCAGGAGGCTCTTGGGCTCAACATCTATAAAAAGCAAAGTTTAGATTTGCAGGAGAGAGAAGTTAACCTGTAATGAGGCCCAGTTAAGGCCTCAGCCATTCCCATGGGGAACTCTGAAATGAAATGATCCTTCAAACCTGTATGAGTTGGGGCAAGAGGGCTGTAAATGTATACCCCCTTGACAATCGATCTTTGGATGCAGTCACCCTGTAAAGAGGTATGACCTTGGTTAAGGAAGCTCTCTTCAGATGATGCAATCATCACAGCAGGCTGACAGCTGAGGGCTATCTGCCACAGAACTCCCAGAAAACAAAGAGGGGTCCAAGGGGCATCACCACATTCTTAACTAGCTTCTTACAAGCCTGTTTCCGGAGGCCAGCTTGGTCTCAAGGTCTAAGGCAGTGTTCAACCCCTCAGTGAGGAGTAAATGACATTAGCTCTGATAGTTAATAAGACAAATAACAAGGAGTCAAATATATTATTATAATTTCCCAAATAAAAATTTTATTTTCCAAGCTCTAAACTAAACTAAATTAGTATTTGTGGAATATAGCTCTATGTTACTTTTTATGCTGGTTATTTGAGGCAAGAAGTTGCCATGATGTAAGGTTTATTTCAGTCTATGTTGATCTTCCTGGGTGAACAAAAAAAACATGTTACCAGTGATTTCACCCTGGGCACTGTTTTAAAATGTTCTTCCAGCCACAGCAATGTCTATAAATGCAAAAATAAACTTAAAGACTAGATCACAGCTGAAATCAATTGAAATGTGGGCTGTGCTTACACACTCCATGGCAAAACCATTAGAGAATCACCCCAACTCCTGTACACTCATTCAGCTATTATTTATTGACTGCATGGTATGTGAACCCTGGTTAAGAGCTTGGCTGCTGACCGAAAAGGCTGACAGTTTGAATCTACCAGTTGCTCCTTGGAAACCCTATGGGGCAGTTCTTCACTGTTCTATAGGGTGGCTGTGAGTTGGAATTGACTCAACAACAACAGATTTGGTTTAGGTTTTGGTACGGCATACGCCAGGCACTGTTCAAAGCACTGGGGATATGAGAGTGAGCAAATCATAAAATGATCCCTCTTCATGAAGTTTATATTCTATTGGAGTTATACCAATAAGCCATGGTCATTCATACACAGCCAGAGCAGCAGAAGCCTGGATACATGGTGAGCTCTATGCAGAGCGAAGTTAGAGAAATTTATAACTTATCTAATGGACTATCCCCCCACGTGACATGTGCAAAGAGCTGGAGATAGAAAACCAAAAGAGAAGAACACTTTAGGCATTTCTCAAGCTGAAAGAACTAAAGAAAAAATTCAAGCAAGTTGCAGTAGTGAAGGATTCTATGGGGAAAATATTAAACAACACAGGAAGCATCAAAAGAAGATGAATGCAATACACAGAGTCACTGTACCAAGAAGAACTGGTTGATGCTCAACCATTGTGAGAGGTGGCATATGATCAGGAACCCACGGTACTGAAGGAAGCAGTTCAAGCTGCACTGAAGGCACTGGTGAAAAGCAAGGCTCCAGGAATTGACAGAATATCAATTGAGATGTTTCAACAAACAGATGCAGCACTGGAAGTGCTCACTTATCTATGCCAAGAAATTTGGAAGACAGTTTCCTGGCCAACCAGCTGGAAGAGATCCATATTTTTGCCTATTCCCAAGAAAGGTGATCCAACCAAATGAGGAAATTATTGAACAATATCATTAATATCATATGCAAGTAAAATTTTACTGAAGAGCATTCAAAAGCGGCTGCTGCAGTATATCAACAGGGAACTGCCAGAAATTCAAGCCGGATTCAGAAGAGGATGTGCAACCAGGGATATCATTGCTGATGTCAAATGGATCCTGGCTGAAAGCAGAGAATACCAGAAAGATGTTTACCTGTGTTTCAATGACTATGCAAAGCCATTCGACTGTGTAGATCATAACAAATTATGGATAACATTTTGAAGAATGGGAATTCCAGAACACTTGATTGTGCTCATGAGGACCCTGTACCTAGATGAAGAGGCAGTTGTTCAGACAGAACAAGGGGATATTGCATAGTTTAAAGTCAGAAATGGTGTGTGACAGGGTTGTATCCTTTCACCATACCCATTCAATCTGTACACTGAGCAAATAATCCGAGAAGCTGGACTATATGAAGAAGAACAAGGCATCAAGATTGGAGGAAGACTCATTAACAACCTGCATTATGCAGATGACACAACCCTGCTTGCTGAAAGTGAAGAGGACTTGAAGCACTTAGTGATGAAGATCAAAGACCACAGCCTTCTGTATTGATTACACCTTAACATAAAAGAAAACAAAAATCCTCCCAACTGAACCAATAGGCAACATCATGATAAATGGAGAAAAGATTGAAGTTGTCAAGGATTTCATTTTGTTTGGATCCACAATCAACACCCAAGGAAGCAGCAGTCAGGAAATCAAATGACATATTTCATTGGGCAAATCAGCTGCAAAAGACCTCTTTAAAGTGTTGAAAAGCAAAGATGTCACCTTGAAGACTAAGGTGCACCTGACCCAAACCATGATGTTTTCAATAGCATCATGTGCATGCGAAAGCTGGACAATGAATAAGGAAGACCAAAGAAGAACTGACACCTTTGAATTGTGGTGTTGGTGAAGAACAGTGAATATACTATGGACTGTCAAAAGAATGAATAAATCCATCTTGGAAGAAGTACAACCAAAATGCTCAAAATGCTTCTTAGAAGCAAGGATGGCAAGACTATGTCTCACATACTTTGGACATGTTGTCAGGAAGGATCAGTCCCTGGAGAAGGATATCATGCTTGGTAAAGTAGGGGGTCAACGAAAACGAGGAAGACCCTGAACGAGATGGACTGACACAGTGGCTGCAGCAATGGGCTCAAGCATAACAATGATTGTGAGGATGGTGCAGGACAGGCAGTGTTTCGTTCTGTAGCACATGGGGTCGCTATGAGTCAGAACCGACTGGATGGCACCTAACAACAACAACGGACTATATTTCCATGCCCATCTACCTCCATACCCAAACACACTGACTCTGGTCAGGGTGCTTATTTTCTTCAGACATGCTCTTCATACACTAGGTCCCACCTACTTTCCCTCCGCCTCCTCTATTGCCCTCTCTTCCACCAACTCCTATCCTAAGTTGCCTGCAAGGAACTACTCTCAGTTGATCACTTCCAGGAAAATATCTAATAAACTTCTTATTGTTAAGGGTTAATGACTAATTGAAGCTTAATTTTGTTATTCCTCCCCAGAGGTAATTAGCTCAAAGTCTGCAAGACTAACGGTAGAATTTTAAGCACCAATTATAGGTTGATGGGAAAGAAATCTCGATGTCACAAAATCTCATCAAATAGAAGATTCTTGCTCTTTCCAAGATGGTAAATAATCTTGTTTGGTTCATGGGGAAGGCCAAGTCTTTCTCATAGGACACGACTTAGCAGCTTTACTGAAGTTTAACATCTGAAAATGTAAAACTACCCTTGGCAGATTTATCTATTCTTGCTGCCTATGAATTCTCAATTGTCATTCACTTTTTAACCCAGATTAGCTTCTAGCTTCTAAAATCACCATTCCATGGAAACTATTCTCATCAGTTAGCAACGAATTCTTTATTGCTAAATCATTAGAGAAATTTATTCACTTCAACTTATTTAACTTCTCTGTAGTTCTTGAACTTTTAAACATTTCCTCCTTCTTAAAACTCTTTCTCTGGTTTCTGCGACTCTCATCATTTTCCTCCACCTCGCTACTTCATCCTTCTCAGTATCTTTGTGGAATCCTTTTCTCTGTCCATCCCTTAAATGTCAGTGTTTTCCAGGCTTCCCGCCCAGCTTTCATTTTACTCTGAAACTCTCCTTGTGTGACCTTACCCATTTCCACGAGTTTACTATACATGTGCCAATAATTCCAAAATCTATATCTGCAACCCAAACATATCTCTCAGTTTGAGATCTGTATTTCCAACATACTAATGAACATTTCCACTGGAATGTTACAAAGAAATCTCAAACTTAGCACACACAAAATCCTTCTCATCATTGTTTTCCAACAATACCACCCCCTTCTCGGGTTCCCAATTTCAAGGAATAGAAGTCCCAACTACCCAATTGCCCAAGCCAAAAACTTAAGAGTCCCCTGAAACTTTCCTCATCGTTAGCTTTCTTAACTAATCTAGCACTAAGCCCTGTTGATTTTAGCCCCTTAGTATCTCTCCTAGAATCCGCTCACGTCTCTCTCTATTGCTGTTTCTTTCCAAGAATTCATCTCACTTCCGGATTACTTTGTAAAGCAGCAGTAGTAGCATATCATAGTAGTTTAGAGCAGGGACTATGAAGCCAGAGGCTGTATTCAAATCTCAGCTGTGCCTCTGGCTGTGGGACCATGGGGAACTACTTAATCTCTCTGCATCCCATCTACAGAGTGGAGATGATAAAAACAGTAATGCATCTCATAAGATTACTTGAGGATCAAATGGGTTAATACATGTAAAGTGCTTAGGAGAGTGTCTGGCACATAGTAAGTACCAATAAGTGTCAATTATTATTAGCACAACAGTCACCTAACTGGTGTCTCTTCCTCTCATCTCACTCCTTTTAAATATGTTTCCCAGTTGGCAGTCAGAGTGAACTTTTCCAGATGAAAACCAGATCATGTATACGTCCAGTTGCAGTTCTAACACGTAAAGAGCTTGGAGGTTGTCACTCTCATCTTTACAACAAGGAAAAAGCTGAACAAGCTAAAGAGCAGTAACTTTTCTTAGATGCATCAAAGAATTGAGGTTACAGGACAAACTGTCACCCCGAAATCCACAGAGACAGGTTGATACAGAGAAGATCACTGCTGAGATAAGCTTACCTGAAGCAGATGCTACTGGCGCCATAAATTGGTAACAAAAAAAAAACCCCACTAAACCAGTTGCTGTTGAGTCAATTCTGACTCATGGAGACCCCATATGTTTCAGAATATAACTGTGATCCATAGGGTTTTGAAGGCTGTGGCCTGTGGAAACAGATGGCCAGGGCTTTCATTGGAGATGCCACTGAATGAATTTGAATTACCAACCTTTCAGTTAGTAGTTGAGCGCTTAACCATATGCACCATCCAGAGACTCCCATAAACTGGTAGGGAAACTTAAATGATAATTTTGATGAATTCCAGAGGCTAAGTATGCACTACTTTGACAGCAAATACTATGGGCCAAGTCTGGGGAAAGGGGAGGCTTTGGGCATACTTTCATGGGTTTTACGTGTCAGAAACACAACAGTGAAGATTCAACATAAATCCTTTCATGTTTCAAGCAAGGCAAGGGGAAAAGTAATCATTTTGGGAAATAAGCCCAGAGCATTCTCCATAGGAAATGCCTGTTTTCCCAGGGAAAGGACTTTACCATAGCCTTATTTGACCATGGGAAAACTTGATTGGCCAACTCCAGCTCCCGTTAGCTATCCTGTCTCACTTAAAGGGAGAAAAAAATAGACTGAAATATATTTCTTAAAATTACAGCCCAAGGACTCAAGCCGACTAAAAGACTGAGATTTAATCATAAGATTACATAAAGCTTTCCCTCCTCAACACCTTAGCACCCCATCAACAGAGTTCCAATATAATAACAGTGGTTACAACTGAAAAGGCTACAAGACACAGACTCTACTTAAAGAAGGAGTTGTTAGGGAAACCCGAGGAAAAAGAGGGGGGAAGATACTAGAGAAAACTGAAGCCTCTGGCACCTACAGCTACAGAAAATATTAAGCACAAGCCAACTCTTAGCCAGATCAACATTAAAACTCAGTTCCTATTACCGAATACATGATGTTTAGCTTTCCACAACAACAACAAAATCAGAAAGCATTGTAAAACACAAGAATAAACACAGTCTGAAGAGCCAAATCAAGCCACAGAACCTGACTCAGATACAACAGAGATTTTGGAATTATCAGATAGGCATTATAAAATCACTATAATTTAAATGTCAAGAGCGCTAATGGAAGAAGTAGACACCATATAAGAGCAGATAAGTAATGTAAACAAAGAGACGAAAACTCTAGAAAGAACTAAAAGGAAATGCTAAAAATCAAAAGCACTATAGCCAGAATGACGAATGCCTTTGATGGTCTCATCGCTGGATACGGTCCAAAGGAAGAATCTGATTTTCTGAATTTTAAACAGAAGCTCTAAATGCCTTGGTAGTAACTTTTACTTATCACAGTGTGAATTCTTACAGTGGTTTTAAATAAACTGTTAAACTCAACAGTAAATATTCAGAGTATATTCATCTTTAATATAAAAATGTCTTAAAGATTACTGTAGAGGTAAGATAAAAGCAGATATTTATTATTTGGTGTATGGAATATAATATAATCTGATATACTTTTTAAACAGACAAAATTGTGATTCCTATAATTATCATCTAAAATATCTTTTGTTAGTCATATTTTGTAGATTGTCTACTAACAAATTTTCATTCATTAAATATTAATTCATTCCTCCCACTATCTTTACTCATTAATGAGGTATATATATACAGAAGCAAAGAACCTGGCTCAGCCTTTTACTCAGCTTATATAAGTTTACAAATGTACAGTTTCCATTAGGCTCACAGATCCTTATTACCAACTTCAGGTACCCCAGTTGGCACTTGTCACCTTAAGGTTTGGTAGAGATATTGTCTTAGTGTTAGAGTGCAGTGAATATAAGTGATGATGAACTTACCCAGGAGACAACAGGAAAAGGAGTTTCTCTGCAGTTGCCCAAAATGATGTGACACATTCTGCAAGGCTCAGGGAGGAAGTCTGCATTACAACGCACACAACACATTAGGGATCTCTAAGGAATCTGTAAGCTAATATTTTTTTTTTAATCATCAATTTGTATAGGCAACAAGGCAGATGAAAGTGAAACTTTGAGGAATTACTGTCCCTTGCTCCATTATTCCAATTATCTAAAAGAAGAAATACTGGCATTTAAAAAAGATTATATTCATTTGTGAAATAGTACTTTCTGCAAAGTCTCTATGACAGTGGTAGTGTTTAAAAGATCTTATTTGAAGTTTGTCTAACAGATCATGATCTTGCTTATACAGAGCAATAGAAACAAACTTAACTGAAATATTCAGAAGGATGACTGGATTTTTCATTACAGCTGCTTCCTTTTTCCCATTCATTTTGCAGATTGCGTGGTTCCTCACCTTGGATGCCACTGCCTGTCTGTCAGTTTGTTGTCCTGTGGTGGCCTGCATGTTGCTATGAGGCTGGAAGCTATGCCACTGGTCTTTCAAAAAGGGTCACCCATGGTAGACAGATTCCAGTGGAGCTTCTAGACTACAACAGACTAGGAAGAAAGGCCTGGAAATTAACCAATGAATATCCTGTGAATCACAAAATATTGTCTAAGACTTTGACTCACTTAATTTGGATGTGTCATTAGGAGGGACCAATTGCTGGAGAAGAATATCATGTTTGCTAAAGGCGAGGGCCAGCGAAGGTGGGAAAAATCCTCAGTGAGATGAACTGACACAATAGCCAAAATAATGGACTTAAACATACCAATGATCATGAAGATGGTGCAGGACGGGGTACGTATTTCATTCTGTTACACATGAGGTCACTACTGAGTAGGTGTGGACCTTATGGCAACTAGTAACAACACCCTCCTGGATGAGTGTGTGGCACCATGGACTGAGTCTGGAAGAGGCATCAGGAGATCTGTTCTGCTTTCAAACAGCTCTGTCATCTTAAATAAGGCACTAAAATTCTGTTGGCTTTAGTTTCCTCATCCATTAAATGAAACTATAAGATGAACTGACCTCTAGATGCCTTTTACTTCTAAAATACTAACTATGCTTCTTGTAGGAAAAAAAAAAAAAGTACTCAACTTTTAATGACCTTGCTTATTTAAAAAGAAATAGCATCCCGAATGTCAGCTGAGGGAATGAAGCATCATTTTTTTGCCATCAAGTCACTGCTGTCTGACCAAGCCTATACTTCTATTGCAAGATTTATATTCCATAAAGGTGGGTTCACTTAATGTTTTGTTGATAAAAAGAGTAATGACAGTTTCAGACCTGAAATTCAGTTAAGCCGATACATTTCTGTTTGGGATACACATACCTCACAACTTCAGAACACATTATGGGCATGCTTATTTACAAGCTTTTCTAAATTTAATTTTAAAATTTTATTGGTGATAAAACTATAATTGCATATAGATAATAAAGTATTAAGAAAAATTACTCCTGAAGAAAGGTACTGATAATCCAGAGGAGAGGTAGGACTGATTCTTAAGGCAATGAAAATAGTGCCCTTCCTAGGCCTGCTTGTATTGGAACTGCAGTCTCTCTCTCTCTTGCTCTAGCTTTCTTTCTTTCCCTGTCTACTGATGTACAGCAATCGCCTCAAGTGACTAAAGGAGACTGGAGGGGGGTGGTTACCTCTCATTCCAGTATCCCAAGGTTAACTCTATTATGAACTTTCCCTGCAGGCTCAAGTGTCCCTTTTGACCAGTGAAGCTTGGAGATCACCACCTGCCTTCACAGGAATCAGTTTTGGGGATGAGATAAAATCTGGATCCATAATGATATGCAACTTGCTGATAAAGTTTATGTCTTTAGAAATTTCTTCCATTCTGACCCCAGGTACCCAGGCCCTGTCTGGGTCCCAGACCATTTTTTTTAACCCCTGCTTCTTAAATGAATATACTAACCATCTCCAACATGTAAGGAGTGAACGAAAAGTTATTCATAACCATAGGATAAACCAGATGCAAGTTCCTGGAGCATTAATCTTTAATATCAATGTATATCAAAGATAGTTTATTTAAATAAACCTGGCAATAATAAGTATAGTATACTGCAAAATATGAATGAATTTTAAAAATTAAACTTAAGACATCAAAATATTTCATTCTTGTTCCAAGCAAGTTTTTCTGGTGGTGTTTGTTGATTCATCTCTGTACTTCAGTAGAAATTTTGGGGAGAAAATGACTTACTGTATGCAGTGGGCTCAATGGTGACCCCCCCCAAAACCTATATGTATGTACATCCTAATCCCTGGTATCTATAAATACTACCATACAAGGTAAAAGGAGCCCTGGTGGCACAGTGGTTAAGTGCTCGGCTGCTAACCAAAAGGTCTACAGTTCAAACCCATCAGTGGCTCCGTGGAGAAAGATGTGGCAGTCTGTTTCCTTAAAGATTACAGCCTCTGTTAACTATTGAACACTTTTACTTTCCTGTATTCTGATTTCTTTAAGACCCAAACTAATTATATTTAGTTGAGTCAAGCCCTATCAATTAATCATGTTTCACTTATCAGTATTTTTCTTAAACAATTTCTTAAACAATATGAGGTTCTCAGTCTGCCAGAGTGGGTAGCTGACCAAATGCTCACTAGCTGTTTTCATAATCTTTCTTTCTACTGTAACAGTGAAATTTTTTCCATAGTGACCAGTGGTGTCTGCAGTTCAAATATTCTGGGCCATACTCTATTTACTATTGAGCTTTTTCAATTTCCTATATTCTGATTTTTTCAAGACTCAAACTAATTATATTTGGTTAACAGCTAGATAACTGATGCTCATTTTTATGGCTACTTTTGGAAATTCTAGGAATCCCATCTAGTGTCTGTGATATCAAAAGGGACCTTTAATGATGCCGAATTTACTTTGTGTAGTTGCAAAGTAAGAGCTAACAATTAAATGACTCAAGTTATTCTTACTTACTTGCAATTCTGCAACAGGCACTGTGATTCTAAATTCCATATTCAACAGAAATGAATTCAGGTCATAAAAACTCAGGATCCCCTAAAGAAGAAGTCTTATATCAACAGAAATTCTTTCTACACCTACCGTGAAAAGGTACAACCAGTATATCAAGTTCATCAACTTGTCCTTAGGTGCTGAGGACATCTTATTCTCCCAGAAGGAACATGGTGGTGACCTTATAAACTTGTTCCCCAAGCTAACTGGGGCACAGGGAGGTGACAGTGAAGTGAAAAGGAGAAGGTAATAATGTTTTATGGAACAAAACTGCTAGAAAGAAAGCATGTGATTCTTATTCTCTGTCTTAGAGGTTACCAAAAGTTAAAATTTCCAGTTCCTTCTTTCTAGTTGAATCTATTTAAAACAGAAACCCAGTGTTACTAAAGAAGAAAAAAATGGAAGTCAAATTGGCACCTGGTAGAAAGTTTTGAAAGTAAAATACTAAGGACATTAGGAGCCAGTTTTAAAAGCATCTAAGTATAAATACCAGCAGAAATTGGCATAAAGCAGACCATTCTGGCAATACCTTTGTATGAAATTTAAAACTAAAAATATACTCCTTTGTAAGTGTCCTCACATGTGTACTGAGTTACTTAATAAGGAAGTTATCAAACAGTCTGCAAGGAATATTCCATAAAAGAAAATAGTATAGGTCTGTCTTTTTTTTTTTCAAGCGTCTTCCATATTTGAAGTAGTTTATAATGCTAGAAGCATCCCGTTGCATCTCTTTAGAAAACAGTGATGCTGGGAACTTTTGCATCACCAATGCCTGAGGCAAAGTAGGTTGCTTTACTTTACAATGTATACTGTGAGCAAAATCACACCAGTGTAAGCAAAGTTACCAAGAATAATTATCAAAGATTTCCACAGCCCACAAACATTGATTGACATTTTGAATAATCATGTCTTCCGATCCAGTTGGTTTATTAAAAATGTATTTTCCCCCTTTACAGGTCTTTCGCATTTTGGCAAATGTCAGTTTTTTTCCTTTCATTATGTAGGTGGTGGCCACAGTTTTATACGCAGAGTACAGCTGCCTCATTCTTCTGTTCATTAATGTAATCTGTTGACCAGATGTCTCTGCCTGGCTGCCAGAGGTATAAACCGGTCCTCAGGATAAGTCTAGTAATATGAAAGTTAAGCAACCAAGTCATCCAAAAATACACTTCCCAAGTCATAGTGGCAAACCCCAGAGTGAAAAACAAGAAATTAAACATGTTCACAGTTTTTTAAACCAGATGAACAAAGGGTGGTATGTTGGTGTGGGGAAGAAAAGAAAAACACTAGCTGGGGAGAAAACTAAGAAATGAAATAAAATATCAAAATAATAAATTATAGAAATAAGTGCAGATGTAGCAAATGCATGATGTTGTCTTTGTTCTATCTACAGAGCTTCTACCAGGGACTAAAGTGATTCACTGACTCATCTTTTCTGCTTTGCACCTTAGTGAGTGCAGAGCGCATGGGTGCAGGTGTTGTGAGGTGCCTGTGCTCATGAAAATGATCTCTTAAAATGGAAATAAAAACAGACTTTTGACTCATAAACAAGTTGATTGTCTCTTACTTTTGGATTTTCTCCTTTAGAATTAAAAGGAGTATGGTTTCTGTAGGACGACTGCAGTTTTGTCTAGCAGCCAGAGCTGGAGCAAGGAATGTGAGGGTGGTAGACAGTGAAGGAGGGGAAATTGAGTATTACTTGTAGGTTAAGTCTTGAAGAAGCATACCCTGACCAAAGGGAAGCGCAGGACCAGCTAAATAACTTGCTCAGTGCAAAATGAAAAAGCAGGTGCCCTTACTCAAAAATAATTAATAATTTAAGATGGCAACAACAGAGCATTAAAGCAAGTGTAGAACCCTATAAGGTTTCACACAGGGCCCTGTGAGACTACTCAGGCCCAAGCCCATGAAGCCAACCCTAGGAGAAGACATTACGGGAGGAGATATCTGTGAAGGTTCAGAAGCCAAGAGGAGTGAATGGCAGGAAAAAGAAGCCTAGTTAAAGTGTCAGGAAAGAACCCCAACCTCATACAGGATGTCAAGGAGTAACAAGGACTGTAAAGGATATGACTAAGCAAGCAAGCAAGCAAGGTGACTTACCACAACTCCAGAGTTGCCAAAAGTAGATGATGAGGCTCATTGGATAAAACAAGACAGTTTATAACTCAGAGCACGGCAAACAGCAGGAGTGACAGCATGGTATAGCCAGTTCCCTGCTCCCAAGTCCACAGATTGGTGCACAGCGCCCAGATGGCAGCTACACATGCAGTGGGTTGCACCACGGTTGAGGAACTCGGGAGTAAGGCCTTTTATGTTGTTGTTGTTAACTGCCGTCGAGCTGGTCTCCGACTCATAGCGACCTCATACACAAGGGAAAAAAATGATACCCAGTCCTGCGCCATCCCCACAGTCAATTGTAGGCCAGACCATTGTATCCATAGGGTTTTCATTGGTTGATTTTCAGAAGTAGACTGCCAGACCTTTCCTCCTAGTCCATCTTAGTCTGGAAGCTTTGCTGAAACTTGTTCAGTATCATAGCAACACGTGAGCCTCCAGTGATAGACAGGTGGTGGCTGTGCATGACGTGCACTGGCTGAGAATCAAACCAGGTCTCCCCCATGGAAGGCAAGAATTCTACCAGTGACCCACCAACACACTCATAATGACTTTTATAGCAAGCAGTAAACAAGCCAGGCTGCCTCCCCCAGGAAGACAGCAGTCATATGATAGTCACAAGGCTGTGGTCGACTTGACTTATTAAGTTGCTTACATGAGTAGCTACAGAAAAGGTTCAGGGTTAGAAGATGTCAGGCCTTGTACTTTGACATACTCAGGAAGGTCGTGAGAGATACTAGCACCCGTGATGGAATGCTTCTCCCAACACCCAGTCAGGGAGGTTCCATGTGCTCTTGAATCCAAGGTCTCCTTTGGTATACTCAGAAAAAGACCCCTAGTATTGAGATGGTGAATCTAATATTGATCTTTCTAATTATGAAATTCTTATAGACCTGGGGGTTTATTAGAATTTAGTCTGCATACTTATTTTAGTATTGTTGTTGTTAGTTGCGAGCAAGTTGATTTTGACTCATGGCGACCCTATGTGTGTAAAGTATACCTTCTTCATAGGGTTTTCAAGGCTGTGACCTTCCAGAAGCAGATCACAAGGCCTGTCTCCTGAGGCACCTCTGTGTGGGTTTGAACCATCAACCTTTCAGCTAGTAGTCAAGGGTCAAGCACTTAGCCGTTTGTGCCACCCAGCGACTCCTTTTTTTTCTTTTCCACAAGTGTCCCTGAACATTTGAACAGACATGGGGAGCTGCTGTTAAGATCCCTTCACATGCAAATGCAGGAGGTAGTGAACAACTTAGCACCCTTGATTAGTTAGAAATGCTCTCTAGGGAAAAGACACCTCATCAGATGTGTGTCCTTTTCTTTCATAAATGAGTTAATGGCACCAAGAGTCCGTACACATACTTTAGGCAGCCAGGCTGTAGGTTCTATGTCTTCTTTTCTGAAGACTGCTGCCCTCAGGGTTGGACCCTGTTGCCATGTTTCTATCACATTTTCCAACCCTCACTGGCCGCAGCTGATGAAGCCAGAGTTCAGTTCTGTGACTTGAGACAGTCTAATTCTCTCTCCTTGGAGCTCTGGTGGCGCAACGGTTAAACACTCGGCTGCTAACCAAAGGTTGATGGTTTGAACCCACCCAGTGACTCCGTGGGAGACAGACCAGGCGATCTGCTTCCGTTAAGATTGCAGCCAAGAAAATGCTATGGGCAGTTCCACTCTGTCACATGGTTCACTATGAGTCAAAATCAACTCAAAGGCACCTAACAACAACAATTATCTGCCAGGATTTTAAACTAAGACATACAAACTGAGAAACAGAAATGGTCTCTGGATCCAGATCTGCACATAAACTTAGAAGCCGGGGTAGCAATCCTGGGGTAATGTATCTTGATGCCCAACAAGATTCCATCAGCAGACAAAAACAGAGATAGGAGACCAGGAGGCCTAAGAGGGTGGAGGGACTGAGGAAGGGTGCTCTTGATGTTCGGCTGTATTTATTGCCTTTGTTTTCTGCAATATCCATGTTTCTTCATAATAAAACACTCTTACGCTACTCTGAGTGGAGCTTCTCTATCTTAAAATCAGGTATCTTTCATTTCTGTGATATACAGATTTGCTTCCTTAGTACAACTCAAAAGTATTCGGAATGATTTTGTTTTTAAGGAATGATCCATCAAAAAGAGGACGACTATAAATAACCTTCAGCAGGTATAGTGGAGAGACCCACCCTGAGCTGGCCAAGACTATAGGAACCACAGCACCAGTTCAGTACCCTACCAGGAGAGCCACTGTCAAAGGAAACAGGGCCCACTTAGCTGCCAAGCCCTGTGAGAACCGTGGTCAATGGAAGATGTCCAAGCAACACTGCTCCATTACTGCCTAGAGCCTATCACCAGACACATGTTTACAGCTCTACCCTTCTCCACCTCTGGGTGAGGAGCACTTGAAAGAAAATAGTACATCTCCCTTATCTATTTATGAGTAGTTTAAGGGTTATTTTTTTGGTTATCTTCTTCATTGAGGAGAGAGAATAACATTGCCCATCTAGGGAAATTGATATAGTTCAAGGGTGAGAAAACTCTGAACTTGAACTGAAGCCACTGACCAAGACTGCATTCCTACATGTGAGAGGCTGTAGAGACTGAACTAAATTTATGAGATCCTTCCTTTCTCCTTAAGTGCAGCCTTATGATGTACTAATCCAAGCATGCCAGGGTTGCTCCCTTACAAACATATAAGATGATTCTACTATGGGCTGTGCATCAAGATGCTGAATAGGGTATCATCAGGGTTATAGGCAGACATCAGGATCAAGAAAATTTTCTAGTAGTAGAACTTGTAAGTCTGGATGGGTCACAAAATAAAAACCAGAACTCAGAACTTCTTAATTCTACTGTCTACTGAAGTGAGAATAGTTTGAAATTATTTGTGCTTTATCAGGATTCTCACATTTTAGCAAGAATCCATTCATTGCCTTACTCCAGGTCCCACAATATTGATAGAACATGTAGCTTTCTTTGAAATTTGAGCCCTGGGCTGGGATCCATCCAAAAGGGCATGGAACCTGTCTGCTATATCCTTCTTTTAGGAGGAAAAAACATTTACTTTATGCCTTTCTTTTTCCTAGAAAAAGAATAAACCCTGAAGTAGAGTCCTTTTCAGTTATGCATGTAACAGATTTGCTGAACACAGCATTAAGTCTGTTTCCCAGGGAGAGTATCTCTTCCAGAAATCTTGGAAAATAAATATGCGTGAAGACTTTTTCACAATGCCAGCCACAGACTAAACCTAAAAATCAAATGGTTTTGTGTATCTTTACTTTTGAGACTTTAATGTCTAAAATCTGAAAATAAAACAAATTATTTTTCATGTCAAATACGTGTTCAGCAACCATATCCAATTATCAATAGCATTATTTGACATTTTCCTGCTAGTGGTTCCATCTTGTGACAAGGACATTCATTTTTTGAGATGCCATGTCAGAATAAGGGAAGGCAGTCTGGCAAAGAAACAAGTAAAGAAGTAAAGAAATGTTGCCTGGTCTCCACATACTGTAGGCTTTGAGTCTCCAAATCCTTCATCCAAACAACCAAATTAAACAGTCCATTCAAAGAATAAAACAAGGCTTCGGGAGTAACCTGTAAGCTTCATATTAAATATTCCTTCATAAAGTTAAAGGTAAAAATATAGTTATAGAAAATGTTGAGTGATATTGTTGAGATAAAAAAGTAATTATAGATAATAAAGATAGTATATGTGGCCTTTTGTATTTTTTCCTGATGCATAAAATTAATGCATTTTTCAAATTAAATTGAGTCTGTGAATTCCATTTTTTAACTACTGTTCTGAAAATATTAATCCTGATGAAATGGAATAAGAGTGGGTTGGAAAATCTCAATTGCTCAAACAATGAAAAGCAAAAAACAATGGAATATAAATGAAACTCAACAATTCATAATTCTTAATGCAGGATAACATGTGAAGTTTGACAAATCCCCAAATAGCTTTTTAGAGTCACCAGACATAGATATATTGGATTGACAGCACCTGATCTTAAGTTAAAATGCATTACTACAATCCTGATATTTCAGAAAGAAATACAGGTATGTATGGGTATATGAAATTAAAACATCCCTGAAGATTTCTCTGAACAACTGTCTCCTTTGCCATGAGACCAGAAGAACTGGGTGGTGCCCGGCTACCATTGCTGAATATTTTGATCAAAGATTCCACAGAAGGATCAAAAGGAGAAAAATGTAGAACAAAATTGCAAATTCTCAGAGACTCTAGACTTTCTAGAGCCATGGAGCATGGATGAACCCCTGAAACTACTGCCCTGAGATAATCTTTAAACCTTAAACCAAAAATATCCCCTGAAGTCATCTTAAAACTGAACAATAGTGTAGCTCAACTAGTAAAAAAGGTCTGCTTTGAGCATTATGCTCTTTTAAGAACTATCTATACGGGATCAAAGTGACAACAGCAACTCAAAAGATTAGACGGGAACCTTAGGGGGCAACGAGTTTATGTTAATGAAGGAGAAACCGCTCAGAAAAGGAGGGTGAGAATGGTTGCGTAACTCAAAAAATATAATCAATGTCACTAAATTGTACAAGTAGAAACTGTTAAATTAGTGTATGTTTTGCTGTATATATATCAACAACAAGAACAAGAAAATAAATAAAATTTACAAAAACAAAGAAACACCCCTGAAGAACTGTCCTTTGTATTTTAGTTTGGATTTCAGTAATCTTGACATACATTCAGTCACAATAAAGTTTCATGCTCCATTAAATGCTCATTCCAGATTCTTCCTCTATTTTAAGAAGTCAGTTTTTTAAAAATGCACTCTCATTTCTGTGAAATTAAACTCTGAAAAGGAAAGGCAAGTTTCTATACATATTTCCATCTTGTTGTGAAGTTTGCAGAATAAAGTTAATTCCATTGCCGCAGTGAGTAAACATCAAATGAGATTTTCTGTTGTTCTCTTCTAATAAAGAATTTTGGTCTTTCTTGCAGGCCTCAGAAGAATATAAGTGGCTCTGTTAGGTCATTTCTGAAGGATCAGAAATAAAGAGACAGGTTAGGACAAGCTAAGAACTCAAGGTCTATTGCATTGTCACTTCCAACGGGGACACAGCTACAAACTGCCTACTCCCTTGGGGACACAGCAGTAAACAGTCTTATTTTGCAACACTGATCAGTATTACTATTCAGGAAAATAGGAAACAAATTTGAAATCTTCTGTTTATATAATTTGCAGATTACTTCCACTCACAAATCATTAATAATTTAGGAAGGAAGATATAGTACATATTAATGAATGAATATAATGGTAATCAGTTCAAACCTCATTTCTGTCTTCCATTCTTATTTCCTTCTCATTCCAAAAGTCATGAATCAAACAGGTACTGAGCACCTGACTGTTGATGGCAGTGTTGTAGGCAGTGGACGTGCAGCAGCAAACAAAACAGAACAGGTGCCTACAATCATGGAACTTTAGAGTGTGTAGGCGAGACACTGACAATAAACAAGTTAAAAAGGTTTCAGAAAAAGATCAATGTTATGAAGAAAATAAAATACAAGAATGTGCTGGAGAATGAAGAGATGAGAGTAGGCTAGCCTAAAAACAGCTCTCAAATGAAGTGACACTGGGCCAAGATTGAATAACAAGATGTTGGCATCCAGGGAGTCAGAGTGTTCTAGGCAGAGGGAACAGGAAGTTACCATCCTAAGATGGAATGAATTTGGCACATTTATAGAACTGAAAGAAGCCTAGAGTGAGGTATGAGGGAGAAGGAGAATAGTATGGGATGACATCAGAAAAATAGACGAAGATAGATGAATAGGTAGGGTCTTGTAAGCTATCATAAGGGCTTGGATTTTACTCTAAGTACAATGGAAATCCAATGGGGGAATTTAATCAAGGGATTTATATGACCTGAATTATGTTTTTAAATTTCCCTCTAGCTTCTAATGGAAACCAAATTGGGAGCAGGGGATAGGGAGAGTGGGAGTTGAGAGCCTACAAAGAAGGCAATTGCTAGTTCAGCTCAGAGATGATACTTGCTTGTGCTCAAGTGGTAGTAGTGGAGATGGAGCTCAGAGGTCAGATTCTAAATATTTTTGGATATAAACCTGGAAAGACTTGAAACAATAAAGAAATCAAATATGACTCCTGAGTTTTTAATTTAAGCAATCAGGATGGTGGTGGTGACATTTACCAAGATGAGGAAGACTAGAGGAGAAATGCTAAGATTGAGATGTATAACAGCCATCATTTATGGGAGCTAAGGATGGAAACAATGCTTCTTATCTGAAGCACTGTGTTCATCATCCATCAACTTGATCCCAACCACTGCTCTCCTTGACCACGTGTGACACCACTGGAGGCAGCAACAGAGGTGGTGATGGAGACACATTAATGCCCACACTACAGAAACTAAAAGAATATTCAAGATGCCTTGCTTTCTGAAAACTTCGTATTGAGAAGACTCTGTTGGAGAAGTTCCCAACATTATTTCTTGCAATGGCAGTTGTGGCCAGGTAAGCGGTATTCTTTCATTCCACAAGGCCTTCTCAAAAGCTATTATCCCTGCATGAAACTATCCCTCCACCTCATCCCAAGATAATTATCTGACAAACTCTTAATACTTCAGGGATCAACATCAATCTCATTTTTTCAGTGAAGCCTTTCTGCCATCCTAGAGGAAGTTTCATCCTTCTTATATACGTACTTATCATGTGTTCGATCTGTCTGCCCCTTAGAACTGTAAGTCCAATAAGGCAAACATTGCATCTGTCTTGTACCGGGAACAATACTGAGTACCTGGGCACTCAATATGTATGTGTTGACTGATTGATTCTAGAAAGGTATTCTCTTTTTTACACTAAAAACATAGGTTTTGCCCATGGACCACCACCACCACCACCAGCTGCTGTTGAGTCAGTTCCGACTCATGGTGACCCCAAGTGTTTCAGAGTAGATTTGTGCACAGGGCATTCAATGGCTGTGACTTTCAGAGGTAGATCGTCAGTCTTTTCTTCCAAGGCACCTCTGGGTGGATTCAAACCGCCAAACTTCTGGTTAGTAGCCGAGCGCTCAATTGTTTGCACCATCCAGGGACTCCCTTTGCCGATGGAAGAACTCTATATATATTTGCTCAAATACATAGAAGTAGGTAGAAAGGGAATTCTTCAGCTGATTCAATTAAATTGAAATGTAAGTAAAAACATAGAGGATAACAGAATACATTAACTGTGGGGACTATCTGTTTGCTCTGAGCTGCATCAGTGCCTGGTCTGGAAGAAGAGTAGTGGTCCACACCAGGCTATCTGCTCCAGTGGTCTGAGAGCTCAGGGTTACTGGAACTTCTCTGGACTGAGGTGACCTGAGGCTACCTCACACCAAGTGGACCTCGTGAGTATACCCATACATCACATTTGAGGCTAGCGACTGCCTACTCTCCAGGCATGGGGGGAGGTTTGAGGTCATTCTTCCCGCCATCTCAGGCCATATCATTTCATGAAGTAAAATACCAACAAAGCAAGGAAATCCACCAATTGGACAGGTGGTAGCTGGACTTACAACAGAAGCTAGACTGCAGCAGACATCTGTAAAATTCTAAAGAAACCCACTGTGCAGCGTAGGGAGATAATAAAT
The DNA here is from genome assembly GCA_030035585.1 of Dugong dugon. Taxonomy (NCBI): domain Eukaryota; kingdom Metazoa; phylum Chordata; class Mammalia; order Sirenia; family Dugongidae; genus Dugong; species Dugong dugon. The sequence continues at coordinate 54,928,032 of CM057480.1, forward strand.
CCTGGTTTTCAGCATTCGGTGATCACACTAAGAAGTAGCAAGTCTATTTATGCTGAATGTAAATGTGAAACATAATGGACTGCTGCCTAGCAAAAGGGAAAATGCTTTGTCACATATAATATTTCTGACTGTTGTTTGGTTAGAACATGAAATGATTGATATTTCCTAATGAATATTGTTTAAAAGGCAAATTTTTATGGGCTCTAGCCCTGTAAATGATCTTTTTAATGGTTGTGAGTTCTCAACAAGCCTAGGCAGGAAAGGAAAAACAAATCTCCAAGGTGAAATAAGACCATAGAGGCCGATTTTTGAGGAGAGGAAAAGGAAAATAGCAATAACTATGTATCAGGTACTTCTTATAGTACCTCATTTCACCCATATAAAACTCTATCAGTGAAGGGCTGTTCTTGTTGTTGCTAGCTGTGGTGGAGTCACCCCCAAGTCATGGTGACCCCACGCACAATGGAACGAAATGCTGCCCAATCCTACGCCATTCCCATAATAGGTTTCAGATCGGACCTTGTGATTTACAGTTTTCATCGGACCATTGTGATTTATAGGGGTTTGCATTGGCTGATTGTCAGAAGTAGATCGCCAGGCCTTTGTTCCTAACCCATCTTAGTCTGAAAGCTCCAAAGAAACCTATTCAGCATCATAGCAACACTCAAGCTTCCACTGAGAGACGGGTGGTGGCTGCACATAAGGTGCATTGCCAGGAATCAAACCAGGCTCTCCTGCATGGAAAGGGAGAATTCTACCACTGAACCACCACTGCCCTCTCCAGTGAAGGGTACTATTCCTACATACAGGGAAACTAAGGCTCAGAGCCATTACAAAGCTTGTCTATTACCACAAAACTAGTAGAGTGAGAACAGCTTCTGTAGTCACTGCTCTACCTGAGAACACAGCCTGCATTCTTTCCGTTGCGCCATGCAAGGTCAAACTCAAGAATAAAGTAATTGGATGTCACCTTGTGAGGGAATGAAGGACACGAATCTTTGGAGAATCTATGTACAAAATGAGCTCTTGTGCCTTTCCAAGTGACCCTCCATTTCCACCACTGCTGACCTTTACTTCCACTGAAATCTCAGGACTGACCAGTGAAGGAGACAACCTATACATGGCTCCTCATCTCCCTTATTAGCTCCTTTACCTACCTGGCAATACCTTCACGTTATCTTTGTTTTCAGGTTTTCTCAACCCCCTGCTCTCAGACATTTCTTTCCCATTAGAGTAGAAATCATTCATATGAGCAGATGATTCTAAAAGAGATATTTACTTCATGAGGATCAGAGATCTACTTTACTAACATTAATTTCTGTATTTTTAGACATCAGTGGGGAGTGGTAACTTGTAGAGAGCCAGGTCCTGCCTTGGGTCCTGAAATAAATTAATCCTCACAGATGGTACAGCTAGCATGGCTCAGGGAGTCTCTGGTTCCAGGACTGCTCCATCAAAGCTTACCCGTCTCATCTCCTACATCTCTCCTCTCCACCAGACTTCGCGACTCACTGCCTCCAAACATTTTTATAATTTGACTACAACCATCCATCCTACCTAAAATTCTTTCCTTTCTCTTCTTTGCCCAAACCCTACTCATCCATACAGCTGTTGTTCAGGGCCAGCATTTTTAAAAATAATAAATTTTATTATCATTACATATATGCTCAGTGTCAAAATTTTTAAAATAGAAAACATACAAAGAAGAAAATTTCTAAGTGAATCTGATTCTGTTGCCAAGATAAGCAGAGTTAGTAAGCTTTACCTTGTCCTTAAGACTTTTCTGATCATTCCAGCTCCCTCTCAATCTGCCCTTCTTCTTTCTACCTCTCTCTCTCCCCTTCAGTTTAGTGACTCATACAGTTATTCAATAATTCCCTTAACAAGTGTTTAGTAAGCCCAACTACCTCGTATCAGACATTGTACTAGGTTTCAAAGTAGTAAATAAGAGAGGTATGTTTTCTGCCCACATGGAAGTTACAATCTAGTGCCTTTAATTATTACTACTATTCCACTCAATAGCAATGAGTTTGGTTTCAGTTTTATCATTACTTAACATATTTGCTATTGATTGAATTGTTTCCCCCAAATATACGTGTTGGAATCGTAATCTCTATACTGTGGGTGTGATCCTTTTTGGAAATGGGGTTTTCATTGTTATGTTAACGAGGTCATATCTCCAGCATGTCCTAAATCTAGTTACTTCTGGGTTATAAAAAGAGCAGATTAGACACAGAGACACACACACGTAGGGGAGACAGATGCCACGTGAGGATCGTCAAGGAACCAAGGAACACCCAGGGGTACCAACAAGGAAGGGATCAACACAGCTGAAACCCTGATTTGGACTTTTAGCCTCTAAAACTATGAGAAAATAAATTTTTGTTCCTGGTGGCGTAGTGGTTAAGAGCTCGACTGCTAACCGAAAGATCAGTAATTCAAATCCACCAGCGGCTCCTTGGAAACCCTATGGGGCAGTTCTACTCTGTCCTATAGAGTTGCAAGAGTGGGAATCGACTCCACAGCAATGGGTTGCAGGTTACTTGTTTTTATTTCTATCACAGCAGCATTAGGAAACTAAGAAAACATCTAACTTTTTAATTCAATGATACATGCATTTTATGAATGAATATTTTTTCTCAAGTGAACTGAAACTCCTTGGGGTCAGAAAACACATCATGTCATTATAGTCAAAGACATACCCAGTACTGTTTATCACAATGCCCAGTGGATACAAAAAGGCATAAGATTGGCCTTGTATTTATATCAAGAACGACTTCTAATACATGGGACAGCATCTTATTAATGAGTACATTGTTGACTTATGAACATTCTGCCATATTCTAGTCCATTCCATGCTAAATCAACTTAATTAAAACTATCTAATATAGTCACATCTTAATTTTAGAATCACAGTCCATAGTTTAATCAGGCATAAATAAAGGTACTTCATATCAACGTAATTTCTGAGCAGGACAAAATCAAAAACCATTATCTGATAATGCACAAATAAATGATGGGAAATTACAGTGAAACAGGGGTCATATATGTAACTTAATATAACTGACTTGCATAGTACCTGGCACATAGTAGGCGCTCAAAAATACTTCCTTGTTAAATAAATGGTGTTGAGATTTATTAGGTAAGAAAGTAGACACACGATGAAGGAGCACTGGGCTGCGTGTCAAGTGACCTGGGTTCTAATTCTGGTCCTGCCTCTTCAGATAAGTCACCTGACCAGTACAGGCCAAAATTTCTTCACATACAAAGAGACACTTGGATTATCCAACATTCAGTGCTTAAATAATAAATGTAAAGCAGGTACTGCAAGTAATTTATTTGTAGTGACATTTTGTGCTCGACTTCTAACTACTGAACATAGACATATATACAATCTACACGTGACTTTCAATAGAAAAACGTTAACTGCAATGTTGTCTTTGTTGTTACATTGCCTTCGAGTCAATTCCAACTCATGGGTCCCCATATTTGCAGACTAGAACTTCTCCATAGGGTTTTCAAGGCTGTGACCTTTAGGAAGCTGATTGCCGGACCTTACTTCTGAGGCACCTCTGGGTGGGTTCAAGCTGCTAACTTTTTAGCTAGTAATGGAGCGCGTAACCATTTTTGCATCCAGGGAGCTGTTAACTGCAATTTTGTTTGTTTGTTAGGTGCCATCAAGTTGATTTTGACTCATACAAACCTCATGTGACAGAGTAGAACTGCCATACAGCAGTAGTGTATAAAAATCAACTCTTGGTTTATAGAAACAAACCATAGCCTATAAAATTACAATGCACAAAGTTGAGTAGTGTCTGTTGACCAAGATTTTGATTATTTTATGATCTTTTCTGTTCACCTAAAGTTACCAATTTATTTCACAGGCTAAAAAGTAAAATCTATCAAAAAGAACATACCATGCTTATGGTTTTCAAGAGGGCTTCCCTTTTCCTTTTATGACCTGTTAGTTTTTATTTTCTCCTCCCCACAATCTTCCACTTTCAACATCCTAAAACTCCTTACTGAGTACCAAACCAAACCCGAACCTGTTGCCATTGAGTCTATTCCAACTCACAGTGACCCTGTAAGACAGAGAAGAACTGTTCCATAGGGTTTCCAAGGAGGAGCTGATAGATTTGAACTCTCGACCTTTTGGTTAGCAGCCGTAGCATGCCATAGCTCTTAACCACTGTGCCACCAAGGCCCCTATTGAGCATCAGGGAAATATAAACCAAAACTGGACAGACTTTTGCCATTTGGCCTTTCTAGTTGTACCGTATTTTTACACAAATAATGCGCACCTTCTATGTTCGTTTGCCAACTGCTAGCAGAAAACATCGAAACCTTACAGAGGAGTCATAAGAAAGCCACAGATATAATCAAAGGATTGAGATATGGAATTATAAGAGACAAATAAAAGGAGCTAGGGCAGTCATGGAGAGTATAAAGCAAAACCGTAAAGAGAGAAAGAGAAAATACACGTTTGTTTGTTAAATGAAAGCTAAGGTTAGACCTCAGGGGACAATTGACCGTATGACCAGATCCCTAGAAAACATTTGGCTCTATGAAGTCTCAAAAATAGTCACAAAGATTACAAGAAATTCAATGTAGGGAAATCCCTAACCATAATTTTAGGATTTCTTTTCCTTGGCCTTCCTCTTTGTGGCTGCCATCTGCCTCTTCAGTAGGCTGGTTTACCATCTCCACTGCCCCCTCTACAAGTTCTCTTCTTACCTCTCTGCACTCTTCCCTCTGTAGATATTACTCCTGAAGCTTACTCTCTCTTTTACGATTAATACCTATATGTTTTTTGATAGACATCTTCCCCTGTATGTCCTCTTGCTAGCTTTCAAACTCAATATATCAATAAACAAGCTGATCTTCCTTCTCCCCCAAATCAGCTTTCCTTTATGACCCCGCAATTTCTGTTTTGAATACCAAAATTCTTGGTAACTCAGGCTTGACTCCCCAAAGCCATCTTTGCAGCCACTGCTCTCATTTCATCCAAAGTTCAATTAGTCATGAAATGCCAGCAATTCTCCTTGAATGTCATGTGTGCTCTTCCACGTGTCTTCCTTATTCCTCTATCTCCTGCCTAGAAAACTGCAGTAGCCCCTCAGCATGTCTCTCCTTCTAGCTTCACCCACTTTGATGTATTTAATAAAGTCCTACCATGGATCTTCCAATCAGGACACTGCCCTCCTCAAAAGTTCTTTGAAGGTTCTCCATAGCTCAAAAAACAAATCTATTCTCCTATGCCTGGTATTCAAGGCTCTCCATTCTGGGATCCAAGTCTGCCTTTCCAGCGTTTTTTTTTTTAATCTTCCACTCCTTCCTCCCCCTACACATGGCCTATTTCAGCCTGAGGAATGGCCGACTGTACCCTAAACAGTTCACGGTACTTCCCTGCTTCTCTTCACTTGTGCCATGTCCTACACCTAGATTTCCCTCCCCAACTTTAAAAGTCCTACTTCTGTTTTAAAGGTCAATTCAAAATACCATCTCAGCTACTGATTCCCCAAAACAGATGTGATCTCTCTGGCCTCTAATTCCCAGTGGTTCTCTAATCATGTAGCAAGTATTTAGTGAGTATCTACCGTGCATTTTACTTCACATTGTGGCTGGTTGTGTCCCTCTCTTTTCCTTTACTTCCTGCCTTCCTCTTCATAAGCTCACTGAAGACAGGTACCTTTTCAGCTTTATATCCTTTTTAGAACCTACCACAATGGCCGGCATCCATACTAAATACATATCTGCTGAGTGAAGAAATGATTGATTGTGGTACCCTAAATGAGAGGCACTATCCCACCTCTCTTAAAAAAGAGAGAAATGGAGAGAAGCTGCCTCACACCCCTCCCCCACCCACCTTAGCTTCCTCCCCACTCAGAATCACACATCCTGTGGAAGGTTTACGGTCTGCCTCATGTCTGTCCTTGTTTCCCTCTAATGGAGTTGTGTTGAGCACAGTTAGGCAATGGACATGGGTCTGTAGTGCTCTTGCATCCAGTCTGTGGATCTTGTATTAGAAACAAGGCAGGCCAATGGAACTTGGGACACACTTTGGCCATCTAGTAGATTTTGAAGTGACAAGGTAAGTAGAATGAAAATCTTTGACTTTGAGCTCTCCAGCAGTATAGACCCACCCAAGGTCAGTGAGGTTCCGTGGAAGCTATGGCTGAGGACCCAAGCCTTTGCTCTGACTTTTTAACTCTTGAGTCCTCACCAAGATACTTGAGACCAAGAGAAAGAGCACTGAGAGATGTAGATAATGTAAAAGTGAAATAAGGAGCCGTCAAAAAGAAATGTGTACTGAGGGTTGAGGAAGTTGTATGACCTTTCTGAGAAAACATCAAACTTATTCCATCAGGGAGTCCAGAACTACACCAACCATGGTTAATTTAGTGTCCAAGGATGCCAAAGCTACATCAAGGGGAAGTTTGTCAAGGAAATGGGACAAAATTAGAAATCAGTTCAGTTCCAGTACTAGTTTGCACTGTGATCATACAGCACTCTAATACCTTACTAGCTAAACTCTGCAAAAACTTCTGATTAGAGTAATTCTTGGTCTCCAGATTTATGAACATTTGATTTTGAAGAGTACACAGTTTCCTTCTGAAATTCCACATGGTCCAAATATTCTGTGTTGATAGTTCCTGGCATAATGTAGGTTATTTTATTGTTTTTATTCCCGGACTATAGGTAAGAACTTTAAGTATAATGGTATATTCATTTAGAATTTCATGTGCATTCCACTGATGTCAGTAGATTGGCATTAATTATATGGGAAAAGAATATCTCATGTATCAGGGGAAAAAATCAGTTATGTGGAACAGTACACAAGCTTTGAGTTTTAGATACGAATTCTGAATCTTAATTCAGAAAGCCTGATACTCATACACATAACCCCCACTGTGTAAACTTTCTGACCTTCAGATGAAGGCTCAGTAATGTTTTACATTTACTCCATAAAGCACTAGAAAGAGAGACAGTACATGCTTGCTTCCCTGAGGACTTCATCATTCTCCAGTGTTTTATGGGAAAATTTGTTTCAATTTCTCAGCTGCAGAATTGGAATGGTGTGAATAAAAGCTATGGGTCATATTTTCTTTGTATTAGAGAAAATATGGATTGATCACTTTTTTGTGTCCAGTATATATTAGAGTGGCAGGGCATGTTTTTCTGTTGTACAAAACTTCCCTCAACAAATGCCCCAGTTATTTATATATATATATGTATTTTAACATCTAACCTAAAACCAATTTCTTTCAGAGTCTAACAATCGATAAAGCTCAAAGTGTTCTAGACCATTTCAGAGCTATAATTTGAAACTACAATTTACATTGCACACATGTGTGTGCATGCAGGCACATGCACACATATCCCCTTACACACTCTTGCCAGCCATTTCACCAATGGATCCCATGGGTAATTCTGAGAACCAAGAGAGGCAGGTGGAGGCATGATAAATTTGTGGTTGTGAGGTGAGGAGCAAAAGGAGATCCAGAGAGAATATTCGAGGACAGAGGTGATTTGGGAGTTCAAGAGACTATACAAAGAAACATCCAAGACAAGGAGGACCCAGTGAAAAACCATGCCCAAAAGGAAGGATCCCCCCCACTTCTGAGGAAGGCACTGGTGGTGAAGCAAGTCTGAGAGCATAAATAGAAGGCCCAGGCTGGAGTTCCCTGAAGCAAGAACATATAATGCAGGGCTACCTTCCACAGGAGCCTGGTCGTTGCCTGATAGTAGGAAGTGCACTCTTATGGCCATGGAGGCTATTCACGCACAAGACTTACATTATCACAGTCTAAATGCCCACTCTGGGAAAATAGTTAAGAAAATTGTCCTATGTTCAATAGACCAGCATGCAATTATTAAACAAGAGGCATATAAAAGGCTTCCAATAACATGATAGAAAGCATATGTTTTAATAAAAAACATAAAATAATCAAGACAGAATACTGAATAGATAAAATATAACTGTGCAAAAAAAAAAGGCTATGTATTATGACAGATGACACCAAAATTTCAACTAAGATGTTGAAAATGGTACTATGAGTTTGTTTGGCTTTGGTTTTTTGTTGTTATTATTGCTTAGTTTTCTGCATTTATGAATTTTCTCATTTTTTTTTTCCTGAACATGAATTACTTGAATAATGGAAAAAATACAAATAAAGGTTTGTTTATATCCTGGGTTAAGACAACCAGAGTTGTGATGTCATAAAAAGCACAAAAGTGGTAATTAATAGACCTGAGCTTGAGGAGAAATCTATTGCTGTCCAGCTGTGTGGATTTTAGCAAGCCACCTAAACTTCATAATAACTATCATTTAGTGATCTATTGAGCATGTACAAATATCAGACACTTTGCTAAGTGCTTTGCCCACATTATCTCATCTAACGTTCCCTCAGTGAAACAGGTAGGTGTTATTCTACCTTTAAGGTGGTGCAGTGGTTAAGCTGTCAGCTGCTAACCAAAAAGTCAGTGGTTTGAAACCACCAGTCGCTCTGTGGGAGTAAAATTTGGCAGTCTGCTTTCATGAAGATTTATTTATAGCCTTGGAAACCCTATGGGGCAGTTCTGCTCTGTCCTATAGGGTCACTATAAATTGGAATCGACTCACTGGCCACGGGTTTGGTTTTTTTGGTTTGGTTCTATCTTTATATAGATGAAGAAACTGAGACTTGAAGAGATTAAATAATTGCCCAAGATTATAGAGCTAGCAAATGGTAGAACTAAGACTAGAACTCAGAACTGACTCCATGTTTCCTAATCCTTTTACCTGGAAAATAAGGGTAAATTTTGCTTCCCATATTAAGATAATTGGTTCATTTGAAACTTGTAATGAACTAAAAGCACTAGATTATTCTTGTAAAACTATTGTAAACCAGATAGTCCTTATCTTACGCCGCCATATTTTGATTTTTTTAACCTATATGCAACATTTTACATTTTGTGGCTAATAAAACCAATCATTAAGCTCAGGTGATTATTCCAGTCTGTTGAGAGCTTTTTTGAAGCAATTCTGTAACCTATCATAATAGCCATCCCTCCCTGACTGAAAATGTACAGGTGTGCCTTCATGTCTTCATCCAAAGCATTTATTAAAAAACGTAGTGCAGGACAGAGCTGTAGGACATGCCATAGCCACCTTCATCTAGGTCAAAGATACTCATGACTAAGAAGGGAGGCTTGTCTCTGTAATAGGACATATGAAAATCCCTGTGTGGGCATGAGATAAAAGAGAAGGAATTAGCTCTAAAGGACTAGACACATTGAATTAGGATAACAAAGACTATTCATCAGCATACTGGGTACTGTCGATCATTGCCTGAGAATTTGCCCATCTGCACCTTCATCCATTTTGTCTACAGGACATAGAAAAAAATGTTGATCCCATGCGCTTCTAAAATCAAGATCTCTAACTAGCCACTCCAGTAGTCATGTTAAAAAAGAAAAAGGAAATGAGGCACATGAGCATTATTTAGTGATTCTGTACTATTTCTGAGCCCTGGTAGTGCAATGATTAAGAGATTGGCTGCTAATCAAAAGGCTGGCAGTTTGAATCTACCAGCTGCTCCTTGGAAACCTTATGGGACAGTTCTACTCTGTCCTACATAGGTCACTATGAGTGGGAATTGACTAGATGGCAATTTTTTTTTTTTTTTTTTTTTGGTATATTACTTCAGGGCATGGTAGCTAAGTGCTCAGCTGCTAATCAAAAAACTGATGTTTCCAATCCACCAGCTGCTCAGCTCCGGGGAAGAAAGATATGGCAGTCAGCTTTGGTAAAGATTTACAGCCTTGGAAACCCTATGCGGGCAGTTCTACTCTGTCCTACAGGTTCACTATAGAGAGGCTATGAGATGGAATCGACTATGACAGTAGGTTTTTTGGTTTTGTATACTGTTTCACTGCTTTTTTTCCAAGTGTTTAAACACAATAAGCACTTTACTTCCTGGGGATTAATATCAATTTCACCATTATTTCAGCTCTGGAATTTACCTTTGCTTCATCTCTGAAAATTAGGATCACTTTTCTGTATCTGCAGCAGACTTTGTCAGAATCCCACCCACATTCCCTCAGCCTTCCCTGAAGGTCACTGCACAGTTCCTCCCAACAACTTCCTTCCTCTCTGCCAAAGGGCGTTTTCTGCCAAGGGAGCCCGCTGAACCCATCAGGAAGGTGGAATTGCCGGAGGGTTAATGCCCCAGGGCATCCTAATGAGGGCTGAAGTTTGTTGGGTAAATAAATATTCCAACTACCTCCCGAATTTTGAGATTTGTTCCACAGTGTCTCAGAAGGAATGAGCCCAGTTTCCCACAGAGGTAATTCACTAACTAATACACTTTTCTTGCTTTCCTCTCTTCTGGTCTTTCTTGTCTACTTCCATTCAGTGCTTCCTGGGACCACCTCCCAAAAAACTACGTGAAGCCAAATCCTTTATCTTTGGGTCAGCTTTCAGGAGTATCAAATCTCCTGACACTGCTCCATGTAATTTTTCTGAAATTGCTGAAAGTGGTTCTCCAATCATTTCAAATGCTGTTTCACTATCCATAGATGCATTTGTGCTTATAGACTAGAAATGATTTTAAAAAAAAACAAAAACTTACGGGTGCTATCTTACTGCCGCTCCATCTCTCTTGTGCTTCAATGCTCCTTAGCCATGCTTGTTCTACCTTCTACAGTGGGAAAGTCATTCTTCTTGCTGAAGAAAGGGGAAGCAAAGTAGACAGTAAGCAGCACTGCTTTTTTTCTCGCTCAAGAATTAAGACACTTAATCTTTCTGAGGCTCGCTTTCCTCCTCTTCAAAATGGATTCTGTAAAAATCAAAGGAACGAGTACAAAAATACAACACTAAGACAAAGCAATATGCAAATAATCAGTCGAAAAGTTAAATTAACTGTCTATAAGAAACTAAGACACTATGCAGTTTGGCAAGTGTCAATATTGTGTTTTTACCACCCCAAACCAAAAAAACGAAACCTGTTGCAATGGAGTTGATTCTGACTCATAGCAACCCTAATAGGACAGAGTATAACTGCCTCATAGTGTTTCCAAGGAGCGTCTGGCAGATTTGAACTGCAAACCGTTTGGTTAGCAGCTGTAGCACTTAACCACTACTTCACCAGGGTTTCCGTTTACCACCCAAGGTGTGCAAATTTCAAACTAAAAACAAAAAAAAAACAAAACCCAAACCCACTGCCATTGAGTTGATTCCAACTCATAAGGACCTTATAGGACAGAGGAGAACTGCCCCATTGGGTTTCCAAGCCTATAAATCTTTACAGAAGCAGACTGTCACATCTTTCTCCTGCTAACCAGCTAGTGGGCTGGACTACCTTTTGATTAGCAGCCAAGCGCTTAACCACTACGCCACCAGGGCTTCTAAACATTTCAAACTAGGGCTCTATTATTCTTTCGACAAACACATCTTTAATGCCCAGTATGTGCCAGGCTCTATGCTAGACAATGGGGAGCTACATCTCAGACCAAGACATGTCCTCTGCCTCTAAGGAGCTTACAGTTTAGTGGACAGGGTTGCAGGGAGGAACAGGCAGGGGCAATCGAAATTATCACTCTGAGTCATTCTTCTAGAGCCATTCAAGTAGAATCTTGAATTTCTATATCAGCCATATTCCACAAGAACTAAATTATTTTCTTACTAAACTGATATCTAATTCATACCCCAAAGCTTCTGAGACCGTCTTATGAACTGGCACATTCCTCCTCCTAACTTTTGTTACCTAGATGATGGGCACACCAGAACATTCCCCACAGCTCCCAGGATTCCTTGTGATGTTCCATTCCCTCTTAATTCTCTTCAGCTGGGGTGTTTCATTTGGCAGAAAGTGAATAGCACCTAATTAAGGACTCACAAGTAGATTATGCTGTAGGCAGAGGCAATGATGAAAATGTGCTAAATTTGTGTAAAAAAGACCGTTGCTCTAGAATAGGCAAATGTACAGAGATTAGAGTTTAATAGTGGTTACCAGGAGCTAGAGGAAGGGGGGAAAAGTGGAGTCATTGTTAAGAAAGCATTGAGTTTCTCTTTGTGGTGATGGAAAATTTGGCAGTCGATATTGGTGATGGTTACACATGATTGCTCTAACTGATGTCACTAAATTGTACGGAGCCCTGGTGACATAATGGTTAAGAGCTTAGCTGCTAACCAAAAGGTCGACCATTGGCAAATGTTATCTTTATGTTTACAACAAGTTAAAAAAGAAAAAAAAAAAAGGATTGGTCCTCATAAGGATCCTGCTTGATTAGCACATTACACCAAACATGGCTACCCTATGGTCCAGAACATCAGCCTTAGAAAATAGAACGCCAAAGACTCCATCTCTGAAGTAGCAGCAAAGTAGCTCTATTCCAAACGTGTGTGACACCAAGCTGCATTAAACCTGGGTAAGAAACTGAGTTCTAGTGACAGAATATAGTGTGGTAACTCTGAGGGCAGGTTTAGGGAGAAGCCATTCCAGACTCTGCTGTCTTTGCAAGAAATCTTTTCAGGCTGAACATGAAAAACATCTATTATTTAGATAAATGTGTTAACACTATAGGCATATTGCATGTCATTTGTTTGCAACCATTTATAATGATCTTTTTCAGAAAATGTACTGTTCACATGACTCATTCTTTTTTTTCCACACTAGTATACCAATCATTTTCAGAAAACCCAGCTATTAAAATACCTGAGCTTAAAAGAAGAAAACACACTTCCTATTATGTTTTCTTTCATTAAAGTGAGTCAGATGATAGTTACTGTTTAAGTAGAATTGTTTAACAGATTTGTTCTGGAACAAAAACACTTCAGGAGACACAGTAAGAGGTTTTCAAGCCCTTACTAAGGAAAAAAAAAATTACTAATGTCCCATTTCCCATCTTTCAACCGAGGAAGCTGGTGGTAACCCCAGGCTGAGGAGATGATGAACTATGGAGGCAGCAACACTTGGTTTTCTGCCCATTTATAAGTTATGTAGGCATAAGAGGGTCACCTAATCTTTCTAAGGCTCAGTTTCTTCCTCTTCAAAATGGATTCTGTAAGGATTAAAGAGAGGGTAACTTCATAATGCCTAGCATATGCAGATACTCAGTAGAGTAACTGATGGTAAAGTGTAGTAGTAACAATTGTTACAATTGTTAGTTGTGCCCTGAGACATCATGACTGGTCACAGCTCTATCGCTGTTACGAGTTTTTTTCACTGGTTCCAGGAGACCACAGGTTTTAGGTTAACTTTCACCCCTAAATGTACCTTGGAGAACTAATGTTTCCATGCACACTTAGTGACTGGGGTCAAGGACAATACCAGCCTAAAGCAGTTTGTGAGGTTGCCAGCCTACCAGCTGCCAGCGTGCGTGTTGCTGCTGTCTTGTGCCAGAGTCAATTCTGACTCACGGCAACCCATATGTTACAGAGTAGATCTGCTTCATAGGGTTTTCTGGGCTGTAGTCTTCATGGAAGCAGATCACCAGGAGTTTTCTTCCTCAGTGCTGCTGGGCTACCAGTCGAGGGCAAACCATTTGCACCACCTACGTACCTTTTAGACATGCACCTGCATGTCTTAAAAAAACCCCAAACCTGTTGCTTTTGAGTTGATTCCTACTCATAGGGACCCTATAGGACAGAACAGAACTGCCCATAGGGTTTCCAAGGCTGCAGTCTTTATGGAAGCAGACTGCCATATCTTTCTCTGCAGAGCAGCTCATAGGTTCGAACCACCAACCTTCTGATTAGCAGCCAAATGCTTAATCACTGCACCACCAGAGCTCCTTTCCCAGCATGACTACATGTAATTAATTATTTATACAGATTTTTATTTCTTTAAAATGGTGGATAAGGGAGAGCAATCCTTGTCCATGCCAGAGATAGCTCTCCTGAGGGGATGAACTTGGCCAACAAGTGTTGTTTATGGTGACATAAACTCCTACTTATTAAAGTTTATTACCTACTCAGATACTTGTTAAACTAGGAGATATTTTAAACATAAACTCATCTGATGTGGGTTTTTCTAAGAAAACTAAATGTTGAGGAATAAAAACTTGTCCTGTCCGGCATACAAAATGACGGATACACAGGTCAATGTCAAGATATATGAGACTCATTGTTTGCTAGACTGTTTTACTTTTCAGCCACATTATTGGTGATAATAAAATACAGTCTCGAAAAGCATTTCTTTGAAAGGATATTTCTTTCATTGGTTTGCCTACTTTTGCTGTAACACTAATTAGCCACGGCAATTATCATAGATGTAGGTCCTAAAAGAAATAGGATTAACCGAAATGAAACCATGCTACAGGCAAGCCATTGTAATAAAAATGAAACATGAGACATAACACAGGCACAATACTGTACTTCCTCAGGCTCATGGTCACCACATAGATCCTTCCTGGCACTTGTTGGGATGACAAACATTCTATGTCTGGAAGATACTGTTTTGTAAGAAAGCACAAATGGAATTTTAATACAGAAAACCATCTAAATTTACAAATACTTTTATATTTCAAGGAAAACATTTAGGTATCATATAAGAACCCATAACCATGAAAAAAATCTCAATACGCAAAACTCAAATTCACAGCAAAATAATCAACTTGGAACCTTATTTTTGGATCATGTGGTTACTGCTGTACCACTTTTAAATTCATGCAAAGTCCATAAATGTAGATGAACTCCAAACACATAGGAAAAGCATTTCCACACACTTGTGCCTCTTGTCAACTTTGTGCAGAGATGTTCCCACAAGATACATAAAGTATTTCTTGGAAGAAAAAAGGGACTGTATGTCATTTGTTTCCCCTTAGGACCTCTACAGTTCAAAAGGTTTTCGTTGTTAATTGTTATAAACTTTGGGGACCCTTTGGAATTAACAACTTCCCAAGAGTCTGGATTTCTTTTTTGATCAGCGAACATATCAGATTTTTGAAGGGAATAAAACAGCAAAATATGAGACTCCACTTGCTACATAGTTAATGATCACAACCACAGAAATAAGTTTCTTTTTTTCCATTGGGAGTTGGGATAAGTTCGTGACAACCTCAGGGCAAAATGTCACACTTCATAGGTAAGACTAAACCAGAGAAGGATGTTCATGCTCAAGGTAGGTATTTTTTAATCCATCTTTCTGAGTTTCTTAGTGCTGCTCTAACAGTAATATCACAAGTGGGTGGCTTTAATGAACAGATATTTATTTTCTCGCAGTTTAGGAGGCTAGAAGTCTGAGTTCAGGGCACTGGCTTCAGAAGAATGTTCTCTCTCTGTAGCAACTGAGGGAAAATCCTTGTCTCAGCTTCTCTAGCAGGCCATCCTTGGAATAACTGGGCTTGTTGTAGACTGGTTGGCCTCCGTCATCTTCAGATAGTGTTGGTTTTCCCTGTCTGCTTTCTTCTGTGTCTAATCTGCTTTTTTATATCTCAAGAGTGATATACACCCAACTTGAACAAGGCAAGGTCACGGAAGTTTCACAGACACATCCAAACTCCCTGAGGGACCAAATTGCTGGGCTGAGGGCTAGGGACCATGATTTCGGGGGACATCTAGCTCAACTGTATGATAGTTTACAAAGAAAATGTTCTACATCCTACTTTGGTGAGTAGTGTCTGGGGTCTTAAAATCTTGTGAGTGGCCATCTAAGATGCTTCACTGGTCCCATCCCATCTGGAGCAAGGGAGAATGAAGGAAACCAAAGACACAAGGGAAAGATTAGTCCAAGGGACTAATGGACCACAACTACTACAGCCTCCACCAGACTAAGTCCAGGACAATTAGATGGTGCCTGGCTACCATCACCGACTGCTCTGACAGAGATCACAATAGAGGGTCCTGGTCAGAGCTGGAGAGAAATGTAGAGCAAAATTCTAACTCACAAAAAAAATAAAAAAGACCAGACTTACTTGTCTGACAGAGTCTGGAGAAACCCCGAGAGTAGCCCCTGGAGACCCTTTTAACTCAGTACTGAAGTCACGCCTGAGGTTCACCCTTCAACCAAAGATTAGACAGGCTTATAAAACAAAACAAGACTAAATGGGCACACCAATCCAGGGGCAAGGACAAGAAGGCAGGAGGGGACAGGAAAGCTGGTAATGGGGAACCCAAGGTTGAGAAGGGGAGAGTGTTGACACATTGTAGGGTTGGCAACCAATGTCACAAAACAATATGTGTATTAATTGTTTAATGAGAAATTAATTTGTTCTGTAAACCTTCATCTAAAACACAATAAAAAAAATGATATACACCAATATGGCCTCATTAACCTAACAAAGAAAACCCTACTCCCCAAACGGGATTACATCCACTCGTTAAAAAATCCATTGCCATCAAGTCAATTCTGATTCATAGTGACCCTGTAGGTCAGAGTAGAACTGCCCCACGGGGTTTCTGAGGCTGTAAATCTTTAAGGAAGCAGACTGCCACATCTTTCTCCTGAGAAGAGGCTTGTGGGTTCGAACCACTGACCTTTTGGTTAGCAGCCAAACGCTTTAACCACTGCGCCACCAGGGCTCCTTTCAACAGGTAGGGGTTAGGATTTACAACACATATTTTTTGGGGGGCACAGTTCAATCCATAACACCATCTGATCCCAAAGGACAGGTAGCAGCAGTCATTTTATTGATTGCATAAAACCCATCTTGGTATTTTCTGCTCAAATGGATTTTTTCCATTTCAGTTAAAGAAATCCATTGTTCTGTACTGTATGCAACTTTTAAAGTAAAAAAAAAAAAATAAGAAATTTAGTTTTGTTTTGTTTGCCTCTGAAGCAGGACAGATTTTTAAGAAATTACAGTTAAGTTGAATACAGGCAAACCTTTTTTTTACCAAAAGGAAAAAAAAAAAGATGCTAATAATGTTTTTGTGACTACAAACTTCTCCTGACCTGAGAAGGTTATTTCAAGAATTACTTGTTATTGAAAATGAATACAGAATTAGTGTTTACCAGTCTAAATTGTTTCTCGTGCATATTACTCTAATGATGGACAAATGTGAAGAAATTTACTGAGAAAATTTCATTCTAGGGACTTCAAACCATCAGTTTTACTGAGGCATCAATGCCCTAATTAAACAATATACATCTTAATTACCCCTCATTTTATTGGGAATAACCTCAGTCACCCATTTAGTGAGTGGTTTCATTATTTTTGTATGTCTAGAAAATGGGAACATTTATAGAAGCCATCATATTTTGGAGAGACTTATATTAATTTCAAAAAGATAAGACAGTTTTCAGAATGGCAGAGTTTATGGAATGGGCATAAATACAGTTCCACTAATACATTGTTTTCATTATCTGCATTTTTTAAAAACTCTTAATAACATTCTGAAAGCCTTGTGGGGTTGTTTTGTTTTGTTGGTTAAGATAACCTGGGAGTCCCTGGGGGGTGTAAATTGTTAATGTTCCCAGCTGCTAACTGAAAAGTTGGAGCCTCAAGCCCACCCAGAGGCACCTTGGAAGAAAGGCCTCGCATCTGCTTCTGAAAAACCAGCCTTTGAAAACCCTATGGAGCATAGTTCTACTCTGACACACACAGGGTCGCCGTGAGTCAGAATCAACTTGACGGCAGCTGGTTTCAACTGGTTTAAGATAACCTGAGCTCATGAAATAAAGAAAACTACCAAGATCTCTGGCCTGGGTGTCAGGAACCGGGGATTGTGTCACTAACTGCATGGATGGCTACACCAGCATGTAATCTTTCAGTGTCTGCTCTGGTAAAATGACACAGTGGGACTAAATGACTCCTATTGTCATTCTTCATTCTTAGAGCTAATAAATCCCAGGAGGATTTTTATGAGGAATTTCTTAACACGCCAATTAATTTCTCTATGAACATGTTAAAAGATAACTGAAGTAGCAAGATAGCCATATATTTGCCCGTATATTGAAGAAAAGTTCAGAAGGATACACAGTAAACCAACAGTTCATAGGTAGAAGGCATGTGTGTGTGTGTGTGTGTGTGTGTGTGTGTGTGTAAGGATAGGGGGTACTTTTCCACTTATATTCTTCTAAGATGTAAGAACGTTCATACTATGAGCATATTATTTTTGCAATTAAATTAAGTTAAATATACATGAAAACAGCAGCACAAACGTTAACTTTAATGGTTTCTTTACAACGACTATTTTTGACTTTCAAATATACTATTGTTATTCCATGGTTACGTTGTTGTTGTTATGTGCCATCAAGTAGATTCCAACTCATAGCAACCGTATAGGACAGAGTAGAATTGCTCCGTAGGGTTTCCTAGGCTGTAATTTTTACCAGAGCAGATTTCCAAGTCTTTTCTTCCGCAGAGTTGCTGATGGGTTCCAACCACCGACCTTTTGGTTAGCACCCAAGCGCTTAACCATTATGCCTATATAATAATTTTTTCCGAGAAATGTTTATCTTAATTCTAACATTCTCTCCCTTTTGTCTGCTATACAGTTTTTACTTAACTTTCAACTTCTGCTTACACATCACCTCCTTTTGCTTCTTTGGTTTTTCAAAAGCAACTCCACTGCAGCACTTGGCATCAAAATGTAATGTGTTTACAAGTCCCTCTCTCCCTAAGCCTCACCTTCACCCTTCTGTATTTCCTACTAAATTCTCAGCATCTACTAAATTCTCAGCATAACGCCTGGCATTTGGAGGAGGCTTTTTGTATGACATCCTAGGAACATCTTGTGATGGGAAGAGACATCTTTTAAGCTCAGGTTGAGAGGGTTTTTTTTTGGTTTTGTTCTTTGTTTTCCTTTTTATCCCATTGTAAATATAAAGGAAAAGACGAAAGAAAATCCTATCGTGTATTTTAAACCTATGCACCTTATGGAAAGCAACATTTTAAATTGCATGGCAGTGAAGGTATGTCAACCAGCTGAAGATTTAGTTTTGGGGGAACTGGTTTGCTTAGGGCTGACTGGATAGACTCAGATTCACTGGAAATTTCCAAAGAATTCTATCATCTAAACACGAAAAAATTTTTTTTTTACTTTTAAAAAGTTTTCCCAAATCCCAAATTCTGAAGTAACAGGAATTAAATTCAGTGAAAAATGGGGTACAGGGGTAGATGGGAACACTGAGCACCAGAATTGTGACTTGTGTCTCCCTTGACACCATTTCTAAGGTCAGCACAAGTAAACAGCCCATTTCTCAAAAGAGAAACCTGAGACCCAAGATTGAATCGAAAGGGTAGCTGATTTGTAATGGACTAATTTGTAATGGCCCAGGAATCAGAAATCTAGATTTCAAATTCTCTTTTTATCACTCACTCTCTCTTTTTGGACAAGGCAATTCACTTCTATGGGCCTCCTATTTTCTTCTCTGTAAAATAATATTTATCATATCTGTACACAGTCATTGGAAAGATTAGATTTCCTAGTGTATAAAAAAGTAATCCATAACCTATTCCTTACAGAGAAGTAGAGTGTTATATGTAGAGCATCATAATTTATTGTAGGGATTTCCTCAATAATTCCTCTTTACTGGTCTTCACAGATCGAGTGGAATTACCATGTTGGAATGGGAATATGCCAAATTAAATGGAACCACAAGGCCAGGCTTCCAGTACTCAATCCTCGCTTTTCTAACAGCATAGCTTAATGCAGTGCCTTAAACCTTCCTCTGCCACAGGTTCCCACTGAAGAAAACCAATATTATATTACACAGTCTAGGGATATTAAAAATAATCAAGTGAAAAATGGCTGTGAAATGCTTTACAAAGCAAAAAGAGGTATTCATCTAAGACAAGCAAATTTGTGTCTGGAAAAGCAGGTTACGGAAAGGTTAAGTGACTCATCCTAGAATGTCCCGCTTATTATAGGAAGAAGCCAGACTAGAAACTAGTTCCAAGTTCCTTCTACTCCACCTCTTGCTTATTTGCATAAATCATGTACTCAAAATATTTGTCAGAAAAATATATAGCACTATACAAATGAAAGCTCCATTTTCTAATATAAAGAAAAATGTAAAATGTTGATATGAATAAGCAGGTTAAAGTAATATTCATAAATCAGGGCATTACCATTTAATCATATTATGAAGCAAAACACATTTGCTCTGTGTATCCGACAATGACCTCACTGGCGAGTTCTTCATATTAACTCTGGGTTTACAGCCTCTCAGCCAGTTTCCATCAAAACTAAACAGCCTTTATTTCTAAGTCTAATGATTGTATATAGCTGCTGTTTGTCCTATTTGTGCAAACAAGATATGAGTTAAAAATTGATCTCTCAGTTTTGCCCAGAATATTTTTGAGCATTAACCAACTAAGAAAAGCAGTCTGAGTTTCTTGCAGTCAAGGCTTCTAATGAACCTTATCCATGAATTAATACTGCTTATTTATTATTAATTTTGATATGTTTTATTTTTTTTTAATTACACTAGCTTTCTGTAGAAGACATTTCCTGATAGCTTTGCAAGCTTTCACCAGATTCAGAATAAAGAAAGAGATATACTTTTTAACTCTTTTCATGTTTTTGAGAGAACAACAAGAAAACGGCTTTTTCATATGTTGGTTAATTGTAGTCAATGTTACATTGTGTCTCTTTTCTATTCGTTTCTCTCTCCAAGGATGATTTTCATGCATTATCCAAATTCACTATTATGACATAAAAATGGCTCCAAACAAGATTGCTGATCCTTGTTTATGAACATAAAGAGATTCAAAATACAACCTTTCATATTGGCACAGTTTTGCGAAATGTCTTTCATTGTGTGATCACTTCCTGTGCTATAATTTTAGTCATAACCTGAAAGAAATCATCAAATTGTTACAAGTACTCCAAAAGTATCCTCTTTCAAATGAGGTATACCTTTATAGGAGCCCTAGTGGCATAGTGGTTAAGAGTTCAGCTGCTAACCAAAAGGTTGGCAGTTCAAATCCACCAGAGTGGAAACTCTATGGGACAGTTTTCTGTCACTATGTCCTATAGGGTCTGACTATGAAAATCAACTCCACGGCAACAGGTTTGGGTTTATTTATTTATTCATTTATTTGTGATACCTTTACCAGATTTGGGACAGAAACAATCTTGGAAACTTTGCCTTGCTCCTTTCTTTATGACTCCTACCACTGCTATATGGTGTTACAGTGATTTGTTCACATTCTTTTCCAACACTGGATCGTGAACTCCTTAGGGCAGGGTCCATGCATAATCCATCTTTAAAATCTAAAGAGCTTGGCATCTAAGAGGTGCATCAAAAGTGTGGAGGTGCATTTACATGACAAAGTGGTGTTTGTAATAATTTTATAATTTTATCCTCTGCATTATCAGTTTCCTATGGAGACTGAGTAGTTGCTCCAAAGTGCCTGACCTTCACCAGCCATAAACACCTGCACAGCCCAAACTTCCTATGAAGATCAGGGCACCCCTGCTATTCCTTACCTGAACACAAGCACATCTACTTAAAGTCATGATAGAAAGAACCAACCATTTAAGAGGTCAATAGCTAGAGTGACCATATATCTTGATTTTCCTGGGGCAAACACTGATAGTACTATCAGCTTAGTGCCCCCTTTCACTTCAAAAGTGTGCCAGTTTGGATGATAAATTATATGATCTTCTTATTAATACCTCACAGCTACCCTACAGGGCAGAGCAGGACTGCCCCATAGAGTTTCCAAGGCTGTAAATTTTTATAGAAGCAGACTGCCACATCTTTCTCCCTCGGAGAGGCTGGTGGGTTAGAACTGCTGACTTTTGGGTTAGCAACTAAGCACTTTAACCACTGCATTATCAGGACTCCCTGTGAAGATTACAGCCTTGGAAACCCTATGGGGCATTTCTCCTCTGTCCTAGAGGGTTGCTATGAGTAGGAATCCACTCGATGGCAATGGGGTTTTTGGATCTATGGTCCCAAGCCTTTATGTCTCAGAAGAAATGAAGTAATTAAATATCATAACCTTAACCAAGCCTCAACACACATGCACACACCTCACAATGACCCCCGCCACCACTGGGCCAGGTGTAAAACCTGTAAAACAAAATACCAAATTCTACTATTCACAAGACAGCTAAGAAATAGTTACGAAAGAAACTCAAGTGGAATAAACCACAATGAACAAAACATGTTCATAAAATGTTTGAACAGGAACTTAACATCATAACCTGAACCAAAACATTTAATTTAGGTTTTGTTAATTTTATTAATTCTGTCTAAAATATACGCATTTTGAAATGCAGAAAGAAAAGCAATGTATACTGTCCTACGTACAGTCTCCATCTGGACTATTTAGAATAGAACCAGGCTTTTTGCTGGTACTCTTCTCCATCTCTCCCATCATTTCACTGCCCCACGCAGTCATATTCTGAAAGGATTCTGGAGGAAGCCCTTGATAGTATTAGAAGATTGTGGCATGCATTTGATGTGAAAGGAATCTTACTTTCTCAATGACTCGAGATGATTATGTGGCTCTTTTACCCAGTTGTTTTGGTGTCTTAGAAAGAGAATGGGCTTTGCAGTCAAGGCAGACCTGGGTTTGACTCCTGGCTCTAACTGTGAAAACTTGGGCTTATTACTTCCCTAAGCCTCAGTTACTTTATCTAAAAAATATGGTAATATGATCCCATCTCTCAGAAAGTTATATTGACTGTGAGGTTATACTGACTATGGAAGAACCTAGCACACAATCTTTTTTAATAAATATTTTGCATATGAATCTGTAGTCCTTAGAAGTGAGGATGGTGAGACTTTGTCTCACTTATGCTGGACATGTATCAGGAGGGACCAGCCCCTGGAGAAGGACATCATGCTTGGTAAAGTAGAGAGTCAGTGAAAGAGAGGAGGACCCTCAATGAGATGGACTGACTCAGTGGCTGCAACAATGGGTTCAAGCATAACAATGATTGTGAGGACTGTGCAGGACTGGGTAGCATTTCATTCTGTTGTACACTATGAGTTGGAACTGACTTGATGGCACCTAACAACAATGACAATTGAATAGAAACTGAGAAGCAGTTTCTGGAAAAACATTTTAATTATATAATACTTAGTTATCATTCAAATTGATTATATAAGTGCTTTGGTTCAGTGGGTCTCATAAGAGGGTTAAATGAAACCTCATCAGCTTTGCCCCTTTTCTTGTTTTCAAGTATTTACCCTTTAGATTTTGGCTAACATCAGATAGATTCTTAACTGCCCTTTTAAATCACCTGAAGGAACAAGAAAGATTTGTTTGTACATATTTCAAAACATAACCGAGATTCTGATAATCTGCTATGTTGGCAACCCCGAGAGAACACAAGGGGGAAAAAAGTGATGAATAAGGAATTGTTTCCCTGTTTGATCATATTTTCAGCAAAATTCAGCACTGCTTAACAGCTTAGAATTTTTAATAGTTTATAATAGAAACAGAAAAGTATTTCCAAAGACCTTCTTTTCCTTTGTTAAAAAAAAAATTTTAAGTTTGTATTTCTAACCAAAAACAAAAAAACCCAAACCCATTGCCGTCGATTCCAACTCATAGCAACAGAGGAGAACTGCCCCCTAGAGCTTCCAAGGAATACCTGGTAGATTCGAACTGCTGACCTTTTGGTTAGCAGCCATAGCTCTTAACCAGTACACCACCAGTGTTTCTGTATTTCTAACCAGCTACATAGAAATCAAGCAAAGATGTCACTTTGAGGACTAAGGTGAGCCGGACTCAAGTCATGGTATTTTCATTCACCTCATATGCATGCAAGAGCTGGACAATTAATAAGGAAGACCAAAGAAGAATTGATGCCTTTGAATTAAGGTGTTGGCAAAGAATATTGAATATATCATGGACTGCCAGAAGAATGAACAAATCTGTCTTGGAAGAAGTACAGCCAGAATGCTCCTTGGAAGCAAGGATGGCAACACTTTGTCTCACTTACTTTGGACATGTTATCAGAAAGGACCAGCGCCTAGGGAAGGACATCATTCTTGGTAAACGGTCATCAAAAAAGAGGAAGACTCTCAGCGAGATCAACTGAAACAGTGGCTGCAACAATGGGCTCAAACATGGTGACGATTATGAAGATGGCGCAGGACCTGGCAGTGTTTCTTTCTGTTGTACACAGGGTTGCTTTGAGTTGGAACCAACTCGATGGCAACTAACAACGACACATGGAAATCACATTTAGCCAGTCGAAAAGGCATCAAATAGCTGGATTGGGATTATTGCTCCTGTGATAGGGGAGAGGAGCAAAAGGTTTTTCAAGTGTTAACATGGCCCTCTCCTCATTATCCTCCCCCCCACTCCAGAGGTAAACCTCTTATAGACCAGTTATAAAAATACCAGGCAGATTTAAGTCTGGTTAAGGCAGAAGCCTTCAAGTAATGGTCATTATCTGCTTTGAACCACCAGAATAGTGATCTCAATAGAATTGTTGATTTAGGAAATTGGGGTAGACATGGACGACTCTCTGGTCTAGCCACTCACTCCGCACAGAAATTTCTCCTGTAACATCCAAATCACTCCAGTGAGAGGACTGTATTAACTTCCTTCCAAGCAACCCATTCTATCCTGCTGTGGCTCTAAGCTCAGGTCAAACTCATTGAAGTCACTGAAAATTTTATAACTACAAAGCCACTTCACTCCACTTCATGGACAATGTCTTGATATGAGACTGCCTGAGGACATGCACGGAAGCAGCATACTACTGGAGCTCTACTGAGTCCGTATTGAAGTGCTTATTGATGAGGCCTAACGTTGGCAATGATTCTGCCACTTGCAAATGGTGCAGCTTCCAAAGATACTCATTCTCAGCAGACAAGCATGTTAGGGATTAAGAACAGCTGGGACTTCCACTGGCTCTAGGGGCTCTGAGAGGTAGTTCAGCCTGGTATTGGAGCCTGGATTTCAAAGGAAGAGAGAGATCCCTGCCCTTTTTCTTTAACCCTGCTTAGTCTACCAAAAACTCAGTTGCCATCAAGTCAGTTCCAACTCATGGCAACCCCATGTGTGTCAGAGTAGACGTCTTCTCCATAGGGTTTTCAGTGGCTGATTTTTTGGAAGTAGATCACCAGGCCTTTCTTCCAAGGTGCCTCTGGGTGGACTCCACCCTCCAAACTTCCACTTAGCAGCCAAGCACGTTCATTGTTTACACCATCCTGGGACCTACTTAGTCTAGTCAATACCTAAGGAAACCTGAGGAAACCCTGGTGGTGTAATGGTTAAGCTCTACAGCTGCTAACCATAAGGTCAGTAGTTCCAATCCACCAGTTGGAAACCCTATGGGGCAGTTCTACTCTGTCCTGTAGGGTTGCTATGAGCTGGAATTGACTGGACAGCAACAGGTGTTTTTTTTCTTTTTTGGTGGGACCTGAATTTGGGCTCACTATGAGTAAGAATCAACACAAAGACAATGGGTAAGGGGCTGAAACTTTATTCTGTAGGCAATAGAATTCTACTGAAACATTAAGCGGAGGAAGGGGAAGGAGGTGGTGACTACTTCATATCTGAGTTTGAAAAGATCGTATTATAGAAGATGAATTAGTTTTTCTTTCCTAACATTAAAAACAGACATCATCATCATTGCTATCGTCTTCAAATTCTAGCACTACTAGGGCCTTGGAGACGTAGTTTAACATCATCTACAGACAGAGTTTTATATTTTATTTAACAGGACCCAGATTGAAAACAAGTGGTTAAGTTTCGTATCAGTTTTCTGAGTAGTTGGTGAAGGGAAATAAAATAGTACTGCTTGAAGTAAAACTATCTGTGCATCACATTGTACTTAAACACAGGGTGTTTTTTAATAATCAATAAAAGCAAAATTTTGAGATTACTTTGGTCTCGAGCAAGTTAGAAAAGGGTTTTCTAATTTTCTCCAGGGAAGTTTTAAGCAACGAAAGCATAAATCCAAATGCAAAATTTGTTGCTAACCCAGTAGTTTAGAAAGTAGATTTTCTCATAAATAAAAAATTTTGTCATAAATAAAAAAATTGTGATTAATTTCACAGTTGAGTTCACAGAAGTTTAACTCATAATGCTGCTGAAGTTAGGATGCTTTTGAATGCAATTCAAACTCACTTAAAAAAAAGTGATGATGGTAGAGAGGTGCAGGTGATGTGGATTTAATGGCTCAGAAGCCCTGAGAGGGCAGGGACCATATTGGTGATCACCATTGCATCTCCATTGTCTAGCAAAGTACCTGGCACATAGTAGGTGCTCAATAAATATTTACTGAATGAATGAAATAAACCAAGCCACTGGAATGTGAGGGTTTTATCTGGGCCTTAGAGAGGATGGCAGTTAGGGATTTGAATGTACCCATAGCTTGAAGTCCTTTTGTCTAAGCCACAGCCTTCCTTTCTGGCCTCTTCTCATTCTATTCACCACTACTCCACCCCCGACCCATTCTCTACATATGACATGCCAGCTTTGCTTCATCCACACTGAACCTATCAGTTTCCACAAACTTGCATTGCATACCCTCTCCCATCCAGGCAAACTGATAGCTGTTTCCTCTCCTTGCAGTAACCTCCCTCCGTTCTTGAAGGCCTGGAGAACTTTGACTCCAATGTCCCTTCTTCTGTGAAACCTTCCATGAGCTATCCCTCCAGTACACCAAGAAGAATTTGTTAGTCCTTTTCTATCACACTTGGACCTAGTTCATAACTCTGGTGGAACCCCACAACATTATCTATTATCTTCCCTACTGGTTCAGGGCTCCTTGAGGAAAAGAACTGTGCTTCATTCATCTTTGAATTACCATTGCCTAACCCATTGTTCCCACTAAATAAGAGGAAAATCCACAACTGCATTGTGATCAGAGGATTTAGTTGGAAAACTAACTTTAAAATTTGATGAAAAAATTGCTTTGTTGCTCAGTACATAATCAATTTTTATAAATGTCCCATATATTAAAGCTTGAGGAAAATGTATATTCTCTAATGTGGACACAGAATTCTGTGTAAGTCTATTAAATCAAGTTTGCTATCTGTCTCTTTTAATATTTTTTTAAAAGTTTGCTTATTTTTTGTCTTCCTTTCCTATCAATAATAAAGAAAAATATGCTTGAATCTGTTACTATGATGCTGGAGGATTTGTCTGTTCACATATACTATTAATTACACACATATATAGAATTGTTTTATCTTCCTGATGAAAACAAACTTTTCTCATTGTGTCATGATCTTCTGATCTCTCATAAGGCTTTTTGCCTTTAAGTCTACTTTTATTATGATATTAATATAGCCACACCACATTTTTTTGATTAGTAATTACCTGATAAATCTTTCTCTATCCTTTCACTGTCAATCTTTATATGTCCTCATACATTATATGTGTCTCTTGTAAATGGCATCTTATCTGCATGTTTTATCCAAAATATAATCTTTGTCATTCAACTGATGAGTTAAGTCCATTTATATTTATTGTAAGTATTGGCATATTTGGACTTTTTTTCTACCATATTTTTAATTTCTATTTGTCTCACTTGTTCTCTTCCTTTTTTCTTGTTTTCTTGCTTTTCATTGAGATTTTTGTTCTTTTTTTCTTTTTTCTACATATTGATTTTAAATGTATATACTGTCTTTCTATTCTTTTAGCAATTATGCTTGACATTTTACCATGTTCTTTAACTTAAGAAAGTCTAACATTAAACAATGTCTAGATCTCTCCCTAGCCCTGAACAACACAAGGCCTTTAGAACACAATAGCCCAGATCTTCTCCCTTCTCAATTTTTACACTATTGCTATTCAGTATTTCAGATTTCTCCTTTTAACTCCACAAATTAGATACCATTGACATTATTTTATTCAGACAATGTTTGCTTGAATTTGTTCAACAATTTTTTTCTTTTATTTCTGTGATTGTTTTTATTTTTTCTTGAAAATATCTTTTAGATTTTGAAGGTTACATTAGAACAAATTTCTTAGTAGCAGACTTCCTCTATTTTACATTTTTTTCTTTTTTTGGTACATAAATGTCTTTTTTAGAATATATTTTATACTAATTTTTAGTTGCTTTTTTTGGCAGCTTACTGTTCAAGGTACCTTGCCCTTTCCCTGACAGAAACAGAAAAGTCACAAAAATCACTAAATTTTATAAAATAAGAAGTAACTTTAAATAGATTGTTCTAACATAAAAAGGTGATCCACCATTAAGAGAGCTGAGTCTTGAATCAGAATGATTCGTACAGCTCTAGCCACATTATATGCACTGTTTCCCTCGTGGCCACTGGCACCAAAAACAAAAAACAAACCTGTTGCCACTGAGTCAATTCTGACTCACAGTGACCCTATACACATTCACAAATGGGCAAAAGAAGATTTTATACCAGTGACCTTGAAACACAGCCTAGATAGTTGGCTTCATAAGAACACTGAAGTTCTAACCTTGGCTTCCTCAACAGCATGGGATGACCTATAGAGCCAATCAAGTAAATTGACCACCACTGATGGATTATTCCCACTGATGGGAAAAGGCTGATTTTATCCTTACCTTCAACTCTAATAAAGATTCATACATAGAGAATGCTAGCTGGTAAATGTAAATAAAAGAACTGTGTCAGAAACATCAGCATCACCAACATAATAACTCACCCAAAGATCATCAATGGATATTGTCTTAGTTATCAAGTGCTGCTATAACAGAAATACCACAGGCAGATGGCTTCAACAAACAGAAGTTCATTCTCTCATAGTCTAGTAGGCTAGAAGTCCAAATTCAGGGCATCAGCTCCAGGGGAAGGCTTTCTCCCTCTGTCAGCTCTGAAGGAAGGTCCTTGTCATCAATCGTCCCCTGGACTAGGAACTTCTGTGCATAGGAACCCTGGGTCCAAAGGACACGCTCTGCTCCCATGGTGGTATAAGGCCCCTGTCTCTCTGCTTGCTTCTCTTTTTTATATCTCAAAAGAGACTGACTTAAGAGACAACCTAATCTTGTAAATTGAATATTGCCTCATTAACATAACTTCCTCTAATCTTGCCTCATTAACATCATGGAAGTAGGATTTACAACACATAGGAAAATCACATCAGATGACAAAATGATGGACAATCACACAATATTAGAAATCATGACCTAGTCAAGTTGACACACATTTTTGGAGGACACAATTAAATCCATAACAGATGCCAAACTATTTGGAGTTAACAAGATAGTCACACAGTGTCTCATATTATCCCACAGATTATATATTAAATGCAAAGATAAAGCTACGCTTTACAATAGAGAGATCTTACCTTCAAAACTTGGCATCACTGATGGTGGAACAACCTGATGTTAGTTGCCCCAGCGTGACACAGTAAGAAATACCAACATCATCTATGTGGTATATTGTCAAAAACATTTAGACTGATTCTAATCATGAGGAAATAATAAAAAAAAATCAAGAAGACAGTATATTCTACAAAATAGTTAGCCTGGGCTCTTCAAAAAAGAATTCAATGTCTTAAAAAATGGAAGACAGAATGTTCTGGACTAAAAAACACTGAAGTGACATAACAACGAAATGTAACGCAAAAATTCTTACTGGATCCTAGATTTTTAGAAAATAGCTATAAAAGACATTCCCCCAGTTGAATATGGACTGTACATAAGATAATGTTATTGATTGATATTTTAGGTATGAGAATAGCATTGTGGTTATGTATGAAAATTTCTTTATTTTTAAAATTTTCAAGCCGAAATAGTTAAGCTAAGGTATCATGATGTTTGCCAGTTTGAATGAGAGAGAGAATGTAAGAGAGGGCAAGCAAACGTGGCAAAATATTAACAACTGGATGAAAAATATATAAATTCCATTTTCTTTAGTCTTAAATATTTTTTCAAAATAAACTTGGAAATGCAATAATTAATAGGAGGTAATTAATTCAGATGATAATGAGTTCTCCTCCCTTACTTCACTAACGGGAATCCAGTCCTGAAATATAGCCTTAGAGATGGGTGTTGGCTACATTTCATAGCAAAGGTTGATAAACACTAAAACAATGTTCTAAACAAGTTGTGGCATCTCCTTATGGGGAGGTCTTAAAGTTAGACTGAATGGGTGATTTTCAACAATGACTTAATGTCACAATCACTTAAACCAAATGTCTAGCTGGAAACTAAAACCTCAATGACCCCTCTTGTTTAGTAATCTCTGATCATTAATTTATTTCAAGGACATTTGTTATTTCATAATTAGCTGAGAATTCAAAACAAAAATAATGTATTATTGATGGTCTGTAAAACTGTATTCAAGCCGCAAAATGTGGGTCAGCTCACTGATGCAGTAGACTCCCAGAAGTAGTTAAATTGCATTAGTGTTTAATACCTCTCAGAGTAAGTTAAAATAGAAGTCAACTGCAACAACAACAGGATAGGGAAATAAAATTTTCCCAAAGCCTAAAATCAGTTTCTGGCCATTCTGGATTATTGAACCATTTTATGTCAAAGACACGGTTAGCTGAGAATGTGTGTTTTAGTACTTACAGTTGTCCCTCGGTATCCCAGGGGGATTGTTCCCAGGTCTCCTACAGATACCAAAATCTGCGGATGCTCAAGTCCCTTATATAAAATGGCATATAACCTACGCACATCCTCCTATATACTTTAAATTGTCAATAGATGACTTATAATACCCAGTAAAATGTAAACACTATGTGTCATGTATTGAATTGTGTCCTCCTAAAATATCTGTCAACTTGGCTAGGTCATCATTCCCAGTTTTGTATGATTGTCTACCATTTTGTAATCTGAGGTGATTTCCCTATGTGTTGTAAATCCTATCACTATGATGTAGTAAGATGAATTATCGACAGTTATATTGATGAAATCTACAAGATTAGATAGTGTCTTAAGCCAATCTCTTTTGAGATATAAAAGAGAGAAGCACGCAGAGAGATGTGGGGACTTCATGCCACCAAGAAAGCTGTGCCAGGAGCACAGCACATCCTTTGGGCCTGAGATGCTCCCAGACCAAGGGAAGACTGATGACAAGGACCTTCCTCCAGAGGGACAAAGAGAGAAAGCTTTCTCCTGGAGCTGATGCCCTGAATTTGGACTTGTAGCCTACTAGACTGTGAGAAAATAAATTTATCTTTGTTGAAACCATCCACTTGTGATATTTCTGTTATAGCAGCACTAGATAACTAGGACACTATATAAATAGTTGTATACTGTATTGTTTAGGGAGTAATGACAAAAAAAAAAAAGTCTGTACATGTTCAGTACGACTCAACCATCATAGGCCTAACTACACGGTACACATCAGCAACAACATATCATTTACTTTCTTTTAGTGCTCAAACAACAAGTTCTGGAGAGAGAGTGAGGTTCTGTGAAATGGCAGGAGGCTACAGCAGAATATGACTATACGTCATTTCATTCACGTGGATTCAGCATAGTGCTCAGTATGCCACAAATTCAAGTTTTGCTTTTTGGAACTTTCCTTTTTTTTTTTTTTTCTTTTTTTTTTTTGGCTCAAATATTTTCATTCCGCAGTTGGTTGAAACCACAGATGTGGAACCAGCATATAAGGAGGGCAGACTGTATTATGTCCCCTCTTCCACCACTCGTCTGACAGTTTGTGATACTGTGGTGGCTTGCAAGTTGCCGTGATGCTGGAAAATATGCAACCAGTATTTAAAATACCAACAGGGTCACTTATAGTGGACTGGTTTCACTGGAGCTTTCAGACTAAGAAAGACTAAGGAGCAGGACACGGTGGTCTACTTCTAAAAAAACTGACCAGTGAAAACCTTATGAATAGCAGCGGAACAGTGTCTGATATAGTGCCAGAAGTTGAACCCCTCAGGTTAGAAGGCACTCAGAATATGAATGGGAAGAGCTGCCTACACAAAGTAGAGTTGACCTTAATGAGGTGGATGAAGTAAAGCTCGCAAAACTTTCATTTGCTGATGTGGCACAACTCAAAATGAGAAGAAACAGCTGCAAACATCAAGTAATAACCAGAAAGGAGAATGTACAAAGTATGAACCTAGGAAACTTGCAAGTCATCAAAAATGAAATGTAACACATAAAGATCATTATCTTAGACATTAGTGAGCTGAAATGGACTGGAATGACAAATTCCAGAGGAATGGCTTCCCATTCATCGTCAAAAAGAACATTTCAAGATCTATCCTGAAGTTCAACGCTGTCAGTGATAGGATAAGATCCATATGCCTAGAAGGAAGACCAGTTAATAGAACTATTATGTACCAACCATTAAGGCCTGAGATGATGAAATTGAAGATTTTTACCAACTTCTGCAACCTGAAGTTGATCAAACAAGCAATTAAGATGCATTGATAACTACTGGTGATTGGAATGTGAAAGTCTGAAACAAAGAAGGATTGGTAGTTGGAAAATATAGCCTTGGACTTTCGGGCAACATGGCACTATAGTCAGAAGCACCACGCCATCCCTCTGTGGCAAAGATCAGAAAAACTAAGTCAAACAGAGTCAGCATCAAATGAAGAGATAAAGAACTCAGTCAAGCACTGAATGGAATAAGCAACTTACTGAGAACAGAGCATGAGGAGACATCACATGCAGAGGTCCCCTATCAGCTACCACAGCATGGATCTGCCATTTTGGACTCCTATCGGAGATCAGCTAACAGGAGGTACGAGAAAGCAGCTTCACAGAGCTTCCAGCAGGAAACAGAACAACCAGTAACCCACGATATAGGCTTTCCCACCCCTGACCCTTCTTCACCCCCACTTAGCCTCTTCAGCTTCCTGCAGCCACAGTCTATTAGCCAGGAAACACAAACTTCCCCCCAGTGCCACTTGGATTCCACCCGCCCGCACTGACCAGCTCCCTGAGTGCCATATGTTCGCTGCTGGTGTTGCTTTTTTCCACTTCTTTAGATTTCTTCCTTACCTCTCACCACCTCCCCCTCTTTTCTCTCAAATACCTGGCTCCATGCGCCATCTTTGCTTCTTCCTG
Organism: Dugong dugon; assembly: GCA_030035585.1. Taxonomy (NCBI): domain Eukaryota; kingdom Metazoa; phylum Chordata; class Mammalia; order Sirenia; family Dugongidae; genus Dugong; species Dugong dugon. The sequence goes on from CM057480.1 coordinate 54,960,859, forward strand.
AAAGGCTGCGAAACACTGCTTAATTGTGAAACTGCTTCCTGGCCCATACCGCCACACTGGTGGGATCCCCGGGGCTTTTTTTTTGTTTGTTTGCTTTGATTTGTTTGTTTGTTTTCTTTTTCATTTCTCAGCTTGGGAGCCCCTTCTAGCCAGGGAGTACCATGTGGCTTGGAAGCTAGTCCCCTACTCTGTGCAGATGCACGGGGACATCCCTGAGGGCGTTTCTTATTTTCTTGGTTTTTTTTTTTTTCTTTGTTTAGTTTTCTTCTCTCTCTTATTCCCTTTTTGTCTTTCTTCATTTCCAGTTTCTAGATTTATTCATTTTTTTCTTTTACCCTTTTCCTTTTTTTTTTTTAATTTTTGTTTTTCCCCATTTCTCAGTCTCTCATCTCTCCTCTCCAATAGCAAGCTCGCTTAGCACTCTTTTTTGTGTTTATGTTTTTGGCTCCTGTTCCTCTCTCCTCTCTCTCATCATTCCCATACCCATCTTAGCTCCACACATCACAATCTACCCCCTCCTTCCTGCCTATCTGCACTGTGTGCTGAACTTCACACTCCCAAGCAGCACAGGCACGGCCTACTGGAACCTTCCCTGCATTGATTCCTGGTTCGTACTGTCAGCCCTGGTACATGCCACAAAAAACCTATCCCAGCAACTCCCTTTCAGCTGGACCTTCCTTGCTGTACCATACCTGAGTGACTGACCCTGCCCATTGGAGAAGGAAGTGAAAAGTATCGTGCCCACAGATGAGCAAACAACAAAGAATGCAGAGCCCGCCTGCTCAGACATAACCAAATAAAACAAAAAATCAGGCCAAAACAAACAAATCTACAATAAATAAACAAGGAAAATAACCACTTAATGCCCCAAAGACAGCAGACAATATCAAAACATTTACAAAAACAGGACAGGATGGTTCCAGTAGGCGTCCAAAATAAAACACCAGATGACAATGCAGTAGAAGAAAAGGCACTAGACCTAACTGATAGGGAATTCAAATCTCTACTGCTCAGAATTATCCAAGAGTTGAAGCAAAAAACAGACAAAAATGAGAAAAAAATAGATAAATTCATGGAAAAGGTAGACAAATTCATGGAAAGTACAGACAAAAAAATGGAAGAACTCAAGAAAAGAATACAGGAACAGAATGCTAAAATAAATTCACAACTAGAAATCATACAAAAACAAGAATTAGAAATCCAAAAGACAAACAACAAGATTTCAGATATGGACAGCGTCACAGAAGGGCTGCTGAGCAGGTTTGAAATGATGGAAGATAGGATCAGCGAAACTGAAGACAAACTCTTCGATACAACTCGGTTTGAGGAAAAATCAGAAAAAAAGAAGGAAGAAAAATGAAGAAACCCTGAGAATTATGTGGGATATAATCAAACACAAAAATCTGTGAGTGATCAGGGGGAGAAAACAGAAAACACAGAGAGGATCATTGAAAAATTACTGACAGAAAACTTCCCCAATATTATTAAAGATGAAAAGCTGACCATCCAAGAAGCTCAATGAACCCCATATAGGACAGACCCCAAAAGAAAATCACCAAGGCATATCATAATCCCACTCGCTAAAACCAAAGACAGACAAAGAATCCTGAGAGCAGCTCGAGAAAAACAAAAAGTCACATACAGAGGAGAAACAATAAAACAAGCTCGGATTATTCGGCAGAAACCATGCAGGCAAGAAGGCAATGGGATGACATATATAAAACCTTGAAAGAAAAAAATTGCCAGCCAAGAATAATATATCCTGCAAAACTCTCGTTCAAATATGATGGTGAAATTAGGTCATTTCCAGATAAACAGAAATTAAGGGACTGTGTGAAAACCAAACCAAACCAAACTTACAAGACTTATTAAAAGAAGTCCTCCAATCTGAGAACAAACAATATCAGACCACAGGCTGAATATAGGACACAGGACTGTACTAGCCAGATACCAACCTATGAAATGAACTCTTAAGGACTATGCAAAACCAAAATAATTACAAAAGGGAACCAGAGAGGTTAATCTGTAAATGACAACAGCATCAGAACAATAAAAGAGGGGATAAATGGTGTAGGTACAGAACCTTCTAATGGAGAGGAAGTCAAGCGATACCAAGTAATAATAGACTGGTTCAAATCTAGGAAGATAAGGGTAAATTTCAAGGTAACCACAAAGAAAGTTAACAAACCTATTCATCAAAATAAAGAATAAAAACAAAGTCTCAGTAAAAACAAAACCTACAAAAACAAAAGAAATGAAAAAAAATCCACGAACAAAGGAGCTCAGCACAAGAGAGTAAGAGGAACAAAGCAAACGTCAGCACCGCAAAACAAGCATGACAAAATGCAATCCCACTCCTAGGAATATAACCTAGAGAAATAAGAGCCGTCACACGAATAGACATATGCACACCCATATTCATTGAAGCACTGTTCACAATAGCAAAAAGACGGAAACAATCTAGATGCCCATCAACAGATGAATGAATAAACAAACTATGGTACATTCACACAATGGAGTATTATACAAAGATAAAGAACAATGATAAACCTGTGAAGCATCTCATAACATGGAGGACATTATGCTGAGTGAAATAAGTCAATCACAAAAAGACAAATATTGTATGAGACCTCTACTGTATAACTCATATAAAAGTTTACACACAAAAAGAAACAATCTTTGCTGGTTACAAGGGATGGGAGGGGTGGTGGGGGGAACTAAACAGGTAAGTGGTAACTCTGGTGAAGGGTAAGACAGTACACAATCCCGGGGTAGCCAGCACAACTTGTACAAGGAAAGGTCATGGAAGCTCCTTAGACACTTCCAAGCTCCCTGAGGGACTGAATTGCTGGGCAGAGGGCTGGGGGACCATGGTCTCAGGGAACATCTAGCTCAACTGGCATAACACAGTTTGTAAGGCAATGTTCTACATTCTACCTTGGTGAGTAGTGTCTGGGATCTTCAAGCCTGTGAGCAGCCACCTAAGATACTCCACTGGTCTCATCCCTTCGGGAACAAGGGAGTGCAAAGAGAACAGGATACAAGGGAAAGATTAGTCTGAAGGACTAATTGACCGCAGCTACCAAGGCCTCCACCAGACTGAGTCCAGTACAGCTAGATGGTACCCGGCTACCACCACTGACTGCTCTGACCAGGATCACAATAGAGTGTCCTGGACAGAGCTGGAAAAGGATGTAGAACAGAAATCTAATTTACAAAAGAAAAGACCAGATTTACTGGCCTGACAGACTGGAGAAACCCTGAGAGTATGGCCCCCGGACACTTTTTTAGCTCAGTGGTGAAGCCCCTCCCAAAGTTCACCATTCAACTGGGGATTGGACACCCTCATAAAACAAAACAGGATGAATGAGGCACAGCAGTGCAGGGACAAGGACTAAAAGGTAAGAGTGGACAGGAAAGCTGGTGATAGGGAACCCAAGGTTGAGAAGGGACAGTGTTGACATCATAGGGTTGTTAACCATTGTCATAGGGGAGTATGTGTACTAACTGTTTAATGAGAAACTATTTGTTTTGTAAACTTTCATCTAAGGTACAAAAAAAAAAAAAGAATTATCTATGTGAGATCAAATTGACAACAGCAACTTAAAGGTTTGATGGGAAGCCTAGGGGACAGTAAGTTGAAGATAATGGTGATGGAATAATTTGGAAAAGGATAGTGAGAATAGCAGCACAACTGGAAGAATGTAATCGATGTCACTGAACTGTACATGTAGAAACTTTCAAAATGGTGTAACTTTGGCTATGTATATTTTCACCAAAAAAAAAGGTCCTCAAAATCAAGAAGGGAGAGTGTTGACATGACGTGGGGTTGTTAACAATGTCATAGAACAATACGTGTACTGACTGTTTAATGAGAAACTATTTGTTCTGTAAACCTTCATCTAAAGTACAATAAAAAAAATTTAAAAAAAAAGCCTTGGTGATAGAAACGATGCCAGAAATTGCATGATAGAATTTTGCAAGACCAACAACTTATTCATTGGAAATATCTTTTTTCAAAAACATAAATGGCAAATATACACTTGGACCTTGCTGGATGGAATACTCGGGAATCAAATTGACTACATCTGCAGAAAGAGATGATGGAGAAGCACAATATCATCAAGAGGGACCAACTGTGGAACAGACTGTCAATTGCTCATATACAAGTTCAAGTTGAAGCTGAAGAAAATTAAAACAAGTTCACGAAAGCCTAAGTATGACCTTGAGTATATCCCACCTGAATTTAGAAACCATTTCAAGGATAGATTTGATGCACTGAACACTAATGACAGACAAGATGAGTTGTGGGATGACGTCAAGGACATCATACATGAAGAAAGCAAGAGGTCATTAAAAAAGACAGGAAAGAAAGAAAAGACCAACATGGATGTCCGAAGAAACTGAAAGTTGCTCTTGAACATAGAGGAGCTAAAGTGAAAGGAAGAAATGATGAAGTAAAAGAGCTGAACGGAAGATTTCAAATGGCAACATGAGGAGACAAACTAAAGTATTATAATGAAATGTGCAAAGACCTGGAGTTAGAAAGCCAAAACGGAAGAACGCACTTGGAATTTCTAAAGGTGAAAGAACTGAAGACAAAACTGAAGCCTTGATTTGCAATTTTGAAGGATTCTATGAGCAAAAAATTAAACAAGGCAGGAAGCATCAAAAGAAGATGGAAGGAATACACAGAGCCACTGAACCAAAAAAATTAGTCGACATTCAACCATTTCAGGAGATAGCATATGATCAAGAATCGATGGTATTGGAGGAAGAAGTCCAAGCTGCACTGAAGGCATTGGTGAAAAACAAGTCTCCAGGTATTGACAGAGTACCAATTGAGATGTTTCAACAAATGGATACAGCACTGGAGATGCTCACTTGTCATTGCCAAGAAACTTGGAAGACAGCTACCTGGCCATCTGACTAGAAGAGATCCATATTTGTACCCATTCCAAAGAAAAGTGATCCAACAGAACATGCAAATTATTGAACACCCATGGAAGCAGCAGTCAATAAATCAATCAACGCATTGCATTGGGCAAATCTGCTGCAAAAGACCTCTTTAAAGTGATAAAAAGCAAAGATGTCACTTTGAGGACTAAGATGAGCCTGATCCAAGCCATGGTATTTTCAATCACCTCATATGCATGCAAAAGCTGGTCAATGAATAAGGAAAATCAAAGAATTGATGCCTTTGAATTATGGTGTTGGTGAAGAATATTGAATATACCATGGGCTACCAGAAAAACGAACCAATCTGTCTTGGAAGAAGTACAACCAGAATGCTCCTCAGAAGGGAGGATGAAGAGACTTCATCTCAAGTACTTTGGACATGTCATCAGGAGGGACCAGGCCCTGGAGAAGGACATTATGTTTGGTAAAGTAAAGGGTCAGCGAAAAAGAGGAAGACCCTCAATGACATGGGTTGACGGAGTGGTTGCAATTATGGGCTTAAACATAGTAACGATTGTGAGGATGGCTCAGGACCAGGCAGTGTTTCGTTCTGTTGTACACAAGGTTGCTGTGAGTTGGAATCCACTTGATGGCACCTAACAACAACAGTATGTTCCCTCTTGGAAGACTGAGAATTTTAAGCTTGATTACAAGATTAATTTTTACTCTGAATACCCGCAATTTGTTAGGCATCATAAGAGCTAGGGCAAAAAAATATTTTACATATATAACCGTAAAAGAGTGAAGGAGATCTAGAATTTATGAAATGTAAATTCAAATAATGTTGATTTCTAATGTTTTTAATTCTTTGAAATTTTCATCAAATGCAAATGTAAAATATGTTATCTATAACTGTCAGAAATAGCTGTTGTTATTAAAACAGCTAACACTTAAACAAACTACCTACAAAAAACTTACCATTTAAGGTACACAGCTTGAAAATATGAAATTTTAAACAAGCTAACCTTGCTTAGCTATTGAATTACTTATATAATAAAAACACACAATTATTGTATGGAATGATAGTTTATCTGTGACACTTCTTAAATGGCCTATGGAAACTTTTACTCCGGGATGAAAAGAGCATTTTTCTTCCAGAAAATGCCTAAATCACCTAAGGAACTTCCAATTTTGTTTTCAGGGTTGAAGGTCTGTGTTATTAATTAACATTTTTCTCACCAAGAAGTTATCCCTTCTGCCTAAACAAATTATCCCTTGCTATGTTTTGTGCTATTTTTCTTGGTTAAACTGAGGAAGTCAAAGTTTGTCCTGATACAGCGTAGTGGTTAAAAGTTCGGCTGCTAATTAAAAGGTTGGCAGTTCAAAGCCACCAGCCACTCCTTGGAAGCCTTATAGGGCAGTTCTACCCTGTCCTACAGGGTCGCTATGAGTCGGAACCGACTCAACAGCACCTAACAACAACAACCAACTCCAAGTCATTTCTCCTTGCTCTAAAGAACTCATCCTGGGCTCTATTTTCCTGCTTCTTTATGTGTCTCTTGAAATAGAATGACTGACTAGTTGTACTGCCAGGGACCTTCAGACCATACAGTTCAGCAGTTTGCAACACGGGCAATGGTAAATCTTGATTTTCAGAGACACACCCTCTCTATCTCCCAATCAGCAACTCAGAAAGCTTCCCACAAAAGTGACATTTATAGTACAAAGCTGAGATCTATATTTGAGGCTCATGTACTTGATTATTCTTTTTTATTTAATTCTTAAGCTTTTCAAGTTTTTTTCTTTTCCTCTGAGGATCATTAATGCCAAAGTTTCTGAAAGAGCCATCAAATTTATAGACTGCAAAATTGGACATATGGATATTCACAGAAAATTTATAGTTTCCAAGTGAAGTGCTGACCAGAAAGTAATTATAGTAAAATTTAGTTGTAATTTATGTTCCAGATGTTGCAATTTGGTTATTTAGGATGCCTTGGGCAAAAAAAACCAAGAATAAATAGTATCATAAAGAAGTATATTACAGCTATGTTGCTTATAAGAAGGAAGATATTACCAAAGTAATAAAAATTTATTTTTGAAACATAAAAAGTACCTAATTGTTTTTATTTTATTTGTTTTAATTAACTGTGAATAATATAGTCAAAAAATTCAAGAATCAGAAAAATATTAAAATGTCCACAGTCAAAGCCTCCCTCCCAGCCTGATCTTCTATCTTTGCAGCATCCAGCCACTTGAACAACTTCAAACAGGGTAACTGCTGTTATTAGTGTCTGTGTGCCCTTCCAAAAAAATTTTTCCACTTACAAAAAGCAAATCAAACATATATTTCCCAATGGAAATATATAAGCTGTTCAGAAACTCATTTCTTTCACTTAATATACCTTGGAGTATTTATTAAACAAACATCCAGCATGTACCACTGGCACTCTTACAGGAAGCTATGAGTCAACTACACAGATGTTCTACTTATCATCACAATATCTCTTATAAGTTGTCATAAACTGAGCCATCATTAATTAGATGGTATTTGTCTGTATTATAATTGGGGGATTGTATCCTTGATTAAGGAACAATATCAAGTAAGTCGCAATTATGACCAAAATATACTACTAAGTTAAAGGCAGAAAAGGAATTTTTAAATGATATACACAAATGCAAATTTTCAAATGAGTATATAAACCCCAATGTGTGTAAACAGCCATATACTTTTACCATAAACTTTACCTACTTAAAAATGTTTTTTCAAACATCTTTTTTGGTGGAGTGCCTGTTCAGATCCTTTGCCCATTTTGTAATTGGGTTGCTTCTTTTCCTAATGTTGAGCGTTAAGGGTTCTTTGTATGTTTTAGATACAAATCCTTTATCAGATATGTGTCTTGCAAATATTTTCTCCTAGTCTTTGGCTTGTCTTTTAGTTCTCTTAACAATTTCTTTCACAGAGTAGAGATTTTTAATTTTAATGAAGTCCAACTTACCTTTTTTTTTTAATAGATCCTACTTTCGGTGTTGTATTTAAAATGTCATCACTGTACCTAAGATCATTTAAATTTCCTCCTATGTTATCTTCTATAAGTTGTATGGTTTTGCATCTTACATTCAGGTTTGTGATCTATTTTGAGTTAAATTTTGTGAAAACTGTAAGCTGTGTCTGGATTCATTCTTTTTTGCATATGGATGTCTGTTCCAGCACCATTTGTTGAAAAGACTATCCTTTCCTTGTTGAATTGGCTTTGCTCCTTTGTTAATGATCAAGTACTTGTGTGTGTCTTAGTCAGGGTTCTCTAGAGAAACAGAACCAGTGAGAGAGAGAGAGAGAGATTTACTTCAAGGGATGGCTCCCGCAGTTGTGGGGCTGGAAAGTTCAAATCTGTAGGTCCATCAGCAGGCTGGAAACTTCTGCAGACTTTTGTCCCAAGACCCATAGATCAGGTGATGGGAAGCATACAGTGTAGAGAGGATAGCGAGTCCTGCCGAAATATTTATAGTCTGGAAACAGAACATACCCAAAAGAAATTCCTTTTTCAACTGACTGATTGATCACATAGCATTACCTTAGATTGCATTATAGAAAGTAATTACATTACGTTATGTTATGTAACAGCAACTGGTCTATATGTGGCCAAACCACTGGGAACTATAGCTTAGTCAAGTTGACATATAAAATTAACCATCACAGTGTGGGTATATTACTGAACTCTTTATTCTGTTCCACTGATCTTTTTGTCTATTCATTTGCCAGTGCCACACTGTCTTGATCACTGAAGCTTTACAGTAAGTCTTAAAGTCGAGTAGTGTTAGTCCTCCGACTTTGTTCTTCAATATTGTGTTAGCTATTCTGGGTCTTTTTGCCTTTCAATATAAACATTAGAGCCAGTCTGTCAGTATCCACAAAATAACTTGTGGGGATTTTGATTGGGATTGTGTTGAATTTATAGATCAAGTTGGGAATAATTGATATTTTAATAATATTAAGACTTCCTATCCACACACATGGAATATCTATTTATTTAGATTGTCTGGATTTCATACATCAGAATTTTATATTTTTCCTTATATAGACCTTGTACATGCTTTATTAGATTTATATCTCAGTATTTCAATTTTTGGTATTAAGTAGATAATGTTGTGGTTTTTATTTTAATTCCAATTGTTATTTCTAGTATAGAAAGCAGTTGACTTGTGTCCTACAACCTTGCTATAATCACTTATTAGTTCAGAAGTCTTTTGTGATTCTTTGCCATTGTCTATATAGACAATTATCTGTGAAGAAAGACAATTTTATTTCTTCCTTCCCAATCTGTGTGTCTTTAATTTCATTTTCTTGTCTAATTGCATTACCTTAGACTTCCAGTATGATGTTGACTAGGAGTGGTGAGGGGCACATCCTTGTCTTGTTCCTGATTTTTGTGGGGAAGTATCTAAGTACAATGTTAGCTGTAGGTGTTTTGTAGATGTTCTTTATCAAGTTGAGGCAGTTCCCTTCTGTTCTTAGTTTGCTGAAAGCCTTCTTATAAATTTTAAGATTTTTTTGGCTTGATTTGATACCTAATTTTTCCTTTTTACAAAGTTGCATGCTTTTGTTGCCTAGACAAATGTTCCTGCAACGCAGAATTCAAAAAAAAAAAAAAATTCACGGATATCATTCTTTTCCAAAATAATCATTAAGGTATATAAATATTTAAAGTTGTTCAATGAGGACCCTAAGAGTTTATAGAAAACTCTCTTAAATGGATCATTTTGTTCTTATTTCCCTTTGTTTTATGCCCTATACAGCATCAATGAGTGCATTAAAGGGAAAATGAAATCACCTGAGAGTTGTCTGAGCAGAGGCTATAAAGAGGATAGGACAGGCTCATAATGTCTTGCTTTGGCCAAGTACACAGGCAGTGAAGCAACTGGGTAAGGAGCTTGGAGATTTCCATTGGTGAAAGATGTCGTTCTCTCCATTTTTCTTAACTGCCTGAATCACTGTGTAGCACCTTAACGTAGGTGGAAACTGTTAAATAAATGGATAAATATGGATGATTCATACAGCAAAGTAATTGACAAAATGGAATTAATGAAATTATAACCAGCAGGAAGTGTTTAAGTATGATCCTTGGCCACAAAGTACTGACAGTACTGAAATATTGAAAGACCTCTCTGAATATCACCTTATACAGTTTGTGGCCATTTGGGAATAATAGATGGTAGCTAAATATATATTACATTATCGATTTTACTATGAAGATCCTGACCTAAAAGATATTAAAAATCTTTCGATAAAGGAAATTTCTAATCAATTAATTTTTATCATGGATTAGTGTTCAGCCGTCCTTGGCAATGTTATCCATCTCTGAGTCTCTAAGACACAAGGCTATGAGGGCCCTAAAAGTAGACACCATGTATCATTCATTATTGTACCAGAATTGTAACCTACCTAATAAACTGATACATTAATTCATGGACACAATATTTACATTATTTTACTGAAGAGGCATGTCTTTTAAGCCAGACAAAACCTAAACTCATCCCTTTTCCCTTATGGCTAATTAAAAGGTAATTATGGTGTGTAATGGATGCAGCAAGTAAAGAATGAGGTCTTTCTGTGTGGACCATTATTGTCTGCATCTAGCTGGAAAAGGTCACTGAGAAAGCAGAAATAATGTTGTGATCAATACTGAGAAATCAGGTTTATCTCTCCTGGATTATTATATATTGATTAGGGGACGAGCCTAACCAGCGTGGGGCGAGGGGGCAAGGAAGGCTGAATCATCTGTAAAACGACCATCCCTTACACAATAATTCTTGTTCCAAGGGCTCTTCTGTGTGAATGTTACAGAAAGGCCACTTGGATGAAATTCTAACTAAATGCTCCTTGATGACCTCAACCGTGAAACAGCAAATCTACTCAGTGGGGTTGTATTATGATTCTCCCTTCCTTCATGCCCTCATTTAGTTGCGGAAATTGATTCAAAAGTAATGAGCCATCCTACATAGATTTCAGTTAAATGCCTTACTTTAAAGATGATTTTATCTAATCATGAGGCAGAAGAAAGCTTAACCTTATTTCAAATGTTTACCTTTGCAATTATTTTTCAAGCAGAATTGGAGCGCCGAGCATGCATCTAGTAAATGTAAACACTTGCTATCTTTAACGTCTCAAATAACAGGAGGTTTCTTGTGTTTACTTCCGTAAAGTGACCAACAGGATGCAGAATATTTCTGACTGAAATCACCAAAGAATAGAATACTTTATGTATAAGGACAGATTAAAGATTAGGATTTTTTCCTCTGAAAAGAAGAAGGTTCGTTGAAATAAATAAAATCAAGTCGGTGAACATAGATCAGCTCTCTGAATGTAACAATACTAAAACTAGTGCTTTTTCCTTATAAACTCAGGGTTTATGGGCAAATAAAAGGACACATAACAGGGCTGAAAAATGGGCAAGAGGCTCTGGTGAGAATTCCCTCCTTAATAGTGTCTCCTTTACCTATTCTATTAAAAATGCAGATTGACCGGAGTTGGCTGTCTTCTTTTTAAAACCAGAGCCAGTTCCCAAGAAAGCCGCAACCATTAGACATTCACAGTACCATGCAAATGACCGCATTTCCTTGATTCCAAGATACTCATTTTTTTTTCCGCATTTTGAACTTTCGAAATAAGAGTACGTTTTATCATTTATGTGTACTTTTATCAAGTAATGCTTTTTCTCTGAAAACCAGATGCTTCACCTGCCATGCCTACCTTGAGCACCGAACCACTCTTCTCCATTGCTCATTACTAAAGCAAAGGCTTCCACGGTACGTTTGGCTGGTGAAGTCCGGATGCATCCAAGCTGCAAGGGAGGCTGCTGAGAATTTGAGTTAGGCTTCTATAATAGCAAGGCTATCCTAGGAACTTGAGGATTTTCCCAAATTTAGAAAGACTAAACAAAAGATTATGGGTAAGCACAAATATGACAATCGGTCAGTACATATGGCTAACTACCCAGGGTGTTCTTTTCCTTATGAAATGTAAAATTATTCCAAATTAATACTTCTAAAAAGAATATCCACACACTACATAACTAATGAACAAATTTTAATACATGTAGGCAAAACTCTTTCAGGCCTAGTAACTATGCTGTACCCAAATGCAAAGAAAACTATCAATATCAGAGGGTGTCATCACAATTGTGATTGACATGTCTGCAACATCTTAGCCTCTACGTCAGTTGAAACAAGGAGCCTAGAGTTTTAAAAAGCAAAGATGTCACTTAAGTGACTAAGGCATTCCTGGTCCAAGCCATGGCCTTTTCAATTGCTTCATATGCATGTGACAGCTGGACACTGAAAAAGGAAGACAGAAAAAGAACTGATGCATCTCAATTGTGGTGTTGGTGAAGAATACTGAACATATGTGGAATTCCAGAAGAACAAATAAATCAGTCTTAGAAGGAACACAACCAGAATGCTCCTTAGAAGTGAGAATGGAGAGACTTTGGCTGACTTACTCTGGACACATCGTCAGGAAAGACCAGTCTCCAGAAATGGGCATCATGAGGGTTAGCAAAAATGAGGGCAACCCTCAATAAGATGAATTGACACAACGGTCACAACAATGGACTCAAACATACCAACAATCATGAAAATGGCACAGGACTGCATAACGTTTCATTCTGTGATCCATAACGTCACCATGAGTAGAAGTCAACCAGTTGGCACTTAACAACAACAGTGAGTTAGATAAAGGAAGGATTTTGAATTTCAGTCCATTTGACGTTTCAGATAGCTTGCAGCATATCTGATAATGTGGGCAACCAGATGCTCAGTATTCACGTGTGAAAGAATGTTATGTGATCTACTTAAGACACGAATTGCAAATGGGCAGGATTCCCACGTTCACACCATTCCAGTGGGCATTGGCTGTAATTTTTCCTTGACAGAGAAGAAAAAAATTAAGCCTCTCTCAGCTGTCACTTCCTCTCCTTCCCATGTCTTTTTCTCTATGTCCCAGTTTGCAGGTCTGTTCTTGCCGAACCATTTTTAAAACTGACAATAACAACAATAAAAGCACTCCAATGACTGATATGCCTGGAGGAGAATTTCCGCACTGCTGCAGGCTTTGTTGATACCGCGACACATGCAGAACAGTCCTTTTTCTTGGGTATGAGCATTGAACCATAAGATCTCAGAGGTGGAACAGGCATCAAAACAGCAGAACTCAGTTACTTTCTGTTAGATAACTAAGGCTGGGAAAATATAAAAGTTGATTTTGGGTCTTTTCCTTTCATCAAATGTGGCTACCATTGTTTTCTGAATGACTTACATGGCAAATGCATTCTTCATCACACCAGGGACCTAGCATATAAAATACAAATTAATTTTTAATTAAAACAAGGAGAATGTACTTTGGGGTATGTAGTCATTAAAGGGACACAGTGACTTTAAAGGACTTTTATGCTGAAGTTCCAAGTATAAACATGAGTATCTAAGCCAAATCCCTCTTACTCCATAAAGAAGAAGATTGGTTCATATTATCTAGAGCAGCTGTTTTGTGCATCTATACCAGCTGTGCCTTACTGCAGTACAATAATATCAAAACAAAACTGAGGTCTAGAAACAACAATCCAGATGTGACTATCAATGTGACTATGAAAGCTACTCTTTGTTATATCAGCAGGTGCATCTAAAAGTATAAAAACTATGGAGTGACTAAGCACTAAAAATCCTTGAAAAAGAAAAAAAAATAGCATTCAATCATCTGTGATTTAAGTGACTAATGGTCACTTAACAGTTTTCTATAACTGTTAGTGTTTTCAAAAACACACAACTAATAGAATTTAAGACGTGTCATGTAAATGAAAAAAATTCTGAGTTTGCATCAAGTCATTGAATTTGGTGTCTTTATTCTGACTCCAGGAAAAACAGTTCTAGATTAGACCAGAATAATAAAATTGCCACTAAGAAGTCAGTGCTCCTGGATGTTCCTCTGTATTTTGTCTTGAGAAGTCTATTTCCTTTGTGTCCTCTAATTCTGTCATTTTTAAATTTTATTATATGTACCCTACTTAGAAAAAATAACAGCAACAATGATTTATTGAAAAATATATGAAGACGTTCAAAAGTGAAGTAAAATAATAGATACGAAAGGAAAAATGCTATGTCTATTCTGCCAATATTTAAGTTCTGTTTTTTTACTGTTTTTTGGGAGAGTGAGAGGTTTCCGCAGAAATTGTACTAGATGCCTGAGCGAAGTCCATGAAGTGTTTTTAACATCAGTGAGTGAGATTTATCCCCAATCCATGAAGCCTTTCTCCGAGTCTTGAACTTGGAGGTTGCACAAACTGATTTTTTGCTGTTAACCACCTGCTTAAATTCAATGGGAAAGGAGTTAGTTGTTAATGCCTTGAGGCTGGGTAACACTTTTTATTTTTATTCTTTTGCCAAAAAAAAAAAGTGGCCCCACACCTCATGAAGAATTCAAGATGGCGACTTGGACTGGAGAAAGAACATAGATTATATCCATCATCACTGACTTATTAATAAAATGAAATAACATTGAAAACTAAGCCAAAGGAGCAAAGAATTCCCAACCACCACTGATTTTCTTTTTTACTGTAGGGTTTCTAATGTTCTTACATTTCATTTTTGTGTCCTTATTTTACTTTTTGGTCATTAAAAGTATTGGGCTAAATCCCACTGGTGAACCGCAGTCTAGGCTTTGTGCCAAACAAAGATTTAATGGAAAGAAAATATCTTGCTCATAGTAGAAAAGAAAATCATTTTCACCCTTATTTATTCTGTGGAAATACTGTTCATAAATTTGAAAGGTTTTTCTAATAAATGATGAAGAAATAATTGTACTAGATGAAATGCAGAAGACAGTGGAAGAATGTACACCAAGGAGTTAATAGTGGTTATTTCTGACTGGAGTCCCTGGGTGGTGTAAACAGTCAACATGTTCAGCAGCTAACCCAAAGGGTGGAGGTTCAAGTCCAGCCAGGGGTGCCTCAGAAGAAAGACCTAGTGATTTACTTTCTGAAAAATCAAAATCAAGCACTGAAAACCTTAGGGGGCACAGTTCTACTCTGACATGAGGTCTCCATGAGTCAGAATTGACTCCATGGCAACTGTTTTGTTTAATCTCTGAGTGGAGGGAATGTGTATTTTTTTTTTCTTTTATTAGTAGCAATTTCAAATTTCTCAACAAAGAAGTATATATTGCTTTTGTAAAATGAATAAACAATAAAAGTTATATTTAGTTTTAAAAACACACACTCAGCACTTCGTCCATACAACAGAATTGGAATTCCTCATTCTTTATATTCAATCCTATGGTCTTTCAGGATGATCAGGATTTAGGAAAAGTTCTTCACAAATACAGACAAAACAGCTGGAAGTAAATACAGTGTACTGGTTAAATGCGTGGGCTTTGAGATCAGACCGACTTATTTAGGAACTGTAGCTCTACCATTTACACTTCATGTTTAGTCAAGCGTCCTGCACTCCCTAAGCTTTTGTCTTCTCTGCTGTAAAACCTGACTAATGATATCTACCTCACAAAGTTAAAGAATTAATGAGAATTAAATGAGGAACTAGAGCACAGGGCCTAAAATATAATCCAGTAAAAACCAGTTGTCATCGGGTCAACTCTGACTCACGGCAACCTCATGTGTGTCAGAGCAGAACTGTGCTCTGTAAGATTTTCAATGGTCGATTTTTCAAAAGTAGATCACCAGGCCTTTCTTCTGAGACACCTCTGTATGGACTCAAACCTCCAGCCTCTCAGTTAGCAGCTGAATGCATTAACTGTTTGCTCTACCCAGGGACTCCTATTGATAATGCAAACTTAATAAATAATAAAAATAATAATCTAATAGCATTGACCACAACAACGTGATCGAAAATTTCTCGAGTCCACACTCTGTGTCAGGTCCTCTTCCAAGTGTGTCCTCAATTTATCTCACTGAATTGTCACAACAACCCTCTATGAAGTAGGTCATGTTATTTTCACATTTTATAGTTGAGGAAACTGAGGTACAAAAGGCTTAAGGGCACAAAATCCCTGAGCTTGTAAACACCACATTCCATAGTGTCTCAGTAGCTTTTAATTTTTGGTCGTATAGTAATAATCAGTATTTATTGACTCATTGGAATCATTTTGGATCTTGTGTGCAGTATTTTAGTAGCTCAGAAGATAGCAATCCTCTGGCTGTAAATTTTATGTTAATTGAAATATACTTCAAAGGCTATCAGTGAACAGTAATAAAAAGGAAAGTTACTTGGAAAAGTGTGAGGCTGTGATTGATTCCCTAGAGCAAACGCTGGCTTTTCTTCCTGGAGCATTTGGGAGTGGGGTTTGTCCTGATTAAGGAAATGAGTGTCTTTGGTGCTAATTCATGGCCCCTCCATTTGGCAAGGAAAGACACCAGCATTGTTTTTGCCTTGGCCTCCTGAACAATTTTTTCCTCTCTTCAGAGTCCCAGAATGCTCCCACGGCCTTAACAGCAGTTCCTCTCATAAGAGACATAGTGAGAAAGATGGATAATAAGCCTTCCAGAAAAATCTGTTTTTCTTGAGGATAAACGACAATGTTCTATCTTCTTTACAATTTTCACTTTCCCTTTTCTAAGAATAAATAAGCCCTCACATAATATTCTAAACCATGATCTCTGAGCTTTCTCACTCAAGTTCTTGTGAAATAATAAAGAAAACAATCTTATCACATGAAGAAACACTTAAATGATGTATTATACTTTGATAGCTAGTTAATTCTTCTGGGATCGTCTGAGAAATTCAGTCATCCTTTATATACAGTGTGTGCATTGATCTGCTGCTTCTCTCTATAATGCAGAAACTCACTTCAAGTTTTGTGGAAGTATACATAATTTATCTACAAGGGCCTCAAGATAGTTTGTCTCCAAATCAGAGAGCAGTATAATGATGATCACTTATGGCAAGAAGTTCTTTTATAAACCGTAAAACATTGATGCTTTGTTTTAATTTACTCCTCCCTCTTAGAATCTAGATAGTGATTGAATCTATCAACTTCTTCTATCTGGGTAAGTTACATGTTGATTTGTAAGGTGTGAAATGTTTAACCAGTTCTGTTATTAGGATGCTATTAATCAAAATCTAGAAGAAGACAGCTTAGGCTGGGGCCAGAACTCATGGATTCCAGGTATATCTCTGCCACTGTCAAGGTCATTAGTCTTTAAACAAGTTCACATTTCTGGCCCGCAGTTTTCTCAACTGCAAAATGAGAAGCTCAAACAGATGATCTCCACGGGCCATTCCCAGCTCTAAAATTCTATGGTTTTTAAGAGATGTTCGGTTTTACGTACTTTGGTTCATAAAATGAGAACATTGCAAAGTCATCCTGACTCATCAAAGGCATTTAAAGTTTTAACTGTTCAGAATACAATGATAAAATGTTACCAGTAATGGTTTTTTTCATGCGTATTGCCCTTCCGATAAGATTCTTTACTGTTTATTTTATTATTGTTAGACAATATAGAACTCAGAGAGATACACTTATCAAAAATTTTATTTATGGCACAAAAATTATAAAAGTAAACAGCATCTTAGCATCTATTTTTATCTACCTTTCATTTTTAATTATTAGGTCATCATTCATTCAATAGCATTTCTTGACCATTTACCATGTATCATGTGATGTGGAGGACATTTTACCACTTGGGTTATCCATTTAATTCTCAGAAAGATTCTGAGGGTTAGAAAACTGACTCTCTGAGACAGCGCATCTGAGTCATAGACGATGAGACGATTAGTGATAGGATCAGGATTTGGACCCAGATTTGTTGGATCTCTGCTAAATATTATTGTTTGTCCCTCCAGATACACTCTTTCATCTTGTCCACCCTGTCCTCTGACCCGGGAGGCTGGCCTGTATGGATTACACCAATGGGCCAGCAGGGAAGGTGGGCAAGAGATACAAGGGAAGGAAGAGATTGAGGATGGATGGGGCCTTTATTTCACTGTCGCCTCCCTTTAAGTTACCCAGGGCTGGCAGTGTCCCTCAACTGTATCTCAGTGCTCCACTCAAGTTAGCCCTCCCGACATGATGCTAGTATTAGGATTGGCTAGTATTAGCTAGAGGAGCCCTCTAACCCACAGGGGTTAAACACTGGGCTGCTAACCAAAAGGTTGGTGGTTCGAATCTACCAGATAAATTCAGAATTGGGACTTACATTCTGATGCACCTGACTCCTGAGGTAGAGCACTTAAGCTCTAAGCTATGCTATTCCTCTGTATATATATATATATATATATATATATATATACTGATCAAGAGAAAGTAAATCCTGCTTTATGGGTGTCTTAAGGTCCCCAGAAGGAGCCCCAGTGGCTTAGTGGTTAAAGTGCTCAGCTGTTAACCAAAAGGTCAGCAGTTCAAACCCACCATCCACTCCAGTGGGATAAAGTTGTGATAGTTTGCTTCCTTAAAAATGTACAGCCTTGGAAATCCTATGGGGCAGTTCTACTCTGTCCTATAGGATCACTATGAGTTATCAGTTTGAATCAACTCCTCAGCAATGGATAATATTAGCTAACAGTACTACTCTGACACACTTAGGGTCAACAGGATTTGAAATCAACCCAATGGCACCTAGCAACAACAACAGCACAATTATCTAGTATTATGGGGATATTACAATTGTCCTGTTCCTATATTTTTCTTATTCAATTAAAAACTTAAAACAAAATAAGCAAGGATATAGGATTCAGGGATGATCAAAATTCTGTTATTGCCTCAGTAATTTTTGCATTTGAATGATTCTAACAAACAAATCTAACCCACAATAGAACTGAACAACTGGTACACTATTAGCATCCACCATTAGAGGACATGCTTGACATACTGTTCCTTCAACTAACCACACTTGAAGACATGCATGGTCCAGGATCAAGGAAAACTGGAAGAAGAATCACAATACAGGAAGGATTATGTGATATCAGTAAAGAAGCACACTAACTTACATTGTTGCTATTTGTGTTGCTTGAGAATTGGCATTATTTTGTCTCAGAACCTCTTCTTTCAGGGAAAAAAAAAAAAAAAAGAAGTGGGAAAAATGCTGTTGATTCCACCAAACGGGCAGAATTCTATGGGAGTTCTTATCTCCAGGCTGAGAAAGATGGCTGTACCTGTATACCAGCCTCCTTGTTTGAGGCAATTAAGTAATGAGCCACATGGTGCTAGAATTTCTCATCCTGAAGCAAGCAAGGGCTGCTTAATCTAAATGTTGATGTAGTAACTGAAAAAAAAGATGTAGTAACTGAGAAAGAAGTCTCTCGACAGTACATCCGTAACCTGGGGCCTTTCAACCTGGGATCTCAAGACTGGGTTTCCAGGGGTCTTTGGGATCTCTGAAATATATGAAAAAGCTTGTGTGCATGTGATTTGGACTGGAGAGAGACTCCATGGCTTTAATCAGATTTTCAAAGAGGCCTGAGAACCAAAGTTAATGGGCAAAAATGGACAGAATGTGTTCCATTGGGTAGATTGGAAGAGGCTGCATAGGTCCAGCTCACTATTATTACTCCCCATTGCTAACCCCTACATTGTCTTATGACCTTGTTTTTCCCTCGAGTTCCAGTCTCTACAAAAGGTTTAAAATTAACCGATGTTCCTCCTTGGATGGTGGAAAACAAGTGATAATGATCTAGGAATGACAAACCGAACAAAGCACCCATCTCGGGACAAGAAAACCAGGATGTTGCCAGATAACTCCCAAGAAAAGATTAACTCATCTGGGACATGACCACCCCAAGGGGGAACAAACACAAACTTCTAAGACCCATAATCCCGTCCCTATGAAAGCCTTCAGCCAATCTCCAGTTGGGGAGACGGGTTTTTTAGAGGAATCTATTCCCCTCTGTATCCTACATATAGATATATAATAAAACTCTTGCTGCTCACCTCACCCTTATCTCAGAATTGGCTATTGCGGCAGGTGGCTCCAATCAGCATTATTGGGGTAACAAGACCAGGGAATATAGATTAGTAGAAAAGATTACTTAGATGTTGTTCTGATTTCATATACTTATCAGGCAACCTTCTGATTTTTGCTTTAATTTCCTACATAGGCTTTTGGAACGATATATATCCTAACATCAATTATTGCTTTTGCTAAAAATCATTTTCATGGACTTGAAATAGATCCTTCATGTCATTTTATTCAAGACTTGAATTCCCCCAAATAAGTCATTTATTGAAATTCCAGACCTATAGGGCTGGGAGACTATAGGACTAAGACAGACTAGGAAGGAGGACCTGGTGATCTACTTTTAAAAAAATTGACCAGTGGAAACCTTATGAAAAACAGCAGAAAAACCTGTCATATGCAGATAACACTACTTTGCTTGCTGAAAACAAAGAGGACTTGAAGAACTTATTGATGAAGATCAAAGACTACAGTCTTCAGTATGGATTACACCTCAACATAAAGAAAACAAAAATCCTCACAGCTGGACCAATAAGCAAGCAACATCAAGATAAATGGAGAAAATACTGAAGTTGTAAAGGATTTCATTTTACTTGGATCCACAATCAACACCCATGGAAGCAGCAGTCGTATTGCACTGGGCACATCTGCTGCAAAAGACCTCTTTAAAAGATTGAAAAGCAAAAATGTGACTTTGAAGACTAAGGTGTGCCTGACTCAAGCCATGGTATTTTCATTTACCTCATATGCATGTGAAAGTTGGGCAATGAATAAGGAAGACCGAAGAAGAATTGATGCCTTTCAATTATGGTGTTGGCAAAGACTACTGAATATACCATGGACTCCTAGAAGAAGAAGAAATCTATCTTGGAAGAAGTACAGCCAGAATGCTCCTTAGAAGAGAGGATGGAGAGACTTCGTCTTAGGTACTTTGGTCATGTTAATAGGAGGAACCAGTCCCTGGAGAAGGACATCATGCTTGGCAAAAGGTCACAGAAAAAGAGGAAGACCCTCAACAAAACAGACTGACACAGTGGCTGCAACAATGGGATCAAATACAGCGAAGACTGTGAGGACTGAAGATGGCTCAGGACCAGGCAGTGTTTTGTTCTGTTGTACATAGGGTTGCTATGAGTCAGAACCGACTCAAAGGCACCTAACAACAACAAAGGACTGGGAGACTGGACCCAGAAACAACAACAAAAAATAAATTTCTTGATGTCTTTGAGATCTTTTCTGACCGTCATCCATAAACCCACAACCACACAGCCCCTTACTACCACAGGTTTAACCTGAAATTTTTAACATGCTAATATTAAATATCAAAAAATCTCACATATTCTGGTACATGTTTTCCTTACATGTTTTGTCTCATCTTTATCATTTTTTTTTTCTCACCAGGCAACTAGCAATAAGCAATTCAGTGACTATAAGCTTTTTTTTTCCTTTGAAAAATAGAGGTCCTGAGGACATAATAAAGACTATTTGTTTAGAGAGAACAAGGTAGTAATTGTTCCTTTCTATCCAGATCAGTGGATTTTATTTTTTGTACTATGTAGTAGGATGTAATAATGTATTTGGTCAGCTTTGTCCCCACAGAGTTATTGATGTGATTTTTAAGAAGTTATATTTTTCCATTATTATGTTCACATAAAGGAGTGCTCTCTTCAAAAGAAATATGCTGGAAAGAAATCCATTATGATGCTGTAATGAATGTCCTTCACCAAATGCAGGATATAGAGCTAAGGCTATAACTTCATTTCTCTTAATCATGGCTGGAAAAGATTTTGTATCTCTAGTTACCATCACAAGATGCACAGGAAATCTACCTTTCAGCACCATTTTACCCAAAAGTGGCACCCCTTCCATAGCCTGCTTCTATAGCTCCCAAGTTTCTTCCACAAATCTCTCTCAAAATCATTACCCACGCCTTCCTACTGGCAAAAGTCATTGATCAGATATTGATCCTTAACATCCTTGAGCTTCTTATACCTTTTAACACTGATTACTGCCACTGATTACTGCCTCCCTCAAACACTATCTCCTTGGTCACTGTTTAACTACTGACACTATCCTCTTTTGGTCTCCTCATAACTCCCCACCCACTCTCCTTCATCCTGGAATGACTACTCTCCTTCAGTCCTTCTATTACATGTCATTATTTACCAGAATTCCACCCTTAATAATTTTGTCACTGGGAAATCTCATCTACTACTTTGTGTGACAATACCCAGATCAGTATCTTCATTCCAGAACACTCTCCTGAGTGTCTAGATCCAGTGCATCTAAATAGCAACCAAGCAACCGTACGTTAGTACTTAAGACTTACCAGCCAGAAATGGAATTCATTATCCTCCCCATCTCCCCCTAGCCAAACTAGTTTCTCCTTCTGTAATCCCTCTGTCTTAGTTATCTAGTGCTGCTATAACAGAAATACCACAAGTGGATGGCTTTAACAAAGAGAAATTTATTTCTTCAGAGTAAAGTAGGCTAAAAGTCCAAATTCAGGGCGTCAGCTCCAGGGGAAGGCTTTCTCTCTCTGTCGGCCTTCTCATCAGCGTTCCCCCGGACTAGGAGCTTCTTGGCACAGGGTCTCTGGTCCAAAGGACGTGCTTTGCTCCCGGCACTGCTTTCCTGATGGTATGAGGTCCCCCTGTCTCTGCTCACTTCTGTCTTTTACATCTCAAGACACTGCCTCAGGATACAATCCAATCTTGTAGACTGAGTCCTGCCTTACTAATACAACTGCTGCCCATTCTCCCTCATTAACATCACAGAGGCAGGATTTACAACATATAGGAAAACCACACAATACCAGGAATCATGGCCCAGCCAAATTGATACACACATTTTTGGGGGGACATAATTCAATCCATGACACCCTCCTTTATCCCTTCTTAGCTTAACACTAACACCATACACTTAGGCATTCAAGTCAGAAGGTGACCAACTCTGCCTGAGATAGTTATACAAGTAATAACATTTGATCTTGATTCTAACAAATACGTAGAAGTGTACTAACTTGAAAAGGGCATGAAAGAGCAAAGAATCAAATAATATTTTCAAAAAGTTGAAGAGTTAAGCTCTTTTCTTCATGTGTTCTTTAATTTGAAGTTTATAAAAGAATAAAGGACAAAGACCATCGAGGCATGAAACAGCATGATGTGTTTAGGGACTGATAAAAAAAAAAAAAACTGTGTTGAGCTGGATTGCAGTAGAAATTGACAGGAGATGAAATAGAAGGAAATGGGGTAATACTGTGAAAGATCTTGTGTATTACCCTAAGGCTTTGTACTTTATCCCATAAGCAATAAGTCATCTCCCACGGTCCTCAGAAAACTGTGTCGGTTTTAGCTATTCCTTCTGCTCTTCACCTTGTCTCTCCTGGCTTCCAAGTTCCCATTTCTGTCCTGGACCATTCTTGGGAAAGTTTCAGTTCCCAAAGATTCATGCAGCATTTGTTGCTCAAGGTTCATGGGGACTACATTAATATAGGA
Source organism: Dugong dugon (assembly GCA_030035585.1). Taxonomy (NCBI): domain Eukaryota; kingdom Metazoa; phylum Chordata; class Mammalia; order Sirenia; family Dugongidae; genus Dugong; species Dugong dugon. The sequence goes on from CM057480.1 coordinate 54,984,206, forward strand.
CATGGGCTCTACCCTTATAATCATTCTTAATAAGAACTCTGTACTAAGTATGTATTGGGTTAGACAGCCATCATCCATTTCTCCATCTTTTGCAAACAGTAACTCAATTTTCCTTTGAAGCATAACCCCTTTCCCATAGAAGTCTATATGCTTCAAATGGAGGTGACTCTTCATCCAACACCCTTTCTCCAGCCAACTGGGCCATTCCAGCATTCTAGCCATGGTAACTCTTCTAGAATTCATGACTCAATTAAGGTGCACTACTGCCAGGCTTAGATATTTTGTTTGAACTATTAAGGGAGATGCTCTCTGTTCTACTGAATATGAACTTAGGGAAATATAATACTGAAGCAACTGGCAACCTGTTTATCCCCACTGAGAGGCTGAGGATGAAGTCAGCATCTGAGTAAAACAAAAGTAAGAGATATTCACAGCTCTGCGTTGAGTGCTGCAGGAAATACAAGACAGTAAATGCACGGTCCCTACCTTTAATAAGCTTAAAATATATCTGAGAACACATAATAATAACTACAATACTCAAGTAAAAAAAGAAGATAGGGAAACTATCTTCCCTTATCTTCCCCAGCACTACAAAGAACCAGGAAAACAAGACAGGAGTGTCGACTGAGTCATGCAGGAAGTTTTCTGAGCTGTCTGAATTTGAGCAAAGGGAGTTTAAACGAACATAAGTTAGGCATTTAGGCTTTCATTTGTCTCTCAGATTTTTTTCATCTCTCTCCCATCGGCTCACATCCTTAAATATTGATATGTAAAAATATCCTCACTCCCACCCTGCTCTGGCTTCATTGTGAATTGTCTTATAACCAGGTTTTACTGTGGAAAAGGTGTTGGCATGCTATTTTTGGAACAGATTGACAGGCAGCAGAACATGAGGCTGAGAAATGATCACATCACCAGAGTGCAATCCAGGGATGGTGATGGAAGAAAGAGGCTTAAGAAAACTGAACATCAAGAGACAGGGTGATTGACCGAGATTGAAGGCCAGAGAGAAAACTTAAGGGAATTTGAAAAGATCACAGTGAAAATGCCAGTGTCCAGGCATAGAGAAAGCATCCTAGAGGAGAGATTTGACTTACACTTTTTATCATGCTGAGTTTTGTCCAAGCAAGGGGAAAAAACATATGAAATGGAGGTTCCAAAGAGAGTTGTTTTTGACTGAATCTAAGGAGTAGACCTGAGACCAAGGGGCAGAGCTGAAGATCACAGGACCGTAACTACCTCACCCTGTAAAAGCCCATCACTGTTTCTATCTGGATCATGCTGGATCGAGTAATGAGGCCATCTGCTTGTAATGCTGGCTCCATGTGTGGCTGGTTCCCAGGAATTTCCACGCCTTCCAGCAAAGTCATTTTCACACTGTACCTGACAGGGCAAGTGTTTGTGCTAAAAACACTGCAGGAAAGGGGTACTGGGAGGAATTAGGAAGATCTTGACCTTAGGAAGAGACAGCCCTGAGCTCTAAGGAGGTATTATCAAAAACCTAGGGACAGTGGAATGCTGAGGTACCAATCAGAAGCAATTCCTCAGACCCATTGTATCACACCATGATAGGCATCAACATCTGTTTTGGGTTGTTTTGGGGGAAAACAGAAGCACAATGGCCTTATCCTTTGTTTTTTAAATATGTTTATTTTCCTCAATACATATCCAAAGGAAAAAAAAAAAAAAGCAAAGCCAAAAATGACTGAAAATCTTGGGTGCCCCATTTTCAAGTGGATAAAGCCCAAATTACTAACATGATCCTTTACAACCTGAACCCAGCTTACTTTGCCACTGATCTCATCTCCTGCCACTTACTACCATACACAAGTGAGCGGCTTTAAAGAACAGAAATATATTTTCTCACAGTTCTGGAGGCTGAAAGTCCAAATCAGGGTCTCACCATGTAGCTTCCTTCTGTGAGCTTTGAGTTTCTGGTAACTGCCAACAGTCCTTGACGTTTCTAGGCTTCTAACCAGTTCCTCACAGGTCTCTTTCCACTGTGTGTCTCTCTGCGTCTGTACTCCCTTTATTAGACATCATTCAGAAAGGATTAGGTTTAGGACCCACCATACTCTGGTTGACCTCATTAGCATAACAAAAACCCTATTTCCAGACAGGGTAATTTTTACAAGTACAAGAAAACTTGTACTTCATTATGTTTGGTGTGAGGATCTTAAAAAGGGTATTTGTTAGCATTATTCAGGGTCCTTCTGACAAGAACTATCAGAAAAATAAATTCTTTCAGCATTGGGGTAACTGCATTTCACCTGAAAATTTGAATTGATTTTGTTCTATAGAAACTGAGAATCTCATGAATGGCCATATTTAAATATCTGCATTAACAAGTGGGACATTCAGAAGCAAATTTGAGGCCCACCCTTTGCAAGGACATAGAACTTTATTGTGAGGGCCAGCAAACTTTTTCTCGAACAGTTCAGATAGTAAATAGCCCTGGTGGTACAGTGGTTAAGAGCCTGGCTGCTAACCAAAAGGTCTACAGTTCGAATCCACTAGCCACTCCTTGGAAACCCTATGGGGCAGTTCTACTCTGTCCTATACAGTTGCTAGGAGTAGGAATTAACTTGATGGCAATGGGTTTGGTGCAGACCATGTGGACTTTGTTATACTGTTTTTATAGCTTCCTGGCTTTTATTATAAATCCGTTTACACTAATGCTTTGCTCCACGTTTATTTGCACTGTGTTATACCTGTTCTAAATATTCATGAATTCATTTATTCAACAAATATTTATGAGCACCTAATACATGCCAGCACTATTCTAGGCACTAGGTATTTAACAGTGAAGACACAAAACAATGTCCCTATTCTCATGGCATTTATTCTCCAGTGGAGAGACAGTGAAAAATAAACAATAAATTAAATATGTCTGGTGAGGACAGGGGATGCAGAATAGGAAAAGTAGAGGAAGAGAGTGATGCATCTGCTATTTTCTGTTGGGGAAGAGAGCAGAGACCTGAATGAAGCATTGGAGCAGCCATACAGGTACCTGAGGGAAACTTCCAAGGAAGGGAACAGCAAGTGCAAAATTCAAAGGCTCTGAGGTCAGAACATGCTGGCACTTTTTAGAAATAACAAGGAAACCAAAGTGGCTGGAGTAGAGAGAGTAAGCGGCAGAAGAGTAGACAAAGTCAGAGAGTGAGTAGAAGATGGGATCTCACAGGGGCTCAAAAGCCCCTGTTAGATGGAAAACCAGTGGAAGATGTTGCCCAAAGTAGTAGCATGATCTGACTTACATTTTAGAAAGAGATCCATGACTAATATGTAGGGAGTAGCTAGAAGAGGCAAAGGTGAAAGTAGAAAGACCATTTTGAAGATTTAAAACACTCCAGGCAAGGGAGGATGGCAGAGTGATAGTGGAAGTTGTAAGAAGTGGTCATTCGGATTTATCTGAGTTTGCTGAGAAGTTGGCTGTGGATATGAGAAAAAGAAAGGACTCAAAAAAATGTTTTTTCTTTTTTTTTTTTAGTACAAACATTTCTTTTTTTTATTGTCGTTTAAACGAAGTTTGCATTTCAAGTTAGTCTCCCATACAAAAATTTATACATACATTCTTATGTGACACTAATTGCTCTCCCTGCACTGTGACAGCACACTCCTCCTTTCCACCCCTGATTCCCCATGTCCACTCAACCAGCTCCTAACCCTCTCTGCCTTCCCATCTCACCTCCGGACAGAAGCTGCCTGTTTAGTCGCTTGTTATCTTCTTGAGCTAAGAGGCACACTCCTCACGAGTATCACTTTATGTCCCACAGTCCAGTCCAATCCCTGTCTGAAGAGCTGGCCTCTGAATTTTTTTAGTTCTGTGCTGACAGAGAATCCAGGGACCATGCTTTCTGGGGTTCCTCTAGTTTCAGTCAGACCATTAAGTTTGGTCTTCTTATTACAACTTGAGTTCTGCACCCCACCTTTCTCCCCTACATCCAGGACTCTCTGTTCTGTTCCCTGTCAGGGTGCTCACTGGTGGTAGCCAGGCACCATCTCATTCTTCTGGTCTCAGACTAATGAAGTCTCTCGTTTATGTGGCCCTTTCTGTCTCTTGGGCTAATACTTTCCTTGCATTTTTGGTGTTCTTCATTCTTCTTTACTCCAGGTGGTCGGGACAAATTGATCCATCTTAGATGGCTGCTTGCAAGCTTTTAAGACCCCAGACACCAATCACCAAAGTAAGGTGCAGAACATTTTCTTAATAAGCTTTGTTACGCCAATTGACCTAGATGTCCCCTGAAAGCATGGTTCCGAGACCCCAACCATGCTACACTGTCCCTCAAAGTGTCTGACTATATTCAGGAAACTTCTCAGCTTTGGTTTACTCCAGTTGTGTTGACTTCCCCTGTAGTGTGTGCTGTCCTTCCCTTCATCTAAGATAATTCTTATCTACTATCTAGTTAGTGAATAACCCTCACCCTACCTCCCCACTCGCATAACCATCAAAGAATGTTTTCTTCTGTGTTTAAACCTTTTCTTGAGTTCTTATAATAGTGGTCTTATACAATATTTGTCCTTCTGTGACTGACTAAATTCACTCAGCGTAATGACCTCCAGATTCCTCCATGTTATGATTCACGGCTTCATCATTGTTTTTTATCATTGCGTAGTATTCCTTTGTGTGGTTATGCCATAATTTGTTTATCCATTTTTCCACTGATGGGTACCTAGGTTGTTTCCATCTTTTTGCTATTGTGAACAGTGCTGCAATGAACATGGGTGTGCATATATCTAAACGTGTGATGGCTCTTTATTTCTCTAGGATATATTCCAAAGAGCAGGATAGCTGGATGGTATGGTATTTCTATTTCTAGCTTTTTAAGGAAGTGCCAAACCAATTTACAAAGTGGTTGTACCATTTTACACTCCCACCAACGTGTATAGGTGTTCCAGTCTCTCCACAACCTCTCCAGCATTTATTAATTTGGTGTTTTTGGGATTAATGCTAGCCTTGTTGGGGTGAGATGGTTTTGATCTGCATTTCTCTAATAGTTAATGGTCGTGAGCATTTCTTCATTTGTCTGTTAGCTGCCTGATTGTCTTCTTTGGCAAAGTGCCTGTTCATATCCTTTGCCCATTTTTAATTGGGTTATTTGTCTTTTTGTTGTTGAGGTTTTACAGTATCTTGTAGATTTTAGAGATTAGACACTGATCAGATTTGTCATAGCCAAAATTTTTTTCCCAGTCTGTCAGCTGTCTTTTTAATCTTTTGGCAAAGTCTTTTGATGAGCGTAAGTGTTTGATTTTTAGGGGCTCCCAATTATCTAGTCTCTCTTCTGGTGCTTGTGTGTTGTTACTTATGGTTCGTATTGTGTTTATGCCATGTATTAGGGATCCGAGCGTTGTCCCTATTTTTCCTTCCATGATCTTTATCTTTTTAGATTTTATATTGAGGTCTTTGATCCATTTTGAGTTAGTTTTTGTGCATGGTGTGAGGTATGGTCTTGTTTCAGTTTTTTGCAGATGGATATTCATTTATGCCAGCACCATTTGTTAAAGAGACTGTCTTTTCCCCAACTAATGGACTTTGGGACCTTGGCAAATATCAGCTGCTCAGGCGTGGATTAATTTACGTCTGGATTCTCAATTCTGTTCCACTGGTCTATGTATCTGTTGTACCAGTACTAGGCTGTTTTGACTACCGTGGTGGTATAATAGGTTCTAAAATCAGGTAGTATGTGGCCTCCCATTTCGTTCTTCTTCTTCAGTAACGTTTTACTTATCCAGGGCCTCTTCCCTTTACATATGAAGGTGGTGATTTGTTTCTCCATCTCATTAAAAAAAGCCATTGGAATTTGCATCAGGATTTCACTGTATCTGTAGATCGCTTTGGGTAGAATTGACATTTTCACAATGTTGAGTCTTCCTATCCATGAGCAAGGTATGTTTTTCCACTTATGCGGGTCTCTTTTGGTTTCTTACAGTAAAAGTATCTTGTAGTTTTCATTGTATAGATCTTTTACATCTCTGGTTAGATTTATTCCTAAGTATTTTAGCTTCTTGGGGGCTATTGTAAATGGTATTGATTTGGTGATTTCCTCTTCGAGGTTCTCTCTGTTGGTGTCAAGGAATCCAACTGATTTTTGTATGTTTATCTTGTATCCTGAAACTTTGCTGAAATCTCCTATTAGCTGCAGTAGTTTTACTGTGGATTCTTTGGGGTTTTCTGTGTATAAGATCATATCACCTGCAAACAGAGATACTTTTACTTCTTCCCTACCAATTTGGATGCCCTTTATTTCTTTTTCTAGCCTAATTGCTCTGGCTAGGACCTCCAGCACAATGTTGAATAAGAATGGTGATAAAGGGCATCCTTGTCTGGTTTCCACTCTAAAGGAGAATGCTTTGAAAGTCTCTCCATTTAGGATGATGTTGGCTGTTGGCTTTGTATAAATGCCCTTAATTATATTAAGGAATTTCCCTTTTATTCCTATTTTTTTGAGAGTTTTTATCATGATTGGGTGTTGGACTTTGTCAAATGCTTTTTCTCCATCGATTGATAAGATCATGTAGTTCTTGTCTTTTGTGTTATTTACGTGATGGATTACATTGAGTGTTGTTCTAATGTTGAACCATCCCTGCATACCTGGTATAAATCCCATCTGACCACGGTGAATTATTTTTCTGATATGTTGCTGAATTCTATTGGATAGAATTTTGTTGAGGATTTTTGCGCCTATGGTCATGAGGGATATTGACCTGTAATTTTCTCTTTTTGTTGTGTCTTTACCTGGTTTTGGGATCAGGGTTATGCTGGCTTCATAGAATGAGTTTGGGAGTATTCCCTCTTTTTCTATGCTCTGAAATACCTTCAGTAGTAGTGGTGTTAACTCTTCTCTGAAAGTTTGGTAGAATTCTCCAGTGAAGTGATCCAAGCCATAGCTTTTTTTTCTTGGGAGTTTTTTTAATTATCTTTTCAATCTCTTCTTTTGTTATGGGTTTATTTGATTGTTCTACCTGTTAGTTTAGGTAGATAGGTAGTGAGTTTCTAGAAATTTGTCTATTTCCTCTAGGTTTTCAAATTTGTTAAAGAGTACAGTTTTTTATAGTATTCTGTTATGATTCTTTTAATTTCAGTTGGTCTGTTGTGTTATCACCCATCTCACTTCTTATACAGGTTATTTGCTTCCTCTCCTGTTTTTCTTTTGTCAGTTTGGCCAATGGTTTACCAGTTTTGCTGACCTTTTCAAAAAGTCAGTTTTTGGTCTTGTTAACTCTTTCAGCTGTTTTTCTAGTCTCTGTTTCATTTAATTCTGCTCTAATTCTTATCATTTTCTTTCTTTCTTATAGTGCCGGAGAGCTTCTTTCACTGCTCTTTTTCTACTTGTTCCAGTTGTAGGGTTACTGTTTTGATTATGGCCCCTTCTTCTTTTTGGATGTGTGCACTGATTGGTATAAACTGACCTCTGAGCACTGCTTTTGCTGTGTCCCAAAGGTTCTGGTAGGATGTGTTTTCAATCTCATTTAACTCTATGAATTTCTCTATTCCATCCTTAATTTCTTCTATAACCCAGTAGTTTTTGAGCAAGGTGTTGTTCAGTTTCCATGTGTTTGATTCTTTTTTCCCTTGCTTTTTCTGCTGATTTCTACTCTGACAGCTTTATGGTCAGAAAAGATGCTTTGTAATATTTCAATGCTTTGGACTTTGTTAAGGCTTGCTTTATGGCCTAATATGTGGTCTATTCTGGAAAATGTTCCGTGTGCATTGGAGAAGAAAGAATACTTGGCTGCTGTTGGGTGGAGTGTTTGGTATATGTCTTTGAGATCAAGTTGGTTGTTTGTAGCATGTAGCTCTTCCATGTCTTTGGTGAGCTTCTTTCTAAATGCTCTGTCCTTCACCAAAAGTGGTGTGTTGAAGTCTCCTACTACTATTATGGAACTGTCTATCACTCTTTTCAGTACTGTTAGAGTTTGTTTCATGTATTTTGGAGCCCTGTGACTGGATGCGTAAATACTTCTTATAGTTATGTCCTCATGGTTTATTTACCCTTTAATCATTATATAGTATCCTTCCTTATCCTCTGTGGTGGATTTTACTTTAAAGTCGACTTTGTCAGAGTTTAATATTGCCATTCCTGCTCTTTTTTGAGTGTTTTCTTATTTTTTTCCATCCTTTGAGTTTTAGTCTGTTTGTGTTTTAAGTCTAAGGTGTGTCTCTTGTAGGCAGCATATAGATGGATAGCATTTTTATAATCGAATCTGCCACTCTCTGTCTCTTTGTTGGTGCATTTAGTCCATTTACATTCAGTGTAATTATTGATAGGTATGAGTTTAGTGCTATCATTTTGAAGTCTTTTTTTGTGTGTTGTTCACAGTTTCTTTGTTCCACTTAACTTTCTGTGCTGAGTCATTTTTCTTTATGTATTTTCTTTTCATCCTTTTCATTGTTGTTGATTTTGTGTTTGCTGAGTCTTCATATTTTTCTAGTTTTTTATTTTGAGTTGTAGGATTGTTAGTTTCCTTTATGGTTATCTTAATATTTACCCCTATTTTTATAAGTTTATACCAGTCTTTTATTTCCTTATATCACCTTGACTTCCTCTCCATATGAAAAATCTATGTCTACATTTTTTTTCTTTTTTTTTTTTATTCTACTTTAGGTGAAGGCTTACAGAACAAATAGTTTCTCATGAAACAGTAGTACACATATTGTTCTATGACATTGGTTAACAATCCCACAACATGTCAACCCTCTTAACTTCTCAACCTTTTTTTTTTTTTTGGTGAAAATACACATAGCCAAAGATACACCATTTCAAAAATTTCTACATGCACAGTTCAGTGACACTGACTACGCTCTTCCAATTGTGCTTTTATTCTCACTTAAGATGAAGGCTTACAGAACAAAATACTTTCTCATTTAACAGTTACTACAAATGTTTCCCTATGACAATAGTTAACAATCTCACAACGCATCAACAACATCCTTACTCAACCTTGGGTTCCCTATCACCAGCTTCCTTGTCCCCTTCTGCCTTCTGGCCCTTGTCACTGGACTACTGTACCTCATTAGCCCCATTTGGCTTTATGGGGCTGTCCACTCCCAGACTGAACAGTGAACCTTGGAGATAACTTCACCACTGAGCTAAAAGGGTGTCTGGGGGCCATACTCTCGGGGTTTCTCCAGTCTCCTCTAGGCCAGTAAATCTGGTCTTTTTTTTTGTGAGTTAGAATTATGTTCTACATCCTTCTCCAGCTCTGTCCAGAACCCTCTGTTTTGATCCTGGTCAGAGCAGTCACTGGTGGTAGCCAGGCACCATCTAGCTGTACTGGACTCAGTCCGGTGGAGGCCTTGGTAGCTGTAGTCCATTAGTCCTTCGGACTAATCTTTTCCTTGTATCCTGTTCTCTTCATTCTCCCTTGCTCCCAAAGGGATGAGACCAGTGGAGTATCTTAGATGGCCGCTCACAGGCTTTTAAGACCCCAGACACTACTCACCAAGGTAGAATGTAGAACATTGTCTTTATAAACTGTGTTATGCCAGTTGAGCTAGATGTTCCCCGAGACCATGGTCCCCATAGCCCTCCGCCCAGCAATTCAGTCCCTCAGGGAATTTGGATGTGTCTATGGGTATGTCTACATTTTTTAAGACCTTCTTTTTTGTTTTAATGTTGTCATCTTTTACATATTGGCATCTGTTTCCCTATTTTCAATGTTTTAACTTTGATTTACTTTTGTGACTTCCCTATCTGGGTTGATATCTGGTTGCTCTGTCCCATGTTCTAATCTTGGGTTGTTATCTGATGTTACTGATTTTCTAACCGGAGGACTCCCTTTGGTATTTCTTGTAATTTTGGTTTGGTTTTTGCAAATTCCCTAAACTTCTGTTTATCTGGAAATGCCCTAATTTCACCATCATATTTGAGAGACAGTTTTGCTCGATATATAACTCTTGGCTGGCAGTTTTTTCCCTTCAAGGCTTTATATATTTCATCCCATTGCCTTCTTGCCTGCATGGTTTCTGCTGAGTAGTCTGAGCTTATTCTTACTGACTCTCCTTTGTAGATGACTTTTCATTTATCCCTTGCTGCTCTTAAAATTCTCTTTATCTTTAGTTTTGGCAAGTTTGATTATAATATGCCTTGATGACTTTCTTTTGGGAATCTACCTTATGTGGGGTTTGAAAAGCGTCTTGGATAGGTATCTTCTCATTTTTCATGGTATCAGGGAAGTTTTCTGCCAACAAACCTTAAACAATTTTCTCTGTATTTTCTGTTATCCCCCCATTTTTGTACCTCAGTAACTCACAGGTTATTCTCTTGACAGAGTCCCACATAATTCTTGGGGCTTCTTCATTTTTTTTAATCCTTTTATCTGATTTTTCCACATATAAGTTGGTGTTAAGTGCTTTACTTTCAATCTCACTAATTCTGACTTCCATTGCCTCAATTCTGCGCCTATGACTTTCTATTGAGTTGTCTCATTCTGAAATTTTATTGTTAACCTTCTGTATTTCTGATTGGTGTCTCTCTATGGATTCTTGCAGCCTGTTAAAGTTGTCATTATGCTCTTCTCTAATCTTTTTAATTTCCTCTATTTTGTGTTCTGCATTTAGCTTAATTTCCTTCCTAATCTCTTGAAGAGTTCTGTATATTAATCTTTTGTTATTCTGCCTCCAGTAATTCCAAGAAATTTTCCTCATCTGGAAAATTCCTAGATTCTTTATTTTGGGAGCTTGCTGAAGCCATTAAGGTTTGCCTCTTTATGTGATTTGATATTGACTGTCGTCTCTAAGCCATCAAAAAGTTATTATATTTATTTATTTTATGTTTGCTTACTGTGTCCTAGCTTCTTGTTTTGTTTTGATATGCCCAAATAGGCTGCTCAAATGAACTAGTTTGATTATTGGCACCTTTGAAGCTCTAATGTCCTGTCACCAGATGGTTAGATCTGTTACTAGGTATGTGAGCTCAGGGGTCCGCCCACTCCTCCTGTATGGATTCAGCTCAGGTGCCCAGGTAGATAGCCACCAAGTGTGTAGTCCAAGTTCTCACTTACAGTTGTAGAGAGAGATGGGTGATTGGTGTAGGCACAGGCATCTGGCTGCAACAGGGGGACACACTCTGAGCAAGGCAGAGAGCTGATGGCGGCCCCCGAGTGTCCAGGAGGAAGGCGTGTCCCTGTTCTGCAGAGCATGTAGGTGGGTGGGTTTTGCAGCTGGACCATGAGCACCCAATGCTGTTGGCTGTAAGGACTGGGGGGCACCTCTTATTCTAGGGCCCCTATCACAGTTGGCTAGGTGGCATGGGTGGAGCCACCAGTCCTCAAGCCCCTGATATGGGTAGGTGCAGATCCTGCTTAATGGGCACAGCAGTGTCAAATGTCACAGACCTGCCCCTTCCTAGCTGAAACAGTTAAACTTAGACTTCAGGTATATAACCTGTTGTACTGCAGTAATGAGGCCTACTCTGTTGAAATGGGCCCACACCAGTCTACGCAGGGGGAATGGCACTCAAATTCTGTGGATCCCTTGTGCTGATGTCTAGGCAAAGGAGCTGTGCCTACCCAGCATTACTGGTTTAGGGGAGCCCAGAGTTTATTTTTCTCCTGTTTGTTAATTTGTTCACTCTCCAAGGCTGGGAGAATGGCCCAAGGCATGTGATAGATCCTACTTCTGGCCCAGGGGTCTCAGCAATTGCTGAAGCTGGTCCGGGACCCAGTGCAGAGCAGGGGGCAGGGAGGTAAATGAGAGAGAGGTTTTTCCCTAAGGGGGGTGTTTTTGATCCACGTGGTAGGCTGTACGCAAGTACTTATCTTTTGTCGATCAAGGGCTGCTCCTCACTAGCTCTGGGTGGCCAAGTAGACTCACTGCCCCTGGGTCTCTCAGTGCAGAAAATGTACCTCCTGGGCACCACTGCTTGCCTGCTTCACTGCTCACTCATGAGCTGATCAGCCCTGAAGGACTCAGGCTCTCACCAGGTCAGGTCAGGCAACTCCTCGCTGCTTCTGAATTCTCTCTCTCTCTGCCACTCAGTCTGGTTCCTCAGCCTTGCCTTTGATGTTCAGGGCTTCTAGATTGTCATATAAAATCGATTCACTTGTTTTTTCAGATCTTTGTTGTAAGAGGGTCCACTGGAAGCATCTGACTACTCTGCCATTTTGGCGCTGCATCACCCCCCAGCCCCCGACATCAAGGTTTTTGATGAGGGCAAATAGAAAAATGAATTGGCCATTTAGTAAGATTGGGAATACTAGTAAGTAAAAGGGTTGAGGAGAAAAATCTGGCGCTTGTTTTGAACATGTTAAGTTTGAGATTGCTAATCAGACATCTAATCAGAGAGAAGCTGAATACATAGTTGGTTATCTGAGTCCAGAGTTCAGGGAAGAGGTCAGTGCTAGAAACACGCATTTGAGCATGGTCAGCATATAGATGATATTTAAAGCCATAGACTGGAGAAGGTCACCGCAGAGTGAGAGCAGTTAAAGAAATTAAAAAGAGTGAAGACTAAACCTTGGGGTCCTCCAACTATAAGAGCTCTGGAACAAATATGAGGAATTTACCAAGGGAGGATGAAAGAGAGTAGCCAGAGACCAAACCAAACCAAACCCATTACCACTGAGAGGATTCCAATCATAGCAACCCTATAAGACAGAGTAGAACTGCCCCATAGGGTTTCCACCTGGTGGATTCGAACTGCCAACTTTTCGGTTAGCAGGTGAGCTCTTAACCACTGTGCCACCAGGGCTCCTAGACAGTGAAGTAGGAGGAAGAAGAGAAAATAGTAGATTCCTGGAAATTAAATGCAGAGTTTCAAAACTAGAGAAGCGTCAAGTGCTGCTGATGGGTCAAGGAAGAAAACAATGGAGAGAGGACCTTCAGTTTTGGCAACATAGAGGTCGCTGCTCTGTTTTGTTGGAGTGGTGAGGGTAAAAGCCTGTTTGAAAAAGATTCAAGAATGGGAAAAGATAATTTGGAGATAATAAGCATGGAAATTATTTTAGAAGTTTTACTTCTCAAAAGAGGAGCAGAGAAAGAAATGGACAGTTGCTGGAAGGGAGACAAAAACCATAGAACTCAATATAAAGGTTGGCTATATAAGGTCTAGAAGGGGAAATTGTTTGCCATCCTATATGTCCAATCTCCTGTTTTTTTCTTCTTTTCTCTCCCTTTATGATAGGAATCCTAGTCTCCTCCATACCCGCTTGGACCTGTGGGATCCTCAACACCCTCCCTATGCTTCCCTGTATCAAACTCTCAGGAATAGAAAGACGAACCCATTCCCTCAGTGGCTGATAAGACTACATTGGTCACCACTGGTAGATGCTTCATATTTTTGACATGGATCATTAATTCTCAACAAAAATGAAAGATTTGGACTAAATGAACTCTGAACTCTGCCACGACTCTACCATCACTGTCACCTTCCTCCTCCAACTCCAGTCTAAAATGCTATGATACATAAATGACATCTCTACTTTGAAAATCAAACAAAAGATGAAAGGGTATTTTTGGTTCACAGATATTCTCCTTTTACACTATTCTAACATGGCAGATTTTGTTCTGAAAAGTAAATCAGTAATAAGTGACACAAGAGGACCACTATGTTGACTTCAAATTTAACTTCATGTGTATTTATTTGCTAAATATTTTTGCACCTACTATGCGTAGCTACTATGCTAAGCACTGTAGGGAAGAAAAAGGAGAAAGCAAAGAATGGATGAAACAAGAGTGACTACTCTCTAAAGAGATTACTTTACTCTTTCTTAGTCTCTGATGATAGTACTTCAGTTTTTCCTAAATTATAATTCTGGTTTTCATTAACTGAGTATTTCTAACACAAGTCACTTTAACAGACGTCTGAATTTGGAAAATGTAGAAGCAGAAAGACATTCTCTGCAATTATTTTTGCCATTGGTATAGGCATGGAAACAAAGAATAGGTGTTCAAAGGTAAAGTAGAAATATTTTTTAAACTACTGATATCTTACCTGATATTGTGGTAATATTTGAATTTGTATGGTGGTATTTAAACATGAACTCTAATGAAAATAATTGCAAGGAAAATAGAATTAGAATGCACACATCTATAATAGTTATTATTTGATGATACACAACTTTTTCCAAGGTCAGATTAACATGTTAAGATGAAGTTCAATGCTGAAAGAACACTTTACTATGCCTAACCAAAACATGCCACTGTTGTTTCTTTTTAAAGTGGAAAGTTTCTTATAATACCAAAATATACATCCAACAGAGCCATTTGCAAATTTTTAATGTGAGATTTTATTGCCTTCTGCTTTTGATTATGGTGTTTTCTCTACGACTTTATTTGTGAAAATCAAGACACTTCATTCTCCTGGTTTAACTTAAGTAAATGAAATCCCATGCAAGCTCTCTTTACCAGTTAGAATTGGAGTGCTCCAATGTATATTAAAATGTGAAGAATAAAAAAAAGTCAGAGAGTACTTCTGTTCAGGTTACTGGTATGGACTGAACTGTGTCCGCCAAAAATGCTGTCAACTTGGCTAGGCCATGGCCCCCAGTATTGTGTGTGTGAGTCCTCCATTTTGTGATCTGATGTGATTTTCCTATGTGTTGCAAATCCTATCTCTATGATGTTAAGTAGTTATGTTAATGAGGCCGGACTCAGTCTACCAGGTTAGGTTGTGTCTGAAATCCATCTCTTTTAAGATAGATATAAAAGAGAGAATCAAGCAGAGAGACATGGGGACCTCACACCACCAAGAAAGTACTGCCAGGAGCACAGTGTGTACTTTGGACCCAAGGTCTCTGTGCTGAGAAGCTCCTAGACCAGAAGAAGATTGATGACAAAGACGTTCCCCCAGAGCCAACAGAAAAAAGGCCTTCCCCTGGAGCTGATGCCCTGAATTCAGACTTCTAGCCTCCTAAACTGTGAGAGAATAAATTTGTCTTTGTTAAAGCCATCCACTTGTGGTATTTCTGTTATAGCTGCACTAGGTAACTAAGATAGTTACCAAAATGAAAACCAAACCAAACTAGTTGCCACTGAGTCATTTCCAACTCGTAGCAACCCCAGGTGTTGCAAAGTAGAACTGTTTTCACCAGGCCCTTCTTTTGAGGTGATTCTGAATGGATTTGAATAGCCAGTTTTTCAGTTAGTAGTCAAGCACTTAACGCTTTACACCACTCAGGGATGGCATGTTCAGATTACAAAAAAAACCCATTGCCATCAAGTCGATTCCAACTCATAGCAACCCTATAGGACAGAGTAGAACTGCCCCATAGGGTTTCCAAGGAGTGCCTGGTGGATTCAGACTGCTGACTTTTTGGTGAGCAGCCATCAGGTTACAGAGGATATCAAATCATGGAATGAATAAAGAAAAATTCTTTTTTCTTTTCTGCTACTCAGAAAAGAACCTCAAATAAAATGAATGTATGTCTTATCAATTTTAATTTTAAAAAATTAATAGGATATACAAAGAAAAAACATTAGGTGAGTGTCACTTAATTTTTTTTCTGAAGTTATTCACCCCATTCAGTTTCTTATAGAGAAGATCTGAAAATGAAAATGAGAAAGCTAATGTGAAATATTTCATAAGAGACAAAATTACTCCAAAGGAGATAATTTGAAAACTACCTCACTCTCAATCAATCAAATATAGGGTCGCCAGAAAAGAGTGCATGGTTAAGAGCTATGGTTGCTAACCAAAACGTCAGCAGTTGGAATCCACCAGCTGCTCCTTGGAAACCCTATGGGGCAGTTCTACTTTGTCCTATAGGGTATCCTATAGGGTCGCTATGAGTCGGAATCAACTCGACAGCAACAGGTTTGGTCTGGTTTTTTTATGAGTCAGAACGGACTCAAGGGCAACGGGTTTAGTTTTTAATTTCGGTAATTAGGAACTTAGGGCTCCTAGGAGACCCCTGGGAGTACAAGAGCCCTGCCTTCAATAAGTTTACATTCAGCTCCAGACAGCAAGGCTTTATATCCAGAGAGCTACCTCCAAATAATAGAAATAATAATCAAATGATATTCATTACATCACTTTTTTGCTCAGCATCTTTCAGCCACCTGTTTTCTATCATATGAAATCTACATGTCTTTTCTTGTCTTTCAAGATTCTATCTAGCTGTTCTCCCATCCTTACCTCACAACCCTGAATGATTTTACTGATGCTCTCTCAAGCAAATCGTTTTGGTCTCCCTCTCTCTGTCTTTCACACACACACACACACACACACACACACACACACACACACACACACACTCTGCTTACCTCTTGGCTGTCTTGGGTGGAGGATGCCAGGGAGTGGAGATGAGAAGGGGTCTGGCAAGCCTGAGGTACAAGTGAGGACTAAGCATCTACTCTAATGTAGCTGACCCCACCCCACCCACTGCCGTGGAGTCAATTCCTACTCATAGCAACCCCATAGGGTTTTCTAGGCTGTAATTCTCTATGGAAGCAGACTGCCACATCTTTCTCCCACAGAGCTGCTGGTGGTTTTGAAACCACTGACCTCTTGGTTAGGAGTTGATCACTTTAACCACTGCGCCACAAGGAGGCCTTAATGTAGCTGACAGAAAACAAGAACCAGACTCCCATGCAATGGCCAGCAACGGAGAATAGGCAGACTAGAACAACTGGACTTGGAAGGCATAAAGCCTTTTAAAGTGCCCACTCCCAAGCTCATGTTAGGAAGGTCACCCTATGTTTTTAAATGAGAGGATACTGCCTCTGCCCCTGCCATCCCCTCTAGATTCCTACTTCTCATCTCCTCTGCCACTGCATGCAGCGCCCAGAACTCCCCACTTCAGAAGCCTTCCCAGCTCCACTCTAATTTTTCCCCTACATCCCACTCCACCGATATCTCTATCATTTGTAGGGCTCAGCCACTGCAGGTGTACATGTCTGCCTCCAGCTGTGACTTAGCAGTCAGAGGGCAATGGCACTATCCTATATAAAATTTCCACATTAGGCCCAACATAAAGGAATAGTTTGTGATGAAAGACTGTCTGTAGAATGTATGAATTAGAGGTGTTTTAGACCCTAGCTCCTATATTATCATAGTAGTGTATGTAAATTGCATGCATGATAGTTATTTTCTTTGCCTCTTTTACTGTCTCAAGTGATTTCTTTTCTACTTCTTAACATCAGCGACGTTTTGTAAAGTTGAGTGGAGTTCTCCCTTGTTTCTCTAGGACCCTGATGCATTTCAAAGTGGAGAACATTAGCCATCTTCCATGGCTGGTAATATTAAATATTTGGGTTGCACAATTCAAGTTTTGTGCATAACCACTTTTTAGTTATTTGTCCAGTTTCATTATGGTGATAATAATTTTACTATGTAGGGTAGTTTTTTATAAGGCACTTTGAAATTTAAAAAAAAAAAAAAACACTACTACCGATTTTACTTATTTTACATGTCCTGATTTTATATGCACTGTAATATATTAACCAGAGTCCCTGGATGGCACAAAAGTTTAAGTGCACTGCTACTAACCAAAAGGTTGGTGGTGAAAGAATGCCTCGGAAGAAGGACCTGGTGATCTGCTTCTAAAAGGTCACAGCCGTGAAAACTCCATGGAGCACAGTTTACTGTGACACACATGGGTCACCATGAGTCAGAATCGACTATGGCAAGTGGTTTGGTTTTTTGGTAATATATTAATAGCAGTTCAAATATAGCTTTTAAAAAATTGGTTCTTAATGAAATTTTAAGTTTACTAATTCCAAATCCACAATAACTGGGACAAGGAATGGATTGAAATGTGACTTTGTTTGGGAATCGCATTCTTCACGATCAGATTATGACTATGTCTTCAAACTCTCTAAAATCATCCAGTCTGTAACAAATACAAGAAATGCTATACAGACACTCTCTGTCACTTTGTTAAAGCCAGTCACTTTTCTGCCCCGCAAGAGAAAATACTTTGTTAGCCTAGGTTAAGATACTTCATGCCATTTGAAAGTAAAGAAATGTGTATTTCAAAATATCCTATAATGCATATTTTTATTAGGTCAAGGTCATGTTTTTACCTGTAAATTTTCCTAAAGCAATGACCGTTTACTGCACTATTAAATGTCATTTCAGCTGAAGATTTTTTACTTTACTTTCAGTAGGTGTGGTATCTCTAGCGGCTTTTTCAAAACCTAATTGTTTGTACCAGAATTGGACTCTTTATTCTTCAAGAAACCCTATAAGCCTTTGCTTTTCAATGTATTATTTATATAGAAATAAGCAGAATTTGGCCTTCTTTTTTTTTTCCATCTTCATTTTATGTAGCTAGAATCTCATGTTACAAAACAAAATAGTAAATTATGTGATAATGATGATGGCCATTTTGGTTTTGCTTCTTTTTTTTCCATTTGAAACTTCATAATGTATGAGTTTTAATTTTAGGTTTTTATTAATCTGGACAAGTTAAAAAAAAAAAAACACAATTTCTCTTTTCATTGTTTTTATTATATGGTACTGCCACCTATGGGTCCTACTCATACAAACTCATTTTGGTTTGAGATTTTAAGGAATTTAGAAAGAGTTCAATAGGTTGTGTTTATTTGTGGGTTTTTTTGTTTTGTTGGTTGGTTGGTTGTTGGTGATTGAATCTAAATTTGTAGTTCCACATTAAAATATTGTCATTGTCCTGAATTGCTGGGCGGAGGGCTGTGGGGACCATGGTCTCGGGGAACACCTAGCTCAACTGGCATGACACAGCTTATAAAGACAACGCTCTACATTCTACTTTGGTTAGTGTCTGGGGTCTTAAAAGCCTGTGAGTGGCCATCTAAGATACTCCACTGGTCTCATCCCTTCTGGAGCAAGGGAGAATGAAGAGAACAGGATACAAGGAAAAGATTAGTCTGAAGGACTAATTGTCCACAGCTACCAAGGCCTCCACCAGACTGAGTCCAGTACAGCTAGATGGTGCCTGGCTACCACCACTGACTGCTCTGACCAGGATCAAAACAGAGGGTTCTGGACAGAGCTGGAGAAGGATGTAGAGCATAATTCTAACCCACAAAAAAGAGACCAGATTTACTGGCCTAAAGGAGACCGGAGAAACCTCGAGAGTATGGCCCCCAGACACCCTTTAGCTCAGTGGTGAAGTTACCTCCGAGGTTCACTGTTCAGCCTGGGAGTGGACAGCCCCGTAAAACCAAATGAGACTAACGAGGTACAGGAGTTCAGTGACAAGGGCCAGAAGACAGAAGGAGAGAAGGAAGCTGGTGATAGGGAACCCAAGGTTGAGTGAGGATATTGTTGATGTGTTGTGAGATTGTTAACCATTGTCATAGGGCAACGTTTGTAGTAACTGTTAAATGAGAAACTATTTTGTTTTGTAAGCCTTCATCTTAAGTGAGAATAACAGCACAACTGGAAGAGCGTAGTCAATGTCACTGAACTGTGCATGTAGAAATTTTTGAAATGGTGTATCTTTGGCTATGTGTATTTTCACCAAAAAAAAAAAAAGGTTGAGAAGTTAGAGAGTTGATATGTTGTGGGGTTGTTAACCAATGTCATAAAACAACATGTGTACTTCTGTTTCATGAGAAACTATTTGTTCTGTAAGCCTTCACCTGAAGTACAATAAAAAAGAAATAAAGAAAGAAAAAGAAAAAATGATAAAAAAATAATATTGTCATTATCTTGGTGGTTAAAAACAGTGTTTGCAGTGTTATTTATGGATGCATTCACCTGTTTTGTTTGTTTGTTTTTTAAGGACAAAATCACGTATCATTAAATTTAGCATTTAGAATCTAGAAAACCATCTTCTAGTCCTCGTTTACAGAAAAGACAGCCAAGACCCTAAGTGACTAAATAACTTCCATATAGTCACGTAGCTTGTCATGAATAGAGGCTGAATTATCACCTATAGTTAAGTATTTTATACCTGTATTAATAACTTAAATTTACATTTTTGTTTGCCTTTTTTATAACTTGAACAAGCAAAAATATCTGGTTCCTAACACCTGAAGATGCATTGTTGTTAAAATGGAGGTAAAGATGAGCTATTTTAAATACATAATCATCCAACCACTTAAGCCATCCTTGTTTTAGTACATTAATTTACATGTTTGTTTTCAGTAATATTTTTTTAAGAATAAGGCAAGATCTCTGTCTTCAAGAAATCTCATTATGTTGAGAAGATATTTACATACAAACAATGGTATGTGTTACTTAGGTGTAAGAGAAGGGAGAATCCAATGTAACCTTGCATTTCTTTGTAGTTCTGTCCAGATACAAGGTGATCAAGAGAGGAAGTCAAAAGCATGACTTATTTCTAACTCTAGCTGCAAAAATATTTTGAAAGTTTAATAGCAAGAAATTCCACTGGGAAATTCAAAATTTAGATTTCTTTCCCCAAAAAAGTTGGAATTTAATGAAACATGTTGGAGTCTAATGACAAATCTTGAAAACCACAAATTTGCTCCTTTTTCTGACAGGGATACTACTTTACTATCTCCCACTTGAGCTAACTTAGTGTTATGGCTCTGAGGTATCGACATCTCCAACTCATGTCCAACCATCATTTAGTAACAAACACTGGAATTTAAAGTCTATACATTAAAAACACAAATTGACAGTGGATCAGCCTACACTCACCCTACTGATCTCCCTGACCTACTATGGAACAGCTCTTTAAATTCACTCTCAAACAAGACAATTATGTAGCAGGTAACCATTTATTCAGAGAGAATAATTACTGAGATTACTCTAGCTGTTGAGAAAGGAGTAGGAAAAATTAGTTTATTTCTTTGTACATTATCTTCTGAGGAGATTTATGGTTACTTTAATCACCTTTTGCCAGATGCAGAGGAAATTAATTTATTTTAAGAAATTTCTTTGCTATACAGGCTGTCTAAACAGCCTATAGTGAAATTAACTTAGTGCAAAGAATGGGATTTATCCTCCCCTCCAAAAAAAAAAAGCTTACAATAGATGATAGATGCCCATTGTAAATAGGAAAATACATCATTTCTCAATGATCCATGTGTAGAGCTTGTTTGTTTTTATCTACTAATCACTTTATAAACGGTAGTAAATAATGTGGAAGTGTTTTCAAATAAATGTGGCCACATTCTACAAATGTTTATTGAACACTTAATAATAACATAAATAATTATAATTAATATTTACTGTGTGTTTACTTTGTGCCAGAGAGTTTGACTCCTAAGTTCAAACTCTTAAGAGTAATATTATAAATATACCACGTGCAAAGCTCTGGATTAGAAGTTGTAGGGAATTAAAAATATGAGTCAAATCCAGGCTTGGTTCCCAAAAAAGATGGTAGTCTCTATTGAAGGGAATAATTTTAAAAATCACTAGAATATAAAGCAAGTCTATGCACAAGATAGACACCAAGTGCTATGCACAAAGCTTCTTGGAAAAGGTATCTTTTGATATTGAACTTAAAAAGCACCTGAAAAGAAGTAAAAGCCAGAAGTATATTCCAGATAGAAGAAATAGCAAGACAAAAGGCAAGTTAAGTGGGAAATTTTGGATAGGCTGAAGTAGTATCATGTTACCTATTTTGATGGGAGCTTCTGTTAATACTAACTTCTAGAAGATAAACCCTAAAAGTTGGATTGGAGACATATTATGAAAAGTCTTGTATATCTAAGTAAATGTGTGACAATTTTAGGCACAGAGGGTGACTAAGGAGTTCTATGAGCTCTGATCTGGAAAATTAGGGGATAAATAAGAACTTAAAGGCAGTAGAATAATGAAGGGTACTATTAAAGTGGTTGGAATGGAATAAAGATATAAACTGAAATCGCAGTGGTGGAAAGAAATAAGTGGATAGTTATGGGAAACGTTGTGATGATGGAATATCCAATGACTTAGCATTAACTGATAGATAGGATACTGGAAGGACGGAGGGGTCAAATACAATGCATAGACTAACCTAAAAAATGATGCTGCCATTGGGAATAGGAAAATCAGGAAAAGGGATCTTGAGAGAAAGATGGTAAGATTTTTTGTGCCAGTGTTGAGTTCAAGGTGTCAAAGCCATTTAAAGAGAGGTTGTTAGAAGGCAGAACAAATCTGGAGATCAGAACTGGAGAAGTACTTTTGGGACAATTTCCACACTGAAGAGATCAATAAAATCATAAGACTTGTTGAAGCTGGGATTGCTTGGCAATAAGAGGGCCATTGAAAGAACCATTGGAAAAGCTTTATTTCCAGAATCACATGAAGAAAGAGAATTAGAGAAGGCATAGAGATGTCTTCAGACAGTTAAGAAGAGAACCAGGAAAAATACTACAGACACAAAGAAAAGAGAAAGTTCAGGGAGAAGATGGTCAATAGCTGTCAAATGCTTCAGTCAAGGGGAAGAAAATAAGGACTCAGAATAGATTGTAGATTATGTCCACAAGGAAATTATCAATGACCCTTAAAAAAAGATTTTTATTAGAAAGATCTCCCCCAAAAAATATTAAACACATGAGTTTTACCAACAGTGGCAGGATTATTTGTTCTCAGTTACTAATTTCCTCCCCACTTTTGCCATCCTTCTCAGTAAGAGGAATGTAGTTCCAACCCACTGACTTTAGGCTTGGCCATGTGACTTGTTTTGGCCAGCAGACTGTAAGCAGATATGACTTAGCACATTCCATTGTTGTTAGCTGTTGCGAGTGGGTTCCTAACTCATGGACACCCATGAACAATGGGGTCAGATCTTTGTTATCCATAGGGTTTTCACTGGTTGATTTTTCAGAAGTAGATCACCAGGTCTTTCTTCCTTTACCACCTTCTAGCAGAAGCATAAATTGTGCTTACATGGTTAGGCTCTGCCTCTCTTGTGTTCTGCCTTCTGCCATGAGATTAAAGACCCAGACAGTGGCTGTTCCTTCTACCTGGGTCCTGGAATGGAACTATATATGGAGCTAAGCCCAGTTAAACCCAAACAATACCAGCTGTAGCCAACCTGCAGCCCTTTTGTAATGTGAGTTAGAAATAAATATTTGTTGTGGCAAGCCATTGAAATATTGAGGTTGTTTTTTTCCCACAGCAAAAGCTGACTAATAAACTATCTTCCAAAACAGACAAACTATTCAAAATTTTAAGAGTCTTTGGACATGTTGTTAACTGTGTAGAGTTCCTTGAGATTAAAAATTAAAAATAATTTACTTTAATCATTGTCATAAACCTAAATCAAAGTTTGAAATAAAAAATCATGCCTACTAGCCTTTGTTCATTCATTTCTCTCCACTCAAACTCCAACTTCAGTACTTAGTTCCAAGGAAGACAAGAAAGACCCAGAAAGTTTTGACCTTAGTAGTTCATTTTCTCAAATATCTCCACATATCATTAAAACTACTGCTTTAGTTCTCTCTAATATTTTTCTTCAGGAAACCTTATAGTCTAGATATCATAAGTGTCTTAGTTATCTAATGCTGTTATAACAGAAATAGCACAAGTGGACAGCTTTAACAGAAATTTATTCTCTCAGAGTTTAGGAGACTAGAAGTCCAAATTCAAGGCGTCAGCTCTAGGGGAAAAGTTTTATCTCTCTTTTGGCTCTGGTGGAAGGTCCTTATCATTAATCTTCCCGCGGTCTAGGAGTTTCTCAGTTTAGGGGCCCCAGGTCCAAAGTATGAGCTCCATTCTCCGCACTTCCTTCTTGGTGGTATGAGGTCCCTCTCCTCTCTGCTTGCTTCTCTCTTTTATATCTCAAAGGAGATTGATTCAAGAGACAACTTAATCCTGTAAATTGAGTCCTGCCTCATTAACATATCTGCCTGTAATCCTGCCTTATTAACGTCATAGAGGTTAGGATTTACAACACACAGGATAATCATATCAGATCACAAAATGGTGGACAGCCATCCAATACTGGGAATCATGACCTAGACAATTTGACACACATTTTGGGGGGCACAATTCAATCCATGACAATAAGATACCAAAACTTAAATTGCCTAACAAATTTTCAAAAGTAATATTGCAGTTTATTTTCTAGTAATTGGGAAAAAACAGCCTCTTTAATAAATGGTGCTGGAACAACCAGATTTCCACATGCAAAAGAATGAAGATAGACCCGTATTTCACACCATATATAAAAACTAACTCAAAATGGAAAAAAAAAAAAAAAAGACCTAAATATATGCCCTAAAATCATAAAACCCTTGGAAGAAAATGTTGGGGTACTGCTTGGAAACCTAGTCCTCAACAATGGATCCTTAGACATGACACCAAAGGCATGGGCAACAAAAGACAAAATAGATAAATGGGTTCTCATCAAAATTAGAGACTTCTATACATCAAAGGACTTTGTTAGCAAAGTCAATAACCTACAGACTGGGAGAAAATTTTGGGAGAAGTATATAATGAACAAGGGTCTAATATCCAGAATATATTAACAAAACAAAGACAAACAACTCAGTAAAAAAATAGGCAAAGGACCTGAATAGACATCTCACCAAAGAGGATATTTAAATGGCCAGCAGACACATGAAAAGATGCTCAATGCCATTAGCCATCAGAGATATACAAACCAAAACCGTAGTAAGATATCACTTCACTAGGATGGCTAAGATTAAAAAAGAAGGAAAATAACAAACATTGGCAAGGATGTGGGGAAACTGGAACCTTTATCCATTATTCATGGAATGCAGAATGGTACAGCCATTGTGGAAAACAGTGCAGCAGAGCCACAACAAACTAAAAATAGAACTACTATATGACCCAGAAATCCCCCTCCTAGGTATATATCCAGGGGATTTGAGGGTAGGGAGATCAGAGATATGTACACCAATGTTCACTGAAGCACTATCAACAGCAGCCAATAGGTGGAGACAATCTAAATGTCCATCAGTGGATGAATGGATAAACAAAATGTGGTACATACACACAATGGAATACTACTCAGCCAGAAAGATAACTGAAGCCCTGATACATTCTACAACATGGATTAACCTTGAAGACATTATGCTGAGTGAAATAAATCAATCACAAAAGGACAAATACTGCACAATCTCACTGTGGGGTTTAGACATATCCAACATGGATACTGTTCACAAAGGACTCTGGGAATGAGACGGAGAAGCTGATTGGGCTATAACCTCATCCCATGCTAGACAGAGACATTAAACAGATGCTTTCTATATCCTGAACTAACAGCTACAGATTAACTGCCTTTAAGTGCAAATCCATCCTCCAATCAGTAAACACTCCCTAGGACCATCTTCCCAGTGGTTTCAAGGCTTCCCTTCCCCGCTCCCCCTGCAATGTCAGTGCCACGTTCCTTTCCTCCTTTTTGTAATGTGCCCACTCGTTGAGTACATAAGCTTTAGGACAAACACCCTTGGAGTGCATGAAGTTTGCCCTGGGATTCCATGCTGTCCTCTGTACTTAAGTTTCTCCTCATTAAAGGCCTTGGTCCAATCAACCTGGCTTTTACTAACACTTTTTTCCAAATCCAAACCAAAACTTTTCAATGGCAGTTTGGGGCTATTTCATTATCTGTGACCCCAGCTCCCAACTTTGGGAGGGCCCCTACCACTGGTTCAGCAGGACACTATCACCCACTAATATCAAATGACAAGAGTAGGCAAATACACAGAGATCAAAGTTTATTCATGGCTACCAGGAGCAGGAGGGAGGAGAAGAACAGGAGCCATTGTTTGGAAAGCAGTGAGTTTCTGTTTATGGTGATGGGAAATTTGGCATGGATTAAAGAAAATGGTTGCACAACTGATTAACGCAGTTGATGTCACTGAGCTGTACATCTGAAAAATGTGTTTTATATATATACACACACACACAAAAAGAAGCAGCTTCTGATGCTGCTTATGTACAACCAAATA
Source organism: Dugong dugon (assembly GCA_030035585.1). Lineage (NCBI taxonomy): Eukaryota > Metazoa > Chordata > Mammalia > Sirenia > Dugongidae > Dugong > Dugong dugon. Next base: position 55,009,950 of record CM057480.1, read on the forward strand.
CCTCATGGGATTTGTTCTTTTGATTTGAAGGTTTAGGGTCATGATTTCATGGGACATCCCAGTCAATTGTCCTAATATTGCTTTTCATTGTTTCTATCCTACCTCCTAGTTCATTGTGTACCATCCGAGGTCTTAAAAGCTTGCAAGCAGCCATCTAAGCTACAATTGGTCTCCATTCACCTGGAGTAGCAAAGGAAGAAGGAGAGACAGGAAGCAGAGGAGGAAATGGAACACATGTCGGGTTGCCTCCATGAACAAAAACCTCCTATGTCATGAGACTAGAAGAAGTGAATGGTGCCCAGCTACCATTACTGAACATTTCTATAGAAGAATCCTGATCAAAAGGGAAGCAAATGTGGAACAGAATTTCAAACTCTCACTGGAATCTGGACTTTCAGGAGACATTGAAGCTGGATGAACACGCCAAACTACTGCCCTGAGATAAACTTCAAACCTTAAATCTCAAACCATCTTTGTTTGATTTCCATGTAGCTGGAGCCCTGGTGGTGCAGTGGTTAAGCGTTTGGCTGCTAATCAAAAGGTCAGCAGTTTGAAGCCACCAGCTGCTCCCTAGAAACCCTATGGGGCAATTCTTCTCTGTCCTACAGGGTCACTATGGGTCAGAATTGACTCAACAGCAACAGGCTTGGTTTGGTTTAGTTTAGAGGAAAAATGTTTCTCCTAAGAAGAGAGGGAAGGAAAAAAGATGGGCAAAGATAGAATAACATTATAGCTGACTAAAGAGTTAAAATTAGAGCCATTATTCCCTGTCCTTGAGTATAACGAATGTAACCCAGCTGGAGGTGGACTCACAAGGACTCACAAGGACACATTAACTGGGCCCTGCATGAGATATAAAAACAATAGCTAGGAGGATCTTGCAAAACATCTGTTAAGAAATCTTTCACAGAGTTCCGGCAAAATGGCGCTCTAGGCAGAAGCACCACGCCGTCCCTCCACAGCAAAGATCTGAAAAACTAAGTCGAACAGAGAATACAACAATCCTGAAACCCTAAAACATCAAATGAAGAGATAAAGAACTCAGCCAAGCACCAAATGGAGTGAGAAAACTGACAGAGAACAGAGGCGAGGAGAGATTCATGCAGAGCGGATCCACCATCTTGGACTCCTATCGGAGACCAGCAAACAGGAGTATGAGAAAGCAGCCTCACGGAGCTTCCAGCGGGAGACAAAACAACTGGTAATTTGCTGTGTGCGCTATCCCACCCCACACCCCTCTTTGCCCCGGCTCGGCCTCCTCTGCTTCCCGCAGCCATGGTCTCTTGACTGGGAAGCACTGGCTGCTTGCATTCCACACACCCAAGCGGGTGACTCTCTGGGTGCCGTTTGTTGGCTGCTAGTGTTGCTTTTTTTTTCTGCTGCTTTTGATTTCTCACTTGCCTCTCGCCACCTCCCCCTCCTTTCACTCGAGTGCCTGGCTCTGTGCACCACCTTTGCTTCTTCCTGAGGGGCTGCGGAGCTCCATTTGAGTGTGGAGCTACCTCCCAGTCTGGCCTACTGCGCTGGTGGGATCCTGGGGCTTTTGTTCATTTGTTCATTTGAATTGTTTGTCTGTTTTCTTTTCCTTTTCTTGAGTTGGGAGCCCTTTCTAGCCAGACGGAGCTGCATGGCAAGGAACTCCCCTTCAGCTTCCTCAGACGTGCAGAGGGATCCCTGAGAGCATTTCTTTCTTCATTGTTTTTTTTTGTTTGTTTGTTTGTTTTGTTTTGTTTTTTCGGGGGGCTTTTCTTGTTCTTTTTTTTTTTCAATTTGTTTTCTTTTCCTTTCCGTCTTTTTCCCTTTTTGTCTTTCTTCATTGCTCAGTCTATCATCTCTCTATATCTTCCTTCTCTTTCTAATCCCTGAATACCAGGTGCTGTATACTTCTATGCCTTCTAGACAGGCTGTACTGCAACACCTGAGAGCGACTTCCCCAGACCTCATAGCTGCATCAGTGGGATCCCTGGGAACTTTGCGGTTCTTTAACTTTTCTGATTTTTATTTATTCATTCTTTTCTTTTCTTTTCTTCCTCTTCCCCTTTCTGTTTTTCTCCATTTCACAGTCTCTCATCTCTCCATTCCAACAGCAAGCTCCCCTAGCATTCTTTTTTGTTTGTTTGTATGTTTTTGGCTCCTGTTCCTCTCTCCTCTCTCCCATATCCATCTTAGCTCCACACATAACAATCTCCCCGCTGCATCCTGCCTACCTGTACCATGTGCTTGACATCACACCACCAAGCAGCACAGGCACCACCTACTGGAACCTGCCCTGCACTGATTACCGACCCGCTCTGGTGGCTGTAGTAAGTGCCACAAACAACCTGTCCCAGTAACTCCTCTTCAGCTAGACCTGCCCTGCTGTACCATATCTGAGTGACTGACCCTGCCAGTTGGAGGAGGCAAAAAGTATTGAGCGCACACACGAGCAAACAACAAAGAACACAAAGTCCGCCTGCTCAGACATAGTCACATTTTTTTTTTTAAAAAAGGGATGAAACAAACAAATCTACAAGCAATAAACGAGAAAAGTAACTACTGACTGCCCCCAAAACAGCAGACAATATCAAAACATTTACAAAAACAGGACAGGATGGTTCCAGTAGGTGTCCAAAATAAAACACCAGATGACTCTCCTCTGGAAGAAAATGCACTAGAACTACCTGACAGGGAATTCAAATCTCTAATACTCGGAATTCTCCAACAACTGAGGCAAAAAGCTGACAAACATGATGAAAAAATAGACAAATTCATGGAAAGTATGCACAAAAAATTCAAAGAATTCAGGAAGATGGTGCAGGAACAAAATGCCAAAGTAAATTCACAACTACAAATTATACAAAAACAACAATTAGAAATCCAAAAGATAAACAACAAGATTTCAGAAATGGATGATGTCATAGAAGGGCTGAGAACCAGATTTGAAACAGTGGAAGACAGAATCAGTGGAATTGAAGACAAACACTTGGATACAACTCTGTTTCAGGAAAACTCAGAAAAAAGAACAAAGAAAAATGAAGAGACCCTGAGAGTTATGTGGGACACAATTAATAGCAAAAATTTACGAGTGATTGGAATTCCAGAACACAGGGAGAAAACAGAAAACACATACAGGATCATTGAGGAACTGCTGACAGAAAACTTCCCCAATATCATGAAAGATGAAAAGCTGGCCATCCAAGAAGCTCATCGAACCCCATATAGAAGAGACCCCAAAAGAAAATCACCAAGGCATATCATATTCACACTCACCAAAACTAAAGACAAACAAAGAATCCTGAGAGCAGCCCATGATAAACAAGAAGTCACATACAGAGGAGAAACAATAAGACTAAGCTCAGATTATTCGGCAGAAACCATGCAGGCAAGAAGGCAACGGGATGACATACATAAAATCTTGAAAAAAAAAATTGTCAGCCAAGAATAATCTATCCTGCCAAACTCTCGTTCAAATTTGATGGTGAAATTAGGTCACTTCCAGATAAACAAAATTAAGGGAATATGTAAAAGTCAAACCAGACTTACAAGTATTATTAAATGGAGTCCTTCGATCTCAGGACAAACAGCTTCAGATCACAGGCAGAACCTAGGATGCAGGATCATATGAGCCAGATACCAATCTAGGAAATGAACTCTCGAGGACTATCCAAAACCAAAAGAAATACAACAGGGAATCAAAGCAGTTAATCAATAAATGACAACAACATCAAAACAATAAAAGAGGGAATCAACAGCATAGGTATAGAACCTTCTAATGGAGAGGAAGGCAAGGCGATACCAAGTAATGGTAGACTGCTTCAAACTTAGAAAGATAAGGGTAAAATTCATGGTAACCACAAAGAAAGTTAACAAATCAACTCATAAAAATAAAAACGAAAAACATAAAGTCTCGGCAAAAACAAAACCTACAAAATCAAAAGAAATGAAAAAAAGAATCCACAAACAAATGTAACTCATCACAAGAGAGTAAGAAGAACAAAGAAAACTTCAGCACCACAAAAAAACGCACTACAAAATGACAGCAACAAACTCACATCTATCAATAATTACACTGAATGTAAACGGACTCAACGCACCCATAAAGAGACGGAGAGTGACAGAATGGATAAGAAAACAGGATCCATCGATATGCTGTCTACAAGAGACACACCTTAGAAACAAAGATGTGAATTTATTAAAAGTCAAAGGTTGGAAAAAAATATATCAAGCTAACAACTACCAAAAAAGAGCAGGAGTGGCAATTCTAATCTCAGATAAAATAGACTTTAAAACAAAATCTACCATAAAAGACAAAGAAGGACACTATATAATGATTAAGGGGAGGATCCATCATGAAGACATAACCATAATAAACATCTACACACCCAATGACAGGGCTCCAAAATACATAAAACAAACTCTAACAACACTGAAAAGAGAAATTGACAGTTCCACAATAATAGTAGGAGACTTCAACACATCACTATCAGTAAAGGACAGAACAACTAAGAAGAAACTCAGCAAAGATACGGAAGACCTAAAGGTCACAATCAGCCAACTTGACCTCATAAACATATATAGAACACTCCATCCAACCACTGCAAAGTACACATTCTTTTACAATGCACATGGAACGTTCTCCAGAATAGACCACATCTTAGGCCACAGAGAAATCCTCAACAAGATCCAAAATGTTGAGATAATTCAAAGTATCTTCTCTGACAATGCCATCAAGGTAGAAATTAACAGTAGAAACAGCAAGGAAAAAAAATCAACTATATGAAAACTGAATAATACCCTGCTTACACATCAGTGGGTAATAGAAGAAATCAGAGATGGGATCAAAAAATTCCTAGAATCAAATGAAAATGAAAACACATCATACCAAAACCTTTGGGACACACCAAAGGCAGTCCTCAGAGGACAATTTATAGCAATAGATGCACATATCAAAAAAGAAGTAAGGGACAAAATCAAAACATTAACTACACAACTCAAACAAATAGAAGGAGAACAGCAAAAAAAGCCCACAACCACCAAAAGAAAGGAAATAGTAAAGATCAGAGCAGAAATAAATGAAATAGAGAACAGAAAAACAATAGAAAGAATCAACAAAACCAAAAGTTGGTTCTTTGAAAGAATCAACAAAATGGACAACCCACTGGCCAGACTGACAAAAGAAAAACAGCAGAGGACACAAATAACCCAAATAAGAAATGAAATGGGGGACATTACAACAGACCCAACCGAAATAAAAAGGATTATAACAGAATATTATGAAAAACTATACTCCAACAAATTTGAAAACCTAGAGGAAATGGATAAATTTCTAGAATCACATGGCCTACCCAAACTACAACAAAGTGATGTTGAAAATCTGAACATACCTATAACAAGAGAAGAGACTGAAAAGGTAATAAAAAAACTCCCAACCAAAAAAAGCCCTGGCCCAGATGGCTTCACTGGAGAATTCTACAAAAAATTTACAGAAGAGCTTGTACCAGTACTACACAAGCTATTTCAGAGCATACAAGAGGAAGCAATACTTCCAAATTCAGTCTATGAAGCCAGCATAACATCGATACCAAAACCAGGCAAAGACGTCACAAAAAAAGAAAATTACAGACCAATATCTCTCATGAATATAGATGCAAAAATTCTGAACAAAATTCTAGCCAATAGAATTCAGCATCATATCAAAAAAATAATACACCACGACCAAGTAGGATTCATACCAGGTATGCAAGGATGGTTTAACATTAGAAAATCCATCAACGTAATTCACCACATAAATAAAAGGAAAGAAAAAAATCACATGATCATCTCAATTGCAACAGAAAAGGCATTGGACAAAGTCCAACACCCATTCCTGATAAAAGCTCTCAATAAAATAGGTATAGAAGGGAAATTTCTCAACCTAATAAAGGGCATCTATGCAAAACCAAGGGCCAACATCATTCTTAATGGAGAGAGGCTGAAAACATTCCCCTTGAAAACAGGAACAAGACAAGGATGCCCTTTATCACCACTCCTATTTAACATTGTGCTTGAAGTTCTAGCTAGAGCAATAAGGCAAGAGAAAGAAATAAAGGGCATCCAAGTTGGTAATGAAGAAGTTAAACTGTCCCTGTTTGCAGATGATATGATACTATACATAGAAAACTCTAAAGACTCCACGAGAAATCTACTGGAACTAATAGAAAGATTCAGCAGAGTAGCAGGATACAAGATAAACATTCAAAAATCAGTTGGATTCCTATACATCAGTAAAGAGAACAATGAAAAGGAAATCAGGAAATCAATACCATTTTCAATAGCTCCTAAAAAGATAAAATACTTAGGAATAAATCTGACCAGGGATGTAAAAGACCTATACAAAGAAAACTACAAAACACTACTGCATGAAACCCAAAGGGATCTACATAAATCAAAAAACATACCATGCTCATGGACAGACAGAGTCAACATTGTGAAAATGTCAATTCTACCCAAAGCAATTTACAAATACAACACAATCCCGATCCAAATATCAACAACATTCTTCAAAGAGATGGAAAAACTAATCATTAACTTTATATGGAAAGGGAAGAAGCCTCAAATAAGTAAAGCACTACTGAAGAAGAAGAAGAAAGTTGGGAGGACTCACACTACCTGACTTCAGAATCTACCTTACAGCTACAGTAGTCAAAACAGTCTGGTACTGGTACAATGACAGACACATTGACCAATGGAACAGAATTGAGAACCCATATGTAAATCCATCCACCGACGGTCACCTGATCTTCGACAAGGGTCCAAAGTCCATCAAATAGGGAAAAGACAGTCTTTTTAACAAATGGTGCTGGCAAAACTGGATATCCACTTGCAAAAAAATGAAACAGGACCCATACATCACACCGTATACAAAAACTACTTCAAAATGGATCAAAGACCTGAATATAAAACCTAAAAGTATAAATTTCATAGAAGAAAAAATCGGACCAACACTTCAGGCCTTAATACATGGCATTAACAGGATACCAACCATAACCATCAACGCACAAACCCCAATACATAAGCTACATAACTGGGATCTTCTAAAAATCAAACACCTATGCTCTTCAAAAGACTTCACCAAAAGAGTCAAAATAGAACCTACAGACTGGGAAAAAATTTTTGGACAGTACAAGTCAGACAAAGGTCTAATCTCCATAATCTACAAGAAAATCCAATACCTCTACAACAAAAAGACAAATAATCCTATTAAAAAATGGGCAAAGGAAATGAACAGACACTTCACCAAAGGAGACATTCAAATGGCCAACAGACATATGAGGAAATGCTCGCGATCACCAGCCATTAGAGAAATGCAAATTAACACCACAATGAGATACCATCTCACCCCGGCATTACCGGCACGGATCAAAAACACTGGAAATAACAAATGTTGGAGGGGCTGCGGGGAGATGGGAACTCTTACGCACTGCTGGTGGGAATGCAAAATGATACGACCATTTTGGAAAATGATATGGCCCTTCCTCAGAAAGCTAGAAATAGACATACCTTTCGATCCAGCAATCCCACTCCTAGGAATATATCCTAGAGAAATAAGAGTCGTCACTCGAATAGACATATGCACATCTATGTTCATGGCAGCATTATTCACAATAGCAAAACGATGGAAACAACCTAGATGCCCATCAACAGATGAATGGATAAACAAACTATGGTACATAAACACAATGGAGTACTATGCAACGAGAAAGAACAACAATGAATCTGTGAACCATCTCATAACATGGATGAAACTGGAGGACATTATGCTGAGTGAAATAAGTCAATCACAAAAGGACAAATATTGTATGAGACCTCTATTGTAAAAACCCATGAAAAAGTTCACACACAAAATGTAACAATCTTTGTTGGTTACCAGGGATGGGAGGGATTGGGGGGAAATGCTAAATAGGCAATAGATAAGTGGTATCTTGGGTGAAGGGTGAGACAGTACACAGCACAGGGGAAACTAGCACAACCTGTACAAGGAAAGGTCATGGAAGCCCCACAGACACATCCAAACTCCCTGAGGGACTGAATTGCTGAGTGGAGGGCTGTGGGGACCATGGTCTCAGGGAACATCTAGCTCAATTGGCATGACACAGCTTATAAAGACAATGCTCTACATTCTACCTTGGTGAGTAGTGTCTGGGGTCTTAAAAGCCTGTGAGCGGCCATCTAAGATACTCCACTGGTCTCATCCCTTCGGGAGCAAGGCAGAATGAAGAGAACAGGATACAAAGAAAAGATTAGTTCGAAGGACTAATTGTCCACAGCTACCAAGGCCTCCACCGGACTGAGTCCAGTACAGCTAGGTGGTGCCCGGCTACCACCACTGACTGCTCTGACCAGGATGACAACAGAGGGTTCTGGACAGAGCTGGAGAAGGATGTAGAGCATAATTCTAACTCACAAAAAAAAAAGACCAGATTTACTGGCCTAAAGGAGACTGGAGAAACCCCAAGAGTATGGCCTCCAGACACCCTTTTAGCTCAGTGGTGAAGTTACCTCCGAGGTTCACTGTTCAGCCTGGGAGCGGACAGCCCTGTAAAACCAAATGAGACTAATGAGGTACAGTAGTCCAGTGACAAGGGCCAGAAGGCAGAAGGGGACAAGGAAACTGGTGATAGGGAACCCAAGGCTGAGTAAGGATATTGTTGATGTGTTGTGAGATTGTTAACTATTGTCATAGGGCAAGATTTGTAGTAATTGTTAAATGAGAAACTATTTTGTTCTGTAAGCCTTCATCTTAAGTGAGAATAACAGCACAATTGGAAGAGCGTAGTCAATGTCACTGCACTGTGTATGTAGAAATTTTTGAAATGGTGTATCTTTGGCTATGTGTATTTTCACCAAAAAAAAAAAAAGGTTGAGAAGTTAGAGGGTTGATATGTTGTGGCGTTGTTAACCAATGTCATAAAACAACATGTGTACTACTGTTTCATGAAAAACTATTTGTTCTGTAAGCTTTCACCTGAAGTACAATAAAATATAAAAGGAAAAAAAACTTTCACAAAAACAAACACTTAGAGCACAAAAAAAACCATATTTTCCACTGATCTTTTTCTATTAGCATTCAGTAAATAATAAGATTTGTTGGACCAGTGAAGACCCTCCTGACTGTCTTTACTGAAATCTGTACCAATGATTATTAAGAAGGGCAATTCAAAATGTAGAAGCACAGTGATTTAGCAGTTTTTAGCCAATATACGAAGAGGTGAAACTTTTAATGATTTTGCCCATTTATAATGTCTATATATACTAATGATTCTGTAACATTCCTCAGACTCAGGCAGACATAGCTCTGGAAGCATGCCTGTCCATTTCCCACATTTGCCCCTTCAAACACGTGCCAAATAAAATCTTTCTTTCTGCTTTACTATAACTTTGTGGTGATTCTACCCTAGGACATAGATGAGAGGTGGAGATTCAAAGACTTTCATATCCAGCTTTTGATGTTGGGGAGATGATGTCATCTGTTGGTCATGGGCAGAGTAGGCAAGGTTCTTGAGAACATTCAAGAAATGTGAGTGGAGCTGCTAACAGAAAGAGAACAGAACATTCCCCATGGCAAGTAAAGGATTGCCCAGCCCCTTCCAGGGTCCATCAGAGACTGGACACAGCAGTCAATTGTACTGCTTCATCACTTTCTACCAGCTGCACTTGGTCAACTGAGTAAAGAAGCAGAGAACTCATATTTAAGGATTGATTCTTAATTCCATAAAGTTGGTGGTATTTTTTATTTCCATAGGGATGGGAGGAATACATAACAACCACTACTGATAAAGGCTCTTTTGCAGGATGATCTAAAATTAGTCAGATGTAGACACCCAGGCACAGGCAGTGCTAAACAATGTGAGGCACCTCCCTGCATAAAATGACTCCACCATGCAGATGACACAACCTTGCTTGCTGAAAGTGAAAAGGACTTGAAGCACTTACTGATGAAGATCAAAGACCACAGCCTTCAGAATGGATTACACCTCAACATAAAGAAAACAAAAATCCTCACAACTGGACCAATAAGCAACATCATGATAAACGGACAAAAGATTGAAGTTGTCAAGGATTTCATTTTACTTGGATCCACAATCAACACCCATGGAAGCAGCAGTCGAGAAATCAAACAATACATTGTATTGGGCAAATCTGCTGCAAAAGACTCCTTTAAAGTGTTAAAAAGTAAAGATGTCACCTTGAAGACTAAGGTGTGCCTGACCCAAGCCGTGGTGTTTTCAATTGCCTCACATGCATGCAAAAGCTGGACAATGAATAAGGAAGACTGAAGAAGAATCAATGCCTTTGAATTATGGTGTTGGTGAAGAATATTGACTATACCATGGACTGCCAAAAGAACGAACAAACATGTCTTGGAAGAAACATAGCCAGAATGCTCCTGGGAAGCAAGGATGGTGAGGACCAGGAAGTGTTTCGTTCTATTGCACATAGGGTCATTATGAGTTGGAAGCAACTCAATGGCACCTAAGAACAACAACGACAATGCAATGTGGTAAGTACTCACTTCATGGAGTAGGCTACTGTCTTAGTCATCTGGTGCTGCCCTGACAGGAACACCACAAGCGGATGGCTTTAACAAAGAGAAGTTTATTCTCTCACAGTCCAGTAGGCTACAAGTCCAAATTCAGGGCATCAGCTCCAGGGGAAGGCCTTCTCTCTCTTCAGCTCTGGAGGAAGCTCCTTGTCATCAGTCTTTCCTTGGCCTGGGAGCATCTCAGCACAGGAACCTCAGGTCTGCTCCCGGCACTGCTTTCTTGGTGGTATGAGGTTCTCGTGTTCTCTGCTCGCTTCTCTCTTTTATATCTCAAAAGAGATTGCATTAAGACACTATCTAATCTTGTCAACCTCATCAGTATAACCTCATCACAGTATAACCTCATCACATAAGGAGATGACATATAATCTCATCATAGTGATAGAGTTTACAACACATAAGGAAATCACGTCAGATTACGCAATCTTACAACGCTGGGAATCATGACCCGGCCAAGCTGACAGATATTTTTGGGGAACACAACTCAATCCATGACAGGTAGAATGTGCAGGCAGGCAGAGCTTGGAGAGAGCTAAGCACACCCTCTCTGAAAGGCAAAGCCCAAGAAGATTTAGAAGAAGCTGAGCTACGTATGCTTAGATCTGCTTCCAAAATTCACCAATCAGATAAGTCATTTTTGACCCCTGAAATGAGTGAATGCAAGAACAAAAGCCAGAAATTTTATTCCACTGGAGGTCCTGCCTCAGGGAGAATCAGCGGGGAAAGCGTTCCTTCTACCTTAACAGAGGCAGAAGAACAGAGACGATTGAAACTTGATGTGCTAGTGAAAGAGTAATTCTAGTGAATGACACAGTTGGAAATGGAACAAAGTGTGATCAAGAGAGGCTGAAAAACATTAAGAAAAAGAACTGTCGAAGATGATGATATGTAAGAATATGTTTTATGGGAATGAGCTGGGTTTAGTAGGAAAAAGGGAGCTTGATGGACAGGAGATTTTTATCATATAGTAAAGGATACTGGAGCTTAAAACTTAAGAAAGGAAGCAGTTCCAGTGTGAACATAAAAGTAAGAAGATGAAGTGGATTGGAGCTACAAGTCACTGCAGTTGAAGACATCCAGAAACTAAGAGATAAGTGCACTGGATAGGCTGACCACATGGACACTCAGGTCACTCCTGATGCTTGCAAGACTAAGTGTGGGAGGAAGACAATGAGTCAAATGACAGAGACCTCAAAGAATGTGACCAGGTGAGTAGATGACAGCAACAAGAAGGGTGGGGTGACACAGATGTTGAATAAAAGCTGGAGAAGGTTTTGTTTCTGGATCAAACAAAAAATGCTTTAGCAGCCTCAGAGGAGAGTTAAGAGAATGCATTCATTGCCTCCCTTCACCATTATCACTGGAACACAGAACAGCCCTCTCACAGGGGCTGCAAATATGAAACTCCTAACCTTTCATACTGTCTTCTTGAGTGTTCAGAATTAAGCAGAATAATGGTGAAGCATGCATAAGAAAGCTGGACAGTGAATAAGGAAGACCAGAGAAGTGATGCCTTTGAATTATGGTGTTAGCAAAGAATATTGACTATACCATGGACTGCCAGAATGAGCAGATCTGTCTTAGAAGAAGTACAGCCAGCATGCTCCTTAGAAGTGAGGATGGCAAGTCTTCATCTCATGTACTTTGAACATGTCAGGAGGGACCAGTCCCTGGAGAAGAACATCATGCTTGGTAAGTTAGAGGGTCAGTGACAAAGAGGAAGACCCTCAATGAGATGGACTGACACAGTGGCTGCAACAAGGGGCACAAACACAGTAACAAATGTGCGAATAGTGCAGGACTGGGCAGTATTTCATTCTGTTGTATGTATGTTAAGAGGCCATGTAGATCTTGTAGTCCAGCAAGTCTCACATCATGTACCTATCTAGTGCACCCCCTCTAACAAAGTCTCAATACCCAGAGAAGACCCATAATACAGAAACCTGTCTAACTTGCATTAACCAAAAGTTTCCTAAATGAAATGACTAAAGAATTGCTCAAGGTTATTAGCAAGTTAGGAATAAAATCCAGGTCTTCTGAATGAATCCAGGAATCTTTCCAAACATCCAGTGGTGTTTTAAATGTGTTCCATGGAACAGGGTGCTAATGAGATACCTCAAGAGCCACTAGATGAGAAAGGAGGGGACTGGGCAGGCAGGGTTCCACATATACCCCACCTTTTCAATCAAAACTGCTTTGCCTTTATCTGTTTTATATACTGGTGTTTCGTTTTAAATTTGTTAATATTTTTAAATAGTATACAAAAAACCCATTGCCATTGAGTCAATGCCGACTCATAGCAACCCTATAGGGAAGAATAGAACTGTCCTGTAGGGTTTCCAAGGAGCAGCTGGTGGATTTGAACTGCCAACCTTTTGTTTAGCAGCCAAGCTCTTAATCACTGAGCCACCAGGGCTCCTAAATAGTGTGCTAGTCACAGTTTAAAAGTAGAAAATTTTATACTGGTATAGCTAATAGTTGGGAGACATTGGTTGGACCACAATCCCTAACTACTCAAATAAATTGTAAGGCCCTAGAAGGCTAGAACCTTGTCTTAAACTTCTTTGAATCTCCTGCATCCTACCAAGGTCCTTATACAAAATAGGTGACCAGAAAAATATTTCTGAATGACAGATTTGACCTCTGGACTCTTTATTATTCGGTGGCCTCTTCCCAAATCTCTCTAGTAACAGAAAGAAGTAAGGGAAAAGTCTTATACTAACCAAGAAACATCATTTCCTCTAAGGTGTTAGTCAGGGCTGGGTCTCAAGCACAGAGCAAGTCTTGTTTATCAGCTGTGTGTCTAACACCTGAACAAAGCAAATGGGAAGTGTGAGATGGGAACTGCAGTTAGCTGGTCAAAGCTCAGCCTCTCCAGTGGCCTAGGAACTAGATCCCCTGCATATAGATGGAATTCTGTAGCTGGCTAAGGAATTTCTTGTTTATTTTTATAAGAATCAGTATAACATGGTGGAAGGAGTACTTGCTTGGGAATGAGACAGACATGGATATAAACCCTGTTCCACACTTAGAAGCTAGGTGACTTTGGTTAAATTTGGTAAACTCTTTGATCTTCAGTTTACTCATCTTCAAAATGGGGAAAACAATAACCACCTCATAAAGATGTTGAGAATTAAATGAAGTAATGTATTTACATGTATTGCACTGTACCTGGCATGTAATTCCTCAATAAGTAGTAACTGTTATTAAGTAGGAAATAGCACAGGGTGGAACTAAAAAGTTTAGATTTTGGAGCCAGAGAAAACTGAATTCAATCTCTAGCTGTACAATAAGTCCTTTAGCATCTCTGGGTCCCAGTTTCTTTACATGTACAAAAGGTTGATTTTATCCAAAAAAAAATTTTTTTTTTTAACTAATTCATCCACTTGTTGAAGGTTTTTGTTTGTTTGTTTTGGTTTTGGGTTTTTTTTTTTGTTTGTTTGTTTTTGTTTTTTTTTAGTTTATTTGTTTGTTTTTGCAGCTTTCAGAGGCACTGCTTCTGTTAGAGACAGCCCTGGTGGTACTGAAGACTTCATTCTAGAGCAATGGTTCCCAAATTTTGCTTCACATTAGACTCTCCTGGGGAACTTTTAAAACTCTTGAAGTCCCAAACTGAACCCCATACTAATCAATTCAGAATCTCTAGGGGTGAGATTCAGGCATCAGTATTAAAAAAAAAAAAAAAACACTCAACGTGTTTGTAATGTGCACCCCAGTCTGAGAAACAGTGTTTTAGGACAATCTTCTCAAACTTGAACCGTAGAAAGAATTTCCTCGGGAGGTTTTTTCTAAAAAAAATTGTGTTTTCCAGGCCCTATGCTGACTAATTATATCATAATTTCTGGGGATGAGTCCCAGGGAATCAGTAGCTTTAAAAGCTCCCAGGTGATTCTATGTGGGTTGTTAGGAAGCACTGTTCTAGACGCTCACCATTCAAAGCGTGGCACAGCATTATAAGCATAACCTGAGAGCTTGTTAGAAATGCAAATTAATGGGCCCCATCTCAGACCTATTGAATCAGAATCTCTGGAATCTTGTAACACAGGGATCTGCTTTAACAAGTACTCCAGCCCTCCAGGTGATTCTAATGTTCACAAAGTTTTGAGAAGGCACAGTGGTTAAGAGTTTCGCTACTAACCAAAAGATCAGCAGTTCGAATCCAAGAGCTGCTCCTTGGAAACCCTATGGGGCAGTTCTACTCTGTCCTACAGGGTCGCTATGAGTCCAGATCAACCCAAGGACAATGGGTTTGGTTTTTTCTTTTCTTGGTTTATCCTAGAGAATTAAAGGAATCTAATGGACATAAAGATCTGAAGAAATACAGCCACGCAAAATCAGAAAGCTTGACATCTCCTCATCTGAGTGAAACCAGAGTTCTCTTGTGTCAGTCACTCAGGGTAAATTTATTACCTTTTCCTTGCTCATCTTCTCAAGAGTAAGAGCAAAGAAACACATTTTTAAAATTGTTAATGTTGTGCACTTGACAAATTTACATACCAACCACTAAGGCCAAAGATGAAGACCAACTTCTGCAGTCTGAAATCGATCAAACCTGCCATCAGGATGCATTGACAACCACTGATGATTGGAATGCAAAAGTTGGAAACGAAGTAGGATCGGTAGTTGGAAACTATTGCCTTGGTGATAGAAACTATGCCAGAGATCACATGATAGAATTGTGCAAGACCAACAACTTCTTCATTGCAAATATCTTTTTTCAACAACATAAACGGCAACTCTACACGCAGGCCTCACCAGATGGAGTACACAGGAGTCAAACTGCCTAATCTGGGGAAAGAGTCAAAGGAGAAGTTCAACGTCATCAGTCAGAGCAAGGCCAGGGGCCAACTGCAGAACAGACCATCAATTGTTCATATGCAAGCTCAAGCAGAAGCTGAAAGAAAAGTCCATGAGAGCAAAAATACAACCTTGAGTATATTCCACCTGAATTTAGAGACCATCTCAAGAATAGGTTTGACTCATTGAACATTAATGACCGAAGACCGGACGAGTTGTGAGATGACATCAGGGACATCATACACGAAGAGAGCAAGAGGTCATTAAAAAGACAGAAAAGAAACAAAAGACCAAAATGGATGTTAGAAGAGACTCTGAAACTTGCCCTTGAACATAGAATAGCTAAAGCAAATGGAAGAAATAATGAAGTAAAAGAGCTGAACAGAAGATTTCAAAGGGTGGCTCAAGAAGACAAAGTAAAGTATTATAATGATATGTGCAAAGACCTGGAGGTAGAAAACCAAAAGGGAAGAACACACTTGGCATTTCTCAGGCTGAAAGAATTGAAGAAAAAATTCAAGCCTAGAGTTGCATTATTAAAGGTTTCTATGGGGAAAATATTAAACAACGCAGGAAGCATCAAAAGAAGATGGAAGGAATACACAGAGTCACTACACCAAAAAGAACTGGTCGATGTTCAACCATTTCAGGAGGTAGCATATGATCAGAAACCGATGGTACTGAAGGAAGAGGTTCAAGCTGCACTGAAGGCATTGTCGAAAAACAAGGCTCCAGGAATTGACAGAATACCAGCTGAGATGTTTCAACAAACTGATGCAATGCTGAAAGTGCTCATTCATCTGTGCCAAGAAATTTGGAAGACAGCCACCTGGACAACAGACTGGAAAAGTTCCATATTTATGCTTATTCCAGAGAAAGGTGATCAAACCAAATGTGTAAATTACCAAACAATATCATTAATATCACACACAAGTAAAATTTTGCTGAAGATCATTCAAAAGCAGTTGCAGCAGTACATCGACAGGGAACTGCCAGAAATTCAAGCCAGATTCAGAAGACGACGTGGAACGAGGGATATCATTGCTGATGTCAGATGAATCCTGGCTGAAATAAGAGAATACCAGAAAGATGTCTACCTGTGTTTTATTGACTACGCAGAGGCTTTCGACTGCGTGGATCGTAACAAATTGTGGATAGCACTGTGAAGAATGGGAATTCCAGAACACTTAATTGTGTTTATGAGGAATCTGTGCTTAGACCAAGAGGCAGTTGTTAGAAGAAGGGGATACTGCGTGGTTTAAAGTCAAGAAAGGTGTGTGTCAGGGCTGTATCCTTTCACCATATTTATTCAATCTGTATGCTGAGCAAATAATCCAAGAAGCTGGACTATATGAAGAAGAATGGGGACATCAGGATTGGAGGAAGACTCATTAACAACCTGCATTATGCAGATGATACAACCTTGCTTGTTGAAAGCAAAGGGGACTGGAAGCACTTACTGATGAAGATCAAAGACTACAGCCTTCAGTATGGATTACACCTCAACATAAAGAAAACAAAAATCCTTACAACTGGACCAGTAAGCAACACCATGATAAACAGACAAAAGATTGAAGTTGTCAAGGATTTCATTTTACTTGGATCCACAATCAACACCCATGGAAGCAGCAGTCGAGAAATCAAACAACACATTGCATTGGGCAAATCTGCTGCAAAAGACCCCTTTAAAGTGTTAAAAAGCAAAGACATCACCTTGAAGACTAAGGTGTGCCTGACCCAAGCCGTGGTGTTTTCAATTGCCTCACATGCATGCAAAAGCTGGACAATGAATAAGGAAGACTGAAGAAGAATCAATGCCTTTGAATTACGGTCTTGGCGAAGAATATTGACTATACTATGGACTATGAAAAGAATGAATAAATCTGACTTGGAAGTACAACCAGAATGCTCCTTAGAAGCAAGGATGGTGAGACTACATCTCACATACTTTGGACATGTTATCAGGAGGGATCAGTCCCTGGAGAAGGACATCATGCTTGGTAAAGTAATGGCTCAGCAAAAAGAGGAAGACCCTCAATAAGATGGACTGACACAATGGCTGCAACAATGGGCCCAAGCATAACAATGATTGTGAGGATGGCGCAGGACCAAGCAGTGTTTTGCTCTGTTGTACATAAGGTCCCTATGATTCAGAACCAACTCAATGGCACCTAACAACAAAAACAACTTGACAAAGGTAAATCAGGAAATCTCAGTTCTAACTAGAGGTATTTCTTACCTATCTCTGAAACCAGGAATTATCTAAACTGTATGGAGCTAGGTGTGCCTGGGTGGTGCAAAGGGCTAACGTGCTCAGCTGTTAACCAAGAGGGTGGAAGTTCAAGTCACCCAGAAGCACCTCAGAAGAAAGGCCTGCTGATCTACTTCTGAAAAACCAGTAACTGAAAACCCTATGGGGCACAGTTCTACTTTGACATCATGGAATCACCATGTGTCAGAATCAACACAATGGCAACTGGTGGTGGTTGTGGTATGTGGCTAGAGGAGGAGGAGGAGCAAGATGAGGAGGCAGAAAATAAGGAGAGAAAACCTATAAAGACTCAGGTTGAAGCATAATTTCATACCCTCAGAGGATCAAATGACCAGTATTCCTTCCAAGAGGACACTGTCCAATGCTTCTCAAAATGTGGCTCCTGACACCTGCATCATGTGACCATTCCTGGGTCCCACCCAGACTTGCTGATCTGAATCTCTAAACATGATGCACAGATATTTGCATTATTAAAAAGCATCCTAGAAGATTCTCATGCACAAAATATTTATGAAACACTGATTTAGATGAAAGCTGAGCTCCAGAAAATCCTATGATGCCTATGACAGCTCTCTTTTCACTCACTTGGAAAAGCAAAGCCTGTGTCTCTGATGGCTGAATGAGGAAGAAGCCCCAACCTGGCCCTGCATGGGACTCAACAAACCAGTGTCCTTCCCATAAAATCCCAGCTGAGGAAGGTTCAGATCATTCGAGGAATTTTTACTGACTTGCACCCAGATGAGATGCAATCAGCTTGTCATCTCAAGAGAAACAGTCCTAGGAATTTGTTACTCTGTCTCCTGCAATGAAGTCTTTGAGGATGTTGCTGATTTGGACTCCTTTCATGTGGCTCTCAGGAGACGTTTCTTTCTTTCTTGTGTTGTAAATAGTGGTCCTTCTTCTGAAAAATTTGATGTTTTCCCCCCTTTGGCATAATTGAATTGCTTGACTAAATTGGATTTCCTTCTATATGCTGACTGGGAGAAAGTTCAGAGTATCATCTGCAGTTTACAAATGCATAGGCTTTAACAGTGTACATTTCTACATTAGTTTCAGCCTTGACTCTTTTTATGACCCTGCTCTGTTTTCTTTCTTTTGCCTTTCTCACCTCCTCCCAATTTATGTTACCCTTCTATCTTTTAAGTATATTTGCGAACTGCCTTAAAATACTTCCTGCAACAAACCATGTTTCAGGTGGACAGATGGGTAGGTAGAAAGATAAATCCTTATGGGCCTCATTTTCCTCAGTTATAAAATGAGACATTCAGATTAGGTGATCACTAATGTATCTTCTAGGTCTAAAGCCCCAAATTCAATCACAAGTTTTGATACAACAATGAAATCTCCTCCTAAAGAGATCACACTTCTGATATGTTACTGCAACATTTTTCTACCAAGAGCTTAGTCATAAAAGTAAAGAAATATAAATTTCAAAAAGCATTTTCTATCTAGAAAATGTAATTGCTTTTCACTCCATCTGATTTTAGGGTAGTGTTTTATGACTTTATGAAACCAACAGAAAAACAGAAAAAATTAGTGTCAGTAAAAAAAGAATTTTATCTAAATTTTAATCTACTTTGTTATACCTCAACCTTCTGCCTAGTTTTTTTGTTGCTTTGTTTGCTTCTTTGTTTTAATCTTGTTTTCCAAATATATGTGCCATCTTTTCTTTTCACCAGTAGATGGAGACATGAAATTTTGATTTGGGGACAATAGTTAAACAATGTTTTGATTTTCAAAGTTTAACAATAACAAACCCAAGATATTGCTACCTTTAATCCCTGACCCTGTACATTAATATTTTGTACTATTCTTCTATATACTTACTCCTGGATATTCTCAAAAAACTGTAAATGGTAGAGCTGATTTTTAGGTTCCAATCTTTCAATAATGCTGCTAGTTAGAAAAACATAAACAGCAGTTCACAGAATGCAGCTGTCACAGAATTACCAGGGAGATATTTTTTTCTCCTAAAGAATTTATACAAGTTTTTTGTTTTTAAATTTATTATGCCTTACTGATTTAGAAAACATTTTAGAGTGTTTCCTAGGGTACACCTTCACCCCAAAATATTCTTGCAATACTTCCAATAAGCATCATCCCTGCGAAAATAAAATACTAGATGTGTCTTCAGCCCCTCTCTCAACATAAGATCTAAGCACATTCCCTAAGAACAGGTCTCCTTTGTTTTACCAGAACAAAAATCATATATATGTATACAGAAGGAGTCCCTGGGTGGGACAGTTAATGCACTTGGCTGCTAACCCAAAGATTGGACAGTCAAGTTCACCCAGAAGTACCCTGGAAGAAAGGCCTGGTGATCTACTTCTGAAAAATCAGTCATTGAAAACTCTATGGAGCACAGTTGTACTCTGACACATATGGGGTCATCATGAGTCGGAGATGACTCAACACCAACTGACTCAACAGCAACTGACAAAAGAGAGTGAGAGACAGACACAGACATAGACATAAAGATAACTTACTGCCAAATTGAAACCTGTAGTTGGTATGGATAGGAAACAAAGATAAGAAGATGTGGAAAGGGAAGGAAACTAGAAGAGAATTTCACCTGATCTTTAGCAGGACTTTTGTGTTCTGCCAGATGCCTGAAATAGAAGTTCTCATTGAACTCTCATCCTCTAGCCTCAAAAAAAACACTAGTATTTGAGGCAAAGACGTGTTCATCTCTCCATTCCACCCTCTTCCTACTTACATTTACTTTAATGGCATCTTCCTGGCTCCAACCTCCTGGCTCCATGACTTCAGGCCCCACATGTGACCTCTCCTGATATGCAACTGGACCTTCCCTACAAGACAATGACAGAGAAACCAGCATGACTCAGCCTCATCACCTATTGCTGAAACCGAAACAGTCACGGCACCCCATGTCCACCCGCCATGCCTCTCTCTGAGGCATGCTTGTTTCTTCACGTGGGTATGCTGACAGAAAATACTACCCCGGTGCCAGACAACAACCCAGCCTAGTGGCAAAGGGAGAACCAGACCTTTTTCTGCACTTGCAATAAATTCTAACAGGAAGAAATATTTTGGAAACCCACAGAACTTAAGTAATAGCCACTGGTTTCCCAGTTCACATCACAGTAAATTGAAGGATAATGAGTTTTGCAGACTTGACCTTGTTCCAGCCCAAACTGGACCTATGCAAGTACACAGAGCAGACAGCGGCTCCTGCTAGGGAGTTAGCCACAGTGCAGAGAGAGCCCTCTACACTCATTATCAACTCCTCCCTTAACCTTCCACCTCTCAAGGCTGAATGCCCATGCATGGACATTGATTGAAGAGCATCCACCCCTCATTTTACCTCTGGATGCTCTCACTAGCCCAGACTCACGAAGTCAAGAATGTAGGCACTTTTTTATACTCTCAACTTACACTTTGAATAAATTTAAGTGGCTGTCAAAATGTACTTTATCAATATCCATTGTCTAGCCACTGTTAGAAACTACATTTCAGATAACTCATGGTTACTAAAAAGTCTTTCTATTAGAGAAACCCCCAAAGCAGGAAACAGAAAGAACAATAATAGATAGGTTTTAAATATATTCAACAGTCTGTAATAACAGCCTCTTCTAAATCCCTTTTGAAGTCTTTTATTGAAATCATCTTTAATCAATATCATTGAATTCACTAGCATAATGGCAATTAAAAGTTGGTACAAATAGGAAAAATGGAGCAAGTCACATTGTTACAAATATTTTTTTGTTGGCCCTTTTAAAGATTTGTGAAATATGAAGTTGAGCACAGTAATTTAATGCCTTTTAAACTGTCATCTAAATATCATGTTCCTTTAAAAACTATAACCTCTCTTAGTCCTAATGAGTCATAAATCCATTACTGTTAAACCCATGACTCTGATTCCAGGTTAAAGAGCACCTCATAGTTGATTCACATTTTATTATGCTTCATTAAATTGCTTTTGCTGTGTTCTTTCAGATTTTTAAAACTGTGTCTTTCATCTAATATACAGTGATTTTATACGGTTAGAGAAGACAAATTTTTTAACTAAAATCTTAAGTTTTATTTCAGAATGTGTAGACTTCATCTTACTAATCTTTATAAAATTGGTGCCTAATAAAGTGCCTGGAACAAGGCTAGCATCTAATCAATGCTGGTTTGAATTAAAAATAGTTTTGACACACTCAGCTCCTCATATAGCTAAGCTAAACTTGAGTTTCTAATTAACACAACATCCTCCAGCCTTGTCCATGGAAGACTTGAAGCTTCTCAGACGACTGTTTTGCTTGTTGATTGCGTCTGGTTTGTTTGCTTCTTTGTATTTCCAAGATGCCATATATCCTCAATTCTAAAATTCCATGAGTTATAAGAGGAAATACAAATCTAATAATAGCTTCCCAGGTGAAAAATAAAAGAAATAACCAAAGTAAATGTAAATATCCATATTATAATGCATCCCAATCTTGACTGCTAAAATGTACAAAAATGTTATGTAACCAAGTAAATACAGTATAATGGTAATGACCTGCCTTGTTATTATGACCTGTCTTTGTCACATTTTCCAGCCCATAAAATGAACTCAAGATGGGATGTGTACTCTGATGAAGTGTGACTGTTTCTGTACTCATGACTCTTGTTTGAGAAAGTCTATGGGCAATATGGACTCAAACATATTAATGATCATGAAGACCGTTCATGATCATGCAGAACTGGACAACATTCCATGCTATTAATACATAAGATTGTCATGAGTCAGAGCCGACTCAGTGGCAACTGACAAAACAGCAACAACGCGGGCAGTGTAAGACGAGGAGCTATGTCTTCCTGTGGCCTTTTGTTCACTGTCTACTGTATTGTGGATTCCTAACAAATGGAAAATGACAAGCATATGATGTCACGAGGGAAAGCATGCTAGTTTTTACCAAGCATAGCTACCAAGGATGTCATGAAAGAAAGAGAATTTTGGAATGTATACAGTGAAATTTATAAAATGGAAGTGTTTTTCATCTAAGTGGATAATTACCAAAGAAATAGTTTAAATTTTAAATTGTTCAGACTTTCTTACAGCCTAGTCTGAATGACTCATTTTTGGAAAATTGAAGGATTCGATCAATTATTAGTTTACAAAGGCAAGTAAAAATAAGCTGAGAGAGTAAGAAGAAATGGAGGGAAGAAAAAAAGAAAAGAAGGGAGAACCAAAGGTAAAATATAGGCAAAAAGTTCTTAGGAACTCTAGGACATTCTAATCCAAATCACCAATTGTTACTTGTCCCATGCAGAATGGCTGCATTTATTTCTGGCATTTTAAATGCCTTGAAATTAACATCTTTGCAAAGCACACAAAACAAAGCACAAAAAAAATCTGTCCCTGAGTCTTCGAAACAAGACAATGCTTGATTATGCCCAGATGATTTTTAATCCAGCTTTTAATTCCTTTCTGTTGTTTGACATGCTTCTGAGTTATTTCTCCCTAGTAAGAGTTTTCATATATCCAGGAAATGCAAACCTATTTTAATTCTTATCTAAACAAATCTGTTTTCTCTCTAGTGTCAATAAAAGTCCAACTGGCAAAACTCTCTGAAATTTTATTTATCTTCTTCAGTGTACACAAAAAGAAGATTGTGATGTGAAGTAGTATTATTATTTTTTTTAATCTTAGCTCCAAAGTCATCTAGGGATATGGTATGTAATTACATTCTCTTTATATCCCTGTGTCATCCTATAGCTATGCAGATGTGCATATTTTTGTACAATGCTTACATCCTGGTTTTTGTCATGGATGCTTCACTTTAAGAATCCTTTTTGGGTGCCTTGAATGTAGTTGCTGAGTAAACCAGAAAGATCTACAAAATATTAAACTCAGTTATTGGCCTTCAAATAAGTACAAGTGTTGGGAGGATCTGAAGTGCAGTATTCTCAGAATTTCTGCTGCACCAGAATTATTCTCAGATATAAAAAAAAGAAATTTGCATCTATAATTGGAAAAAGTTAGATCATGAGGTTTTTTCCCCAGCCCCAGAAAATAGAGAATATACCACAACTTCTTTAGAAGCAGTAAAGCAGATTATTCTCTAAGAAAAATTAAACCAGCACACAGAATTGAGGAGCTGCCTGGGATTTGAGGCCAGGATTAGAAATGTAAAAAGGAGAAAATAAAGTTTCTAATGTATCTAGAAGAAAGAAAGGAGGAGAAAAAAGTGTCAAACATTAGATGAGAAAGAATACTTGTATGTATTAGAGACTTTGTTTTGACTCAACAGGATGCTTTAAAATATTACAAAGTTTTGGTATTAATAGTTAATCAAGTTTTAGCCATTTTAAGAAAATCATTATTTTTTTTTTTTCGTAAGCAGTTTGTGCTTAATTCTTAACTCAGATTTGCTCCAGTGAGAATGAGCAACTGGAATCCCCTGTCAATACCATGACACTGAATATATACTAAAATAATAGCTTCAATACAGGGAAATTTAATCACTAAATATAGAAACTGCAACATAGCTTAGAATGGGGAGATATTACTTAAGAACTGTAATAAAGCCCATTCAGAACAGAGCTAATCATTATAAGGAAATACATGTGTGTGTGTACATCAGGAGAAAGTTGTGGCAGTCTGCTCCCACAGATTTATAGCCTTGGAAATCCTATGGAGTCTCTATGAGTCGGAACTGACTTGACAGCAGTGGGTTTTAAACATATACATAGAAGTCCCTGCACGGCGCAAACGGTTCACTGTCAGGCTACTAACTGAAAGGTTGGCTGTTCGAATCCACCCAGAGATGCCTTCGAAGAAAGACCTGGTGACCTGCTTCCAAAAAATCAGCCACCAAAAATCCTATTGAGCACAGTTCTGCTCTGAAACACATGGGGTCACCATGAGGCTGAACCAACTCAACAGCAACTGGTTTGTTTTTTTGTTTTTGTTAGACATAAACATATATATTTATAAATAGATATACATATATGCACACACATATATAGAAAGATATATATTATATACATACAGATATATAAATATACATACATACTAAAGGCCAAATCATTTACTAAATCACAACTAAATAAAATATCATTAATTATTCTCATCCCTCAGTTCTATCCTACTACTAAGAGCATTTTTAAAATATTCACAACGTACAACCAAAAATAGGGTGAAAAACTCTCTTAAGATACAACTGAAATGACATTTTTTTAGTCATAAATTTTGATTGACATTGAAATTTACAACTTTTATTCATCTAATCTTCCAACCATTATGTTCTGATAATATATTTCTGCATTTAATTCTAGTATAAAATCATGTTTTTCCTTGTATGGGAGCTTACTCTTTTATTATGTCTGTAGACTTAATTCATTCTTTCAGATAAAGAATTTATTTCTTTCAAAAATATTTTTGCCTTATTTCATCAAAAATCCCAAGAACATCTTGGGGAAATAAAAGTAGCAACCATTTACAAAGTGAGAAAGCACACAAAATATATTTCTTGAGGTAGTGAAATAGGTACAAGCATAAACCACAAAGATACTCTGACCAATTGCTAAATCTTTCATTCACTCATACAATATATCTGGGGAGCTGACATGGTACAGATGCAAACTTCCAGGGTAAAAATCTAAGAAGTTTGGTAAGAATGATGTTAGAGCTGTCCTCTATTAAAATTAGCGACTCTACAGGACAGAGAAGAACTGCTCCATAGAGTTTCCAAGGAGTGCCTGGTGGATTCGAACTGCTGACCTTTCGGTTAACAGCCGTAGCACTTAACCATTATGTCACCAGGGTCTCCTCATTAAAATTAGCCACCTTAAAACTTTGATGGGGACTTCCAGGGCAAGATGGCGCTCTATGCAGAAGCACCACGCCATCCCTGCACAGCAAAGATCCGGAAAACTAAGCCAAACAGAGAATCAACAATCCTGAAACCCAAGAACATCAAATGAAGAGATAAAGAACTCAGCCAAACACCAAACGGAGTGAGAATACTGAAAGAGAATGGAGAGCAAGGAGAGATTCATGCAGAGGTCCCCTACCAGCTAACACAACGCGGATCCACCATCTTGGACTCCTATCGGAGACCAGAAAACGGGAGAACAGGAGAGCAGCCTCGCGGAGCATCCAGTGGGAGACAAAACAGCCGCTTAGCTTCACACATAACCATCTCCCCGCTGCATCCTGCCTACCTGCACCGTGCACTTGACATCACACCACCAAGCTGTGCAGGCACGCCCTACTGGAACCTGCCCAGCATTGACTATCGACCTTCCTGGTGACTGCGGTGAGTGCCAAAAACAACCCGTCCCAGTGGCTCCTCTTCAGCTAGACCTGCCCAGCTGTACCACAAGGACGAAACCAAAAAATCTACAATCAATAAACAAGAGAAATATCTAATGAACGCCCCGAAAAAAGCAAACAATATCAAAACATTTACAAAAACAAGACAAGATAGCACCAATAGGCATCCAAATTAAAACACCAGATAACTCTCCTGTGGAAGAAAATGCACTAGAAGTACCTGATAGGGAACTCAAATCACTAATACTCGGAATTTTCCAAGAACTGAGGCAAAAAGCTGACAAACATGAGGAAAAAAATAGACAAATTTATGGAAAATAGAGACAAAAAATTGGAAGAATTCAGGAAGATGATGCAGGAACAAAATGCCAAAATAAATTCACAACTACAAATTATACAAAAACAACAATTAGAAATCCAAAAGATAAACAACAAGATTTCAGAAATGGATGATGTCATAGAAGAGCTGAGAAGTAGATTTGAAACCATGGAAGACAGGATCAGTGGAACTGAAGACAAACACTTGATACAACTCTGTTTCAGGAAAACTCAAAAAAAAGAACAAAGAAAAATGAAGCGACCCTAAGAGATATGTGGGACACAATTAAAAGCAAAAATTCACGAGTGATTGGCATCCCAGAACAGGGGGAGAAAACAGAAAACACAGAGAGGATCATTGAGGAACTGCTGACAGAAAACTTTCCCAATATCATGAAAGATGAAAAGCTGGCCATCCAAGAAGCTCAACGAACCCCATATAGAAGAGACCCCAAAAGAAAATCACCAAAATCATATTCACACTCGCCAAAACTAAAGACAAACAAAGAATCCTGAGAGCAGCTCGTGAAAAACAAGAAGTAACATACAGAGGAGAAACAATAAGACTAAGCTCAGATTATTCGGCAGAAACCATGCGGGCAAGAAGGCAGTGGGATGACATATATAAAATGTTGAAGGAAAAAAATTGTCAGCCAAAAATAATATATCCTGTAAAACTCTCGTTCAAATTTGATGGTGAAATTAGGTCATTTCCAGATAAACAGAAACTAAGGGAGTATGCAAAAGTCAAACCAAACATACAAGAATTATTAAAGGGAGTACTTCGATCTGAGGACAAACAGCTTCAGCCCTCAGGCAGGACCTAGGACGCAGGATCATACGAACCAGATACCATTCTAGGAAATGAACTCTCGAGGACTATCCAAAACCAAAAGAAATACAGCAGGGAACCAGAGCAATCAATCAAAGGATGACAATAACATCAGAACAATGAAAGAGGGAATAAACGGCATAGGTATAGAACCTTCTAACAGAGAGGAAGGCAAGGCGATACCAAGTAAGGGTACACTGCTTCAAACTTAGAAAGATAAGGGTAAAATTCATGGTAACCACAAAGAAAGTTAACAAATCAACTCATAAAAATAAAGATGAAAAACATAAAGTCTCAGCAAAAACAAAACCTACAAAAACAAAAGAAATGAACACAAAATCCACAAACAAAAGTAATTCAGCACAAGAGAGTAAGAAGAACAAAGAAAACTTCAGCACCACAAAAAAAAGCACTACAAAATGACAGCAACAAACTTCCATCTATCAATAATTACACTGAATGTAAATGGACTCAAGGCACCCATAAAGAGACGGAGAGTGGCAGAATGGATAAGAAAACAGGATCCATCAATATGCTGTCTACAAGAGACACACCTTTGAAACAAAGATGTGAATTTATTAAAAATCAAGGTTGGAAAAAAATATATCAAGCTAATAACTACCAAAAAAGAGCAGGAGTGGCAATTCTAATCTCAGATAAAATAGACTTTAAAACAAAATCTACCATAAAAGACAAAGAAGGACACTATATAATGATTAAGGGGACGATACATCATGAAGACATAACCATAATAAATATCTACACACCCAATGAGAGGGCTCCGAAATACATAAAAAAAAACTCTAACAGCACTGAAAAGAGAAATTGACAGTTCCACAATAATAGTAGGAGACTTCAACACACCACTCTCAGTAAAGGACAGAACAACTAAGAAGAAACTCAGCAAAGATACAGAAGACCTAAAGGACACAATCAGCCAACTGGACCTCACAGACATATATAGAACAATCCATCCAACCGCTACAAAGTACACATTCTTTTCCAATGCACGTGGAACGTTCTCCAGAATAGACCACATCTTAGGCCACAGAGCAATCCTCAACAAGATCCAAAATGTTGGGATAATTCACAGTATCTTCTCTGACCACAATGCCATCAAGGTAGAAATTAACACTAGAAACAGCAAGGAAAAAAAATCAACTACATGGAAACTGAATACTACTCTGCTTACACATCACTGGGTAATAGAAGAAATCAGAGATGGAATTAAAAAATTCCTAGAATCCAATGAAAATGAAAACACATCATACCAAAACCTTTGGGACACAGCACAGGCAGTCCTCAGAGGACAATTTATAGCAATAGATGCACATATCAAAAAAGAAGAAAGGGACAAAATCAAAACATTAACTACACAACTCAAACAAATAGAAAGAGAACAGCAAAAAAAGCCCACAACCACCAAAAGAAAGGAAATAGTAAAGATCAGAGCAGAAATAAATGAAATAGAGAACAGAAAAACAATAGAAAGAATCAACAAAACCAAAAGTTTGTTCTTTGAAAGAATCAACAAAATGGACAAACCACTGGCCAGACTGACAAAAGAAAAACAGCAGAGGACACAAATAACCCAAATAAGAAATGAAATGGGGGACATTACAACAGACCCAACCGAAATAAAAAGGATTATAACAGAATATTATGAAAACCTATATTCCAACAAATTTGGAAACCTAGAGGAAATGGATAAATTTCTAGAAACACACGGCCTACCCAAACTACAACAAAGTGATATTGAAAATCTGAACAGACCCATAACAGGAGAAGAGATTGAAAAGGTAATAAAAAAACTCCCAACCAAAAAAAGCCCTGGCCCAGATGGCTTCACTGGAGAATTCTACAAAACATTTACAGAAGAGCTTGTACCAGTTCTACTCAAGCTATTTCAGAGCATACAAGAGGAAGCAACACTTCCAAATTAATTCTATGAAGCCAGCATAACGCCGATACCAAAACCAGGCAAAGACGTCACAAAAAAAGAAAACTACAGACCAATATCTCTCATGAATATAGATGCAAAAATTCTGAACAAAATTCTAGCCAATAGAATTCAGCATCATATCAAGAAAATAATACACCACGACCAAGTAGGATTCATACCAGGTATGCAAGGATGGTTTAACATTAGAAAATCCATCAAAGTAACCCACCACATAAATAAAAGGAAAGAAAAAAAAATCACATGATCATCTCAAGTGACGCAGAAAAGGCATTGGACAAAGTCCAACACCCATTCCTGATAAAAGCTCTCAATAAAATAGGTATAGAAGGGAAATTTCTCAACATAATAAAGGGCATCTATGCAAAACCAACAGCCAACATCATTCTTAATGGAGACAGGCTGAAAACATTCCCCTTGAAAACAGGAACAAGACAAGGATGCCCTTTATCACCACTCCTATTTAACATTGTGCTTGAAGTTCTAGCTAGAGCAATAAGGCAAGAGAAAGAAATAAAGGGCATCCAAATTGGTAATGAAGAAGTTAAACTGTCCCTGTTTGCATATGATATGATACTATACATAGAAAACCCTAAAGACTCCACGAGAAATCTACTGGAACTAATAGAAAGATTCAGCAGAGTAGCAGGATATAAGATAAACATTCAAAAATCAGTTGGATTCCTATACACCAGTAAGGAGAACGATGAAAAGGAAATCAGGAAAACAATACCATTTTCAATAGCCCCTAAAAAGATAAAACACTTAGGAATAAATCTGACCAGGGATGTAAAAAACCTATACAAAGAAAACTACAAAACACTACTGCATGAAACCCAAGGGGATCTACATAAACGGAAAAACATACCATGCTCATGGATAGACAGAGTCAACATTGTGAAAATGTCAATTCTACCCAAAGCAATTTACAAATACAATGCAATCCCAATCCAAATATCAACAACATTCTTCAAAGAGATGGAAAAACTAATCATTAACTTTATATGGAAAGGGAAGAAGCCTCAAATAAGTAAAGCACTACTGAAGAAGAAGAAGAAAGTTGGAGGACTCACACTACCTGACTTCAGAACCTACTATACAGCTACAGTAGTCAAAACAGCCTGCTACTGGTACAACGACAGACACATTGACCAATGGAACAGAATAGAGAACCCAGATGTAAATCCATCCACCTACGGTCACCTGATCTTCAACAAGGGCCCAAAGTCCATCAAATGGGGAAAAGACAGTCTTTTTAACAAATGGTGCTGGCAAAACTGGATATCCATTTGCAGAAAAATGAAACAGGACCCATACTTCAAACCATATACAAAAACTATTTCAAAATGGATCAAAGACCTGAATATAAAGCTTAAAACTATAAAGTTCATAGAAGAAAAAATAGGACCAACACTACAGGCCTTAATACATGGCATTAACAGGATACAAACCATAACCATCAACACACAAAACCCAACAGATAAACTAGATAACTGGGATCTTCTAAAAATGAAACACCTATGCTCTTCAAAAGACTTCACCAAAAGAGTCAAAAGAGAACCTACAGTCTGGGAAAAAATTTTTGGACAGTACAAGTCAGACAAAGGTCTAATCTCCATAATCTATAAGAAAATCCAACACCTCTACAACAAAAAGACAAACAATCCTATCAAAAAATGGGCAAAGGAAATGAACAGACACTTCACCAAAGAAGACATTCAAATCGCCAACAGACATATGAGGAAATACTTGTGTTCTCTAGCCATTAGAGAAATGCAAATTAACACCACAATGAGATACCATCTCACCCCGGCATTACTGGCACAAATCAAAAATACTGGAAATAACAAATGTTGGAGAGGCTGCAGGGAGATGGGAACTCTTATACACTGCTGGTGGGAATGCAAAATGATACAACCATTTTGGAAAATGATATGGCATTTCCTCAGAAAGCTAGAAATAGACATACCATTCGATCCAGCAATCCCACTCCTAGGAATATATCCGAGAGAAATAAGAGTCGTCACTCGAATAGACATATGCACACCTATGTTCATGGCAGCATTGTTCACAATAGCAAAACGATGGAAACAACGTAGGTGCCCATCAACAGATGAATGGATAAACAAACTATTGTACATACACACAATGGAGTACTATGCAACGAGAAAGAACAACAATGAATCTGTGAAGCATCTCATAACATGGATGAAACTGGAGGACATTATGCTGAGTGAAATAAGTCAATCACAAAAGGACAAATATTGTATGAGACCTCTATTGTAAAAACCCATGAAAAAGTTCACATACAAAATGTAACAATCCTTGTTGGTTACCAGGGATGGGGGTGGGGGAAAATACTAAATAGGCAATAGATAAGTGGTATCACGGGTGAAAGGTGAGACAGTACACAGTACAAGGGAAACTAACACAACCTGCACAAGGAAAGGTCATGGAGGCCCCATGGACACATCCAAACTCCCCGAGGGACTGAGTTGCTGGACGGAGGGCTCTGGGGACCATGGTCTCGGGGAACATCTAGCTCAACTGGCATGACACTACTTATAAAGATAATGCTCTACATTCTACCTTGGTGAGTAGTGTCTGGGGTCTTAAAAGCCTGTGAGCGGCCATCTAAGATACTCCACTAGTCTCATCCCTTCGGGAGCAAGGGAGAATGAAGAGAACAGGATACAACGAAAAGATTAGTCCAAAGGACTAATTGTCCACAGCTACCAAGACCTCCACCGGACTGAGTCCAGTACAGCTAGATGGTGCCTGGCTACCACCACTGACTGCTCTGACCAGGATGACAACAGAGGGTTCTGGACAGAGCTGGAGAAGGATGTAGAGCATAATTCTAACTCACAAAAAAAAAAAAAGACCAGATTTACTGGCCTAAAGGAGACTGGAGAAACCTCAAGAGTATGGCCCCCAGACAGCCTTTTAGCTCAGTGGTGAAGTTACCCTTGAGGTTCACTGTTCAGCCTGGGAGTGGACAGCCCAGTAAAACCAAATGAGACTAATGAGGTACAGGAGTCCAGTGACAAGGGCCAGAAGGCAGAAGGGGAGTCGGAAGCTGATGATAGGGAACACAAGGTTGAGTAAGGATACTGTTGATGTGTTGTGAGATTGTTAACCATTGTTATAGGGCAACATTTGTAGTAACTGTTAAATGGGAGGCTATTTTGTCCTGTAAGCCTTCACCTTAAGTGAGAATAACAGCACAATTAGAAGAGCGTAGTCAATGTCACTTAAATGTGTACGTAAAAAAGTTTTGAAATGGTGTATCTTTGGCTATGTGTATTTTCACCAAAAAAAAAAAAGCTGAGAATTTAGAGGGTTAAAATGTTGTGGGGTTGTTAACCAAAGTCATAAAACAGCATGTGTACTACTGTTACATGAGAAACTGTTTGTTCTGTAAGCCTTCACCTGAAGTACAATAAAATATTAAAAAAAAAAAAAAAAAAAAACCTTTGATGGACTTGATACTTAAAAATTTATCATGTGTTCTGAAAGCAGAAAATGGAGCTATAAATGAATTGTTAAACAGCTAATTTGTCACACACCTGAATATCATAATAAAGACAAACCTAGAAAACCAACAAATCCCATGTAACACGTCACCTTTGAAATATTATTAAATATTTATTTAACCATCTCCTGAAAGTGTGTTATGTAAGGAAACCATGTGACATACTAAACGCTTAAATGTTACAATTATATTCCCTAAGTAGCTGTACTCTCTCTGGAGTCTTGTGTTAAAAGGAGGACAATGATTGGTCTGTTGTTACTATGAAATCTAAGAGCTGTTGATTTGTGTACAGGTTAAGTACTCCCCATGTTTCACAATTCTGGACTCACTAAATGCCATCTATCACCAAAACAACTCATATCTCACCATAACCTGAAAGCTTGTCCTCAGAAGAAATGGAGGGGGGAGGAGACTGGGGGCTAAAACTACAGTCAAAGTCTTTGCCTCAGTTCAGAAATGTGTCTCCTCTTGGGCCTCATCTAATGATCTTAATATCTTCTGGTGAGTATTGGGGATCTTGTGATATGCTACATGCTCCAATTAGCACCGAAAGAGTTCTCCAATGAATTTTGGAATTTCCAACATCTTGGAACAAAGATTATTGCTTTGATTCAAACATTCTTCCCCAACATCCAGCCAGCAACAAGATTATGTAAATTCTAAAAAACCACATATCCATAATTTAGGCATAACACTTAATATTTATGTTTCCACTTTTTAATGTGCTTTCAAGTAGTCATGTATGTCAGAGACTGCTAGCTGTCTACTTTCTTCATTGCTGCCCCACTTCACTGTCATTTACCAGCTAAATGACAGTGTTCCCAGACTACGCTTCATACTTGGTGTCATATGGAGAGTAAGAGATGAATACTGAGGTTTAAGAGGAGGTGCTGCATGGACTTCCATGAAGGCTACTTAAACAGGTTTGACTAAACTTGGAAGTGCTCCCCCTTTAGTCTCCTCCCTTTCTTTTTCCTACTGTTTAGAACAAAAACATGATGACTGACATACCTAAGGCCATCTTAAATCATGAAGTGAGGATAGAAGCCATGTTCCAAGATGGCAGGGCAGAAACCTGAAAATCCTGATTCCCAGATGATAATGGAGTGTCCACTCCAGCCCTGGACATTGTACTTCCAGACATGTTTCACTGGAGAAAGAAATAAACTTCTACTTTGTTTAATACTTTAAATTTAATCCTATCCAAAACAATATGCCATGATTTCTTTTTTTATGACTTGAAATTATATTTGGCCCCAAATGCTGACTTGTCTACATAACTATTGTCCAGGAACATTATATTCACCATAGAAATATAAAATTATTCAATAAAAGATCGAATGCCTTGTGGAATATCTCAATAGACTCAAACACTGACTTTAGACATATGATTGAAAGTTCTTTATACCCATTTCTAACACAAATTATAAAAGAAGCTGACATTTAGAACCTTAACTCTACCCATAACATTTTTTAAATGAGTTCCAAAGCAGAAGTAGACCAGTAAAATATGAAGTTAACTCATTTGTTAATACATTGTCAGCATCTTCCTCAGTATTTTTGCACCTACATTTTCTATTCAACAGTTAACTTTTAAATTTTGATCTCTTTATCCTTTTTAAATGCCATTTCTGCTAAAATTCTAAAATGATTTATGAGTCACACAGATCTAAACTTCCTTAACAAAGTAATGCCAAAGAACAGTGTCATGGTTTGAATTAAGTCCCCCAAAAAATGTGTGTATCAATTTGGCTAGGCCATGATGCCTGGTACTGTGTGATTTTCCTGTATGTTGTAAACCTGCCTCTATGACGTTAATGAGGGAGGATGGGTGGCAGTTGTGTTAGTAAGGCAGGACCTGATCTACAAGACTGGATTGTGTCCTGAGGCAATCTCTTGAGATATAAAAGACAGAAGTGAGCAGTGAGACAGGGGGACCTCATACCATCAAGAAAGCAGTGTCGGGAGCAGAGCACGTCCTTTGGATGGGGGTCCTTGAGCAGAGAAGCTCCTAGCCCGGGGGAACACTGAAGAGAAGAAGGCCAACAGAGAGAAAAAGCCTTCCCATGGAGCTGATGCGCTGAATTTGGACTTTTAGCCTACTTTGACTATAAGGAAATAAACTTCTCTTCGTTAAAACCATCCACTTGTGGTATTTCTGTTATGGCAGCACTAGATAACTAAGACAAACAGAAACACACTGCTTACATACCAACTAGTTCGCCTGAGTTTAGATCCAGAGCCCTGCTCAGTAACATTCTTCTCCCAGGCAAAGAGGCATATCAACATGTCCCTCTGTAAAATGAATGTGGTAAAAGGCTGGCACCTGGACTGAAAGCAGATGACTAGAGACAGGAGATATTTTGTTGGGAAGTGCTTTGACAGAGTTGAGTGTTACAGTGTCCCACGGAAGCATTTCTTGTGTTCTAAATGAGGTCTTCAGGAACCTCCAATGAAGGTCACCAACCTCTATCTCTGTCCTCTCACATGTATGATTGCTTGACAGTTTATCCTTGACACTTAGTATTGGAAAACGAGCTTAGTTTAACTTGAGGTTGTTTAAGTCTGAAAACTATAAAATCTATATCATTTTGGATAGTTGGAACATAGGATGTGCTTATCACCCTACTGAATTTTATTTCACTGTTAATAAAGCAGTCAGTGTGAACCACTTCCTCTGAAGTAGAAGCCTTTCACTGGTTATAAAAGCATCTAGATCAAGAATTAGCATCTAGGCTTATCCGAATCTCCTACCCTGGTACTCACCTCTGACATCTTCAAGATGCCACAGCTGTGCACAGAACACCACCCTCCAGGTATCTCTCTACTTCCCTCTCATATCACTCAAAGTTCAGAGAAACAGAACCCATAGGAGATATATATTATAAGATTTATTGCAGGAATTGGCTTACATGATTGTGGTGGCTGGCTAGGCAGGTTGGAACTCCAAGGGAAGGAAGAGCCGGCTGGACCTCTTGGACATGGACCAAAGCTGTTGTCCACAGGTGCAATTTCTTCTTATTCAAGGAAGCCTCAGTTCTGTTCTTAAAGCCTTTCAACTGATTCAGTCAGGCCCACATTATCTTGTAGAATCTCCTTTACTTAAAGTCAACTAATTGTGGACTTCAACCACATCTACAAAATCCCTTCACTGCACCACCTAGATTAATATTTGAAGAACTGGGGACTGTAGCCTAGCAAAGTTTACATATTAAAAAAAGACTGTAACATTCTCCTTCAAAAACTCTTTGTCACAAACTCTTAGGCAGTGGTGCCCAGGATAATTTCTATCCCTATCAACAAATATTGACTTAATACAGAGAGGCCACAACTATTAGAAGTTTTCACCTTCACCATCGCATATTGTTTTATGTTGGAGATTTTCAAGAATCTCTTAGAGAACAAGTTCCTTCTCACTTTGTTATCCTTTTATGCCTCAGTCTTCATAATTAAAATAGAAATTTAGAAAGTGCCAGGTACAGCACCACTCCCACTGAGACCCAGGATAAGCATAAAGAAAACTCTCCGTGTTCTACGGAATGAGTTTCTCAACAGGTACCACAAGGAGGAAATAGAGGAGGAAAACAGAGGTGTGGCCCCATTTCATTCCAAGGTGACCCCAAGGCAAAGATTACTCAGTGTCAGGCTAAACAGTACCAGTTATTTTTCCTCCTTTTTTTGTCATCTATCACAGCAAATATACATCCATTCTATTTTGTACCAACCATCACTAGGGCTCTTACTCTGCCCTCTCCACAGCATCCCAGCGTTTTTAGCCAAAACTTTTGCTTTCTGAGGCAATGGACAGATCCCAAAGCAAAGATGACTTTACTAAAAGTGAAAGTTCACCATGGCAATGGTTTAGCTGTTGGGTTACCTTTGGGTGGGGGCTGAAGGAGGGCTAGAAAAGAACATTAAGTAAAGGGAGTTGAAGTAGTGAAGTTTATCTTTGAAGATACAAGCTTTTTCATTTATTAATTTTATGACCTTTAACAAGACTCTTAACCTTCTTGTGTTTTACCTTTCTTGCCTATAAACAAGGGGGAGAGATTGAATGATCACTAAGTGCTCTTGCAATTCTACTGTTCTTTGATCCTATGGGCATGGAGGCATACAACAAGGAGAAGAGCTAGCCAGAAAAAGGACAGAAGAGTAGCTTAAAGAATAACTCAGAATCAAAAGGTCCAGACTTAGAGGAAATGAAGGAAGGAACAAATCTTCAATTATGAAGTGGAGAATTCCACTTGGAAAAATCTCACTCTCAGGAACTGAAGTTTCTCTTTGGGCTGGAGTTTTTCCACCCATTAACAAACTTCCCCTGCTGCCATCCGGTCTTCAAGTTTTTATTCTGAATTCTGTGTTCCACTCACATGTAAAGATACCCAACTTCCTTCTATATTACTCACATCACTTGCAGCCTTGTTAAAACTACAACTGTATTTCCATACTCTTTGGAGCCTGCACCTTGGCCATCAATTTCTCTTAGGACTTGCATGTGTGTCCCCAACAGCCACCCTACCGTATTGTCAGGGTTTAGTTCCAGATCATAACCCTTCACAATCTGCCCTGTTCAGAAACTTGTTAATTAGGCCAAACCTAGCCATGCTTCAAGACATGACATCCCCAAATTTCTTGTTCATCTTATTTCCCTAACACAGATCTCACATAGATGGTCTTACATCTTACATAGATGTTCTATTTTAAGAAAGAAAAAAGATACATTTCTCAAACTTTTTGTCTTCCACCTCCACAATTCCCTATACCAAGTACTTGCCTTAGACTGCCATCCTCCCTCCCCTACACAAAACCAAAATATGTCACAGAACCATGTCTGCTTTATGGGAAGATTCTTTGTCTGCTCTCTCTCTGTCTGCTTATGGGAAGGTTCTTTCTTGTCTCCTTCAGTTTCTAGTAGCCTTGGGCATTTCTTGGCATTCCTTGACTTTTAGAAGCATCTCCACATGGCGTCTGCATTTCCCCTGTGTGACCTTGTCTCCATGTCTGTTCTCCCCTTTTATAAGACACCACTCGGAAGGAATTAGGACCCATTCTACTCCTGTATGATGGTGTTAACTGATAACAAAATAAAAATACTATTTTCAAACAAGTTCTCATTCACAGGTACAGGGGTCAGAACTTCAATATATCTTTTTGGGGGACACAATTCAATCCATACCAGCAGCTATGGTAGCCTTGAATCATTGGGCACCCATCTGTCATCTTTAATCAACAGAATATCTTATCTCCCTAAACGGACAGTAAGTTATTTAAGGACAGGGACAAATGTCTTTTTTTTTTTTTTTAATTCCCAAATCTTCAAACACAATGTAGGAGCACCAATAAATATTCATTGATAGAGACGTTTTAAAGCAGGGAAACCTCAAAACTACAAGAACCTGTTTCTTCCTGACTGCCCTCAATTTCTCTCACTGGCTATTTTTTCTAACATAGGAATAACGTTCCATGGCATTGCCAGGGTATTATGAAGGATAATGTAGAGGGCATATTTTTTTAAGTATCTACTGAAATATTTTTCCTTCTAATTTCTTTCCTTGCAATAATTAAGCCATTTTCTGCAAGGAAGGGGAAAGTAAATCTAGCTAAGAAAGTAAAAGGATTTAAATAAGGGAAGTTTCTACCAGACATGAAGGAAAGAATAAAGCTCTTTTGACTACGAGAAGAAGAACTAAATGGAGAGAGAAAAGGATAAGAGGTTAGTCATGAGTGGACTATCTCCTGCTGTTTCCAAGGTACCTTCACAACCAGTGCCAAGCCTAAAGGTAAATTAATAGGAAGAACTTAGAAAGACCAGAGAAAACCAAATAGAGAGGAGTTTGTGCCATCATCCCCATTTAGAACTCTGAGAGGAAACCACCTTGAAGGATGCTGCATTAACATGGAGAAAGAGAGTTAAGAGGCAGTATGCTTTGTTTTGTTCTATGTCTTGTATGTAAAGGATCCAGAAGTCCCAGCAGCTCTCAGGGAGGATGTGAAAAGTGGCTGAGGGTTTAGCTGATCAGCTCACAATAAGGTTATTATAGAGGCAGGGCAAGTGATCCTGTAGCAGAATGCTTCTACAAAATGAACGAACTGGAGTCTCCATCTGAAATCAAGGAAACCTCTGCCAACAAGAGTTAATGACAGGACATAGTTGGGGAGAGGGTGGATGGCAGGTTATCCAAGAAACAGGTCATCAGAAAAGGGTCATCCTTGCATATTGACCATGCCAATGAACAAATGAAGAATTACACTCGCCATGGACCATCAGCAGCAGATGATGGACAGCAGTGAGGACAGACTAAGCTGCCCAGCGACATTAAAATAAGCACCTCGAACAGCCAGCGTGCATGGGACTCTCCCTCGACACCATATGGAATGGTCTCTTCTCATGCACTGAAAACCATCCTGGGAAGGTGACAAGCAGAGGAAAGTCTCTGAAAGGGGAAAAATCACCTTGAACTGAGTGTATGCCAATCCTTGTTTTAAACAGGAAAAAAACTGAACTACTTTTAATTGGCAATTTAAGATTTTCTTTCCCTTTGTGAGAATGAGGGCTTAAAGACAAGATGAGACCAGTTGTAAAATAAAGAAGGAGAAATGGTTTCCTTCACACGTCTGAGTTATGGTGTGCCAATTTTGAGGCCTATCTTCCCTCGCAATAAATTTGCAATGAATATTTTGTACTTAACTTTAGAAAAAATCATATACCACAAACTAAGGACATTGCATCACTAGATGTGCTTTAGTCATTTACTTTCCTGACTGCCTTAAAGTAGGTTAAGAAAAAAATTTTCTCCAACTAAGAAGAAGGAGAAAAATCATTATGACATGACACTTCAGTGAAATTCTGCCCTATTAGATTTTGTTAAGATGAAAGTACCAGACAAGGACATTTCAGGGATGAGTTACTGTATTTGCAAATGAGTATAATGAAAATTACCAAGGCAGTACTGTGAATTTAAATGAACTCTGTAATTGTTCCTCAAATTTTAATATAAAATAATTGTTCATTGATTCCAAGAAGTAGTTAAGGTTGCTGATTCTTTTACATAAATCAATACGCTCTGAACACTAATAGCCCAGTAACGTCTATAAAATGTAGCTGTGTAGCTTTCTGTTCCCAAGGCTTTATTCCAGGAGCTAAATAGCAGTTTCTATTTCTAGTTGACTACTGTCTTTAACAAATTACTTCCTTGATGCCGTGATAGCTTTTTCAGACATATATTCTAAAGGAAAGCATTAATTTTTTGTCTTTGCTCTTTGAATTTAAGGATGCAATTTTTAAAGGAATGAGACAGACCATGATTATATTTTTGAGGGGTCTAAATAATATTGAAAACAATTACATACCTATAACACCAATATGGAACACCACTATTACTGACTTTATTATTCATTGTGGAAACAGATGTAAGTCTTACTAACTTCACTGAGAATTATGTTATCATTATCTGTAGTGTTGTTTCATTATATAAAAAAATAAAATGCATTTTAGTCCAGATAATGATTGATTTGTTTTTTATTGTTGTGCTCTTATTCATGCAGCCTTTTGAACAAGAGATTCAAAAAAGCAAATACAAAAAAGAACAACTAAGAAAAAGTCGCCAGCAGGGACAGCGGCTAAGAGTCCTGCAATTTTAGATTACGACGTTAAATGTATTTTGTTCGATATAAGATGATAATGCTAATGGATGGTCTCCTCTCAGCTTCCCCTGTGCAGCAAAATTACAAAATGTGTTTTTAATGACTATAGCATGCTGGTTATGTTTATCTGGCATATATTTGAAATTAAAATGCCTTAAAATGTTATTCAGAAAGTTTTAACTCTAATAATCCAAAATCACTTTAATCACAAGACTATTTTATATCTAATCACAATCATTATTGTTTATTTTTATCTAACTCTTAAAAAAGTTAGAACAAATTGCTGATTATGTATTCCAATGCCACAATAATTTAATATTCTGTGAAACTTAAACCAGATTGGATTTACTGTTCTGTAAATAAGGAAATTGAATTAGATGATTTTCATGATGTTCACTCTAAGGTTCTCAGATTTTCTACTGTGTTTTACTTAACTTTTCATGCTAGATTTCAGCCATACGGCACACCATTTATCTTGAAATTTTTATTTTAAATGCAGACACATCACAGCAGAACATGTAAATTACTGTATTTTTACACAAATAACAAGAGCCTTCTATGTTTGTTTGCCAACTGCTCCCTCCTCTCACGAGGTATTTTCACCAGCACGCCTATGCTAATTTTTTTTTTACAGCAACTTGTGAAAAAAGCTGGCACAGCTGTGCTTGTGAAATACTTCAAAGTGAGAGGGAGTAGTTGGCAAACAAACATAAAGGGTCGCATTATTTGCGTAAAAATACAGTATACGACCCTAAGACTTGGGCTGTCCCTCTGGCATCACATTTTTTCCCATTCTGAATTTGGGATAGTTTGATAATCCTTTCAGATTTTAAACTGATTGAGATTTGTCTGGGAGAGGCCGGGCTTAATTCCCTCAGGAATAGCCTCATATCAATGTCCTAGGAGGAATACAGGTCAAAGTGAGTGTTGGTCTTAATTCAGACTCCAGGGCAGTCTAATTCATCTCCAAATCCAGGCTAGACAGAGAACTCAGCAAAGCCAGACTTCAGGGGGGTATGACTAATCATTTCTAATAATTTAAGAATGTGTGTATGAATGTGTGTATGTGTGAGTGTGTGTACACACATACGGTATATACAATTTTAGGAAAGTTCTCTCTTTTTGGGGATTCAATTATTTCACCTGTTAAATGGAAGGAATACACTAGATTATCTCTAAAGTCACAGCCACTCCAAAAATTCTATGATTTCTTAAGTCACAATCCTTTCTACTTTACTTCCCTACAAAATGGTGATGAATGCAATATAACATTTTTTTATCAATAAGAGAATACAATTTCAGTTTGGATGTGAGGTTAAAAATATACACAGTATATTGAAAAGAAAATAAAGTTTATATTAGAACTAATTTTTTTTTAAATTAATAACATTAATTGTTAAAATAGAAAAGAAAAAAACAACATGAACCTAAGTGTGATGATTAAGATTGTATATCAACTTGGCTGGGCCATGATTCTCAGTGTTTTAGCAGTTGTATAATGTTGTGATCACTTCCCTGTTGAAATTTGATATGTGATCACCCCCATGATGGAATCTGCTGAGTGGTACTGGTGGGGGTGGGGCGTGTGGCAGCTCACCGCTCCCTGAGCTTCATCTCTCAGCCTTCCACCAGTTACTTTCTGCCTGCTCACCTTGCCAAAGTTTTTGGCTTGCTCCAGACTCAGCAGCTGCCTCTTGTTGTTTCACCTCTGGTGCTTGGGACTTGAGCTAGCAGCTTACCTGTCGATCTTGGAATTCGTCTATCTTCACAGCCTGGGAGCAAGAGTCCTGTTCCCCGACCTGCTGATCTTGGGTTCACCAGTCTCTGCAGCTATGTGAATCAGGAGAAACCTTGCAGTCTTGTCTGCTGATCTTGGAATTCACTGACCGTCACAGCCTGTGAGCAGGAGCCCTGCTCTCTGAGCTGCTGACCTTGGGTTTGCCAGCTTCTGCGGCTGCGTGAATTGGGAGAGGCCTCTACCCTGATCCACAGACTTGCGATGTTTTAGCCTCTAGAATTGCGTGAACTGTTTCCTTGATATAAATCTCTCTATATATATACTTATACACTTTACTGGTTTTACTTCTCCAGAGAACCCAGCCTAAGACACTAAGGTCTTAAGTAGAATTAGTTTCTCTTCCATTTCTGTCATTAGATGTGACCCAACTCAAAATGTTCGCTCACCATCAACTTTCAGGACCACACCCTTGCATCAATAAGGAACTAGCAGCTTGGAAGGTAGCTAGTCCCAAGTAAATGATCATGAAGATACAACATCTTGTTTTGGTCAAAAAGTAATGACACTTTCAAAACATATGTGAGATTGAGGGTACCAAAGAAACAGTTAAAAGGGGCTCTCATTAGCCATTCTGGAAGAATTTGAGTATCCAAAAAAGAATAACTATAGTCATCTGGTGCAAACTGAGTGAGTAAATGTCTACTATGGTATTTTAAAAAGAGAAATTAACATACAACAACAAAGGAAAAGTGATCAGAGCAGAATAAATTCACTTTGTATTAATTTTAAAATGGAGGGGAATGCTATATATGTGAGTATTCTGTTCTCCTATTAAATGTGTAAATGTAGTTTTCTCATCCTGTGTAAATAGGGTGGAGACAAGGAATTGGAGTAAAATAGTTCCAGTAAAGGTAGAAACTGTTCCAGGAACAGGAACAGGTAGTCAGTAGTGGTCAATAACACGGTGGAAAGATAAGACAAAGTGAGTCAGCATCACTGGTTG
Organism: Dugong dugon; assembly: GCA_030035585.1. Classification (NCBI taxonomy): domain Eukaryota; kingdom Metazoa; phylum Chordata; class Mammalia; order Sirenia; family Dugongidae; genus Dugong; species Dugong dugon. Next base: position 55,052,876 of record CM057480.1, read on the forward strand.
TACACAACTGTGTTCCAGGATGATGGATTAACCAAATATCCTAGAAAGGAGATGTTTTTATACAGGCTGCATCCTTTGTTTCTTGGGAGATGAAACCTCAATGACTTGACTAATTAAAGTGTTAATATATATTTAAACTATAATTCTCCGGTGATGCTTACAAAGCAGGTCAAAATATAATAATTTCAGGACAATGTATATAACATAGTCTAAGAAGAATTTAAAAAAACATATCATTTGGAAGAAAACACCAAATTCCAAGCAACTAAAGCTGATAGAGAAGGCACAGAATGAGCTTTAAAAGACCCACTGACATAGCAAGTTTACTTCTGTGAAAATGGGGCCAGCCCAGAGAATGTCATCTCAGATTGAGAAATTGCAATCAGATTTGTATCACAATAAAAAAGCAGTTGTTTGAGCATTCAGAACCTGTAAGCTAGGAAAGCTGGAGATGGAATTCTAACCCTAGAAAGAAAGATATAATAACAATAGTATGTTCTAAGTTAATAAAACAGTAGACTTAAATCCATTGAACCACTCCCTCTGTAATTCACTGAATAATAAGTAAAATAATAAATCTTAGAATAATTTTGGTAATGTGTGTGTCTTTTTCCTGATTTCTAAGGTGCATGAAGCTTTTAAGAAACTTGGATATATGAGCTTTTCATTTTAGTTAAAATATTTAGGAGAACCGCATTAAATGCTTTCATAATGAATGTTTGAATATCTGGGAAATTCTAACCTGGTAAGTTTATAAGTTTTGATTTATTAGTTCTGCAAGTAATGTCTAAAAGTTGAGAGCTGTGTTGGCCAATATAGTGGCCACTAGCAGCATGAGCTATTTAAATTAAAATTTAAGTGGATCAAAAGTAAGTATAATTAAAAATTCAGCTCCTCAATCACACTAGCCATAGTTAAAGTGCTCAACAGTCATAGGGGGTTAATGGCTATGGTACTGAACAGTACAAACACAGGAGATGTATTAGCTTATGTTTAGAAGATATGTTAGGACACAGACTAACCAGCTATAACAAACCCAAAACTAAACCCACTGTCATCAAGTCAACTCCGACTCATAGAGACACTATAGGACAGAGTAGAACTGCCCAATAGGGTTTCCAAGACTGTAAATCTTTACGTAAACAAACGGCCACATCTTTCTCCAGTGGAGCAGCTGGTGGGCTTGAATCACCAACCTTTTGGTTAGCAGCCAAGCCCTTTAAGCATTGTGCTACCAAGGCTCCTCAACTATAACAAAGAGATCCAAAACTACAGTAGCTCAATTGGCACAGTCAAGACAGAAAATTCTCTTCTCTTATATCTAACAGTCTAGAATAGGTGATGCTTCCAGTATAGAATCGGCAGTTCAGACCTACATGGTCATTCATAGCTGCAGTGGTCCTACAAGGTCATCCAAGTATGTAGGTTCTCCTTTCTTGTTGCTATGCTGTCCTTCAGAGTGCTACTCCCTTCCGTGTGACTAGAACTGGCTCTGCAGCATCATACCTGCATGTTCCAGGCTGGAGGAAGAGGAAGAAGAGAAAATGAAGGGCAGGTAATTTTCTCTTCAGAGAATGTGACTGGAATGTTGTGCACATTACTTCCACTCATATTTCTTTAGTTGAAACATGGTTGCAACCCACATCTGGCTATAGGAGAGGCTGGAAATATAGTCGAGCTAGGTAGCTGTGTTTCCAGCTAAACCATGGGGCAGCAGGATGTTATTATTAAAAAGAATAATGAAACAACGGATATTGGAGAACAACTAGCAATCTCTAGAATAAAGGAATATTGTTTAATGGGTTTGTGAAATATTCTTAATAGTCCTTTAAAACTGAAACTCTCAACATCTGTTCTACTGGTTATATAGATTCTACTGTCAATGTATTTTGTCCTAACTGAAGTAGGACAACGAATGACGAGCAACTTACAGTTTTATTGAAAATTCACTAAAAAGGAAATCTTCCCTTCTCAGCTATTTTGAAATGAATATTAACATTCATTCTTAACTCACTTAACTTCATAATAGGGAAAAATCTCTTTATAGGATAGTATTATACACAAAATCTGTAAAATAATGTACTCAGGTCAACACTGCATAATTATAAGGTCATAAATCACCCCAGTCAAAAATGATAGCTAAAGTGGATAATAAATTTAACAATCTACAGGCATTTTTATAGAATAAACTTAAGTTACAAAGTAAATGTTTTGCTTTAATATTTTATTGTGTGCATGAGGAACTAAAAAGGATATTTTTTTAAATATTCTGGTTTTTTTTTTTTTCCCTTAATAAAAATGATTTGCTGTTGAGGTTCAAACTTAATCATTTTTAACCTGTCATATAACAAGATCGACTCATTTCTCACTTCCCCCACTTACCTTCTACTTGTGCCAAAATGTTTCTTAAAAATCACATATACTGTACATTAAATACTTTTAAACGATATATATTTAGACAATGTAAATTAGTAAAAGGATAATCAAAATTATACCACAATTATGTTTCAATAATTATCCAAAAAAAAACCAAACCCACTGCCACCAAGTCAATTCTGACTCATAGCGACCCCACTGGGTTTCCAAGGTTGTAAATCTCCACAGAAGCAGACTGCCACATCTTTCTCCCGTGGAGCTGCTGGTAGTTTTGAACCACGGACCTTTCGGTTAGCAGTTGAGCACCTTAACCACTACCCCACCAGGGCTCCTTACTAATTATAGCTGGATATTTTAAAAATGTGCTTCATAATTTTTGACAATAATCTCTACCAATGTGCTTTTGCTCAGATGAAAGTATATGAAGAATTTTATTTATTTATGTTTTCTTTTTAAAATAAGAATAAATTTCAACTGTTAGCTGAGAACATTTCAAAAATCAAAACTGATTTCTCATTAAAAATAAAAGGACTAATAATTCACATGTGGCATTAAATTATGTACATTATGAACCTACTTACTGGCATATCAACATTCATATGTTAGTATTGTCTATAAAACAGTTGTGCAGATTTTATTATTTATTAAATCAACCTTAAAATAATACATTGAACACATTATTTCCAGTAGAAAATGAATTCTATTCTAATCTTTTCAGTCATTAAATTTAAGCAGTTTATGAAATTACTTTCAGTAGCAATCAAAATATTTTCCCTTCTTAGTTTCTCTTATCAACATCTAAGTGGAAACAGTGCAAAATGAGGGTAGCATCCTCTCAACTTGGCTTCCCTCATTATTTATTACTAGTTTTCAAATATTTTCAAATATTTTCCCCTCTGACTCAAGCAAGGAACGTGCTTTTTAGTTCATTCAGATATATGAGACCAAATGGCATCTCCTGTTCAAAAGCAGGGTGAGAAGGCAGGAAGGGACAGGAACTCGTTGAGCAGACACAGGAAACCCAAGGTGGAAGATGGGAGTGTGCTGTCACATTGTGGGGATTGCAACTGATGTCACAAAACAATATATGTATAAATTTTTAAATGAGAAATTAACTTGAGCTGTAAACCTTCACCTAAAGCACAATTAAAAAAAAAAAAGAAGAGAAAATCAATGAAATAAAAAGTTAGTTTTCTGGAAAAAAGGCAACAGACAAACCTTTAACTAGACAAACAAAGAAAAAAATAGACACAAATTACAAAATCAGCAATGAAACTGGGACATCACTACTGACCATACATACATTAAAAGGATTATAAGGGAATATTATAACAGCAGTATGCCAACAAATTAGACAACTTAGATAAATGAACACACCCCAAAAAAACACAAATTATGAAAATACATTTAATAAAAACTATGAATAGACCTATACTAAGTAAATAGTTTAAATTAGTAATTAAAAATCTTTCCATAAACCCAGGCCCAAGTGGCTTAATAAAAAATAATAATATTTATAGTATTTTACCCTTTACTGGAATTTAAATTTAAGTCCAATCTGTAATAGTACATTGATTAGATTAAATCTATTTTTAGGTTAGCCCAAAGAGCTGAAACTTAAATCAGAAGTTATTAATCTAAGAAAGAAAAATTGCTACGTCAAAGTCTGGCCATGGGACACAGCCGGGCAACCTTCATATTATTATAGTAATAAAAGGCATTGGATTTGTTAGTTCTTATAAAGTTAAGTTTGACAATTACTTATGGAGTTAAGTATCCACCTACCCTATGACCCGGCAATCCCATACCTACATATTTATCTGTTGTAAAGCCAGTTTACAGCCTACAAAGTTTGCTGCCTCAGAATCCATTAACTCCTCCTGGTTGTCCTTTCACCCAGTTTCTGACACGGCTGCTCCTATTTTATCACACCGAGTTCTGGGGTGGCACAACTGGATAAGAACTCAACAACTATTAGTTAAAAGGTTAGCAGTTTGAACCCACCAAGAGGCACCATGGAAGACAGTCCTGGTGATCGGTTCCTGAAAGGTCACAGCCTTGAAAATCCTATAAAGCAGTCTACTCTGCACCCATGGGGTCTTGATGAGTCAGAATAGACTCAACGGCAACTATCACTACCAACACCACCACGAATACCACCACCAGCACCACCAAAGACAACATTTTATCACACAGCCTCTCAACAGTTGTGGCCTCTAAGTGGTCCTTCCAGGCACACCCCATATGGTTTCTTGTGATAGAAATCCATTACTATCTTACAATCCAGTCTCTCAATCACTGTAGTTACTGCTTGCCCCTCCCGGCCACGACCCAGCGGGGTGCCTGTGATTAAATTTCTCCCTTTTTCTGTGTTAATGCAATAGAAACTTTTAAACTAACCAATAAGACTTCAACATGTGCTAACCCTGAGGCCTCACCCTGGTTGCCATACATACACCCTCTTCTACCCTTCCATCTCGCTGCCATGTCCCAGGGCACAGTGCCCGGTGTGGCCCTGAGTAGAGCCGTGCTGTAGTTTCCTCTATGAGACGTGTGAGTACTAAACTTTGATCTCTGATCTTCCTGGGTGAGTTTCCCTTCCTCGTGCCATACCTGACAGACCATCCAAGACAAACTTAATACATTACCCAAGAGAAATGAAAACACATGTCCACAAACTGTATGTCCACAAAAAGACTTGCTCAAGCAGCTTACTTCATAGTACCTTCTTACACAGTAACCAAAAATTGAAAACAATCCAAATGTCTATGAACACGACACCGGATAAACAAATGATGGTATATTTATACAGTGAAATACTACTCAGCAACTTAAAAAAAATTTTTTTTTAATTATCTACTGATACACAGAACAATGTGAATTAATCTCAAAAACTTTGTATTTAGCAAAAGAAGCCAAGTACAAAAGAGTACAAATCATATAATTCCATTTGTCTGAAGTTCAGATAAAATCAACCTATAGTGACTGAAATCAGAGCAGTGGTTGTTTATGAGCTTGGGAACTGACTGGAAATGAGCCCAAGAGAACTTTCCGGAATGACAGAAATGTTCTGCATCTTGGTTGCAGTTGTGGTCATCCGAAGGTATACACTTATCAAAACTCACCAAACCATACACTTCTCTATATACAAAGTTTACCTCAATACAAAAGACATTAAGCTTTGAATGTTACATATACAGGTGAAATATTTTATTTTGGTAAATGAACACTGTTTCTTCTCTAATCTGTGGAATGAAAACAAAATTTTTTTCTGCTGTATTTTACTGATTACAAGGGAATTGTTCAGGCAACCTTTTAAGAGAGAAGGCATCTGGGGAAATCATGTATTGACACAGTATTGCTTATTTCAAAAGGCACATATCAGTTTCATAAATACATTAAAATTTATAATAACAGACTCAAGAATATTTCCTTATTAGCATAAATTATTGGACATGATCTATTGTCATAAAAGTTCTTAGTTCATCATGAAACACAGGCAAACTAAGACAAGACAATGTTTACTTAACGGTGAAAGTCTAGAAAGCACACAGAATAAAACAAGCGTAAGAAAGGAAACACTAGGATGGCTAAACACCTTTAGTTTTATAGTGTAGTTGAAAAAATTGTTTACCAAGCTGAAAAAAAAATCAGTAAAAGTATAATAAAAAAACAATACAGTAGTTAAAATTTATTGTAAGTGTTCCAAGGCTGCACAGTTAAGATAAGGGCAAAATCTAAAGGCAAAATACAAGATATTGGGAAGCTCAACACGTGACCCTTTGTTGTAAGAAATAAGCCATTCTAAAACCGAATCTGGCCTATTCCAGCCCCCTCCCCTACTTCCAACTGTGCACACAACCACACTCACACACAGAGTTTATTAAGCCTTCCCAGATCTAGACAGAAAATTTTCTGACTGCCCGTTGAGAAATGAAAATAGGTACAAAAGGCCCCAGCTTTCTTAGCAAGAGAAATAAAATTAATCCCCACTGTGTACTTTGGAGCTGATATTTTGCTCTAGTCAAAAAGCACTTTAAGGGTTATTTGTTAGTGCTGACTAGTGTCTGTTGCTAAGCACCAGTTTGATGTTATTTGTTAAGATTTGTCATTCTGTGCCACTCTGGACACTGACAGAGGTTATGAAAAAGGAATGACTCCACAGGAAACAATCAGGGCCAATGGGTGGAGGTTAAGGGCCATCAATACCAGCTCAAAACAAGGAGGACAATTCTCACACTCAGAGTATGGGCTGCCCACGTCCTCCCGAGTTCATGCAACAAGCCTAACCTGGATGAAGACTTGCAGGATTGCTGAAGAGGCAAGAAGTATAGTGGTTAAGAGCGTTTTCTGGAGTGACAGGAGCCTCTGCTCAAAGACCAGCTCCACCATCTACGAGCTGTTGTAACTTGGCCAAGAAAAGGAATGTACAATTCCAAGCCTCAGTGTCATCATTCTTGAAGGATCCTTGTGAGGATTAAATGAGACAGACTGTGAAGGGCTTACCATAATGCACAACATCCTGTAAGCAGCTATTAGCGTACGATCAGAGGGAATTTATTCCTCATGTGAAGGAGGGGCTGGCAGGAAAGGATGGGGCTACAACCCCGTAAAAATCCAACCCAATCCCAAGATCCATGAGTCTGTGAAGCAATACCTTGCAGATTAAATATGTATTTTGGGGTGGGGGTGGTGAGAAAGTAGGGATTAATTTTATGATTTAATAATATTTTCTATATTGAAAAGAAAATGTATGGTTATTTTATTTAGAAAGAAAATTATGTAATTATGGTCATTGTTTTATTCTAAGCCCAAATCGCTCTTCTTTTTGTCCTCAATTTACTAAAAACAGAAATGTATAGTCTTCTCTAAATGCCAAAAGCTCAAGGAATAAGAGGTGTTTAACACCATTATTTTGACTCAAGCACCAATTCACAAATCGCCTTTCATGAAGCATTAAATGACAAGTAACAGCTCATGAGCCAGGAGGAAGAAGAGACTCTCAGAAATGTGAATTGTCCAAGGTCCCATTAAACTTGCTAAAAACAACAAAAGAAATCAAAAAGTACAGTTTTAGTATAGGCAAATCTAAGAGCTCAGTGCGTGGTGGCTGTGTGGCCAGAGGGCCAAGTGACTTAAGCAAGGGGCTATAGAGAAGCCAAGGAAACAAAACAGGTTAATGAGGAGCCAATCTGGTCTTAAGGGGACCTCTGCAGAGCTTGCCCTCAGCTTCAGAAATCTCAGCATAGCCTCTCTTGCAGGACAAAGGCACATAATTTGGGCTCTGGTGGTGTAGTGGTTAAGAGTTTGGCTGCTAACCAAAAGGCTGGCAGTTCAAAACCACCAGATGCTCCTTGGAAACCCTGTGCAGCAGTGCCACTCTGTTCTATAGAGTCACTATGAGTCAGAATCGACTCAACGACAACAGGTTTGTTTTGGTTTTATACTGTGATTAGAGAAGCCCTGTACAGTGGTTAAATCAGCTTGACTGTTAACCAAAAGGTCAGTGGTTCGAACTCACCAGCTGCTCCACTGGAGAAAGATACAGCAGTCTGCTCTCATAAAGATTTACAGCCTTGGAAACTGTGAGGCAGTTCTACTCTGTCCTATAGTGTCTCTATTAGTCAGAACTGACTTGATGGCAACGGGTTTGGTTTTGGCTTTGGTTTCTCCTGAGAAAACTGACAAGACTATTTCAATTACTTAGGGATGTATTTTACATAATACAAGCTAGTGTTGTTAGATTTTTCTCATCTCCATGATAAGATCTTTTTTTGGAAGCAAACATTTTACTATGTATTATAGTAAGATTAGTGTTGTCCTTTTTGCAAAATGGTGGTCTCTACCATAATGGTGGAGAAAGGTTTTGCAAGACTGGATTGCCTTCATGTTCTCAGTTGTAATTCTCCAGAGCAACAGAGATGTGTATGGGGATCCATGCAGATAAACATGCAAGTCCTAGACAAGGCCCTTAGTCTGCAACTTTATGCAATCCTTTCTATTCTGTTTCCCTCAAGACAAGCTATGTTTGTCTTGTTTTGAATCAAGGTTACTCACTGTAATGTGTCAACTCACCAAAACCTAATGTCATTTTAAATATTTTATTTCTAATTATGGAATGAAGAGCTTTATTCCTGGTAAGGGAATATGGGACACTTAAGAAAGATGCTCATTTGTGTGTTGGGCATGGTCACATTATAGATAAAACCTGTTGCCACCAAGTCGATTCCAACTCATAGTGACCCTATAGGACAGAGTAGAACTGCCCCATAGGGTTTCCAAGGAGCAGCTGGTAGATTTGAACTACCGACCTTTTGGTTAGCAGTTGTAACTCTTAACCACTGTGCCACCAGGGCTCCAGATTATAGATAGGGAACAGGAAAATCTACCCTTACTTTCCTAAAAAATCACACTACCCTATCCTGACCCTGAATGTGAAGCTGTCTTAGTCATTTTAGAGAATAAGACCTGAATCAGGGGGAAAAAAAAATTTCTTCTCCTTTTCCGACATCCCATTAGGGCAACTTCCTTTTTCTTATCAGCCCCTGTTGGCTTCCTTCTCTGAGAATTTTAAGAATGTTTTAGAAGCAGAATGTTATTTGAAAAGTAACTTGTCTGGTCACCATATCTGTCCTGCTTATGTGATTCCAAGGCTCATTTTCCCTAAGATTCCCTGATGCTCAGAATACACTGTCCATTCTCTGTCCAAAGAATGGTCCAAAGCTTCATAGCTCGAACTTTCAGCTGCCTCAATTCCTTCAGGGTATCAGAAAACCAGAAACAATAAGAGAGCTGCTACAAAAAGAGGGGCCCACAGTTTACTTCAACATAAACCAAGGGTAAACTCCAACCTTGCCTCAGTGACTTAGGTAGACTAGAAGCTTGTTCCTGGTGTTGGAAAGAGTACGTTCTTTCTGATCATTTGTTTTTCCTCCTAGTCATTACTGAGAACACTTATTCTGTACTATGGACTAGTACAGTTCATAGTATCTCCTTTCCTAGAGACTGGATTAATTTTGAACCATCTGTATCAACCAAGCTTGTGAAAGTTGTGGTTAACCTTGTTAACAAAGTCTTTTTATTTAAAATATTAATAAATGATTAATGGAAGATCAACTGACATATGGATATTAGCTTGTCAACCCTGTTAAATAACAGATTTGTGTTTACTGCATTGAAAATCACTAGGTAAAAATCATAAACCTCTATAACCGCTTTCTTTCTTAGATAACTGCCCCTTCAGTTGAATTAAACGTCTGGAAATAGAAGCAAAATTGAATTCTCCTTATGTCAAGGGAATACAGAGAAGGCTCCAAATTACTGTGGTATTTATGCAGGAAGACGACTGCACATTGGATAGCTTGTTAGTAGCTCCTTTGAAGATAAAATTCATCAGTGACATTTAGGAAAGAGATTACCTATTTAAAACACTCTGAAGTATTTAATTTGAAGAAGTTTAAAGAAAAAAAGTTCAACCATCTCATCAGCGGGCAGCTTTCTTTTAAACAGTGTAATAGGGAACTCAATCCAGTCTAATGTTAAAATTCTCTCTTTAATATTCTGCACACAAAGGTCAAAAGAGCCCTACATTAAAAGCTATGTTCACTGCAAATGGACTGATATGGTCCAGTTTAGGAACAGTCGAGATGTTTTGCCTAAGTGTCTTACATAGGAGATTCACCATATCAGAAGGGGACATGTTCTATCTAGGGATTCTCACAGGGAAGAAAATTTCATAATATTTGTTGCTGACATGAAATGCTTTGGACAATCATGCTCTCTCTTCAAACACTCCACGTTTCAATGCTCGGTCACTATTTATGATTATGTTGGGGATCCACTCTTATCGCCATTTAATCTCACTTTTATTAAGGAGGGTATAATCTCAGCTGAAGGGTATGAGGAATTGAGTGATAATTGGGAGCAGAAGGTAGTGGAACCCATAGAAGGGCACAAAAAATGCTGTGCCCTCAAACTTACAGTGAGATATTAAGCATATGGAATAAGTTCATTCATTAATTCAATAAAAGATTTATTGAGTGTCTAAGTACTATTAAGCCAAGTATTATTCTAGGTACTGGGGATACATTATCTACCCAAACAATGAACCCTGCCTTCATGGAGCTTACATTCCAGTTGGGGGAAAGATGTTGTTGTTAGGTGCCGTCGAGTTGGTTCTGATTTATAGCAACCCCATGTACAACAGAACAAAATACTGCTCAGTCCTGCACCATCCTCACAATCCGTTGCTATGTTTGAGCCCATTGTTGCAGTCACTGTGTCAATCCATCTCATGGAAGGTCTTCCTCTTTTTCGCTAACCCTCTACTTTACCAAGCATGATGTCCTTCTTCAGGGACTGGTCTCTCCTGATAACATGTCCAAAGTATATAAGATGAAGTCTCGCCATCCTTGCCTCTAAGGAGAATTCAGGCTGTACTTCTTCCAAGACAGATTTGTTCATCCTTCTGGTAGTCCATGGTATATTCAATATTCTTCACCAACACCATAATTCAAAGGCATTGATTCTTCTTCGGTCTTCCTTATTCATCATCCAGCTTTTGCAGGCATAAGAGGCAATTGAAAATACCATGGCTTGGGTCAGATGCACCTTAGTCCTCAAAGTAACATGCTTGCTTTTCAACACTTTAAAGAGGTCTTTTGCAGCAGATTTGCCCAACGCAATACATTGCCTGATTCTTGACTGCTGCTTCACGAGCACTGATTGTTGATCCAAGTAAAATGAAATCCTTGACAACATCAATATTTTCTTTGCTTATTGAGATGTTGCTTATTGGTCCAGTTGTGAGGATTTTTGTTTTATGTTGAGGCAAAATCCATACTGAAGGCTGTGCAGTCTTTGATACTCATCAGTGAAGTACTTCAAGTCCTCTTCACTTTCAGCAAGCAAGGTTGTGTCATCTACGTATCGCAGGTTGTTAATGAGTCTTCCACCAATCCTGATGCCCCATTCTTATACATATAGTCCAGCTTCTTGGATTATCTGCTCAGCATACAGACTGAATAAGTATGGTGAAAGGACACAACCCTGACACACTTTTCCTGACCTTAAACCACGCAGTATCCCCTTGTTCTGTTTGAACGACTGCTTCTTAGTCTACATACAGGTTCCTCATGAGCACAATTAAGTGTTCTGGATTTCCCATTCTTCGAAATGTTATCTATAATTTGTTATAATCCACACAATCAAATGTCTTTGCATAGTCAATAAAACACAGGTAAACATCTTTCTGGTATTCTCTGCTTTCAGCCAAGATCCATCTGACATCAGTAATGATATACCTCATTCTACGTCCTCTTTTGAATCTGGCTTGAACTTCTGTCAGTTCCCTGTCAATGTACTGCTACAATCACTTTTGAATGTTCTTCAGCAAAATTTTACTTGTGTGTGATATTAATGATATGTTGGATCATCTTTCCTTGGAATGGGCACAAGTATGAATCTCTTCCAGCCAGTTGGCCAGGCAGCTATCTTCCAAGTGTCTTGGCATAGAAAAGTGAACACTTCCAGCACTGCATCCATTTGTTGAAACATTTCAATTGCTATTCCATTAATTCCTGGAGTCTTCTTTTTTGCCAATGCCTTCAGTGCAGCTTGGATTGCATTCTTCAGTACCATAAGTTCTTGATCGTATGCTACCTCCTGAAACGGTTGAACACTGACCAATTCTTTTTGGTACAGTGACATGTATTCCTTCCATCTTCTTTTGATGCTTCCTGTGTGGTTCAAAGTTTTCCCCCATAGAATCCTTCAATATTGCAACTCAAGGCTTGAATCTTTTCTTCATTTCTTTCAGCTTGAGAAATGCTAAGCCTGTTCTTCCCTTTTGGTTTTCTAGCTTCAGGTCTTTGCACATTTCATCATAATACTTCACTTTGTCTTCTTGAGTTGCCCTTTGAAATCTTCGTTCAGCTCTTTTACTTCATCTTTTCTTTCATTAGCTTTATCTGCTCTACATTCAAGAGCAAGTTTCACAGTCTTTTCTGACATCCATTTTTGTCTTTTCTTTCTTTCTCATATTTTTAATGATCTTTTGCTTTCTACATATATGATGTCCTTGATGTCATCCCACAACTCATTTGGTCTTTGATCCTTACTGTTCTGTGTGTCAAATCTATTCTTGAGATGGTCTCTAAATTTAGATGGGATATACTCAAGGTCATACTTTGGCTTTAATGGACTTGTTTTAATTTTCTTCAGCTTCAATCTGAACTTGCATATGAGCAATTGATGCTCTGTTCTGTAGTCAGTCCGTGGCCTTGTTCTGACTGATGATATTGTGCTTCTCATGGTCTCTTTCCATAGATGTAGCTGATTGGTTTTCCATCAGGTGAGGTCCACGTATATAGTCATTTATAGTCATTTATGTTATTGAAAAAAGGTATTTCCAACGAATAAGTCACTGGTCTTGCAGCATTCTGTCACGTGATCTCCAGTGTCATTTGTATCACCAAGGCCGTATTTTCCAACTACTGATCCTTCTCCTTTGTTTCTAACTCTTGCATTCCAATCACTAGTAATTATCAGTGCATCTTGATTGCTTGTTTAATCAATTTCAGACTGCAGAAGTTGGTAAAAATCTTCAGTTTCTTCATCTTTGGCCTTAATGGTTGGTGTGTAAATTTGAATAACAGTCCTATTAACTAGTCTTCCTTGTAGGCATATGGATATTATCCTAACACTGACAGCCATGAAGTGCTCTTTTTGTCAATTAATGTAACACCATTCCTCTTCAATTTGTCATTCCTGGCATAGTAGACCATATGATTGTCTGATTCAAAATGGCTAACACCAGTCCACTTCAGCTCACTAATGCCTAGGATAATGATCTTTATGTGTTCCATTTCATTTCTGATGACTTTCAGTTTTCCTAGATTCATAATCTATACATTCCATGTTCCGATTATTAATGGATGTTTGCAGCTGTTTCTTCTCATTTTGAGTGGTGCTACATCAGCAAATGAAGGTCTTGAAAGCTTTACTCCATCCAAGTCATTAAGGTCAACTCTACTTTGAGGCGGCAGCTCTTCCCCAGTCATATTTTGAGTGCCTTCCAACCTGAGGGGCTCATCTTAAAACACAATATCAATGTTCTGCTGCTATTCATAAGGTCTTCACTGGCCAATTTTTTCAGAAGGAGACTGCCAGGTAATTTTTCCTGGTCTGTCTTGCCAGGTAATTTTTCCTCGTCTTAGTCTGGAAGCTCTACTGAAACCTGTCCACTTTGGGTGACCCTGCTGGTCTCTGAATACTGGTGGTATAGTTTCCAGTATCACAGTAACACACAAGCCACCACAGTACAACCAACAGACAGACGCATGGTGGTCGAGCGTTTTACACATATTAATTCACCTAGCTTTCACAACAATATTATGAGGTTGGTACTGTGATTAAAACAAGCCCTTGTGGTGCAAATGTTAGGCGCTTGGCTGCTAACTGAAAGGTTGGCAGTTTAAACCCACCCAGTGACTCCACTCGAGAAAGACCTGGTGAACTGCTCCCATAAAGATTACAGCCTAGAAAACCCTATTGTTCTACTGTCACATGGGGTTGCTATGAGTCAGAATCAACTCGACAGCACCCAACAATAACAACACTGTGATTAACCCTTTTTTATAGATAAAGAAACTGAAGCCCATAGTGGTTCAGTGACTTGTTCAAGACAACAAAGCTAGTTAGCTGGAGAGTAAAGATTTGAACCCAGGCAGTGTGCCCTCAGTGCCACAAATGTTCTAAGAGGATATAGGCAGTAAACAGATACATTCATCAGTAATGTAGGAAAGCCTTTGCAAATGAAGCTTAGCTCTGTCTATAATGGAGCTAGTGTCAGCATCTTCTTTTGAGTTCAAGAGCTATTTTTTCAATGGCAGCCTGCGTCTTGGCATTTGTTTAGCACTGGTTCTGCAGTAGAGCTGGTGAAAAATGGAAAGCATTCCAGGCAGCCAAAAGCAGAAGGAGAGCTGGCTCAGATGGCATCAAGAGCTAAAGAGTCTGCTCTGCCACCTTTCCCATCAGACACGGCAGACACAGGCCAGGACCAAGCAGATTCCGGTCCTCTCCATTTCACCAGTGGCCAAGTCTCTCAGGACAAGCTCTCTGCCAAAGATTGCATTTAAATTATGAAATTATGTTCTACTGAGCAGTATGACTTTTGCTTTCCTTGCACATTTACATGGTTTTTATTTTCCTTCTTAAAATGTTTTCATTTAAAATTCTCTAGGGCATTGTGAGTACATTATATATTTAGTGAACTATCTCATACAAAGTCAAGAAATTTCCCCCAATAATATCGTCTCAGCATTTTTAATGAGAATTAATAAAGCAGCTATAAAGTTCAAACACTTCAGAGCAAATACCAGTGCATTAGAATTGGTGGTCTATTGATAATATATAAACACTATTAATATATAAACATTATTGATATATAAACAAATCTGTACTTTTTTATAACGACAGAGCAGAGCACAACTGAATATTATAAAGCCTTGGATAGGAATTCATAGTGTTAAAGAGAGAAAGTAAGGAGCAAATGGGCAGATTCCTCTGAGTGCATAGGAAAATTCACAAAGGTCACTGACCGTTGTGAAATGTACCCCAAAACAAATAAAAAGAAATAATGTGGAGACACAGCAACCAAAAAATTCCCCTTTGTCACAAAGACATCTGTTAACCATAAACTAGCTCAGAGTTTATCTTATGCAAAGAATTTAACTTCAGGTAATTTCCTTTGCTTCCTGAGAGATATTCTAAAACTTTAGTATGTACTAAGTAGTTGAGGTGCTTTCATTACTTACGTAAACCTCCAGACAATACCTGAGAATTTGTATGAATGAACAGGGGCTGGCCAGGCCACAAAATCATCGGATGGTCTGCTATCAGCTGAGCATCATTCAATCAAGCATGCTAAGATGAGCCAATGGTTAATTTTCTACTCTGTATTTCCTCCTTAAAAACTCATTGTAACTGGCCTAAGACGAGCCTTCCTGTTCTTCCTCTATGCATACAGATTAACTGTTCAAATAAACCCTATACACTTTAATTTTTTGTGTGCTTCGATTATTTTGATAATCAAAACAAACCCGTTACCATCAAGTCAATTTTGACTCATAGCGACCCTACAGGACAGAGTAGAACTGCCCCATACAGTTTCCAAGGAGCACCTGGTATTTGAACTATGGACCTTTTGGTTAGCAGTCGTAGCACTTAACCACTACGCTACCAGTGTTTCCATTTTGAAAATAGGAGTAACGAATTAAAAGAATCTATTAAGTTGACATTACCCTGTTCTTTTTTGTAATCTACTATTTAATCGGAATCCATTCAATAGCAATGGGTTAAATGCCTGCTATTCAATAGAAGAAAATCTCAATGTGACAGATTCCAGTGTGCCACATTTGTCATATTTATTGTGTGTTATTCCACATTAGGAGCCCTGGTGGCACAGTGGTTAAGAGCTATGGCTGCTAACCAAAATCTACCAGCAGCTCTTTGGAAACCCTATGGGGCAGTTCTACTCTGTCTTGTAGGGTCCTTATGAGCCAGAATTGACTCAACAGCAACGGATTTGGTTTTTTGGTTTGTTCAACATTTGTTATCAGATTGCTATAAGACTTCAAGCAGTATTTAAAAAAAAAAAACTCTACAGATTTTTTTAAAGATGCATTACTTATATTTGCATAGTGTCTTAGTTATCTAGTGCTGCTATAGCAGAAATACCACAAGTGGGTGGCTTTAACAAACAGAAATTTATTTTCTCACAGTCTGGTAGGCTAGAAGTCTGAATTCAGGTGCCAGCCCCAGGGAAAGGCCTTCTGTCTCTGTCAGTTCTGGAGGAAGGCCTACGAGCTTCCTGGTGAAGTGTCCCCAGGTCCAAAGGACTCACTTTGCCCCTGTACTACCTTCTTGGTGGTATGAGGTTCCTCTCCTTTCTGCTCGCTTCTCTCTTTTATATCTCAAAAGAGATTTACTCAAGATACAATCTAATCTTGTAGATTGAATCCTGCCTCATTAACATAACCGCCTCTAATCCTGCTTCATTAACATCATAGAGGTAGGATTTACAGCACATCAGAAAATCACATCAGATGACAAAATGGTGGACAATCACACAATTCTGAGAATCATGGCCTAGCCAAGTTGACACACATTTTGGGGGGACACAATTCAATCCATAACACATAGTAATGTCAATGTTTAGGAGTCAGACTTCTGGCAACCTGAACTACCCAGGAGACAACATCAGACTCAGTCACAGAGTCTGTCACAAAGCCCTTTACTCCATCAGTGTGATATGTCCCCGTAGCAACCTTCTTGATGGTAAAAACAGGGAGTATTGGGAGCTAGTGTCCTGAGGAGGAAAAAAGAACAGAAGGGAAAGGACAATAAAATGTAAAATTCTAGTGGTGTTGAATCACATTAGATAGGCACCAACAACCTTAATAGTTTTTAAAGTCCTCACAATACAATAATTAAGACTCATAATAATACCCCCAGAACATCAAGAAGTGGTTAGATTGTACTCATTACTCACTATTTACTAAACCAGGGGTGTTACTATTTTATTAGGATATTTGGAAATGTTTTTAAAAAAACTCAAGAGCTTAGAAGTGTCAATTCTTCTAAGCTCATACAGATCATTTCCCCAAAGATACCCCACAAACAGATGAAACTTTTTAAGATATCAGAGGCAGCTGGTGGAAAAGTTATTTAGGAATCAGACAAGTTGAGTTCTAGTTCCCGCCACTTCCTCTGAACAGGTCCAGTGACTTCCCAATGTTCCTTGTTTGTCATCTGCGAAAGAGTTCATTAACATCTGTCCTCCCTACCTAACAAGATGTTTGTAAGCATTAAGTATTTTTTATATGAGAATACTGTCAAAATTAGAATTTACTTGATGCAAGACATTATTACTACTGAGTAATTTATAATTAATAATGTATCCTAAATCTTTTGCATCAGACCTATCTAATGATGTCCTTCCTAAATAAAAATGGTAATACCTCATTTCTATTTGATGACTATATGGCCAGTAGTGTACATAAGTAACACTGAGCTAGCCAGTAGGGGCACAACACAGAGAAGCTGACTCCAGTATTGCCCACAAATTTATAGGACTCATTAATACTTATTTGCTCAGAGCTCCATATTTGAAGTTGGACAAATAAGATCATTATCTTTTGTTATGATAAATCCAGAAGTGAATTAATCATCAACTTTCCATTATTTAATGCCAGCAGCAATGAGATAACCCACTTGCATTAGCATTTTAATAAAAATAAAAAAGCAAAATAAACTAATTGCAATCCTCCCTCAACCTCAGTTTCCCTTTCTCAAATTTTCTCAATTTAATTCTATATCCCTTTTTTGACAACAAAATATCTCAGATTGAATGTACTCAAACTGTCAGCCATTCCTGATGGGAATAAGTAGAAAATGGGGTGATGACTGATAGTTGCCATCTAGTCAATTCCAACTCATGGCGACCCCATGCGTTTCAGAGCAGAACTGCGCTCCATAGGATTTTCAATGATGCCACTGAGTGGATTTGAACTGCTAACCTTTGGGTCAATAGCTGAGAGCAAATGGTTTGCACTACCCATGGACCTTAAAAAGATGGTACTGGAATGGCAACCAGACATAAAGCAGATAGCAGGAAGGAGGGGGAGATTCTGTGGGGAAACAGAGGGCAATGAGGGCAGCTGAGGGAACTTAAACCCAGATGTCATGTGAGAATGGTGAAGACATCAGTGAGGAGGGAAGGGGTCAAGATAGTTTTAAGAGGCAATATGCTTGTATTAGTTTCCTATTGCCATCATTACAAATTATTGGCTTTAAATGCTGCAGCTTTTAAAACACAAATTTACTATCTTACACTTCTGTAGGACAGAAGTCTGATAACAGGTCTCACCAGGCTAAAACCAAGATGTCGGCAGGGCTGTGTTTCTTTCTGTCGGCTCTGGGTAGTATCCATTTCCTTGCCTTTTCCAGTCATAGAGGTGGCCCCCATAACTTAGCTCATGGCCATCTTACTCCATCTTCAAAGCCAGCAATGGTAGGTCAAGTGCTTCACACATCGAATCACTCTGACCTCCTCCTCCTTTGCCTCCCTCTTCTACATTTAAAGTTCCTTCTGATTAGATTGGATCCACCTGGTTAATCCGGACTCATCTCTCCATCTCAACCTTAATCACATCTGCAAATTCCCTTTGCAGTGTAAGATCACATATTCGCTGGTTCCAGGATTAAGGTGTGGACATCTTCGAGGAAGGGCATTACTGTGCCTACCACAGTGCCATAGGTAAGGGTGATTTAGCAAGAAGTTATTACTTTTTCTCCCTTACTCCCCTCAGTCAGCTCTCCACACAGCAGTCAATGAGTTGGGAAACACTAATCAGATTATGTCTACCCCCTGTTCAAAATCCTTCAGTGGCTGCACGATTTTGTCCAGCATATTTAAACCTTTTTTGTACTGGTACCCATAGTAACAAATACATTTTAAAATTATAACCCAGCACATACACACACACGTGCACATCTGTCTAGTTTCACAAACTGATATTCACTGTTACTACATACTATACACTCTGATAGTTTCAATTCTGATTCATCTTTTCTTTTTTTTTTTTTTTTCTTTTAATGCAGCTGGTAATCCAATAAGTTGTGACTCTTAGTTTTGAAAATACTGATCTGGCACTGCTTGCCTCTCCAAGTTCAATTCCTAACATTCTACCAATCTCTCTCAAAACTGACCACCTACCTCAGGAGAACACTTGATAGAAATGTTTTCCCCAGAACTTCTCAGAGCCTGCTCCCTCACCTTACTCAGGTGTCTGCTCAATTGCCCCCTTCTCAAAGATGTCTCCATTCACCACCCTACCTCTAATAAACCATCTCCCTACCCACAGGATCACTTTCTATCCCTTATATTGCTTTATTTTTTCTTCACAAACACTGACTACTGCTTTGCATTTTATTTCTTTGCTGTTTCTCTGTCTCTCCCTCCAGAACGAAAACTCCACTAGGACTCTCTTGATCACTGATGTAACCCCAGTGGTTGAACAGGGTCCAATAAGCAGCAAAAACTTAAAAATTCGTTATAGGATGGAAGAATGAAATATGAACAAGTGAATGAGTGAATGACTAGATGAATGGATGTTTTCCTGGTACATGCTGTGTCCTTTCAATGATAGACAGTTCTTTCATTTCGGAAGAATTTTCTTGAATTACTATTCAGAATACATTTTCTCTTCCATTTTTTGGGTTCTTTATTTTAGGGGCACATTTTCCTGTCAGGAATTCTTTGTCTACCGTACAGAGCACCTCCTCTCTAATAGTTATAGTCCCTTTTATTCCTTTTCTCACGTTCACTGAAATTGCCTCAGGCCTTTCCTTGATGCTAATGATTTGATTTTAAGCTTTATCTATTCTGTTACTTGCAGTTTGGGATTTACTTATTATCTCTAATGGAATTGTCAGCACAATTCTGAAGTCACTTGTTTCCTCTAATTCTATAATTTTATCATAATACCTCAAGGCTCTTGTTTTATTAAAGTCATATTCTTATTAGATTTTTCCAGGCATGAAGAACACTTAGAGAATATTCTTCTTTTCTTGTGGCATATTTAATTTCACACTCTTTTTGGCTGTCTTTTGCACATCATTTGTTTGTCCTTGTTAGTTGTTCTTCCATTTCTTTTCCTCTTCCTAAATCTTCAGTAATTCAGTGTGGAAATCTCTTTAACACCCACCCCATCATATCTAGAAGCTGTTATTCTTCCCATCTCTAAGTACAATTTGGGGGTGGGCATTTATAAAATTCATTTTTCCACTGATGAGCAGGGACTAAGGAATGGGAGAGATGACTGGTACTGAACGCAGTCCTTGATGGAGGGCCAGCACTAAGCTCTTAAGAATGTCAGAATCAGCAGCCCGTTCCGCTTTCAGGTGTTTTTGGAGAAAACTTCCAAACAGGCTTGTACACAACATAATCCAATCTCACCATTTCTCTGATGAAAAGTGTAAAGAGTGGTTACTTGAACTCACATTGTTTTACTTGGTGATGTCTATCATTTTATCTCATTCTCTATGAGCAACTCAATGGTAGATTTCTTTCTTCCCCAAGAGGGTCTCCAGGTTTTTTCCTAGCAACACACTGCTGGGATCTGGGGTTCAGAAGACCGGGCTTTCAGCCCTAGATCTGCCATAGATTAACCATATGACCTTGGGGGCAAGCTGCTTCTCCCCCTCTGTATCTGTTTTCTCACTAGGAAAAGTTGAACTGAGCATGATTTCAGGAAATTAATCAAGGTAAGTATGTGACAGTACCTAGTACAGCATCTGACACATACTAAGTGCTCTATGAATGTTTGTTCAGTTGGGCTGGAACTTGGGGTGCATGTGGAATATGGGAGGGGAGAAAGACGAGAAAGAACACAAAGAAATTATATATCAAACTGAGGTATTAACGGGGAGTCATTTGAGGATTTTAAGAAGGGTAGTGATAGTCAGATTTGCTTTGAGTAGCCAAGCTAGAGCAAAGATACCAGTTAGGAGATTTAGGAGATATATGATAATTCAAGCAAGAAATAAAGAACTCTGGCAGTTCAGTAGAAGCAAGACCTGGTAGATTGATTAAAGGATGTGGGGCTTTATCTTAATAGTAGGTGAAGCCACTGATGAGTTTTGAATAGTAAACTGAGACATGATCAGACTCACATTTCTGAAATTTCCCTGTGACTATAGGGTGCTGAATGATTTGAGGATACCCACTTGTGAGACTAGAAATTCTGAAAACTTGCTTGCCACAGAACATGCAGATGTCGGATAAAATGAAGCAAACTTAGTTCTTTTATTATTATTATTATTTTAATTTTTCCCATACAAAAATTTGTACATAAATTGTTATGTGACCCTAATTGCTCTCCCCAAACTGTGACAACACAATCCTCCTTTCCACCTCGATTCCCCATGTCCATTCAACCAGCATCTAACCTTCTCTGCCTTCCCATCTCACCTCCGGACAGAAGCTGTCCATTTAGTCTCTTGTATCTACTTAAGCTAAGAGGCACACTCCTCACGAGTATCACTTTATGTCCCACAGACCAGTCCAATCCCTGTCTGAAGAGTTGGCCTCGGATAATGTTTTAGTCTTGGGCTGGTAAAGAATCCAGGGGCCATGATTTCCGGGGTTCCTCCAATCTCAGTCAGACCATTAAGTCTGGTCTTCTTACTAGAATTTGAGTTCTGCACTCCACCTTTCTCCTGCTCCATCCGGGGTTCTCTGTTGTGTTCCTTGTCAGGGCAGTCATTGGTGGTAGCCAGACACGATCTAGTTCTTCTGGTCTCAGGCTGATAAAGTCTCTGGTTTATGTGGCCTTTTCTATTTCTTGGGCTAATACTTTCCTTGTGTCTTTGGTGTTCTTCATTCTCCTTTACTCCAGGTGGTTGGGACCAATCGAGGCATCTTAGATGGCCGCTTGCAAGCTTTTAAGACCTCAGATGCCACTCACCAAAGTAGGATACAGACCATTTTCTTAATAAGCTTTGTTATGCCAATTGACCTTGATGCCCCCTGAAACCATGGTCCCCAGACCCCTACCCCTGCTACTCTGTCCCTCAAAGTGTTTGATTGTATTCAGGTAACTTCTTAGCTTTGGTTTAGTCCAGTTGTGCTGACTTCCCCTGTAGTGTGTGCTGTCCTTCCCTCCACCTAAGATAATTCTTATCTACTATATAGTTAGTAAATAACTCTCACCCTCCCTTCCCACCCTCGTAACTATCAAAGAATGTTTTCTTCAGTGTTTAAACCTTTTCTTGAGTTCTTATAATAGTGGTCTTATACAATATTTCTCCTTCTGTGCCTGACTAAATTTACTCAGCATAATGCCTTCCAGATTCCTCCATGTTATGTTTCACAGCTTCATCGTTGTTCTTTATCGTTGTGTAGTTTCTATTGTGTGGATATACCATAATTTGTTTAACCATTCGTCCGTTGATGGGCACCTAGAATGTTTCCATCTTTTTGCTATTGTGAACAGTGCTGCAGTGAACATGGGTGTGCATATATCTATTTGTGTGGCGGCTCTTATTCCTCTAGGATATATTGCAAGGAGTAAGATAGCTGGATCCTATGGTACCTCTATTTCTAGCTTTTTAAGGAAGCACCAAATCGATTTCCAAAGTGGTTGTACCATTTTACATTCCCACTAACAATGTATAAGTGTTCCAGTCTCTCCACAACCTCTCCAGTATTCATTATTTTGTGTTTTTTGGATTAATGCTAGCCTTGTTGGGGTGAGATGATATCTCATCATAGATTTGATCTGCATTTCTCTAATGGCTAATGATCGTCAGCATTTCTTCATGTGTCCGTTAGCCGCCTGAATATCTTCTTTGGCGAAGTGACTGTTCATATCCTTTGCCCATCTTCTAACTGGGTTGTCTTTTTGTTGATGAGGTTTTGCAGTGTCTTGTAGATTTTAGAGATTAGACCCTGATCAGATTAATCACAGCCAAAATTTTTTTCCCAGTCTCTAGGTTGTCTTTTGACTCTTTTGGTGAAGTCTTTGGATGAGAGTAAGTGTTTGATTTGTAGGAACTCCCAGTTATCTAGTCTCTCCTCTGGTGCTTGTGCATTGTTACGTATGGTTCGTATTGTGTTTATGCCATGTATTAGGGCTCCTAGCATTGTCCCTATTTTTTCTCCCATGATCTTTATCGTTTTTTATTTTATATTTAAGTCTTTGATTCATTTTGAGTTAGTTTTTGTGCATGGTGTGAGGTATGGGTCTTGTTTCAGTTTTTTGCAGATGGATGTCCAGTTATGCCAGCACCATAAAGAGACTGTCTTTTTCCCAGTTAACAGACTTTGGGCCTTTGTCAAATATCAGCTGCTCATAGGTGGATGAATTTATGTCTGGGTTCTCAATTCTGTTCCATTGGTCTGTGTATCTGTTGTTGTACCAGTTCAAGGCTGTTTTGACTACAGTGGCAGTATACTAGGTTCTACAATCAGGTAATGTGAGGCCTCCCACTTTGTTTTTCTTCTTAAGTAATGCTTTACTTATCCAGAGCCTCTTCCCTTTCCATATAAAGTTGGTGATTTGTTTCTCCATCTCATTAAAAAATGCCAGTGGAATTTGGATTGGGATTACATTGTATCTGTAGATCACTTTGGGTACAACTGACATTTCCACAATGTCGAATCTACCTATCCATAAGCAAGGTATGTTTTTCCACTTATGCAGGTCCCTTTTAGTTTCTTGCAGTAGTGTCTTGTGGTTTTCATTGCATACGCCTTTTACGTCTCTGGTTAGATTTAGTCCTAAGTATTTTAGCTTCTTGGGGGCTATTGTAAATGGTATTGATTTGGTGGTTCTCTTTGTTGGTGTAAAGGAATCCAACTGATTTTTGTATATTTACCTTGTACCCTGAAACTTTGCTGAAATCTTCTTTAGTTCCAGTAGTTTTATTGTGGATTCTTTGGGATTTACTGTGTATAAGATCACATCATCTGCAAAGAAAGATACTTTGACTTCTTCCCTACCAATTTGGATGTCCTTTATTTCTTTTTCTAGCTTAATTGTTCTGGCTAGAACCTCCAGCACAATGTTGAATAAGGGTGGTGATAAAGGGCATCTTTGTCTGGTTCCCATTCTCAAGTGGAAAGCTTTGAAAGTCTCTCCATTTAGGATGATGTTGGCTGTTGGCTTTGTACAGATACCCTTAATTATACTGAGGAATTTCCCTTCTATTCCTATTTTGTTGAGAGTTTTTATCATGAATGGGTGTTGGACTTTATCAAATGCCTTTTATACATCAATTGATAAGATCATGTGGTTCTTGTCTTTTATTTATTTGATACATTACATTCATTGTTTTTCTAATGTTGAACTATCCCTGCATACCTGGTATAAATCCCACTTGATCATGGTGAATTATTTTTTTGATATGTTACTGAATTCTATTGGCTAGAATTTTGTTGAGGATTTTTGCATCAATGTTCATGAGGGATATTGGTCTGTAATTTTCTTTTTTAGTGTTGTCTTTACCTGGTTTTGGGATCAGGGTTATGCTGGCTTCATAGAATGAGTTTGGGAGAATTCCATCCTTTTCTATGCTCTGAAATATCTTTAGTAGTAGTGGTATAAACTCTTATCTGAAAGTTTGGTAGAATTCTCCAGTGAAGCCATCTGGGCCAGGGCTTTTTTTTGTTGGGAGTTTTTTAATTACCTTTTCAATCTCTTCTTTTGTTATGGGTTTATTTAGTTGTTCTACCTCTGTGTTAGTTTAGGTAGATAGCCAGTTTCTAGAAATTTGTTCATTTCCTCTAGGTTTTCAAAATTGTTAGAGTATAATTTTTCATAGTATTCTGTTATGATTCTTCTAATTTCAGTTGAGTCTATTGTGATATCACCCAACTCATTTCTTATATGGGTTATTTGCGTCCTCTCCTGTTTTCCTTTTGTCAGTTTTGCCAATGGTTTATCAATTTTGTTGATCTTTTCAAAAACCAGCTTTTCGTGTTGTTAACTCTTTCAATTGTTTTTCTATTCTCTATTTCATTTAATTCTGCTCTAATTCTTATTATTTCCTTTCTTCTGGTGCCTGAGGACTTTTTTTTGCTGCTCTCTTTCTACTTGTTCCAGTTGTAGGGTTACTGTTTTGATTATGGCCCTTTCTTCTTTTTGGATGTGTACATTTATTGCTATAAACTGACCTCTGAGCACTGCTTTTGCTGTGTCCCGAAGCTTCTGGTAGGATGTGTTTTCATTCTCATTTGAGTCTATGAATTTCTTTATTCCATCCTTAATTTCCTCTATAACCCAGTAGTTTTTGAGCAAGGTGTTGTTCAGTTTCCATGTGTTTTTTTTTTTTTTCCCCTTGCTTTTTCTGTTGTTGATTTCTACTTTTACGGCTTTATGGTCAGAAAAGATGCTTTGTAATATTTCAATGCTTTGGATTTTAAGGCTTGTTTTATGGCCTAATATGTGATCTATTCTGGAGAATGTTCCATGTGTCTTGGAAAAGAGAGTATACTTGGCTGCTGTTGGCTGGAGTGTTTCGTATATGTCTATGAGATCTAGTTGGTCGATTGTAGCATTTAGCTCTTCCGTGTCTTTGTTGAGCTTCTTGTTGGATGCTCTGTCCTTCACCAAAAATGGTGTGTTGAAGTCTCTTACTACTATTGTGGAGCTGTCTATCTCTCTTTTCAGTGCTGTTGGTTTATTTTATGTATTTTGGAGCCCTGTCATTGGGTGCATAAATATTTATTGTAGTTATGTCCTCCTGGTGTACTGACCCTTTAATCATTATATAGTGTCCTTCCTTATCCTTTATGGTGGATTTTACTTTAAAGTCTATTTTTTCAGAGATTAATATTGCCACTCCTGTTCTTTTTTGAGTGTTGCTTGCTTGATACATTTTTTCCATCCTTTGAGTTTTAGTTTGTTCGTGTCTTTGAGTCTAAAGTGCGTCTCTTCTAAGCAGCATATAGATGGACTGTGTTTTTTAATCCAGTCTGCCACTCTCTGTCTCTTTATTGGTGCATGTAGTCCATTTATATTCAGTGTTTAATTATTGATAGGGATGAGTTTAGTGCTGTCAGTTTGATGTCTTTTATTGTGTGTTGTTCACAGTTTCTTTGTTCCACTTAACTTTCTGTGCTGAGTCATTTTCTTTATGCATTTTCTTTTCATCTATTTCATTGTTGTTGATTTTGTGTTTGCTGAGTCTTTATAGTTTTCTAGTTTTTTATTTTCACTTGTAGGATTGTTAGTTTCCTTTGTGGTTACCGTAATATTTACCCCTATTTTTCTAAGTTTATACCAGTCTTTTATTTCTTTATATCGCCTTGACTTCCTCTCCATATGAAAAATCTATGTCTACATTTTTTAAGTCCTTCTTTTTTGTTTTAATGTTGTCATCTTTTACATATTGACATCTGTTTCCCTATTTTCAGTGTTTTAGCTTTGATTTACTTTTGTGACTTCCCCGTCTGGGTTGGTATCTGGTTGCTCTGTCCTGTGTTCTAGTCTTGGGTTGTCATCTGATGTTACTGATTTTCTAACCGGAGGACTCCCTTTAGTATTTCTTGTAATTTTGGTTTGGTTTTTGCAAATTCCCTAAACTTCTATTTATCTGGAAATGCTGTAATTTTGCTGTCATAGTTGAGAGACCATTTTGCTGGATGTATAATTCTTGGCTGGCAGTTTTTTTCCTTCAAGGCTTTATATATGTCATCCCATTGCCTTCTTGCCTGCATGGTTTCTGCTGAGTAGTCCGAGCTTATTCTTCTCCATTCTCCTTTGTAGATGACTTTTCGTTTATCCCTAGCCGCTCTTAAAATTCTCTCTTTACCTTTGGTTTTGGCAACTTTGATTGTAATATGTCTTGGTGACTTTCTTTTGGGATCTACCTTATGTGGGGTTCAATAAGCATCTTGGATAGCTATCTTCTCATCTTTCATGATATCAGGGAAGTTTTCTGCCAACAAATCTTCAACAATTCTCTCTGTATTTTCTGTTATCACCCCCTGTTCTGGTACTCCAGTCACTCGTAGGTTATTCCTCTTGACAGAGTCCCACATAATTCTTAGTGTTTCTTCATTTTTTTTTAATCCTTTTACCTGATTTTTCCTCAAATAAGTTGGTGTCAAGTGCTTTATCTTCAGTCTCAGTAATTCTGACTTCCATTGCCTCAATTCTGCTCCTGTGACTTTCTATTCAGTTCTCTAATTCTGACATTTTGTTAATCTGGATTTCTGATTGCTGTCTCTCTACGGATTCTTGCAGCCTGTTAAAGTTGTCATTATGCTCTTCTCTAATCTTTTTAATTTCCTCTATTTTGTGTTCTGCGTTTAGCTTAATTTCCTTCCTAATTTCTTGAAGAGTTCTATATATTAATCTTCCATACTTTGCCTCCAGTAATTCCAAGAAATTTTGCTCCTCTGGAAAATTTCTAGATTTTTTATTCTGGGAGCTTGCTGAAGCCATCGTGGTTTGCCTCTTTATGTGATTTGATATTGACTGTTGTCCCCGAGCCATCAATAAGTTATTATATTTATTTATATTTGTTTATTGTATCCTAGCTTCTTGTTTTGTTTTGATATGCCCAAATAGGCTGCTCATATGAGCTAGTTTGATTATTGGCACCTTTGAAGCTCTAATGTCCTGTCACCAGGTGGTTAGCTCTCTTACTAGGTATGTGAGCTCAGGAGTCCACCCACTCCTTCTGTACGGATTCATCTCAGGTGCCCAGGTAGATAGCTACCAAGTGTGTGATGTAGGCTCTCACTTACATTCCTAGACAGGCATGGGTGATTGATGCAGGCACAGGCATCTGGCTGCAGCAGGGGGACACACTCTGAGCAAAGCGGGGGCTGATGGCTGCCCCTGAGTATTCAGGAGGAAGGCACGTCCCTGTTCCCTAGAGCATGTAGGTGGGTGGGTTTTGCAGCCAGACTGTGAGTACCTAATGCTATTGGCTGTAAGGAGTGGAGGGCACCTCTTATTCATGGGTCCCTATCACAGGTGGCCAGGTGGCATGTATGGGGCCACCAGTCCTCAGGCCCCTGATGTGGGTAGGTGAAGACCCTGCTTAATAGGCAGAGCAGTGTCAAATGTCAAGAACCTGCCACTTCACAGCTGAAACAGTTGAAGTTAGACTTCCATTATATACCCTGTTGTACTGCAGTAATGAGGGCCTACGCTGTTGAGATGGGCCCACCCAAGTCTATGCAGGGGAAAAGGCACTCAAAGCCTGTGGATCCCTTATACCTGTGCCTAGGCAAAGGAGGTGTGCCTACCCTGGGTTTCTGGCTTAGGGGAGCCAGTAGTTTATTTCCTCCCCCACTTGTTAATTTGTTCACTCTCCAAGGCAGGGAGAATGGCTCTGGGTGTGTGACAGATCCTACTTCCGGCCCAGGGGACTCAGCAATTGCTGAAGCTATTCCAGGACCCAGTGCAGAGCAGGGAGTGGGGAGGTAAATGGGAGAGAGTTTTTTTCCTAAGGGGGGTATTTTTGATTCATGTAGTAGGCCATATGCAAGTACTTATCTTTCACAGATACAGGGCTGCTTCTCACTGGTTCTGGATGGCTGTGTAGATTCTCTGGCGCTGGATCCCTACCAGTGCAGAAAACGTGCCTCCTGAGCACAGCTGCTTGCTTGCCTCACCACTCACCCCAGAGCTGATCAGGCCTGAAGGGCTCAGGCTCTAGTTGGGTCAGATCCAGCAACTCCTCGCTGCTTCTGAACCGTCTCTCCCTCCGCCTGCCACTCAGTCCAGTTCCTCAACTCTGCCTTTGATGTTCAGGGCTCCCTGATTGCCATATATAATCAATTCACTTGTTTTTTCAGGTCTTTGTTGTAAGAGGGTCCATCAGAAGCATCTGACTACTCCGCCATCTTGGCCCCGCCTCCCACAAACTTAATTCTAAATGTACTGTTCAGTTAACAAGAAAGGAAGAGAAATCCCCAAGGGCCAGAAAGAATAACAATAAGCTAAAACCAGAATGCTAGGCAAACACTAAAAATAAATGTTAATGCCACAAACCTAGAGTTTTGGGTGTATGGAGACCAAGGGAAGACTGATAACAAGGACCTTCCTTTAGAGCCAACACAGAGAGAAAGCCTTCCCCAGGAGCCAGCACCCTGAATGCATACTTCTATCCTACTGGACTGTGAGAGAATAAACTTCTCTTTGTTAAAGCCATCCACTAGTGGTATTTCTGTTATAGCAGCACTAGATAACTAAGACAACTTGGATCCACAGTCAACACCCATGGAAGCAGCAGTCAAGAAATCAAACAACGTATTGTATTGGGCAAATCTGCTACAAAAGACCTCTCTTTAAAGTGTTAAAAAGCAAAGTTGTCACTTTGAGGACTAAGGTGCATCTGACCCAAGCCATGGTATTTTCAGTCGCCTCATATGCATGCAAAAGCTGGATAATGAACAAGAAAGACTGAAGAATTGATGCCTTTGAACTATGGTGTTGGCAAAGAATATTGAATACACCATGGACTGCCAGAAGAACAAACAAATATGTCTTGGAAGAAGTACAGCCAGAATGCTCCTTAGAAGCGAACATGACAAGACTTCGTCTCACATACTTTGAACATGTTATCAGGAGGGATCCGTCCCTGCAGAAGGACATCATGCTTGGTAAAGCAGAGGGTCAGCAAAAAAGAGGCGGACCCCCAACGAGATGGACTGACACAGTGGCTGCAACAATGGACTCAAGCATAACAATGATTGTGAGGATGGCGCAGAACCAGGCAGTGTTTCATTCTGTTGTACGTAAGGTCGCTATGAGCTGGAACTGACTCAGTTGCATCTAACAACAACAACACACTCATTGAAAAGGTATCCTAGACAAAAATTCATCTGCTGGCAAAGGAAGAGATAAACATCACCTATTTATCTCTGCTGCAGCTCTGTTGTTGTCAAATTGATTGGGTGGGGTGAAAATATAATTTTCAAAAAAGGTTTGAAAACCATGACTCTACATATATAGATTGGACATGCATTAAAGATTTATTTAACTAATTAATGAGGAAACCAGCAGGATGATAAAGCTAGCTCAAAGAGAAGAATTTCAGGGACTCAGTATATTTACACACTTTAAGAATACCAGAAAAGGACTGCTATGTTAGATACTGGTTAATGTTTTACAGGGCAATAACACTGTAACTTTTAGGGTTATCTTTCCTATCAGACAAAAATCATTTGCACCTCTACCAACTAATTATTTTGCATCTCGTCAATTTTCTGTAAGTAAACATGTAACTTCACAGAGTCTGGTCCCTAATCAATAGTAAATATCAAGTCAGAGTCAAACAAAAAATAATAATAATTAAATTAAAAATTCAGTTCTGCAGTTGCATTAACCACATTTCAAGTATTCAATAATCACATGTGGCTAATGGCTAGTATATCAGACAGTGCAGAATTATAGAGCATTTCCATCACCACAAAAAGTTACTTTGGGTTGCGCTAAGCATTACATAAATCATCCTTGAGTGGGCTTCAGACAATGCTCCAAATGATACTGAAAGGATGTATAGTCATTCTTTTGTCATATTTCCAAATTTTGGATAATAATTCTTAACAGTGGAAAAATTTATAATGATCATTATTGACTCCCCTGATTATTTATAATCTTATGCTTGTTTCTGTTTTCTTTCAGGTCTGAAGCTCAATTTCATGCCACACTCACTGTATATGATACCCCAAGCTGAAAAACTGAAGCAGCCCCAGGTTGGTAGTACACCGTGGGAACTGCCAGAAACTATCTAAACTCTTACTTTAAAGTTTGATGTGTATTACCTTATTTTATTCTCTGGTCCAGGGACATAGATGAAAAATTCCTAGTAAGGTTCTTATGCTATATTTTTGGCATAAATCATGTTATCTGAAAATCTATCACTAAAATAATCTGATTTTTTTCATAAAGTTTCTGGGAAACATATATAAATAATGATAATACCTAATATTTGTTACATGATCTATAGTTTACAAAATGCTTTTGGAAACAAATGATAGAGATACTCTCTCTTCTGGGAAAGCCTGATTATCCAGCACCAACTCCTTAATGAGTCACATGTGGCTTCCTCCACAGGTTGCCTCCCAGAAAAGTTGCCCTACAAATGACTAAGAAGACAACTACACTTCCTTCGCTTGGATTTCTCATATGGATTAGCTGTTCCATCTCTTCTCTTTAAAGGCAGATTCCTTTACATGTGTATCTCACTATTCCAGTATGAAAGAAAATAGATGTGACTCCTGCTTCAACAAGTTGTAAATTCTGTGACTCTGTGCAAGTTATTTACTTATCTGATCCTCAGTTTCTTCATCTGTTAAAAATGGGAATAGAAACATCTATGTTAGGATTGCTCTGAGGACCAAATAACATAAACAAAAGAAACCATTGAGATTTGGAGCACTATCTCTTCACGTATTTGTTAACTATTCAGAATGCGCCTTCTGTGAGTTGCCTATTCATGAGTTTTGCCTACTTTCTTACTGGATTTCCCATATGTTCTCAGTGATTTGCAGTTTTTATACATTCTAGATATTAATCTCTTGACAATTTTAGACATTGCAAATACATTCTTCCAGTCTTTCATCTGTCAACTTTGTCTATAATGTCCTTGGTAGAACATTCTATCAATTTTCATCTTATGGTTTTGCCTTCAGGAACTTTCCTAAGAGGTCTTATTTTATCCTAGACCTACATTTCAACTATTTCACTACATTTTCAGCTATTAGTTTTATGGTTATACCTTTTCCATTGAGTTCTTTAAGTCAGCTAACGTGCAGAGATTCAGCTTTATTTTCCTTCACGTGCTGTACTAGAATAGTGTTTTCAATGTATGTACAAAACAAACAAAAAGAAACCTCACTGGAGTTCTGATCAGGATTATATTGAATGTGTAGAATAATTTTAGGAGAATTGACATCTTTACCATATTAGGTTGCATTATCCATGAATTTGTTGTCTCTCTTCGTTTATTTAGATCTCTTTCTATGTCCCTCTATATAACCTGAATATTTTTCTCTATTAAAATTTGTGCATACATTTTTAGATGAATTTTTGTATACTTTATCGATTTGGTTGCTACTGTAAGTAGAAATATATGTTATTTTATATTTTATAGTTGCTGATTGCCATTTAGGGACTCTATTGATATTTATAAGCTGACACTATTATGACAACCTACTGAACTCTATTTTTGTTACAATGGATTTCAATTGATTGTGTTGGTTTTCTAAGTATACAGTTAAACCAACTATAAATAAAGACATTTGTACAAATAAAGACATTCGTACATCCCTTATGTCTTCTTGTCATATAACTTTGATCAGAATTATCGACTATGATGATAAGCACTGGTAATGATAAAAAGCATAGTTTTCTTTCACTATCACGATTGTGTCTACAATTTCTCCATTAGTATAATGTTTGCTATGAGATTTAGACATATAACCTATTGCCATAGAGTCAATTCCGACTCATAGCAACACTGGTGGCACGTGGTAAAGAGCTGGACTGCTAACCAGCTGCTCCTTGAAAACCCTATAGGGCAGTTTAGATGTATAGACTTTATTAATTTAAGGAAGTTTTCTTATATTCCAGTTTATCTGAGAGTTTTAGTCATAAATAGAAGTTGACCATTATAATAAAAACATTTTTGTTCACTAATGAAATAATCATATGATGATTATATAAGCCCTTAAAAGGGCTGAGTTGCATTTAATGATTTTTTTGAGGTTGAACCAACCTTACACTCCCCAGAAAAATTATATCAATCATATATTAACTCTAATTCATTGACAGATTCAGGTAAATAATATTTTGTTTAGGATTTTTGCACTCATAATAATAAGTAAAATGAGTATTAATTTCTTTTTATTGATCTATACTTTCCCAATTTTAAAATTAAAATTTTACCTGACTTCAAGATACGTGTTAAGCAGCTTCTCCTCTTTTATGAGTTTTATTGTAATTTGAATAAAACAGGATAATCTATATTTTGAATATTTGGTAAAATTCACCTGTATAACCATCTAATCCCTTTATTTTGTTTCACCCTTTGTCTCCTTTCTATGACTTAACAAAGTCTGAAATTAATGTTTCTGTCTTCCTCCTGTACAACATGGGCTCTCAACTTCCTTTGCACTAACCCCTCATCTTCCATGGTATTATCTGGAAATACTTTAATTTTACCATAATTTTAACTGCCACTCATACAAGTCTTATTTTTACAGGCAGTGCTTATTTAGATTTACCAATATGTTTAGAAGCTTCTTAGTTCTCCATTGCTGCTTGTTGTCAACTCCTTCCTTCAGAGTTCAAAGTCCTCTCTCCTGAAATACATGCTCTTGTAGTTCCAATCTTTAAGTCATAAATTCTGTCCTTTCTAATGTAAAAATGTCTTTCTTCAACTTGGTGTAAAATCCCCTCAGAACCTTTAAAATACGTTTCCATTCTCCTCTAGAATCTACTGCTTGGGAAGTATCTGCTATTGACAGGCATTAAGTTTTTCTCTCTGGTTGGTTTTACAGTTTTCTCTAGGTCTTCAGTGGCTTGCAGTTTTTACCACAGAATTTCTGCAGGTAAATATATTTTACACTCCTTAGAACCTTCAATCTGAGGATTCATATATTTCTTCAATGCTGGAAAAATATTAGACACTGTATCTTCAATTAATTCTGTCCTATTGGAACTCCTATTAAGTATATGCTGGACCTTCTCTTTATCTCCCCTATGTCACTTAGCTGCTCTTTTATACTTTATGTTTTTGTTTGTTTTTTTAAATCTTTTGAATCAACACACTGAGTGACTTCCTCAGATTCACCTTCCAGTTTGTTAGTGATTTCTTTATTGTACTTAATATGCCATTTAAGCCATTTATTAAGTTTATAATTAATAACTATTTTTATTTCTTTAAGTTCCATTTAGCTTTTTCAAATCTACATGTTGTTTTTTTATACCATTAGTTAATTTATTATAGTTTCTATTTATTCACTAGAGAGCCCTGGTAGTGCAATGGTTAAGTGATAACTGCTAACTGAAAGGTCGGTGGCGAGCTCACCAGCCCACCAGCGGTTCTGTGGGAGAAAAGACTTGGCAATCTGCTCCCATAAAGACTGCAGCCTAGAAAACCCTATGGAGCAGTTCTACTCTGTCCCTAGGGTCCCTGTGAGTCAGAATCAACTAAACAGCACACAACAGTAACATGTCTTTATTAAGTTCTATAAGCCCTTTAAACATGGCTATTCCATAAAATCATTAAGATTGTTCTATTTTCTCCACTTAAAAAAACCCATTGCCATCGAGTCAATTACAGCTCATAGTGACCCTATAGGACAGAGTAGAACTGCCCCACAGGGTTTTCAAGGAATGGCTGGTGGATTCGAATTGTTGACCTTTTGGTTAGCAGCCAAATGCTTAACCACTGCGCCACGGGGCCTCTTTCTCCACTTAATCAGGTGCTAATTATCCTGTATCTTGCATCAGCTAATTTTCTCTCGTGGTGCATAATTTTCTCACATTATTTATAATGTTCATTATGAGCTCATTTTCAGCAAGCATCGTATTTTCTAGGATGTCTCCAGGGATCTGATTTATGAAAGTATCCATACAGAATGGTATAATATTTGCTTCTGTGGGGACCACAAAGTACCTAAACTAATTTTATTAATAATTTCTCAACTTGAGATTCCAGCACTGTAATAGTAAAGTAAGCTAAATTTCAACATATGATTTCTTGTAGCTGGCTCTTTACCTCACTTAAGCCCCTTCCACAGATGGAGCAGCAGTGCTATCTTCCATGATTTATGCAAGAGTGCTCCTAAAACTCCTTTAGCCTAAGTCCTTATTTATTGTGAATTTGGCTTTGAGTCCCCTCTTCATTCACACATAGGTAGTTCTTCTTTTTTTAAGCTAAGCTTTTATTATTATTTTATTGTTATTGTTTTGCTTTGTTTTTGTCCATCATGTATGTACATTTGTGGCATGAGGGGAAACAATCTACATCATTTTAGTCCATTTTGTGGTGAGAATTTCTATTTGGATGCCTTATAAAATGCAGGAATTAAGATTATTGAGGTCCTAATTCTCTGACCCTGACTTTTATAACTCAAACTGAATTTTGATATGAAATACCCTGTACTCCTAGCATTTACTCATCCAATTTAAAGACATGCTTGGAGAAAAGCAAAGCCAAGTAGTGTAGGGGACTCTGCTGTAGTGTTCCTTGGTTGCTTTGAATCTGAACTTCTATGTGCTTGTCAGTCCCCAAGTCTTTTAAATTTCTTTGAGAAGCTAATATACAAATAGAGGTACGGGCTTTTATTGTTGTTGTTCTTGTTTTTTAATCCAGGAAGATATCTTCCTGGATCACTCAATAATACCTGCACTAGGACTTAGACACAATGATTGGATATTATTATTTCCATTAGTGAGGTTGCCTGCCTAATTCAGAGTGCTTCAGGACCTAGAACATAGGTGATATATTTTAAAGAGAGGCCAATTAAATGACAGATTTTGCTGTTTCATTACAAGCACAATCAGAAATAAAAATTAAGATCTAATCTCACATGCAAAAGGGAGTTCCATTGTTTTTAATATTCTTCTGAAGTATGATGCCCTTTGGTCAATATAAAGTAGCATTTCATGAAAAGCAATATTATTACAGTTTTTACAACTTAACATATATCCCTTTAGAAAAGTCTTTGTTAATATCAAATAAATGAGAAAGAACTAAATATATATTACACATATATAACATATACATAAATATATATGCATAAAAGTGCATATATACACATATATATGTGTGCATATATAAATAAATATATATATAACAAGAATATTGTTTGGAAAGCCAAGTTGTTGTAGTGTATTCTATTAAAGGCAAAAGTAAGCTAGGTTGTGAACTAAGGTATATAGGAGAGACATCAGTATGAAATAAACAGACCACTCTACAAATCCATGTCTATTTCTCCTTAGGATGGTGGTGGAGGACTGTTTTCCACAGAAACATTTAGTAGTGTCATCAATTACTTAATTATTTGCTCATCTTTAGCCTGCCAGCTATTTTAGTGAGGCCATTTGTAATAAAACAAATATCTGAGTATAAGTGTTCATCTTCTCCAAATAAATAATCACTACATATTTTGCTAAGACCTACTATTATATGTACATATGAATATCTTCTTTTATTTAGAAGTTTCAGATTGTTTTTGGTGTTCTTTAAGCATTCATTACCTTCTGCTTTCACTAATCAGTTTAGAAATGCAAGTCTACTTCCCTACTTTTGGAAGTAGATACTGAATTACACCTGGATTGCCCCATTCACATATCCTTCTATCTGTACACCAACACGCTCTTTTAATAAGAAGACCAAGTGCTTTTCCAGAATAATTTACTCTTACTGCTGCCATCAAAGCCTTCTCAGGTCAGTCCTTGGCCCATACTTTGTCCTAGCCCAAGGAGAAAAGGAATTCAATTTAAAAGCATTATCAAATGCCTGCTGCTGCTGGGTGGGGTGGGAAAAGGAGAAAAACACTTACCTCTGCATTCCTCCACTGCTCAATTGCCTCTCCACTTCATTCCTCTTAATCTTTCTCTTCCTCCTCTTATGGGACTGCATGTCTATTAACAGTGACTGGATGCATTAAAGACAGATTGACACTTGGCTCTCCAAAGGTACCTCTATTTACAAACTTTTAATGTTTACCAAAAAAAAAAAATAAATCAGATGCTTTAGAAACAATTATAACTATACATAAAAGGAATTCTATTGCTCCAATACAATCCTACAGTTGAATTATCCAACCCTTATGGCTTTTCCAAAAGAGCAGCTACTTGTATATTTTTCTAGTGGCAAAGAAATTTTCATTGTTGATTTGACAGGTGAAAGCACGATAGCTGTTATAAAGAATGCAGAAATCTTGCATCCTGGATAAACATGCAAGGTAATACAACTCCTGGTTTGAGCAGCAAGAACTTAACATCCAAATGATTTTTATCTCCTTGAAAGTAGTCAGCTTGGAATGCATATTCACTTACTCTCACAGGAAATGCTCCCTTTGCTCAGAACATGTTTGGATCTTCTCTTTTAGAATTTTCAGGGTCAGATATACACTGTTTTGAATAGCTTCAGTGGTACGAATTAACCAC
Organism: Dugong dugon; assembly: GCA_030035585.1. Taxonomy (NCBI): domain Eukaryota; kingdom Metazoa; phylum Chordata; class Mammalia; order Sirenia; family Dugongidae; genus Dugong; species Dugong dugon. Next base: position 55,089,961 of record CM057480.1, read on the forward strand.
CATGGAAGAGTTATTCTTATTTTGTTTGGTTTTTAAGAGACAAAAACTATACACAGCCAAATGAAATAGGTCTTAAAGTTGGATAATATATTTAGTTTTGCTCAAATACCAATGTTACGACTTGAATTGCAACCCAAAAAATGGTATGTTGAATTCTAACCTCTGTGCCAGTAAATGTGACCTTGTTTAGGGAAATAAGCTTTTTCTTTGCAGATGTCATCAATTAAATTACCAAAGGCATAGTAGAGTAGGGTGGGTCCTAGTCCTAATCCTTACTGAATGGCATTTTATAAAATAGAAAATGAAACAGTCAAACACACAGGGAAAAGACAGCTTGTGAGGATCCATCTACAAGCCAAGGAACGCCAAGAAATGCCTGGGGCTACCAGAAACTTAAAGAGACAAGGGAGTACACAGAGAGAGTGCATAGCCTGGCCAAAGTCCTGAATTCAGACTTCTAGCCTCCAGAACTGTGAGAAAATATTTTCTGTGCCTTAAAGACATCCATGTCGTGGTATTTTGTTATGGCAGCACTAGGAAATGAAGACAACCAAGTAGTGACGCTATAAGGCAGTGGGAATATTTTCCTAGTGTACATTATAAACAAATTCTAAAGCTATGAGGAATTTCAGAATTAGTTGAGGCAATAGCTTCATAGCAACAAAAATAGATCCTTTCATAGCAACCCCTTTAAAGAGCAACATTTCTCTCATTTAACAGTGTAAGAATTGTATTTATTGTGTAAAGCTATTTTTTATGACTCATGTATTTTTTAAAAAATATATCTCCTTAAAGAGATAAAAAAGAAAAACAGCTCTTTAAAATTTGTAAAGAGATTTGCCAAAGGTATGTTTATACTCAAGTTATCTAGGATTTTTTTTTTAAGATTTGCTTTCAAAATATGCTTTGACATTATTCATGGAAAGTATATGCTCCATGGTTTACTAGGATGTGATACTTGGAGGGTTTTTTTTTCCACTTCGGAGCAGGTCTCCTTGATCTCATAAATCAAGCAAAGATTTGTACAATGTTCCCTCTCCTGGGGCAGAGTGGTGGAGTGTAGTAATATGGGGAACAGCGGACTTGCAGTTAAGGGGATTCTAGTCTTGGCTGATCCTTTGGGTAGGTGACTTAACCAATCTCCATCCACTTTTCCATCAGCGAAGCTTATCAGCCTCTGAGGATGGTGGGGGTAGTGGTTTATGAAAGCCCTATGGAATCAAGTTGCAGCAGGAAACAGATCCTCAAAGCTCTGAATGGTTAAATCCAAAAATACTATCATGAATTGATCATTACAGCTTAGCTCCATTTTAGCTTCTGACCCATTCCCTGTACCCTCTTTGAAGGATGCTGAAACACTGTATGAGCATAAGGATTGCTGAATGGTCACAACCAAAAATCTGCAAAAACCAAGTGTTTCTGGAATTGTGATGCCTACCGGTGATCACTGTAAACATTGCCACAAGAGACTGGGAATGGAACAGCTACTAACTGGAAACAGGAGGTATATTTATGACATGACATCGTGTAGAGTTTATCCACATCTGCATTAAAAAATCTCTAAAGATAAATATGCACCTTGAGGCAAAGTAGCCATCTGTGAGTGATGGAATTACTTTTTTTTCCCTTTTTGCTTACCTGTATTTTCTAATTTTTCTAAAATGAACACATAGGAACAACAATCATTTTAATTCTCATAAAAATAGCACTCAATGTGAAAAACAGCACTCAGCACACAGTCAGTCACCACTGTGTAGAAGTGACACCATGACATCTATTGCCATGATCTACTTGCCCTTTAACAGACTGCACAAAACACTCTGGCACATGTGGACCTGAGGGGCACACTGTGGATTATCTTGCTTGGCAAAAATTTCAAATCAGTCAATTGTCCATATAAATATTGATTAAAAGTCTCAACCATTATTCTGAATTCAAAGTCATTATCCCTGCACAGCTGGCAAAACAACGCAAATAAAATGCACAGCATGCATTGCTCTAGTCATTCATATCTGTCTGCACTAATTAAAAATATATTTCCCCAGAAAAATTAAAGTTCTTGTTTGTTCTCTTTGTACTACCAAGAAATAACATGCCTATGAAGGTAGCCAACTTTAAAAAATGGTGCATTTAAATCTTAGCAACTAGATTTACTTTCTCATTTTTCCATCTTTACTGTCGTTGTTTGATGCCGAAATGTTCTCTGGAGAGTACACAAGATGAAAGACCACATCCACTTCCAATAACTTCAGAAAAGTGGAAATCTCAGTGAGCTTCTTCAAAGGGCACAGTGGAAAAGAGAAGTACCTCTAAGTGAATTACTATGAAAAAAATAGCAGTATTTGAGAATTTCTGTTTGACAGTTTTTGACTAGAAAATTATAAGGTATCTATGTTATTTCTTAAGTATTCATTTTCTTCAAATTACCCATTGGTTCAAATATTCCTTTTAAATGGCACTGCTTGGAGGTGGGATTTCTGCAGGGGGAAAAACACACACACACACACACACACACACTAAAGTGTAATATGGCATTATCACTGGCCTAATGGTGTCCATTAGCTTTACACGCCAGCATTTAATGAAAAGAATTCTAGAAAACTTTCAAACTGACATGGTGACAGAGAAGGTGGAAAGGTGGGTGGGAAGAATAAATGATACATGCTGCTTCTGGATTTTATTTTAACAGACTTTCCATAAGAATTATTTTAGCTCACTCTTAGCTTTCAAGGCATCATTTGGAAAATATACACTGCATTTCAATAGAGGTCAGAATTTCAGACCAATATATAACACGTTCTATAAGAGCAAAATGAAAATCTTTGTTTCTGCAACTATCACACATCTATGAAACCAGTGTTTTTTTCAAGCCGCTAAGTCCTTGAGATCTTACCCAAGGTCACTGGAAGGCAGAATTTTGGCCCCATGATCTTTGCATCCTGGTGTAATTCCTATGAATATGTTATTTGCATTGTAACATTTTTTTGCAGATGAAGTTAAGATTACTAGAAAAGTATCCCGGATTATCCAAGTGAGCCTGATCTAATCCCATGAGCCCTTAAAAGCAGAGATCTTTCTCTGGATGGTAGCAGAAGAGGAATCAGAGATTCAAAGTATGAGAATTTGATGTGTCATTGTTGGCTTGAAAATGAAGGGGGCCATATGTCAAGAAAACAGACCTCAGTCCAACAACCACAAGGAACTGAATTCAGCCAACAACCTGACTGAGCATGGAAATGCAACATTCCCCAGAGCCTCTAGATAAGAGCCCAGCTTAGCCAACACCTTGATTTCAGCCTTGTGAGGCCTGGCAGAGGATCTAATTGAGCCACACTGTGCCTGAACTTCTGACCCACAAAACTCTAAGATAAATGGGTTTTAAACTGCTAAATTTATGCTAGTTTGTTACAGCAGCAATAGAAAACTAATACACTGGTACAGTGAACAAGGGATCAAGTCAGTTCCACAAGTCAACCTTAGGCTGAATTTCAAGCCTATATTCTCAGACACTGAGCAACTCTATTAACCACTCTGTTCACCAACTGGATCAAAACACACCATCCATGTCACTGCCCACAGCTGCCTCTCTGTCAGCGCTGCTACCCCCTCTTATAAAGCCAAAGGCATCAGTGCAGCAGACTCATTAGGGAGTCCCATGGTGTCCTATGCCCAAGGTATAGCCACATACTCATGAGGTTCCAAGTCACTGCCTTTGATCATTAAGGCAGCCCCAATGCCCTGAATGTTGAAAGACATCAACCATGCCTTTGTTGGGTGGCTTCCACTGGAGTTGGGAGAGTATTCTGGACTCTCCATCTAAGCTCAATTTAGGGCATTGTAGCTTCTCCAGGATTAAGCAATATTTCAGTCTGTGTAACAGTGGAAAGAATACAGGCTCTCATGTACTGCTGCCTAGGTTCAAATATGGACTCATTATTTACTAGCCATGTGACTTGAGCAAGTTACTTAGCATCTCTGAGACTAAATTCTCACCTATAAAGGAGAGATACAAATGGTTCTGCCTCTAAGATCCGTGGGTAACATTAAACCAAAGAATATGCATAAGGTGTTTAGTGCAGTGACTAGCATGCAATAAATGCACAATTATTTAGTTTTATTATTTGCTTCCTACCACTCACCTTTAAGAATATTATGTCCCTCTGTCTTTTTGTACCTATTCAGTTAGTCCACCCAGTGAAAACCCATGCTCCCTTATTACCTTAGAATGTGTTTCACCTTTACCTTAATTCAGTGATTACCAAACTTACTTGAGTTTAAGAAACACCTAAGATACTTGTTAAAAATATACATTCACAGGCTATTTCCTGTATCTTCTATTACAGTAAGTCTGAAGTATGCTCCATAAATCTGCATTTTTATCAAGGGATCAGATTATTTTTATGAGCTGCCCTAGTTGGGGAGAAGGGGCTAATAATCCTAAGTGTTTGTACCCACTAAGGCTGATTGTGGCTTATGTGCCATTATGTCCAAGAAAGCTGGGATCTTCTGGTGCCACCATGGCCACTGTCATAAGAACTAAAATCTAAAAAGGAAAAGAAAGTAGAGCTGCAAAATATGTGAAGCAAACATTTATAGAACTGAGGGAAGAAGTAAACAGTTCTACAATAATATTTGAAGACTCCAACATACTACTTTGAATAATGGATAGACCATCCAGGTAGAAGATTAATAAGAAAACAGAGGATCTGAATGACACTATAAACCAACTAGACCTAACAGACATCTTATAGAACACTTCACCCAACTATAGCAGGATATACATTCTTCTCTGATGCACCTGAATCATTCTCTATAATAGACCATATGTTAACTCATAAACCAAGCCTCAATAAAACCAAAAATATTGAAATGTTACAAATTACTCTCTCTGACCGCAGTGGAATAAAATTAGAAATCAATAATGGAAAGAACAATGGAAAATCCATAAAAACGTGGAAACAAAATAACATACTATTACACAACCAATAGGTCAAAGAAGAAATCATAAGGGAAATCAGAAAATAGTTAGAGATGAATGAAAATGAAAGCACAACATACCTAAACCTATGGGATGCAGGAAAGGTAGTAATCAGAGGGAAATTTATAGCTGAAAATGCCTACATTAAAAGAGAAGAAGCCCAAATCAATACCCTAACTTTGTTGTTGTTGTTAGGTGCTGTCGGGACAGTTCCAACTCATACCGACACTATGTGCAACAGAACAAAACACTGCCAGGTCCTGCACCATCTTCAAAATCATTGTTATGCCTGAGCCCATTGTTATAGCCACTGTGTCAATCCTTCTCATTGAGGGTCTTCCTCTTTTTGGCTGACACGCTACCTTATTGAGCATGTTGTCCTTCTCCAGGGACTGATCCCTCCCAACAACATGTCCAAAGTACATGAGACAAAGTTTCGCCATCCTCACTTCTAAGGAACATTCGATTGTAATGTCCCCAATTTAATTACTTCTTTGGGTTATTTGCATCCTCTCCTGTTTTTCTTTTGTCAGTCTGGTCAGTGGTTTGTCAATTTTGTTGATGCTTTCAAAGAACCAACTTTCGGTTTTGTTTATTCTTTCTATTGTTTTTCTATTCTCTGTTTCATTTATTTCTGCTCTGATCTTTATTACTTCCTTTCCTCTAGTTGCTGTGGGCTTTTTTTGCTGTTCTCTATTTGTTTGAGTTCTGTAGTTAATGTTTTGATTTTGTCCCTTTCTTCTTTTTTAATGTGTGCCTCTATTGCTATAAATTGTCCTCTGAGGACTGCCTTTGCTGTGTCCTAAAGGTTTTGGTATGATGTGTTTTCATTCTCATTGTATTCTAGGAATTTTTTGATTCCATCTCTGATTTCCTCTATTACCTAGTGGTTTGTAAGCAGGGTGTTATTCAGTTTCCATGTAATTGATTTTTTTTTTTCCTTGTTCTTCCTGTTGTTAATTTCTACCGTGATGGCATTGTGGTCAGAGAAGATACTTTGTATTATCTCAATGTTTTGGATCTTGTTGAGGATTGCTCTGTGGCCTAAGATGTGGTCTATTCTGGAGAACGTTCCATGTGCATTGGAAAAGAATGTGTACTTTGCAGCTGTTGGGTATAGTGTTCTATATATGTCTATGAGGTCAAATTGGCTGATTGTGCCCTTTAGGTCTTCTGTACCTTTGTTGAGTTTCTATCTAGATGTTCTGTCCTTTACTGAGAGTGGTGTGTTGAAGTCTCCCACTGTCAATTTCTCTTTTCAGTGCTGTTAGAGTTTGCTTTATGTATTTTGGAGTGCTGTCATTGGGTGCACAGATGTTTATTATGGTTAAGTCTTCATGATGGATCGTCCCCTTAATCATTATATAGTGTCCTTCTTTGTCTTTTACGGTGGGTTTTGTTTTAAAGTCTGTTTTATCTGAGATTAATATTGCTACTCCTGCTCTTTTTTGGTAGCTGTTTGCTTGATATATTTTTTTCCATCCTTTGATTTTTCAATAAATTTATGTCTTTGTTTCTAAGTTGTGTCTCTTGTAGACAGCATATTGATGGATCCTATTTTTTTATCCTTCTGTCACTCTGTGTCTTTTTATGGGTGCACTTAGGCCATTTACATTCAGTGTAGTTATTGATAGGTGTGACTTTATTGCTTTCATTTTGTGGTGCTTTTTTTCATGGTGCTGACGTTTTCTTTGTTCCTCTTACTCTCCTGTACTGAATTCCTTTTGTTTGTGGATTCTTTTTTTCATTTCTTTTGTTTTTGTAGGTTTTGTTTTTACTGAGACTTTACATTTTTCTTCTTTATTTTGATGAGTAGGTTTCTAATTTTCTTTGTGGTTACCTTGAAATTTACCCGTATCTTCCCTAGGTTTGAACCAGTCTATTATTACTTGGTATTGCCTTGCCTTCCTCTCCATTAGACGGTACTATACCTACACCATTTGTTCCCTCTTTTATTGTTCTGATGTTGTTGACATTTACAGATTAACCTCTCTAGTTCCCTGTTGTAATTCTTTTGGTTTTGGATAGTCCTTGAGAGTTCATTTCCTAGGCTAGTAACTGGCTGGTAAAATCCTGTGTCCTAGATTCAGCCTGTGGTCTGATGTTGTTTGTTCTCAGATCAAAGGACTCCCTTTAATAATTCTTGTAACTCTGGTTTGGTTTTTACAAAGTCCTTTAATTTCTGCTTATCTGGAAATGTCCTAATTTCACCATTATATTTGAATGAGAGTTTTGCAGGATATATTATTCCTGGCTGGCAATTTTTTTCTTTCAAGGTTTTATATATGTCATCCCATTGCCTTCTTGCCTGCATGGTTTCTGCTGAATAATCTGAGCTTAGTCTTCTTGTTTCTCCCCTGTATGTGACTGTTTTTTTTTGAGCTGGTCTCAGGATTCCTTGTTTGTCTTTGGTTTTAGTGAGTGTGATTATGATATTCCTTGGTGGTTTTCTTTTGGGCTTCACTGAGCTTCTTGGATGGCCAGTGTTTCATCTTTCATGATTCTGGGGAAGTTTTCTGTCAGCAGTTCAAAGATCCTCTCTGTGTTTTCTGTTTTCTCCCCATTCTGGAACTCCAATTACTCGAAAATTTTTGGTTTTGATTGTATCCCACATAATTCTCAGGGTTTCATTTTTCTTCTTTTTTCTGATTTTTCCTCAAACTGAGTTGTATCCAAGTGTTTGTCTTCAATTTTGCTGATCCTGTCTTCCATCGTTTCAAACCTGCTCCTCAGCCCTTCTATGACACTGTCCATTTCTGAAATCTTGTTGACTATCTTTTGGATTTCTAATTGTTGTTTTTGTATGATTTCTAGTTGTAAATTTATTTTAGCATTTTGTTCCTGTATTATTTTCCTGAATTCTTCCGCCTTTTTGTCTGTATTTACCATGAATTTGTTTGCCTTTTCCATGAATTTGTCGATTTTTTCCTCATTTTGCCTGCTTTTTATTTCAACTCTTGGATAGCTTTGAATATTAGAGATTTGAATTCCCTACCAGGTAATTCTAGTGCCTTTTCTTCTACTGGAAAGTCATCTGGTGTTTTATTTTGGAACCATCCTGTCCTGTTTTTTTTTATATGTTTTGATATTGTCTGCTGTCTTCAGGACGTTCACTATTTTCCTCATTTATTGATTGTAGATTTGTTTGTTTCATCCTGATTTTTTGTTTTATTTGGTTATGTCTGAGCAGGCGGGCTGTGTGTTCTCTGTTGTTTGCTCGTCTGTAGGCCCGATACTTTTCACCTGTTTCTCTCGTGGGCAGGGTCAGTCGCTCAGGTATGGTATAGCAGGGTAGGAACAGATGAAGGGGAGTTGCTGGGATGGGTTGTTTGTGGCACATACTAGGGCTGACAGGGCGGGCCAGGAATCAGTGCAGGGCAGGTTCTGGTAGGCCATGCCTGCACTGCTTTGTGGTATGATGTTCAGCGCACAGTGCAGGTAGGCAGGAAGGAAAGTGGAGACTGGGATGTGTGGAGCTAAGATGGATATAGAAAAGAGGAGAGAGAGGAGAAAGGAACAGGAGCCAAAAACATACAAAAAAGAGTGCTAAGGGAGCTTGCCATTGGAGTGGAGAGATGAGAGACTGAGAAATGGAGAAAGACAAAAAGGAAGAAAAAAGTAAAATAAAAAATGAATCAAAATTAGAAGAGAAAGAAAAAAGCTCCCAGGGATCCCACCAGTGTGGCTGTGAGGACTGGGGAAGTTGCTCCCAGGCTATGAAGTACAGCTTGGCTAGAAGGGGAAGAGGTGTCACACAGCACCAGGTACTCAGGAGACAGGAAGAGAAGGTAAGTATAGAGGGACAAGAAACTGAGAAATGAAGAAAGACAAAAAGGGAAAAAGAGAGAGAAGAAAACAAAGAAGAAAAAAAAAAAACAGGAAAAAAAATGCTCCCGGGGTTCCACTGCACATCTGCACAGACTAAGTGGGTAGCTCCCAAGCTACACATTACTGCCCAGCTAGAAGGGGCTCCCAAGCTGAGAAAAGAAAAAGAAAACAAACAAATCAAAACAGAACAAACAACAACAAATAAAAGCCCCGGGGGTCCCACCAGCATGGTGGCACAGACCAGGAAGCAGTTTCAGTGTTGAGCAGTATTTCACAGCCTTTCAGGAAGAAGCAAAGATGGCACATGGAGCCAGGTGTTTGAGAGACTGGAGGGGGAGGTGGTGAGAGGTGAGGAAAAAATCTAAAGAAGGGGAAAAAAACAACACCAGCAGCCAACAAATGGCACTCAGGAAGGCAGCCAGTGCAGGTAGGCAGAATCCAAGCAGCACCCGGGGTGAAGCTGGTGCTTCCTGGTGAAAAGACTGTGGCTGCAGGAAGCAGAGGAGGCCAAGCGGGGGTGAAGAAGGGTGGGGGGTGGGAAGGCGTGTGTCACTGATTACCAGTTGTTCTGCCTCCTGCTGGAAGCTCTGTGAAGCTGTTTTCTCGTACCCCTTGTTCGCCAATCTCCGATAGGAGGCCAAGATGGTGGATCCATGCTGCATTAGCTGATAGGGAACCTGTGCATGTACCTCTCCTTGCTCTCTGTTCTCTGCCAGTTTCTTACTCCATTCGGTGCTTGGCTGAGTTCTTTATCTCTTCATTTGATGTTTAGGATTTCAGGACTGATGTGTGTCTCTGTTTGACATAGTTTTTCAGATCTTTGCTGTGGAGGGACGGCGTGCTGCTTCTGTCTATAGAGCCATGTTTCCTGGAAGCCTAAGGAACATTCTGGCTGTACTCCTTCCAAGGTAGATTTGTTCATTCTTCTGGCCAAACCCACTGCCATTGAGTTGATTCCAAGTCATAGCGACTCTATAGGGTTTCCAAGGCTGTAAATCTCTGCAGAAGCATACTGCCACATCTTTCTTCCTCAGAGCCACTGGTAGTTTCAAACCACTGACTTCTGGGTTAGCAGGCGACCACTTTAACCTCGACATCACCAGATCAGTCCATGGTATGTTCAACATTCTTCACCAACAAATTCAAGGGCATCAACTTTTCTTCAGTCTTCCTTATCCATTGTCCAGCTTTTGCATGCATACAAGGCAACTAAAAATACTATGGCTTGGGTCAAGTGCACCTTAGTCCTTAAAGTGACGTCTTTGCTTTTTAACACTTTAAAGAGGTCTTTTGCAGCAGATTTGCCCAATGCAATACATCATTTTATTTCCTGACTCCTGTTTCCATGGCCGTTGATTGTGGATACAAGTAAAATTAAATCCTTGACAACTTCAGCCTTTTCTCCATTTATCATGATGTTGCTTATTGGTCCAGTTGCGCAGATTTTTGTTTTCTTTATGTTGAGCTGTAATCTGTACTGAAGGCTACAGTCTTAGTTTTTCATCTGTAAATGCTTCAAGTCCTCTTCACCTTCTGCAACCAAGGTGGTGTCATCTGCATAATTCAGGTTGTTAATGAGTATTCCTGCAATCCTTCTGCTGCATTCTTCTTCATATAATCCAGCTTCTCAGATTATTTGCTCAGCATACAGATTGAATAAGTATGGTGAAAGGATACGACACTGACACACACCTTGTCTGACTTTAAACCACACAGTATCTACTTGTTCTGTTCGAATGACTGTTTATTGTACAGGTTCCTCATAAGCACAATTAAGTGTTCTGGAATTCTTATTCTTCACAATGTTATCCATAATTTGTTATGATTCACACAGTCAAATGCCTTTGCATAGTAAATAAAACACAGGTAAACATCTTTCTGGTATTCTCTGCTTTCAGCTAATATCCATCTGACATCAGTAATAATATCCCTTGTTCCACATCTTCTTCTGAATCTGGCTTGAACTGGCAGTTACCTGTCGATGTACTGTTGCAACCACTTTTGAATGATCTTTAGCAAAATTTTACTTGCGTGTAATATTTATGATATTGTTTGATAATTTCCTCATTGTGTTGCATCACCATTTTTCTTTGGAATGAACACAAATATGGATCTCTTCCAATCATTTGGCCAGGAATTTGTATTCCAAATTTCTTGAGAAAAATGTGTGAGCACTTCCAGTGCTGCATCCATTTGTTGAAACATCTCAATTGGTATTCTGTCAATTCCTGAAGCCTTATTTTTCACCACTCCCTTCAGGGAAGCTTGGACTTATTCCTCCAGTATCATCGGTTCCTGATCATATGCCACTTCCTGAAATGGTTGAGCATCGACCAATTCTTTTTGATAGTGACTCTGTGTATTCCTTCCATCTTATTTTGATGCTTCCAGCATCGTTCAACATTTTCCCTGTAATATACTTCAATATTGCAACTCAAGGCTTGAATTTTTTCTTCAGTTCTTTCAGCTTGAAAAATGCCAAGCATGTTCTTCCCTTTTGGTTTTCTAACTCCAGGTCTTCACACATGTCATCAAAATACCTCACTTTGTCTTCTCAAGCCACCTTTGGAATCTTCTGTTTAGCTCTTTTACTTTATCATTTCTTCCCTTTGCTTTAGCTACTTGATGTTCTAGACGAAGTTTCAGAGTGTCTTCTGACATCCATTTTGGTCTTTTTTTCTTTCCTGTCTTTTTAATGACCTGTTGTTTTCTTCATGTATGATGTCATTCCACAATTTATCTGGTCTTTGGTCTTTAGTATTCAATGCATCAAATCTATTCTTGAGATGGCCTCTAAATTCAGGCAGGATATGCTCAAGATTGTATTTTGGTTCTTCTAGACTTGCTCTAATTTTCTTAAGCTTCAATTTGAACTTGCATAAAAGCAATTGATGGTCTGTTCTGCAATCGGCCCCTGGCCTTTTTCTAACTGATATTGAGTTTCTCCGTAGTCTCTTTCCACAGATGTAGTCAATTTAATTCCTGTGTATTCCATCTGGAGAAGTCCACATGTATTGTCACCATTTATGTTGTTGAAAAAAGGTATTTGCGATGAAGAAGATGTTGGTCTTGCAAAATTCTATCATTCAATCTCCAGCGGTATTCCTGTCACCAAGGCCATACTTTCCAACTACCAATCATTCTTCTGTGTTTCCAACTTCCACATTCCGATCACCAGTAATTATCAATACATCTTGATGGCTTGTTTGATCAATTTCAGACTGTGGAAGTTGGTAAAAATCTTCAATTTCTTCGTCTTTTGTGTTAGTGGTTGGTGGGTAAATTTGAATAATAGTCGTATTAACTGGTCTTCTTTGTAGACATATGGATATTATCCTATCATTGGCAGTGTTGTACTTCAGGATAGATCTTGAAGTGCTGTTTTTGACTATGAATATTACTCCATTCGCCTTTAATTTGTCATTCCCAGCACAGAAGACCATGAAAAACTAGATAAGGAAGAGCAAATGAAGCACGAAGCAACCAGAAGGAAAGAAATAATTAAGATTAAAGCAGAGATAAAAACAATAGAGAATGGAAGACAGCAGAATCAATGAAACCAAAAGGTGATTTTTTTGCAAAGATCAGTAAAATTGACAAACCCCTTGCTACACTGACAAAGAAAAAAAGACAGACTGATACCAGTAACTAAAATCAGAAATGATAGCAGCAACATTACTACTGACCTAGCTGAAATTAAAAGAATTATAAGAGAATAGTATGAACAATTGTAGGCTAACAATCTAGATACCTAAGATGAAATAGATGAATGCTCAGAAACACACAAAGTACCTAAGTTGACTCAAGAAGAAATAGAAAATACTAACAGACATATAACAAGAAGAAATTGAAACAATACTCAAAAACCTCCCAAAAAAGAGAAGTCCTGGATGAGAAGTCTTCACTAAATTCCACCAAATATTTAAAGTAGAATTAGCATCAATTATTATCAAAGTCTTCCAAAAAACAGAAGCAAATGGAACACTGCCTAACTGATTTTATAAGGCCTGCATTATTCTGATACTCAAGCCCAATAAAGACATCCCAAGAAAAGAAAACTATAGACCAATAACACATGAATATACAGGCAAAAATCCTCAACAGAATGTTAGTAAATCTATTTCAGGAACATATTAAATGGACCACAACAAAGTGAGATTTATTCCAGGAATGCAAAGGTGGTTAAATAAAAGAAAATCAATCAATATAATACACCACATTAATTGGATGAAAGGAAAAAACCACATACCTCAGCTGACACAGAGAAGGCATTTGGCAAAATTCAACATCTTTTCACAATAAAAACACTCAGCAAACTAGGGATAGAAAGGAAATTCCTCAACATGAAAAAAAGGCATAGTTATGGATTGAATTGTGTCCCCTCAAAATACGTGCTGTAAATCCTAACCTCTATGCCTGTAGTTATAACAGAAGTACCACTACTGGTTGGCTTAAACAAACATAAATTTATTTTCTCTCAGTTGAGGAAGCTAGAAGTCTGAATTCAGGTTGCTAGCTCTAGGGGAAGGCTTTCTCTCTCTGTTGGCTCTGGAGGAAGGTCCTTGCCTCTTTTGAGCTTCTGCTCCTGGGCAATCTTCAGGTGGCTTGGCATCTCTCTTCCTCTATCTGTGCTTCTTTTGCTTACTGGTTTAATCTCTTTTATGTCTCAAAAGAGATTCACTTAAGACACTCCTTACACTATCTTATTAACATAACAAAGACAACCCATTCCCAAACAGGATTATAATCACAGGCATAGAGGTTAGGATTTACAGCAGAATTTGGTACAGGAAGAATGGGGTGCTGCTTTAGCACATACTTAAAATGTGGAAGTAGTTTTGGAATTGTATAATGGGTAGAGGCTGAAAGAATTTTAATGTGCCTAATAGTAAAAGCCTCCACCACTTGTCTGTCAGTTTGTCAGAATATGGTGGCTTGCATGCTGCTGTGATGCTGGAAGCTATGCCACAGATATTTCAAATACCAGCAGGGTCACCCATAGTGGACAGGTTTCAGCGAAGCTTCCAGAGTAAGACAGACTGGGAAGAAGGACCTGGTGATCTACTTCTGGAAAATTGGCCAGTGAAAACCTTATAGATAGCAAAAGAATGTTATCTGATGTAGTGCTGGAAGACGAGCCCCTCAGCTTGGAAGACACTCAAAATATGACTGCGAAAGAGTTGCCTCCTCAAAGTAGAGTCAACCTCAATGACAAGGATGGAGTCAAGCCTTCAGAACCTTCATTTTCTGATGTGACACAACTCAAAGTGAGAACAGCTGCAAACATCCATTAATACTCAAAATGTAGAATGTACTAAGCATGAATCAAGAAAAATTGGAAGTTGTCAAAAATGAAATGGAACAGTTGTAGATTGATATACTAGGCATTAATGAGCTGAAATGGACTACTATTGGCCATTTGGAGTCAATCATATGGTCTACTATGCCAGAAATGACAAGTTGAAAAGGAATGGCATCTCATTCATCGACAAAAAGAACATTTCAAGATCTATCCTGAAATGCAATGCCGTCAGTGATAGGGTAATATGCATATGCCTACAAGGAAGACCAGTTAATACGACTACTATTCAAATTTACACACAAACCAATACTGCCAAAGATGAAGAAATCGAAGATTTTTACCAACTTCTGCAGTCTGAAATTGATCAAACAGGCAATTAAGATGTGTTGATAATTACTGGTGATTGGAATGCAAAAGTTGGAAACAATAAAGAAGGATCAGCAGCTGGAAAATGTGGCCTTGGTGATAGAAACGACGCCTGAGATAGCATGATAGAATTTTGTCAGACCAACAACTTATTCGTTGGGAATACCTTTTCTCAACAACATAAATTGTGACTAAACACATGGACCTCACTGAATGGAATACACAGGGATCAAATCAACTACATCTGTGGAAGGAGATGATGGAAAAGTTCAATATCATCAGTCAGAAGCAAGCCAGGGCCAACTACAGAACAGACCATCAACTGCTCATATGCAGGCTGAAGCTGAAGATAATTAAAACAAGTCCACGAAAGCCAAAGTATGACCTTGAGCATATCCCAGCTGAATTTAGAGACCACCTCAAGGATAGATGTGACACACTGAACACTAATGATGGAAGACCAGATGAGTTATGGCGTGACATCAAGGACATCACATATGAAGAAAGCAAAAGGTCATTAAAAAGACGGAAAAGAAAAAAAGACCAAAATGGATGTCAGAAGAGACTCTAAAACTTGCTCTTGAACGTAGAGGAGCTAAAGTGAATGGAAGAAATGATAAAGTAAAAAAGAGCTGAACAGAAGATTTCAAAGGGTGGCTCGAGAAGACAAAGTAAAGTATTGTGATGAATTGTGCAATGACCTGGAGTTAGAAAACCAAAAGGGAAGAACACACTCAGCATTTCTCAAGCTGAAAGAACTGAAGAAAAAATTCAAGCCTCAAGTTGCAATATGAAGGAATCTACTGGCAAAACATTGAATGACTCAGGAAATATCAAAAGAAGATGGAAGTCATACACAGTCACTGTACCAAAAAGAATTGGTTGACATTTGTCTAAGTTATCTAGCACTGCTATAACAGAAATGCTGCAAGTGGATGGCTTTAACAAACAGAAATTTATTCTCTCACAGTCTAGGAGGCTAGAAGTTTGCACTCAGGATGCCAGCTCCCAGAGTAGGCTTTCCCTCTCTGTCAGTTCTGGAGGAAAGTCCTCATCATCAATCTTCCTCTAGTCTGGGAGCTTCTCAGCACAGGAACCCCAGGTCCAAAGGACACACTCTGCTTCCAGCCCTTCTTTCTTGGTAGTATGAGGTCCCTTTCCTCTCTGCTTGATTCTGTCTTTTATATCTCAGAAGAGACTGACTCAAGATACAACCTAATCCTGTAGATTGAATCCTGCCTCATTAACATAACTGCCTCTAATCGTACCTCATTAACGTCATATGGGATAGGATTTACAACCATCAAAATGGTTGTCAGAACAGATTTTAAAACTTGCTCTTGAATGTAGAGTAGCTAAAGTCAATGGAAGAAATGATAAAGTAAAAGAGCTAAACAGAAGATTTCAAAGTGGAAATTATCGAACAATATCATTAGTATTACATGCAAGTAAAATTATGCTGTAGTACATTGACAGGTAACTGCTAGAAATTCAAGCTGGATTCAGAAAAGGATGTAGGATATCAAAGCTGGTGTCAGATGAATCTTGCCTGAAAGCAGAGAATACTAGAAAGATGTTTACCCGTGTTTTATTGACTCTACAAAGGCAATTGACTGTGTGGATCACAACAAAGAATGGGAATTCCAGAATACTTAATTGTGCTCATGAGGAACCTAATACATAGACCAAGAGGTAGTGCTTCAAAGAGAGCAAGGGGATACCACGTGGATTAAAGTTAGAAAAGGTGTGTGTCAGTGTTGTATCCTTTCACCGTACTTATTCAATACGTATACTGAGCAAATAATCCAAGAAGCTGAACTGTATGAAGAAAAACTCAGCATCAGGATTGGAGGAATACTCATAACAACCTACAATATACAGATGACACAACCTTGCTGGTGAAAGCAAAGAGGGCTTGAAGCACTTAATGATAAGATCAAAGACTACAGCCTTCAGTACAGATTACACCTGAACATAAAGAAAACAAAAATTCTCACAACTGGACCAATTAGCAACATCATAATAAAGGAGAAAAGATTGAAGTTGTCAAGGATTTCATTTTATTTGGATCCACAATCAATGCCCATGGAAGCAGCAGTTAAGAAATCAAACCACACATTCATTGGGAAAATCTGCTGTAAAAAACCTCTTTAAAGTGTTAAAAAGCAAAAATGTCACTTTGAGGACTAAGGTGCACTTGACTCAAACCATAGTATTTTCAATCGCCTCATATGTATGTGAAAGCTGGAAAATGAATAAGGAAGACTGAAGAAGAATTGACACCTTTGAATTATGGTGATGGTGAAGAATATTGAATATACCATGGACTGCTAGAAGAACAAATAAATCTGTCTTGGAAGAATGCTCCTTAGAAGTGAGGATGGTAAGACTTCATCTTACGCACTTCGGACATGTTATTAGGGGGAACCAGTCCCTGGAGAAGGACATCATGTTTGGTAAAGTAGAGCATCAGAGAAAAAGAAGAGCCTCGATGAGGTGGCTACAACAATGGCCTCAAAGACAGCAATGATTTTGAGGATGGCACAGGACTGGGCAACGGTTCTTTATGTTGTACATCTGGTTGCTATGAGTGAGAACCAACTCAACAGCACCAAACAACAAATAGTAAAAGCCCAAATTGCCTTGCAAAGACTGTTGGTAGAATTACGGATGTCAAACGCAATTCTGGTGAGGGTTCAGAAGGAAGTAAGGAGAGCGATAATAAATAAAAGTCTCTATCATCTTAGGGAATATATATGGCACCAGTAACAGAATGTTGTTAGAAATGTGGACATTAAATGTGCTTACGGTAAGGCTTTAAAAGAAAATGACGAACATGTGATTGGACAGTGGAGAGGGGGCTATGCTTTTTATGTAGTGGCAAAGAACTTGTCTGAATTACGTTCAAATGTTTGGTGGAAGGTAGAACTTCTAAACAATGAACTTGGGTATCTGACTGAAGAGATTTCTAAGCAAGACCTTAAAGGGGCCACATGGTTTCTCCTTGCTGCTTATAGTAAAATGCGAGAGAAAAGAGATGGACTTAAAAATGAACTGTCCTCCAAGAAAAGAAAAGAATCATCCCTGGAGCAGCTCAGAGATCAGTAGAGCTGTTGGTACGCGCACGGGAAGCAGAGCTACCTCAGTCTCAAACAGTGGGTCTATGATCTCTGGGGCTTCAGAGGGTGGGGCCATGGCCTCTGAGGTGTCAAGGGATAGAGCCACAGCCTCATATGTTTCAAAGAGTCAGATCTACACCAGCTTGGTTCATTTGCTTTGGCCAAGAGCTGGGGTTATGGCCCAAAGCTGAGAGGGCAGGGCTGCCATGCTCAAAGAACAGAATAATGGGGCCTGCCAGGAAAGAGGGGTTGGGGTCGCCACTCAGATGTACTAGGATAATGGGGCCACCCAAAGCCAAAGCATCAGAGTTGCCATCCCAGTGGGCCTGAAAGGTGGAACTAAAGCCAATGGCTGAAGGGTATCCATCCAGAATTCACAGGGTGTGGCTAACAGCCAGAGTCTGGGGGGTAAAGCCATTGCCCAGATGTTCTCAGAGAACAGAGAATTATTTTCAAGCCTTGAAAGCTAATGTAATTTGTTCTGCTGGGTTTTGGGCTTGCTTGGTGCCTATTATCCCTTCTTTCCCTCCAATTTCTTCCATTGGCAAAGGAAACGTCAACCTTGTGCCTGTTCTACCATTGTACTTTGGAAGTAGATAACTTGTATTCTAGATTTCACAGGTTCACAGATGAAGAAGAATTTTGCCCCAGGATGGAATATGCCTAATGTCTCACCCATATTTGATTTAGATGATTCTGAATATTAGATTTTGGATTTGGAGTTGATTTAAAACTTTTGGGATGATGTGATGGGCTGAATGTGTTTTACATATGGCAAGGATATGCATTTTTGGGGCCAAAGGGTGAAATGTTATGAACTGTGTCTCCCAAAAATATGTGCTGTAAATCCTAACCTCTATGCCTGTGGTTATAATTCCATTTGGGAATGGGTTGTCTTTGTTATGCTAATGAGGCAGGATTAGTGTAGGGCTGAAGTCAATCTCTTTTGAGATATAAAAGAGATTAAACAAGTAAGCAAAAGAAGCACAGATGGCGGACAGAGATGCCAAGCCACCTGAAGACTGCCCAGGAGCAGAAGCTCAAAAGAGACAAGGACCTTCCTCCAGAGCTGAAAGAAAGAGAAAGCCTTCCCCTAGAGCCAGCACCCTGAATTCAGACTTCTAGCCTCCTAAATGTGGAGAAAATAAATTTATGTTTGTTAAAGCCACCACTTGTGGAACTTCTGCTATAGCAGCACTAGATAACTAAGACAGGCATTTGTGAAAAAAAGCACAGGTAACATCATAATCAATGGTGAAAGACTGAAAGCTTTCCCCCTATGATCAGGGACAGACAAGGATGCTTGTTTCTCTACTGCTATTTAACATTGTACTGTAAGTCCTCCCCAGAACAATTAGGCAATAAAAGTAAATAAAAGACATGTAAATTGGAAAGGAAGAAGTAAAATGATTTCAAGTCACAGATGATATAATGTTATATAGAGAAATTATCTAGAATCCACAAGAAAGCTGTCTTGGATTGAACTGTGTCCCCAAAAATACCTGTCAACTTGGCTAAGTCATGATTCCCAGTATTGTATGATTGTCTACCATTTTTGTCATCTGATGTGATTTCCTTATGTGTTGTAAATCCTATCACTATGATGTAATGAAATGGATTAGCAGCAGTTATACTGATGAGATCTACAAGATTAGATAGTGTCTTAAGCCAATCTCTTTTGAGATATAAAACAGAGAAGTGAGCAGAGAGACATGGGGACATCATACCACCAAGAAAGCAGCA
Source organism: Dugong dugon (assembly GCA_030035585.1). NCBI lineage: Eukaryota > Metazoa > Chordata > Mammalia > Sirenia > Dugongidae > Dugong > Dugong dugon. Next base: position 55,109,297 of record CM057480.1, read on the forward strand.
CTGGTAGCAGAACGCATCCTTTGGACCTGGCATCCCTGTGCCTGAGAAGTCATCCACTTGTGGTATTTCTGTTATAGCAGCACTAAATAACTAAGACAAAAGCTAATAAAAAAATTCAGCGAAGTTTCAGAGTACAAGATCAATGCACAGAAATTAAGTTGTGTTTTTACACACCAGCAATGAGCAATCTGAAGAGGAAATTGAGAAAACCATTTCTTTTACAATGGAGTCTAAAGGAATAAAATATCTAAGAATAATTTAACTAAGGACGTAAAAGACCATAATACTCAAAAATATAAAACACTTCTAGAAGAAATCAAAAGAGATCCAAAAAAATGGGAAAAAGAATTCCATGTTCATGGATTAGAAGACTTAATATAATTAATATGTCATTCTATCTGAAGCTATTTAGAGATACAATGCAATTTCTATTAAAATCCCAACAGTCTTTTTGCAAAATTGGAAAAGTCAATCCTTAAATTCGCATGGAACTGCATGGCCCCAAAGAGCCAAAACATTCTTGAAAAAGAAGAACAAAGTAGGAGGACTTCCTGATTTTAAAATAGACTACAAAGCTACAGTAATAAAAATTGCGTGGTACTAGCATAAGGATCAACATATAGATCAACGGAATAGAGTTGAGAATCCAGAAATGAACCCATATATCTACAGCGATTTGATTTTTCATAAGGGTGGCAAATCTATTCAATGGGGAAAGAATAGTCTCTTCAACAAATGGTGATTGGACAAATGGATTTTCACATGCAAAATAATGACGTTAGAACCATACTTCACACCATATACAAATTTAACTCAAAATGGATCAATGACTTAGATATAAGAGCTAAAACAATTAAACTTTTAAAAGAAAACACAGAGATGAAATTTCAATACCTTCTTTTAGGCAATGAATTTTTAGATATGACACCAAAATCATGAGCAACAAGATAAACTGGATTTAACCAAAATTTTAAAATTTTGTGTTTCAAGGGGCATTATCAAAAATAAATAAAGAGAAAACCTACAGAGTGGGAGTAAATATTTGGAAACCACATATCAGATAATGAACTAATATCCGGAATGTATAAAGAACTCTTAAAACTCAACAACAGAGAGACTAACAGCCCAATTTTAAAAAATGGGCAAAAGAGAGGAATAGACATTTCTCCAAAGAAAGTATACAAATGGCCAACAAGTACATGAAAAGATGCTCAGCATCATTAGTCATTAGGGAAATGTATATCAAAACCACATGAGCTACCACTTCAAACTCACTAGAATGGCTATACTGAAAACAATGGAAAACAGCAAGCGTTGGTGAGGATGTGGAGAACTCAGAACACTTATACATTGCTGGTGGGAATGTAAAACGATGCAGTCACTGTGCAAAACAGTTTGGCAGTTTCTTCAAAAGTTAAGCATAGAAATATCATTTCACCCAGCAATTCTAATTCTGGGTATAAACCCAAAATAATTGAAAGCAGCGACTCCAAAAGACATATATAGCTATGTTCACTGCAGCACTATTCACAATAACCAAAAGGTAGAAACAATCCCAGTGTTTATCAACAGAAGAAGAATGGATCACTAAAATGTAATGCATACATACAACTGGATATTACTCAGCCATAAAGAGAAATAGAGTACTGATACCTGCTACAACATGGATTAACCTTGAAAACATTTATGCTAAGTTAAATAAGCCAGACACAAAATGACAAATATTGTTATGATCTGACTTATATGAAATATCTAGAATAAGTAAATCCACAGAGACAGAAGGAGATTGGTGGTTACCAGGGAACGGAGGAGGGAGAAATGGGAGGTGGGGAATCATCACAGTGTCCACTTAAAATTGGTGAATTATATTTTAAGTAAATTAACCCTCAATAAAGATTTTTTTAAAAAAATTATGATGTTGGGAAGGGGCTAAAATGAAGATTATGCATGGCTGTGCTAGAGCATAAAGCAACAAAGCACTCACAGTGCTAGACATCCTGGCAGGAAGCAAAAAAACCAAAGCCATTGCCATCGAGTCGATTCCAACTCATAGTGACCATATAGGACAGAGTAGAACTGCCCCATAGGGTTTCCAAGAAGAGCCTGGTGGATTCAAACTGCCAACCGTTTGGTTAGCAGTTGTAGCTCTTAACCACTACACCACCAAGGTTTCCTGTCAGGAAGCAAGTACTCAGTAAATGACTGTTAGCTTACACACATTTTGATCCAATATGTGCAATTTCGTGAGTGACAGGCTAGAGCTACTGCTTTAACTGCCTCCCATGTGATGTGTTGGCTGGCTGAACTGAATAAAAGTCTTCAAGTCACTACCCACCTATTAAGTGTGTAAACCCCAAGGGTCATAGATAAAGGTGGATTTATGTGATGCTAATTAAACTTAAGACCTAGCAAGGAGTTCCAACGGTCACGTGTTTTTGTAAAATTTGCAAAAATAACGTACTTTTTTCCTTTTTTTTTTTTTTTTTTTTTTGTCTTTATGAGGGCTCCCAAAATTCTACAAGCTTCAGACTCCACAAAACTTGGATTCAACACCACAGTTCCTCAAAGGGGGCTTGGAACTGGTAAGAGCACAGGAAAGTAGGACACTTTCGACAGCCACCCCTCCTTGAAGCAAGGAGCCTCTCACCACCAATAGGTTATGCTCGGAGCAAGAGAGCTAGCTGCCGCTCCCCTGATGAGGCACCTGGCCAGCAGTGCAGAGCTCCTCTGCCTTGCCTGATTCCAGAAACTGAGAAGGGTCGAGAAAGAGAATCCAGAAATAAGTCTGTACATCAAATCATTCAGTCCCGAAGCTTGGGGTTTCTCACTCCCTGTCCCTTCCACGTGTGCTAGTTCCATTTTGGCCCCAGGGCTCCTGCACTCCATCTCCAATGCAGGGGCCATGCCACTTAACCATAAACAGCGAGATGGCAATAGAGAATGCTGATGCCTTATACACAACCAGTGCTCTATAAACACCCTGTGATTTAATTTGAAATATTTGTTTTATGTAATGTGTAGATTTTAACTATGGGGCTAAGACCATTCATAGAAACAGAGTTTAATTTATTGCTGTTTCTCCATTTTCTCATTATTACATAATTAAAACCCACTGTTAGCTTGCACTGTGGCAAAACGTTGGTATTATGCAGCGTGCATTTTAATCGGCTGCACAGCCAACATTTATCCTCCAGCGGTCCCTTCTTCTCTACAGTGATACGTGTGCTTAATTCTCAGATGCCATTAGGTAGCTGGATTCCATAGCTTTTCAATGAGCCTAAGCTGTGGTTCTCAAATGGTCTGCCCTGCATATGCTTTCAGAATGATGGATCATGACCTGAGGGCACATGGGCTAGGGGAAGGTGAGCAGAAGTTTCAAGAACGTTCAAGGGGGAGCTTGAGTTTTTCTCCTCTGGTTGCATTCCCTACAGTCACAGGGGCTGATGACTCTATTACAAACATGGAGACATGGGCAGGCAGCTCTTCTCTGTGCTGTTTCTAATATGAAAATACAGAGCACGCAAGTGGGCAATGGAATAAAAGAGGACTTCAGATTCTTATTAGAACTGTCATCCTATTTTGAAGCTTATATCTACTCTGTGCTAGGCACTGTGCTTGGTCCTGGAGGTGTAACATGAATAATACACAGTCTTTGTCCCCAAGAAGCTCATGCTCTAGTGGGGCGGTATTCATATAATTAATTATATTTCACCTTCACAGGTCTTACTAGAGATATGAGGAACTATCTGATGTAATGGAGACAACATGGACTTTGGAATCAGAGAAACCAGGGCTCAAATACTACCTTTGCCAAGTTCTTTGGAAAAGCTACTTCATCGAAGAACTTTGTTTTTTTCATCTAAAAGTGGGAAGAAAGCACTAGCCTGCAGGGTAGTGAAAGGGTTCATATGGCAAGGAGGGGAGGCTGTCGGAAGCATCCTAATGCCCTGTGCTCTTACCGCTTCCAAGCCTCCCCTTTGAGGAGTTGTGATGCTGATCCCAGTTACGAAGATTAGAAATGACAGATGTAAAGCACTGGGGATGGTGCCCAGCATATCACAGACATTTGATAAATGACAGCGCTGTTGACAATTATTAGGGAAACACCATTTCTTCACGTTCCTGGACTATTTCAATAATCACAGAACTCCAGTCTTTCCTCCCACTAAGCCTCCTGTGATGGTTAAGGTTATGTGTCACCTTGGCTAGACCATGATTCTCAGTGTTTTGACAGATATTATGCAATCATCCTCCATTTTGTGATCTAATGTGAGCAGCCAATCAGTTGAAAGGGGAGTTTCCTTAGTGGTGTGGTCTGCATCCAATACATATGGATATTCTGGCAAAGCTTGCTCTCTCTCAATTCCTGCATCTGACTCATCATCCTCTGACCTCTGGTTCTTGGGATGTGAGCCAGCAGCCTGCCAACCTAACCTGCAGATTTGGGGATTTGCTAGCTCCTGCAGCCCCATGAGCCAGCTGCCTGCTGTCTGACCTGCTGATTTGGGGTTCATCAGCCCCTGCAACCACATGAGTCAGGGGCAGCCTCCAGCCTGACGTCTGACCCACAGATTTGGGACTTACCAACCTCCACAATTGCATGAGCCATTCCCTTGAAATAATCTCTCTCTCTCTCTCTCTCTCTCTCTCTCTCTCTCTCTCTCTCTGTCTCCATACATACTATATATATCTATCTCCACTTCACTGGTTTCACTCTTCTAGATAACCCAGCCTAAGACATCTCCCTAATAGTATTCCAAGGGAGCTCTTTCTATGGTACAAAGCTAATCTGTTAAGACTCTCCTTTAAGCCCTTTGTATCTCTCCACCCTTACTGGAGGAACCCTAACTCTTTGGCATACACTGCACTATGGGAACGGAGATGTCCCCTGACTCCCATACAGCCTACTGCCCAGCACTGCCCTCACAACCTCCCCCTGCTCCTTTCAGAACCAGTGTTTCTGGCATGCTGTGCTTCTCCTGGGTTTGCTCATCTGTTCCCTTGGCCCGGTATGATGGTTAATTTTGTATGTTAACCTCACTAGGCTACAGTGCCCAGTTGTTTGGTCAAACACTAGTCTAGATGTTGCTATGGTGTATTTACTTGTGATTAGCATTTAAATCTGCTGGCCTTAAGTAAAGCAGATTACCCTCTATAGTGTGGGTGGGCCTCATCCAATTAGTTGAAGGCCTTGAGAGCAAAACCAGAGGTTTTCCAAGGAAGAATTCTGTCTCCAGACTATAAATAGACATTCTGCCATAATTCCTCTCTCTGCCCCACTGCCTGACATACGGACTTGGGACACAAGACTGCCAAAATTTCCAGCCAATTGCTTGACCTATGGATTCTGGACTTGCCAGGCCCCACAATTGTGTAAGCCAATTCCTTAAAATAAATCTCTCAATAGACGGATGGATAGCTAGGTAGGTAGGTAGGTGCAGGGATGGATGATTGATAGATAGATAGACAGGCAGTAAGAATATATATCTTACTGGTTCTGTTTCTCTAGAAAACCCTAAGACACTAGGTCTTTCCAGTCCCACTGTGTCTGCTTGTTCCAATCACCCTGAGAGGCCACACTCCAGCCACCACCATTTCCCACTCAACTACTAAACAAATCCCCTAACTGCTCCCTCTACTTTCCTATTTAATGCTCTCCAAAAAGCAGCCATGAGGGTTTTAAACATAAACCCCATTATGGCACTTCCCCTCTTAAAGCCTTCACAGGGGCTCCCATTACACTGAGTAAATTCCAAGCCCTGTCCCTCCATGTTCTCCCATTGGCTTGCTGTGCTCCAGCCACACTGGTGGATCTGTAGTTCCTCCAACTCAGGCTCTCCCTCTTCACCTGCACACAGGCCCTGCCACCCAGGGCTCACTCATGATACCCTGTTCTTCCTCTTTGTAATAGTGATTGTAATCTGTAGTTGCTTATTTGCACATTCATGCATTTGTGTATTTTTTTACTTGTTGACTTTTTTCCCATCTAGATTGTAAATTCCATGAAGACAGAATCTTAGCCTGGAGCAGGAAGCCCAGAGCCCTGTACAAATGTCTATCAAGCCAAATCCTCAGTGACAATCTCTGATGCCCCTCCTCTTCTGCTGCTACCCTCACTTCAGCGAGGGTCCACTGGCCTCCTCCTGTACACATCTGTATGAGACACTGCCTTGTAGTGTTTTGTTTATATTCCAATCTCAACCCATAAGAATGTGAGCTTCTGTCCTGTCTGGAGGCGAGATGAGAAGGCAGAAAGAGACAGGAGCTGGTTGAATGGACACAGGAAATCCAGGGTGGAAAGGAGGAGTGTGCTGACATATTATAAGGATAGCAACTGGGGTCACATAACAATGTGTGTATAAATTTTTGTATGAGAAACTAACTCAAGCTGTAAACTTTCATTTAAAGCACAATAAAAAAAGAAAAGAAGAATGTGAGCTTCTGGACACCTCGGCTATTCTTGTGTCTGCTCCCAGCATAGCAAAGTGTATTCCCCCGACTCCCACTTCTAGCATTAAGATTGACTCAAAGGTGAAGTGTTCCTAAATCCACAGATGAAAATATTAAAAGCCTTGCCTTCAGGTCACTATGTGAGCAAATGCAAAGACAGTGTAAATTCCCAGTAATACCCTGAAAATATTTGAAATTATTGAGTACGTAGTCAGAATGAGTATTCAAATAAAGTAATATATCTTTTGCATCCCACCTTACTCCTGAGCAGTCTTCAGCCTGGTTTTCTACTGATTATTGACTATTGATTCTTTGATACCCTGAAGAATAGAAGACCTTGTAACTGGAACCACGAGAAGGACAGAATATGTTAGAAGAAGGGCATTAATGGAGGCTAACCAAAAAAAAAACAAACCAAACCATTGCCATCGAGTCAATTCCGACTCATAGCAACTCTATAGAGCAGAGTAGAACTGTCCCATAGGGTTTCCAAGGGCGGCTGGTGGATTCGAACAGCCACCTTTTGGTTAGCAGCCAAACTTTTAACCACCGCACCAGCAGGGCTCCGAATGGAGCCTAGAAAAGGATAAATAAGTGGCAACATGGTGGTGGGCTTAGAGCTTGGGCTCTGAAGTCAGACAGCTATGAAGTCACACCCGGCTGAGCACACTGCCACCTCAGATCTGGCTTTAAAAAGAAGATAAGGTCACCTCAGTGGGTTGTTGTGAAAATTAGACTATGTAAAACATGTCTGACATGGATCTGAAAGTGCCTAGCAGGTGATGTTCATACCTTCCATTCACATCTGTTTGCTCACCCAAATATTTATTAAGCTCCTACTGTGTGCTGGGCAGAATATTAGCTGCTGAGGTTACAAGGGAGAGCAAAAGCAAACATGTTTTCACACTCAAGGAGTTTACAGTCTCTTGGGTGAGAGACATGCATATGCAAATAACATGCAAATAAACAAATGCAAATATGCACCAGTAGTTGGTGCTACAGTGGAGTTAAGCGGTGAGCATCTGTGAGGATGGACGAGGGAGTAGGGCACAGACCAGGGCACAGACTCTGCAGCTAGGGGCCTCGGTCTGATTTCTTACACTGCCCCTTACCAGCTAGACGATCCTGGGCAAGTTAATGTACTTCCTTGCACTTCTGTTTACTCATCTGATAGAAGGGTAACAACAGTATCTACCACATAGAGCTGTTGTGAAGAGTGAGTTTGTTCATATGCAGAGGGCTGGGACCTGATACATAAGGATGTGTTGTTTCATTATTACTTTGCCTAATTGAAGAGGTCAAATGAGGATTCAAAATGAGTGGCATTTGAGCTGAGATATCCAAGGCTTAGTAGAGTTAATTCAGTGAAACAAGGAAGAAGAGCACAGGCTAGGGTCCACAGGTGGGAAGGATCCTGGCAAATCCAAGGAGGTAAAAGCAGGTCAATAGGGGTGCGGTTGAGAAACAAGGTCAGACCATGCAGGACTCTCTAGGCGACATCAGGAATTTTATTGTCATCCCACAGGCAATGGCCGCCACCATCATTTTGTTGTACTGTGAGGGCTTATGTGTTGCTGTGATGCTGGGAGTTATGCCACAGGTATTTCAAATACCAGCAGGGTCACCCATGGGGAATGGATTTCAGTGGAGCTTCCAGACGACGACAGACTAGGCAGAAAGGCCTGGTGATCTACTTCCAAAAATTTGTCAATGAAAACCTTATGGATCACAACAGAACACTGTCTGACTTGCTGGCTTTGGACACATCATCAGGAGGGATCAATCACTGGAGGGGGACATCATGTTTGATGAAGCAGAAGGCCAACAATCCTCGGTGAGATGGATTGGCACAGTAGCTGCACCAATGTACTTAAAACGCTGGTGGTCATGAGGATGACACTGGACTGGGCAATGTTTCATTGTGTTATACATAAGGTCACCAGAAGTTGGAGTCAACTCAAAAGCAGCTATCCATAGCCAACGGGTAGCCACTGGGTTTTTTGAGCAGGGAGAGCATCACCCTAACTTCAGAGTGGAGAAGAGCATAGTGAAGGGACAGAGTGGATGCAGGCATATTAGCTGAAAGGTACTGGAGTAATCCAGGAGACATGAAGATAACATGGAAAAGAGGGGTGACGGTCAAGATGTCGAGATGTGGGGCAGATTCGAGAGATGTTTTGGAGGTAAAACCGACACAAGTTGGTGTTGAGGCAAGAGGCAGAAAGAAACGAGATGTCAAGGATGGCCTCTTGGTCTCTGGCTTACAAAGCTGGATGGATGGTAGAGCCATCCACTGAGAGAAGACCCCTGATGCAAGCCCTATAAGGGCAGCAGGGAATAAAACAGACTTCTAAGGTAAGAGTGGGTGCTATCTAAATGACAATGTGTGTGAGTGATCAGAAGGCAGGGAATCTGGGTGTTTTTCCCTCAGGAAGTCACCTGACCTGTATATCTCCTATTCTGTTAATAGTTGTCAGGCAGACAGGGAGAACAGACAACTGATCATCACAAGTCATTTATATTTGGCTGTAGAACGCAGTGACGTGAGACGAATGAACACTAATGCTCTCTTTCCGGCCCAGGCACACCTCAACCTCAGCCCCTCTCATCAAGCCTGAGACCCAACGACCACAGGAAAAGATAAGGTCCTCACTACACTGTCCACTGAAGCAAACACAGAGTTGATTGTATCTTCAAAGGTATTAGGACAAAATCATGTTCTTGGTATGCAAAGAATCCAGGTAAATTGTCATAGGAGCAGAACAATGGATTCTCTGTCAATTCCAACTTACAGGGTCGCTATGAGTCAGAATCAGCTTGATGGCCACAGGTATTATTTCTAGCACAGTCCTGGTGGCACAGTGGTTAAGAGTTTGGCTGCTAACCAAAAGGTTGGCAGTTTGAATCCACCAGCTGCTCCTTGGAATGCCTATGGGCAGTTCTACTCTGTCCTATAAGGTCCCTATGAGTCAGAATCGACTCACTACGAGTCAGAATCGACTCAACAGCAATGAGTTTGGTTTGGTTTATTATTTCTAGCAGGAGTCCCTGACTGATGCAAAAGGTTAGTGCCCTCAGCTGCTAACTGAAAGGTTAGAAGTTGGAGTCCACTCAGAGGTACCTCAGGAGAAAGGTATGGCAATCTACTTATGAAAAATCAGCAATTAAAAACCCTATGGAGCCTAGTTCTACTCTGATACAGATGGGGTCGCCATGAGTCAAAAGCAACTCAACTGCAATAGGTTTGGGTTTTTATTATTATTATTTCTAGCTACCCTTGATTTAGCACTTACAGAGCACCAAAACAAAAAACCAAACCAAACCCGTTGCCAGCAAGTTGATTCCGACCCATAGCAACCCTAGAGGACAGAGTATAACTGCCCCGTAGGGTTTTCAAGGAGCGGCTAGTGGATTTGAACTGCCAACGTTTTGGTTAGCAGTCATATTACCTAACCACTGCACCACCAGGGCTCTTACAGTGTACCACACCAGGCACTGCAGATACATTGCCTATCACCTTCACACAGGACCTACAGAGAGAGGAAGAATGATTCAGAGAGTAAGTAACTTGCCTGAGGTTGCACAGTCACTGAGCCCACAGGACTCCGAGATCTGTCTTCTCTCCTTCAACCACAGCGGTTTTCCTTAGGAGCAGTACTTCAGCACTGACCCTCCTACGCACAAGCAGCATTTCTAGGTGGTTAAGCACATTAAAGGTGGGTCCTGTGGCCACACAAGAGAACCAAGTTAAGTGGCCTGTGCAGAGGTCAAAATCATGACCTTATCATAATTTGATCATTTTGCCAGTAGAGTGTTTACGGCAGAGAAACACTTGCCATCAAACGGCCATCAAGCGTTTTATTTCCCTTCATATTGTGCAGGTCACTCATTTATTAAAAGGGTTCAGCCTTTCACAAGGAGTCCCTGGATAGAAGAGAGACAAGTAATGTGTGTATAAATTACCAAAATGGAAAGGCTTTTACAGAATTTTCCAAGGGCCTGAAAGGTGGGAGGTATGGCGCTGGAAATGCCTTCAGAGATGTGCAGAATCAGACCCCAGGCCTGGGTCCTCGGGAAAGTGGGGGGGAATGCCCTTCTTTCGCCTCGCCACGTGCTCACACTGCCACCTGCTGGACAAAGCATACATTGCAGCCTTCCCTGACTCCTTTCTTCACCTGTAGACCCTCACAGCCTGTCAAACAGATTGCTGACACTTCCTCAACTTCTTTTGACATTTTAAGGTGCAGTACTCAAGAAGAATTTTAATTTTCTAATCAAAAATTATTTTTAAGCCTGACAGCAAAGAACGGCAGGGAGGAATCCGTGCATGCGCCAGTGGTGGTGAAGAGCAAGAGCCCAAGAACACAGTGTGAGGGAACCAGACACAGAGACCAGCCAAGGAGACTGTTGGGGTTAATCCAGTTTTCTAAGGCTTTTCTTCCACAGCTCTCACAACAAAGCCTCCAAAATCCCTTCTAAAGAAAGCGAGGTACATTCCTCCCTACATATTTTCTTTTCTGTGAGCACAGCTTGTGTATTTAGGAGCAGGGCAGGCTTCCAGCCTGAGAACATGGTGCTATTATTTGGCGAGACCACAGGCAGCAATCTTTCTTTTTAAAAGAATTTCAATCTTCCCCTTTCATTCACTCACAGCATGAAAATAAATCACTGCACTTGAGCTTTTTAAAAATCAAAGGCTTAGGTGGCACATGCTGATCAAAAGCTGATCTTCAAATACCTATTTCCATTAGCTATCACATTTTTTAGGAGCCCTGGTGGTGCAGTGGTTAAAGCAGCTTGGCTGCTAACCAAAAGGTCCCAACCCACCACCAACTACTCTGCAGGACAAACATGTGGCAGTCTGCTTCCCTAAAGATTTACAGCCTTGGAAACCCTATGGGGTAATTCTACTAAGGAGCCCTAGTGGCGCAGTGGTTAAAGCACTCAGCTGTGAACCAAAAGGTTGGCAGTTCAAATCCACCAGTCTTGGAAACGCTATGTATGGGGCAGTTCTATTCTGTCCTATATGGTCACTATAAGTTGGAATTTACTCCATGGTACTGTGGTTTTTTGTCTTTTCTTTTATTACATCTTTAAAGTTTTCTCTTTCATTTTTCTTTTCTCACTTTGCGTGGCATTACACAGATGCAGCAGACAGTAATAGGTTTCTCCAATTCCAAACTAGATAGCATGCTAAACCCCATTCCTTTTTCATAAGTCTAGAGGGAAAGATGGGCTAGAGATATCAGAGGCAAAAGTCAGCGATCTCTCTAAGGATCTTCTCTCATTTTTTTTTAAGGTTCAACACTCAACAGTAAATAAATGAGAAGTATTCCCTAATTCCATTTTATAGAAGGAGACACTGAATGCTTTGCTGAAAGATTCTCACTGGCACAGATTTTCAGAACTTCTCAGTGATAGAAGAGGACCTTAAACTCCTAGATATCTGACCTGTTTTCAGATTTTCTACACCATTCTCTGAACCCTACTACTGTCTTCTGAGGTCACAGGCAGAATTCAAACACATACAGACCCTCTCTCCCCGGTGGTCTCACTTATTCCCATGGCTTCAAGCACACCTGAGTGTTAATTACTCCCAAGTATGTGTGACCAGTTTCAAACACTCACCTGAGATCCAGACCCATCTCTCTAACTGCCCACTAGATAGTTCCCCTGGATGTCCCACATGCATCTTAAGCTCACTGTGTCTAATCTCAAGTGTTGGCCACTCTGGCCTCATCTCCCAAACCTGCTCCCTTACATATTATGATCCCAGTTAATGGCAAGACTATCCACTCAATTGCTCCAATCCAAACTCTGAATGCAACTGATACCCCACACACCTTCTATATATTGATTGGTCACAAATTCTATCTGCCCCCTTCTCTCCAGCTCTACTGACTCTCCATTTTCACTTGGACTCTTGGGATAGCCTTGCAACTCTTGACCTTTCTCCATGCTTAATGCTCTCTTTTCCACCCTCCACATTCTAAAATATAAACTGATCATATCTTTGTCACCAAAATCACAATGCATAAAAGGAAAGATTGATAAATTGGACTTTATCAAAATTAAAAACTTTTGCTCAGCAAAAGAGCCTGTTAAGAGGATAAGGAGACAAACTATAGACGGGGAGAAAGTATTTGCAAATCACATATCCAACAAAGGACTTGTACCTAGAGTATATAAAGAACTCTCAAAATTCAATATTAGAAAGACAAGCAACCCAATTTAAAAATGGGTAAAAGACATGCAAAGACACTGCATTGAAGAAGATATACGGGGGGGGGGAAAAAACACATGAAATGATGTTCATCATCATTAGCCATTAGAAAAATGCAAAACTATAATGTGATATAACACACTTACCAGAGCGGCTAAAATTAGAAAGAAAAAAAAAAAGGCTGGTGAGGATGTGGAGAAACTGAATCACTCATACATATCTGGTAAATATGCAAAATGGTAGAGCCACTCTGGAAAATAGTTTGACAGCTCCTTTCAAAACTAAAAATGGACTCACCATATGACCCAATAGTTGCATTCTTGTGCATATGTCTCAGAGAAATGAAAACTTATTTTCACACCAAAACTTGTATACACATGTTCACAGCAGCTTTATTTGTAATGGCCAAAAGCTGTCCAGATGTCCTTCAATAGGTGACTAGCTAGACAAACTGCAGAACACACATATCATGGAGTACTACTCAGCAATAAAATGGAACAAACTATTGATTCACACAAGCTGGATAAACCTCAAGGAAAACATGTTGAGAGAAAAAAGTCAATATCAAAAGGATACATACTGCAGAGTTTCCAATTCTCACGGACTCTAGACTTTCTAGAGCCGTGAGGGCTGGATGAACCCCTGAAACTACTGCAATGAAATAATCTTTAAAACTTAAAGCAAAAATTCCCCTGAGGTCGTCTTAAAAACAAACAATAGTCTAGCTTAACTAGTAAAAAAAGTCTGCATTGAGCATTATGCTCTTTTAAGATCTATCTATACAGGATCAACGTAACAAGAGCAACTCAAAAGATTAGACGGGAACTTAGGGGGCAGTAGGTTTATGTTAATGAGGGAGGAACAATTCAGAAAAGGAGGGTGAGAATGGTTGCACAACTCAAAGAATGTAATCAATGTCACTGAATTATCCATGTAGAAACGGTTGAATTGGTGTATGCTTTGCTATGTATATTCTCAACAACAAGACAAAATTAAAGGAAAAAAACAAACAAACCAAAGGGGAGAGGGATGGATACATACTGCAGGACTCCATCTATGTAACATTTATAAAATGGCATAATTACAGAGATGAGGAACAGATGAGTTGTTGCCAGGGGTTAGGAATTGGGGAGGATGATGGGTGTAGCCATAAAGGGGCAACAGGAAGGTGCCTTGTGGTGATGATACAGTTAAGTATCTTGATTGTGGTGGTGGTTACATGAAGCTGTACATATGATAAAATTGTGCAGTGCTACACACACACACACACACACACACACACACGCACATAAATGCATGTATAACTAGTGAAATCTGAATAAGCCCAATGGTTTATACCAATGTCAATTTCCTGGTTTTGATATCATACTGTAGTTATGCAAGACGTTTACACTGAGGGAGGTTGGGTAAAGGGTGCACAGGCTCTCCCAAACCGATTTCCTATTAAGTGTTCTGGTTCATTATAGTTTTGCTGTCCTTGATCTTCTTACTGGGTATTCTAAAATATCTATCATTTTGTGAATAATGTTTGCCTTTACTTCCAGGATTATAGAAAACATATGCATACAACCTGAAATTTCTCACATTTGCCAAAAGTGGACATTCTAAACATATTCCACAGTCTTTTAGTAAATTTTTGCATGTTCAAGTCTGATTAAGCCATCAAATATCTATGCATTCTGGATAACAGAGGTTTACACAATTTCTCTAATTAGAAAAGAAAGATGAAGTACAATGATAAGGGGAATAGCTGAGTCAAAATTATGATAGCACATAAAGCATAGGACATGGCTGATGGAGTCCACAGACATAAAAAATTCCTTCACCAAAGATTTTGCTCATTTCACAGTAATAACACTAGTAACCAAGTACATTCTATAGAAAACTGTTTTTTCTTCTATTAGAATGAACGTATAGTATACGTATCAATAACGTTCCTGGGACCAGAGGATACATAGAATTTGACGTGGGAACTAATGAGGACTTACTTGTGAAGATTCCTATGCTCATCACATAAGAAGACATTTAACAACCATGTGAATGTGCATGGCATTCTATTAGCAGATATTTGATGGTTTGCCAAATGTACTGGTCAGATCATTCTACAATCAAGCTGCTAATAGCATGGTAATCAAATTCTAGTGTATACAGCTGACTCGTCTTATAGCTGGCTTGGAGTCATAAATTATCTACAAACTTTCACAGTGTAGAAAAAAAAAAGTCTACTTATCAGAAAAAAAACATATTTGGTGAACCATTTAGCTTTTTTAAGAGCTGTTATGGATTGAATTGTTTCTCCAAAAAATGTGTGTCAATTTGGCTAGGCCATGATTCCCAGTATTGTGTGATTATCCACCATTTTGTCATCGGATGTGATTTTCTTGTGTGTTGTAAATCCTACCTCTATGATCTTCATGAGGCAGGATTAGAGGCAGTTATGTTAATGATGCAGGACTCAATCTACAAGATTAGGTTATATCTTGAGTCAATCTCTTTTGAGATATAAAATAGAAAATTGAGCAGAAAGACAGGGGGACCTCCTACCACCAAGAAAGCAGAGCCAGGAGGCGGACATGTCCTTTGGACCTGAGATCACTGTGCTGAGACATTCCTCGACCAGGTAAAGACTGATGACAAGGACCTTCCCCCAGAGCTGACAGAGAGAGAAAGCCTTCCCTTGGAGTTGGTGCCCTGAATTTGGACTTCTAGCCTCCTAAACTGTGAGAAAATAAATTTCTCTTTGTTAAAGCCATAAATCTGTGGTATTTCTGTTACAGCAGCACTAGAGAACTAAGACAAGAGCCTAATTGCTTAATACAGGCAGTATAACAAATTGTGACCAGGCATTGTGACAAGAAAGTGGATGTGGCCATTCTAAACACCGCCTAGACCTTGTTAGTGGCCTTTGGGGACAGAGAGAGGAGGTGAAGGACACTCTCTCCAGAGAAATCCTCTGCACAACTCTCCTTCATCTCCAACAACCCAACACTGCATGTTCGCTAGGGATGAGTCATTCTAACCAGTTCCTGCCACCAAATTTGAAATTCTTCAGATAACTCCTGGTATCTGATATTTTCTGGATCTTGGCACCTCCATCTAAACATTCAATTTAACATTTTGCAATATACGTAGCACAAATTATGTATATGTGTGTGTGTGTATGTGTATTTACACCTCACAAATTGTGTGTGTGTATATATATATCATATACAATTACACACAAATACTTTAATTTTTATTTAATTATTTATGGAGCATTAGGCAACAAATGTAAATTCCTTTTTGTTTTTTTTCTGGTGATTGACCAGCTCTCAAATTTTGTGTCAATGGTTGATGGAAGACTAACTGGCTCCCATCTCTACCTTCTTACCAAATTCTTCTTTATCCTTATTTAAGTCTAAGTGGTTCTAAAAGAATGCATTCCATATTCACTTTTTATGGTCGCTCATTATAAATTTTGGTAACTTAACAAAGCATACATTTCTCCCAAAAGCCAGTCCAATTAAAAGTTGCAAGAGGTTATTATATCAGCCGTAAAACTCACACTGGAATTTCTGATCTTCCTAATAAAAACTGTCCATCTAGAAACCAGTTGATCAGAATAGGACTTCATACATATTTCTCTCACCATCTTGCTTTATTTAGGGCAAAATAAAAGATAGATTTCTCATAACAAGTATGAGACTGTCTTTTACGAAGCTCTTAAGAAGAGTAAACAGGCTGTGAGATAGGCTGATCGGCTGGCAGAGTGCTTCATAATGAACGCAATCCATTGCGGGAGTGATGGGTCCAGCCTCCTTCCTGTTGTATTGTTGTTAGCTGCCATTAAGTCAGCCCCCTACTCCTAGCAATCCCATGTGTTACAGAGTAGAACTGCTCCATACAGTTGTCTTGGCTATAATCTTCAGGAAAGCAGTTCACCAGGCCTTTCTTCCCCTAACCTTTGTGTTAGCAGCCAATCACAAACCACCTGTGCCACCCTACCGCTTCCATTTCCCCACCTCCATGTGTTGGCAGCAAACATATCCTGTGCTTTGGTCCTCTAAAGTATTTTTTAAATTCCTTTTAACTTTTCAAAACTGTAATCCTGATTAATGTTTAATAAACGTCATTGGCTCCAATTGGTGCAACTGATAAAATTCTACATTTCTTGTTTTTAGTTAAATACTTCAGTGATAATTGAAATAAGCAAAACTAAATAAGGAGGCACTAAATGAATCTGGAACACAGCCTCCTGAATAGAGGGAATAAAGATGCCACTGCTGCATTTTACTATTTCTATGGTTCTATTTCAGACCAAATTTTTAAGGCTAATCAAATAAGTGAGATTTGTCATGAGATTTTTAAAATACTTGGAATAGTAGAGAAATTTTTTGTGTAAATTTATAAAGAATCAAAAAAAAATCTCTGAGTCATAGCAAGATATTTGGAATTCACATGTATTTTTATATACCCCCCAAAACAGTCACCCAAATGATGGACACCACTTGTGATTACATAGAATCTCATGAGTAAGAGATTCAAGGCATTCAAAATAATCATTTACACATCCACACTGTATAAACAGGAGCCAAGCACAAGGCTGAATTCCCTCCCACGCTTCCTGCCTCCGTATCTCAACCAGTAACTTAACGTGGTGCACTTGTGCTCTTAATAAATACAAGCTTTGCATTCTTCCCTTTCTGCCCCTCACTGCTCCCTGATGGTCAGGAGGCAAATCCTAAAGTACTGGGTTGATTGGAGGATTAGTGCCATTCTTACAGAAAATATTTGCCAACCCTAAAGCATGAAGACAGGAAGGAAATTTATTCAACAAATATCTGAGTGCTAACTATACATGGGGCTCTTTCCTGGATTCTGGGATTATAAAGATAAGTATCACATGACCTCATAAATGGAGAAATATCTTTATTACGGTCATAAAATTCAAAAGGCTTCAGTGAAGTTATTTCTGTAAGCATCCCAGAGAAGGGCTTTTTATAAAACACTGTTTTAAGACTGGTCTATTTTACTTTTAGGAGCCCTGGTGGCACAGTGGTTAAAAGCACTTGGCTGCTAACCAAAGGGTCAGCAGTTCGAACTTGCCAGCCACTTGACAGAAGAAAGATGTGGTAGTCTGCTTCCATAAAGATTTATAGCCTTGGAAACCCTATGGGTCACTATGAGTCAGAACTGACTCTATGGCAGTGGGTTTTGGTGGGTATTTTACTTTTGTTTCTTTTTATGCAAATTTCACTACAGCAATCATAGACTCAACACCAAGTCAGTGTATTTTCTGCTGCATTTGATATATAACTATCTGTGTTTCTTAGAAATATCCATCACCTACCCTAGTTTGTATCCAAATGTTACATGAGATATCCATTCAGGGAGGACAGGGTATGAGTGAAAAATTAGAATATGGGAAGGTTTTATGGGAAGGTTATCATATATGTCACTGGATGGTGCAAACTGCTTGCACTCAACTACTAACTGAAAGGTTGGCAGCTTGAATGCACCCAGCAGTGCTGCAGAAGAAAGGCCTGGAAATCTGCTTTCGTAAACATTACAGCCGTTTAAAACCCTATGGAGCAGTTCTACTCTGAAACGTGGGGTTGCCATGAGTCAGAATTGACTTGACAGCAATGCGTTTGGTGTTAGTTATCATATGACACACAGCTTGGCTGATACACAGGAAATGGACTTGCAGAGATGACAGGGAATGGCATTCCAAGGAAAGAGACTCATGTGAGTGAAGCCATTGAGTCATAGATGGAACAGCCCAGCATGTAGCTCACTGAGAGCTACCTGAAGCAAGAAAGAAGCAAAGGCCAAAGTGGGATAGAGACAAAAACCGATCAGAAAAGAAGGGATGGCCAAGGAAGGGGATCAAATCTAAATCTTAAGTCTACAGGGCTGTAGGAACCCAGGCTAGCACCAATATCCAAGAGGTTCAATCTGGAGTGAGCATCTTAGATTACTGGCACTAGGTGGATGTCCAAGTCATAGGATAGAACTGCCTAACAAAATCTGAAAAAGATACTGGAAAGGTAAGTACATTTGGTGAAGCAAAGGTAAGTGGAAACAATTTTGTGTCCCAGTGATGGAGACTCACACACATTCTAGATTATGAGGGACTGGAAGGCTTTCCCTCTGAGTTGAGTTTGGAAGGATGGACCCAAACGGCTCAAGCTGTCTGAGATGAAACCAAGAGGAATCTTGGAAAAAGGGATGACAATCCCAGTATGTCCAAGTAGTTATCCATATACTTGTGAAAAACCAATCACCATCATCATTGGCATCATCATTAATACTTATGGAGCATTTATCACTTGTCATGCACTTTACATAATACTAACTCATTTAAACCTCAGAACAACCCTATTAACATTTTTCTTACGATCAGGAAACTGAGGCACAGAGAGGTTCAGGAACTTGCTCAAGATCACTACCTAAAGCAGTGGAGCCATAATTCAATCCAGGGCAGACTCACAGCACAGTCTACACATGAAACTACATACTCTGCATGGTGCCTCATGGCACAGTACAACTGCCTTGACTTCCCTGTTGAATGCTTCTTCATATCTTCCTGCCTGTATCCCTGGGCTCTACTTCCTGCCTCCTTCTGCTGTCACTTAGGCTAACAAACAGTACATGAGACATCCTTTCAGGGAGGACAGGGCATGTGCTCATGAGGAAGCTGTACAGAGACAAAGAGGCAGTCATTTGAACAGAACAAGGGGCTCTGTGTGGTTTAAAATCATGAAAGATGAGCCTCAGGGCTGTATCCTTTCACCATACTTATTCAATCTGTATGCTGAGTAAATAATTCGAGAAGCTGGACTATATGAAGAACAAGGCATCAGGATTGGAGGAAGACTTATTAACAACCTGCAATATGCAGATGACACAACCTTGTTTGCTGAAAACGAAGAGGACTTTAAGCACTTACTGATGAAGAGACTACAGACTTCGGTATGGATTACACCTCAACATAAAGAAAACAAAAATCACAACTGGACCAATAAGCAACATTATAATAAATGGAGAAAAGATTGAAGTTGTCAAGGATTTCATTTTACTTGGATCCACAATCAACACCCACAGAAGCAGCAGTCCAGAAATCAAAAGACACATTGCACTGGGCAAATCTGCTGCAAAAGACCTCTTTAAAATCTTAAAAAGCAAAGATGTCACTTTAAGGACTAAGGGGCACCTCACCCAAGTCATGGTGTTTTCAATTGCCTCATGCTGGACAATGAATACGGAAGACTGAAGAAGAACTGATGACTTTGAATTACAGTGTTGGCAAAGAATATTGAATATACCATAGACTGACAGAAGAACGACCAAATCTGTCTTGGACGTACAGCCAGAACGCTCCTTAGAAGCAAGGATGGTGAGACTTCGTTTCATGTACTCTGGACATGTTATCAGAAGGGACCAGTCTCTGGAGAAGGACATCATGCTTGGTAAAGTAAGGGGTCAGCAAAAAAAAGGAAGACCCTCAACGAGACGGACTGACACAGTGGTTGCAACAACAGGCTTCAAACGTAGCAATGATTCTGAGGATGGCGCAGGACCCGGCAGTGTTTCATTCTGCTGAACGTAGGGTCACTATGAGTCGGAACTGACTCGATGGCACCTAGCAACAACAAAAAGCTTCAGGAAGTTGACAGTAGTTGTCTTAGTTATCCAGTGCTGCTATAACAGAAATACCACAAGTGGATAGTTTTAACGAAGAGAAATTTATTTCTTCAGAGTAAAGTAGGCTAAAAGTCCAAATTCAGGGCGTCAGCTGCAGAGGATGCCCTTCTCTCTCTGTTGGCCTTCTCATCAATGTTCTCCTGGACTAGGAGCTTCTCTGTGCAGGGACCCCAGGTCCAAAGGACACGCTCTGCTCCTGGCACATCTTTCTTGGTGGTACAGGTCCCCAACTCTCTGCTTGCTTCCCTTTCATCTCTTGAGAGATAAAAGGTGGTGCAGGCCACACTCCAGGGAAACTCCTTTTACATTGGATCAGGGATGTGACCTGGGTAAGGTTGGTGTTACAATCCCACCCTAATCCTCTTTAACATAAAATTACAATCACAAAATGGAGGCCAACCACACAATTCTGGGAATCATGGCCCAGCCAAATTGATACACATATTTTTGGGGGGACATAATTCAATCCAGGACAGTAGTTCAATGGGGAACATAGTCAATCACCTTCTCTAGCACACTTCCTTTGCAACCAGCAGAGGAGTAAAAGTATACAATATCTGCTCCTTAATACTAACAATAACAGAAATGGTATTGTCTGCAAGTACAAAGTACATTTTTCCTTTTTTATTTATGCAAAGAACATTTTCCTCCTTATAAGCTTCTATTTTAACAGGTTTAGAAAGAGAGTAGCAAATTTTTAAATGCTATATAATTGATTTAAATGGCATCCCAACAGGATTTCATAGCTTTTCTCCTTTTCTGACTCCTGAAGGGGTCCTGAGTTCCTAGCTGGGAGGCATAGGGACTGGACACTTAAAGGGTGGCAGAGAGTGCACACGAGGTACTTTACAAAGCCGAGCACGCAGTGCAAACAAGCTCTTATCTGTGATAAATATGCAGCTCGCTCTCCATTTTCATTTATCCTCCAATCAATCACTGAGCCCATGAAGGTCACTGGAGATAAATGGTGCCTCCACTGTGGCCGTGTTTTCCTTTGAGTTGGAAACTGAAACAAGCATAGTGTCGTTAAGATTCAACAGTGGATCTTAAGCAGGGCTTCAAACCAGTTCTCCCCGGTTCAGTCATGACCGAGGAAGGAAACCGGAACAGACCTGAATTTTTAATATTTTGGCGAACAGGAACGATAACTGAAATGGGAAGAATTACGGGTCAAAGCCCTGCTAGAAACTTAATCTCCCTCTTAAAAAACAAGGACAGCACATGCATTGCATAGCAACCAAATCTCTTGCCTGCTGGATTTTGAGCAGAGTCAGAAACAGAGGTGCCCCACTCAAAGACAGCAGCCTACCACGCTGCTTTGAATGTGTGTCACTCTCCACAGTTCTGACAACAATCCAGTCTTATGTATCAGGCTCCTGAATGGGCTCACTATGCCTCTTCCTAGTCTCCCTTTCCAGGGCTTCAACTTGTAATTTCTTCTGTTCCAGTTACCATTCTGGACCACCTAAACTGCAAAAATTGGGGTCTGTTCCAGTTTCTCTTCAGCCGCCATGACTGAACTGGTTCAGACCAGTTTGAAGTTCTGATCTAAAGTATTAAAAAAAATCCCGTAGAGCTAACAGCAGATAGGTTACCCATGGGAAAAATTGGGCTAATAAATTACATGTGGTGTTACATGGAAAAGCTAAAGCACAATGAAAGTTTCAGGTTTAAAGAGTGAACTTAGAATGGTCAGAGAATTCCCGACTTTATGTTTTATATTAGTTTAGCAATTTGATTAACCTGCAGGAACCATTTAGCAATATAGTTTTATTTACACAAATAAACCATAAGAACTAATTTAATTTTTCTGAGTTGGATTCCTTTCCACTGACCTGCTCAATGCTTGCCTCTCCCCATTCCAAACCATTCAACACGCACTGCTGCCAGAGTACTCTTCCAAAAGAACATATCTGATCCCATTACTTCAAGGCTGTCTCTGGCAAATAGAATGCCTTTGAGCAAATTAGAAAAAAAGTGCTCCCTCCTCAAGTTTACATATATATATATATATATATATATATATATATATATATATATATATATATATGGAAACCCTGGTGGCGTAGTATTTAAAAGCTACGGCTGTTAACCAAAAGGTCAGCAGTTCAAATCCACCTGGCACTCCTTGGAAACCCTATGGTGTAGGTCTACTCTGTCCTATAGGGTAGCTATGAGTTGAAATTGACTCAATGGCAACAGGTTTATATACGTATATATTATATATATGTATATGTACATATCTCAATTGGTATTCCATCAATTCCTGAAGCCTTGTTTTTTGCCAATGCCTTCTATGCAGGTTGGACTTCTTCCTTCAGTAATGTGGGTTCCTGATCATATGCTACCTCCTGAAATGGCTGAACATCCACCAATTTCTTTTGGTACAGTGACTCTGTGTATTGCATTCATCTTCTTTTAATGCTTCCTGCTTCATTTAATATTTTCCCCGTAGAACCCTACAATATTGCAACTCGAGGCTTCAATTTTTAATTCAGTTCTTTCAGCTTGAGAAATGCCCAATGTGTTCTTCCCTTCAGGTTTTCTACCTCCAGGTCTTTGCATGTGTCATTAGAATACTTCACCTTGTCTTCTCATGTTACCCTTTGAAATCTTCTATTCAACTCTATTACTTCATCATTTCTTCCTTTCACTTTAGCTACCTGACGTTCAACAGCAAATTTCAGAGCCTCTTCTGACATCCATTTTGGTCTTTTCTTTCTTTCCTGTCTTTTTAATGACCTCTTGCTTTCTTCATGTATGATGTCCTTGATGTCATTACACAACTTGTCTGGTCTTCGGTCACCAGTGTTCAGTGGGTCAAATCTATTCTTGAGATGGTCTCTAAATTCAGGTGGGATATGCTCAAGGTCATACTTTGGCTCTCACAGACTTGTTCTAATTTTCTTCAGCTTCAACTTGAACTTGCATATGAGCAACTCGTGGTCTGTTCCACTGTCGGCCCCATCGCCTTGTTTTGACTGATGATATTGAGCTTTTCCATAGTCTCTTTCTACAGATGTAGTCAATTTGATGCCTGTGTATTCCATTTGGTGAGGTCCACGTGTATAGTCACTGTTTATGTTGGTGAAAAAATCTATTTAAAATGAACAAGTGGTCGGTCTTGCAAAATTCTCTCATGTGATCTCTGGCATCGTTTCTATCACCAAGGCCGTATTTTCCAACTACCAATCCTTCTTCGTCTCCAACTTTTGCATTCCAATCACCAGTAATTATCAATGCATCCTGATAGCATGTTTGATCAATTTCAGACTGCAGAAGTTGGTAAAAACCTTCAATTTCTTCATCTTTGGCCTTAGTGGTTGGTGAGTAAATTTGAATAATAGTCATATTAACTGGCCTTCCTTGTAGGTGTATGGATATTATCCAATCACTGACAGTGTTGTACTTCAGGATAGACCTTGACATTTTTTTTGACAATGAATGCAATGCCATTCCTCTTCAATTTGTCATTCCCAGCATAGCAGATGATAAAATTTTCCAATTCAAAATGGCAAGTACCAGTCCATCTCAGCTCACTAATGCCTAGGATATCAATGTTTATGTGTTCCATTTCATTTTTTAGAATTTACAATTTTTGCTAGATTCATACTTCATACATTTCACGTTCCTATTATTAACAGATGTTTGCAGCTGTTTCTTCTCATTTTGAGTCATGCCACATCAGCAAATGAAGATGCTGAAAGCCTGACTCCATCCACATCATTAAGGTTGACTCTACTATGAGGAGGCAGCTGTTCCCCAGTCATATTTTGAGTGCATTTCAACCTAAGGGGCTCATCTTCGGCACTATATCAGACCATGTTCCGCTGCTATTCGTAAGGTTTTCACTGGCCAATTCTTTTCAGAAGTAGACTGCCAGGCCATTCTTCTGAGTCTGTCTTAGTCTGGAAGCTCTGCTGAAACCTATGCGCCATGGGTGACCCTGCTGGTATTTGAATAACCATGGCATACCTTCCAGGATCACAGCAACACGCAGTCTCCACAGTATGACAAACTGGCAGATGCGCAGGTGATGCAGCACTGGAAGTGCTCACTCATCTATGCCAAGAAATTTGTAAGACAGCTACCTGGCCAACTGGAAGAGATTCATATTTATGCCTATTCCCAAGAAAGGTGATCTAATCGAATGCAGAAATTATTGAATTGTCATTAATGTCACACACAAGTAAAGTTTTGCTGAAGCTCATTCAACAGTGGCTACAGCAGTATATTAACAGGGAACTGCCAGAAATTCAAGCCAGATTCGGAAGAAGATGTGGAACCTGAAAAATCATTGCTGATGTCAGATGGATCCTGGCTGAAAGGAGAGAATACCAAATCTGTTTACCTGTATTCGATTGACTATGCAAAGGCATTCAACTGTGTAGATCATAACAAATTATGAATAACATTGCAGAGAATGGAAATTCCAGAACACTTAATTGTGCTCATGGTGAACATGTACATAGATCAAGAGGTAGTCTTCCAGCAGAACAAGGGGATATTTCGTGGTTTAAAGTTAGGAGAGGTGTGTGTCAGGATTGTATCCTTTCACCATACTTAATCTGTATGCTGAACAAATAATCCAAGAAGCTGGACTAAATGAAGAAGAATAGGGCATCAGGATTGGAGAAAGACTCATTAACAACCTGCAATACGCAGATGACACAACCCTGCTTGCTGAAAGTGAAGAGGACTTGAAGCACTTACTGATGAAGATCAAAGACTACAGCCTTCAGTATGGATTACATCTCAACATAAAGAAAACAAAAATCCTCACAACTGGACCAATAAGCAACATCATGATAAATGGAGAAAAGATTGAAGTTGTCAAGGATTTCATTTTACTTGGATCCATAATCAACGCCCATGGAAGCAGGAGTCAAGAAATCAAAAGACACATTGCATTGCGTAAATCTGCTGCAAAAGACCTCTTAAAAGTATTGAAAAGCAAAGATGTCACCTTGACAACTAAGGTGCGCCTGACTCAAGCCATGGTGTTTTCAATTGCTTTATATGCATTCGAAAACTGGACAATGAACAAGGAAGACTGAAGAGGAACTGACACCTTTGAATTGTGGTGTTGGGGAAGAATATTGAAGATACCACGGACTCCTAAAAGAACAAACAAATCTGTCTTGGAAGAAGTACAACAAGAATGTTCCTTAGGAGCAAGGATGGAGAGACTATGTCTCATATTCTTTGCACATATTATCAGGAGGGATCAGTCCCTGGAGAGGGACATCATGCTTGGTGAAGTAGAGGGCCTATGAAAAACAGGAAAACCCTCAACAAGATGGATTGACACAGTGGCTGAAACAATGGACTCAAGCATAACAACCATTGTGAGGATGACTCAGGACCGGGCAGTATTTCGTTCTGTTGTACACAGGGTCACTATGGGTCGGAACCGACTCAACAGCACCTAGCAATGTGTGTGTGTGTGTGTGTGTGTGTGTATTTCTCAAGATGAAAGAACTGAAGAAAAAATTCAAGCCTCAAGTTGCAATATTGAAGGATTCTATGGACAAAATATTGAATGACGCAGGAAGGAATTCAGAGAGTCACGGTACCAAGAAGATCTGGTTGATGTTCAAGCATTTAGAAGGCAGCATATGATTAAGAACCAATGGTATCAAAGGAAGAAGTCCAAGCTGCACTGAAGGCAATAGCGAAAAACAAGGCTCCAGGAATTGACGGAATACCAATTGAGATGTATCAACAAACAGATGCAACTCTGGAAGCGCTCATTCATCTATGCCAAAAAATTTAGAAGACAACTACCTGGCCAACCAACTGGAAAAGATCCCTATTTGTGTCCATTCCAAAGAAAGGTGGTCCAACAGAATGCATAAGTTATTGAACAATATCATTAATAATACACACAAGTAAAATTTTGCTGAAGATAATTCAAAAACATTTGCAGCAATATATCCACAGGGAATTTGCCGGAAATTCAACCCAGATCCAGAAGAGGAGGTGTATCAAGGGATATCGTTGCTGATGTCAGATGGATCTTGGCTGAAAGCAGAGAATACCAGAAAGATATTTACCTGTGTTTTATTGACCACACAAAGGCATTAAACTGTGTGGATCATAACAAATTATGGATAACATTGCACAAAA
This sequence comes from Dugong dugon, assembly GCA_030035585.1. Lineage (NCBI taxonomy): Eukaryota > Metazoa > Chordata > Mammalia > Sirenia > Dugongidae > Dugong > Dugong dugon. The sequence goes on from CM057480.1 coordinate 55,135,785, forward strand.
CGGGAATTCCAGAACACCTAATTGTGCTCATGAGGAACCTGTACTTACACCAAGAGGCAGTCATTCAAACAGAACAAAGGGATACTGTGTGGCTTAAAATCAGGAAAGGTGCGCATCAGGGTTGTATCCTTTCACCATACTTATTCAATCTGTATACTGAGTAAATAATCCAAGAAGCCGGACTATATGAAGAAAAACGGGGCATCAGGATTGGAGGAAGACTCATTAACAACCTGCGATTTGTAGATGACACAACCTTGCTTGCTGAAAGTGAAGAGGACTTGAAGCACTTAATGATAAAGATCAAAGACTACAGCCTTCAGTATGGATTACACCACAAGATAAACAAAACAAAAATCCTCACAACTGGAGCAATAAGCAACATCATCATAAACGGAGAAAAGATTAAAGTTGTCAAGGGTTTAATTTTACTTGGATCCACAATAAATGACCATGGAAGTACCAAAAAAAAAAAAAACACCAAACCCATTGCCCTCAAAAGTCAATTCCAACTCATAGTGACCCTACAGGACAGAGTAGAACTGCCCCATAGAGTTTGCAAGGAGCACCTGGTGGATTTGAACTGCTGACCTTTTGTTAGCTACCATAACACTTAACCACTATACCACCGGGGTTTCCATGGAAGTAGCAATCAAGAAATAAAACAATGTATTGCACTGGGCAAATCTGCTGCAAAAGATCTCTTTAAAGTGTTAAAAAGCAAAGATGTTACTTTGAGAACAAAGGTGCGCCTGACCCAAGCCATGGTGTTTTCAACTGCCTCATATGCATGTGAAAGCTGGACAATGAATAAGAAAGACTGAAGAAGAATTGCTGCCTTTGAATTATGGTGTTGATGAAGAATATTGAAGATACCATGGACTGCCAGAATGAATAAATCTGGTTTGGAAGAAGTACAGCCAGAATGCTCCTCAGAAGTGAGGATGGTGAGACTTCATTTCACATACTTTGGACATGTTATCAGGAGGGACCAGTCCCTGGAGAAGGACATCATGCTTGGTAAAGAAGAGGATCAGCAAAAAAAGAAGAAGATCTTCAATGAGATGGATTGACACAGTGGCTGCAACAATGGGCTCAAACAACAATAATTGTGAGGATGTCACAGGACCAGGCTATGTTTCATTCCGTTGTGTAAAGGATTGCTATGAGTCAGAAATAACTCGATGACACCTAACAACACACACACACATATATACACATACATACACATACATATACATATATATATACACATGGAACCCTGGTGGCACAGTGGTTAAGCACTACGGTGAGCTACGGCTGCTAACCAAAGAAGGTTGGCAGTTCAAATCCATCAGCCACTCCTTGGAAACTCTATGCGGCAGCTCTACTCTGTCCTATAGGGTCACTACGAGTCAAAATTAACTCAGTGGCAACAGGTTTGGTTTTCTGGTTTTATACACATATGCATATGAAGGCAATGGTGGTTCAGTGGTAGAATTCTCACCTTACGTGCAGGAAGCCTGGGTTTGATTCCCAGCCAATGCACCTCATGCACAGCCACCAACCATGTGTCAGTAGAGGCTTGCATGTTGCTATGATGCTAAACAGGTCTCGCTGAAGCCTCCAGACTAAAATGGACTAGAAAGAAAGGCCTGCAATGTACTTCTGAAAATCAGCCAGTGAAAACCCTACGGATCACAACGATCTGATCCACAACCCATCGTGGGGATGGCACGGGATCAGGCAGCATCTCACTCCGTTGTGCATGAGGTCATCATGAGTTGGGGGCCGACTCAAGAACAGCTAACAACAGCGAATACATATATGCATACATCAGTGCACAACCTGAACAGCTCTGCCCACAGAAGCTTTCCAGCACCCATGCGCTGCAGCCTTGGCATGGCCACACTGCCACCCACTCACACACCCCCAGAATGCCAGGAAGCAAATCTCCCTGGCAGTATGCACAGTATACATCAGCATGTGTGCACGCGTGCATGCGCACGTGCACACACGCACACACACACACATACACAAACCCTCCAACCCCAAGGTGAGATACCATGGCAGGTTCAGAGTTGAATAGGGGTAGAAATGAGGTCTCTGAAAGCAGCAACCTCAGGAACACCAAGCGCTGCCAGGATGGGGCCCAGCTCAGCACAGTGAGTGTGCACGCCAGTGTGCTCATGTGGGCTTCTGCAGCAGGAGTCTCCTGCAGCTCCCACACTCAGCTGAGAGCCCCCAACTTCCACTCCAGCCCACTTGCTCTTAAGCTAGTTACCCCAGTGGTTCTCAATATGGGGGCCTCCAAGTTCTAAACTATTTTCATAATAATACTAAGAGGTAGGTTGTTCACTCCCAATCCTTCATGAGTATACAGTGGAGATTTCCAGAGGCTGCAAGATGTGTGCTGACATCATCGTTCTGAGGACTAACGGAATGTGTGCTTAAGTAGTCCTGTGTTACAAAAAGCTTTGCAGTGTTAACTTCTAAGATGGAAAATATCAAAAGACATAATCTGCATGAAAAAAGCTCTATAGAGTCCTCAATCATTTTTAGGAGTGCATAGGGTTTTTGCAAGGCCTTGAGTTAGCATATGTCTACAGTATGACGGGCACCCTCTAAAATGTAGCAGTCACAGGTGGTGGTAGTGATGACTCCCCTGCTAAAACCCTGCGCTGCCTCAGGAGTACCGAGACAGCATGGAATGCTTTCTGGTTTGGGAGACAGACCTAAGTTCAAGCTCTAGTTTGACCACTTGCTAGTTATGTGACTTTAGTCGAGACCTTAGTCTTTCTGAATATGAGGACTGGTCAGAGTTTAGAGCATCATTTTAAGTCCTCCCCCTCTTCATCTATCACTCTGGGATTCTCAACCACACGAAACATGCACACAAGAATCAGCAGTCCATGAGAAGCAAGCACCAATTTTAACAACAGTTGTGTAAGTGCCAACCATTTGATGACTTGGAGAATGAGACTTAGGCCCAGGAGTCCAAGCAAGACTTCCTCCTCCCTGTTCTCTGAAATCTGGAATGACCAGCTGTTACAGCAGACTCCTAGTTTACTTACTAAGCTGCCAGGACGCATGCTCTGCCTGCCTTTCCCACCCAGGCACAGGGGGCAAGCACAGGGTGCAGAGTGCAGGAGAGAAAGTGCAAAGGTGGGCAGAAAGCATTTCAGAGTCCTGTAATTCTAATCCCTAGCAAAATGTGACCCAAGGAATATTTTAGACCCTCACCAATAAGTTTAACTATTTTCCCTCACCAGGGAGTGGTGAGTAGAGGCAGAAATACTAGGATAGTAATGAAAGGGTCTCCCACTTTTATTAGACAGTATAATACTTACAGGATCTTGTACATATCAGTCAACTCAAGAAATGATGATCAGTAGTATATGCTGGAATTAATAGAAAAAGAGTCTGGAAAATAAGAGTCCCAATACTTTTATAGCCTCTGATTTACAGCATCCAGAGTACCTAGGTGGTGCAAACAGTTAAGAGCTCAGCACTAACCAAGACATGGTAGTTTGAATCCATCCACAGGCACCTTGGAAGAAAGGTTTGATGATCAACTTCTGAAAAATTAGCCATTGAATACACTATGGAGCACAGTTCTATTCTGCATACATGGGGTTGCCATGAGTTGTCACTGACTTGACAGCAACTGGCTGGTTGGCTGGCAGGGTGGTTGGTTTTCTACCATTATTTATGGAATATAAGGGACACTGGAGGTTCCTGGATGATATAAACAGTTTGCACTAGGGTACTAACTGAAAGGTTGGCAGTTCAAATCCACCCAGAGGTGCCTTGGAAGGAAGGCCTGGCAACCTACTTCCTTAAGATTACAGCCAGTGAAAACCCTACGGAGAAGTTCTTCTCTGAAACACTTGGGGTCACCATGAGTTGAAATTGACTTGACAGCAATGGGTTTGGTTTTTTTGCTTGTTTGTTTTAAGGGACATTGGGAGCTATGAAGTCCCACTTTCCCTCAAAGCAGGTGTCCCTCAGCAGCAGCCTGTGATTGAGTACTTCAAGTAGTAGGGCACTTAGCATCCATTCCTTGCGTCTTCCAATGCAGTTGAATGACAGCTCCTTTTACCTAAAATTCTACCGCAAGATCCAACATAGTTGTCGCTTTTATGACATATCAAAAAAAAAAGAAAACATCATGACTTCTAAATTATTTGCCAAAAATAAAAGCTACCAGTATTTTCTATCACTAGCACGGCCTCAGTGTTTAACTTAAGAGCCAGGGAAAGATGTAAGAATCCATCCAAATACCTGAGTTGTGGCCTTGCCAGGTAGGCAAGACAGAAAAGAATTAAGGGTGGATTCAAACTTTAAACGGGTTACTAGACTCCTATCTAGTGGTAAAGCAACGTGGGTAGGAGTTACAGAATTTCATCCACCCTGAACAGCAGTGAAGTTGAAATATGTCCCAATAGAATTAAGAAGGTCTTAACTCAAACTCCAGGGACTTAGATTGCAAAATGAACGCCGTTGACAGATCAGGTCCTTGGACGAGTCTTAACACGGCCGTTAAGAAAAACTTCCCTGAGTGTCTGCAGCCCCAAATCTTTGGTCAGTTAGCCATCTCAGCCAGCAGAGAAGTAGCCAGTTAGCTCAGGATGCTGACCTGTCCTCAGTGGGGAGGGTCTTTTAATGCCAAAAAGATTTAGAATTAAATAGAGATGATAAAGTAAACAAAGCCACAATATCAATATTTTTTTAAAGTGTTTGGAGAATATGGTATACCAAAGTATCTGACAATTCTGATTTGAAATATGTAACTGATTTTTAGACTTGTGATTTTAAGTAAGAAGGTATAAGTAGATTTGCCTATGTTTGTGTATACTATTAGAATATTTAAAAGAACTTGAGATTTACATTTGTAAATTTACTGAATTGACTGCAGCATTTAAGTACTTAGAAATGATTTACTTGTTATAGGTATTTGGTTCTTAAGAAAATAAGATCCATTAAAGTTTTAAATATTTAAGAGACTATAATTAATCAAGTTAATTAGTAAACTCCTTTACAGTAACTGGTAACATATACTAGGTTTATAAATAAAAGAATAATTACAAGCAGAATGTAAAAGCTCAATTAAATCTTTTAATGTAATTTTAATACATCATATTCTAATTTTAAAAAACAAAGGTAACCGTAAATACTTTTTGCTGTGAAAAAATCAACCCCAATTCCACTAAAACTCACAGGATTTTTCTGATCCTGCGCTTCCTTTGATTATGGGGTCACAGAACTTGGTCATTTGTAGAACATAATCCTGATCCATAAGAGCTTTTCAGAAGAAGGAAAATCATTTACAGATGAAATGTGAATCTATTTCCTTGCTATATTTAATCTCCAGGAATGAGCTCATAAAATAATTAAAGCCCCAGTACAAATTAGTATCTGGCACTTCATTCCATTATCAAAAACCGTTCCTACATAATTTACTGGCCGAGAGAAAGGAAACACATTTTCTGTCTGGCCTTGAGCTCTAGGTGCAGAGATCAAGTTCTGCTTGTATATATCTCCATCTATATTAATCAAAATTACACAGAGACTCTCTCACTCTCTGTCTACATAATTTTTTTAGAAAGAATAAAACGCATATTGCAGAACAAACAGAAAATATTTACAACCTGGACTCATGAGTGTGGCTGACAAAGTTAGGACGAAAAGAGAGGGTGAAGAGGTGCAGAATGTGGTAAAAGTATGATATCATGAAATGAGGGGTCAATAAATGTAACTGAGATGTGACTGAGGTTAAAGAATCAAAAATAGAGCTTTCAGTAGATTATTTAATGTTATAAAAGTAACCAATAAAAGAACTAAAATTATATACATACATACAGATACGCACGAGTATGTTTGTGTGTGTATGTATCTAAGCATTAGGAGGGAAAGAGGAGGAAAGAGAGTGGTGTGCAAGCAACCTTCTTTCACATGAAGGAGAAAACATGTGTTAGCCAAAGCTGATAAATCAAGAAATAGGAGGAGAAGCCCATTATCTGGAGCACCATTGTCTAGTATGGTAGCCACCAGCCACATGTGCCGACTGAGCACTTAAAATGTGGCTAATCTAAATTGAAATGTACTGTAAGTATAAAATACACAACATATTTTCAAAACTTAATATTTTTTAAGAATGCAGAGTATCTCACATGTTAGTTAAGTGGAATCCCTGGGCGGGGGGTGGGTGGGTACAAACGGTTAAGTCTTCAACTACTAACCAAAAGGTTGGCAGTTAGAACCTGCCCAGAGGCACTTTGGAAAACAAGCCTCCAAAAGGTCACAGCCATTAAAAACCCCATGGAGTAGTTCTACTCTGCACACATGGGCTTGTCATGAGTCTGAATTGACTCAACAGCAACTGGTTTATTGTGGTTTTTAAGTGCTCAGAAGAAAAACAAGGCAGACTAATGGGAAAGAAAGTGATGTGGGGGCAGAGGTGGCTATCTTAAAGAATTCTCATTGACGAAGCGATATTGGAGGGGACACTTAAATGATGTGATAAAGGGAAAAGAGATTCCACATAAGGGATGGCAGCGTCAAGGGCCTCCTATGGGAATGAACTCAGAGTGTTCAAAGTCAGCGCAAAGGCAAGTGGGGCTGGAGAACAGTGAGTGAGGAGGAGCGTGGAGGAATATGAGGCCCAGAATCAGCCCACCTCTGATCTTGGTAGGCCTTGTTGGGCCTAGTAAGGACTTGGAATTTTATTCCAAATACAATGGCCAGCATTAGAAAATTTGGAGCAGGAAGTGAATTGACAGAGCTTTCGACTCACTGATTTTCTTGTGGAATGAAGAGTAAATAGTCAGAAGATCCTCCCTTCTTTTCTTCACCACTCTCAAGTGTAGGGAAATAAGAAGAGTTAAATCAGAATTCTTTATGCAGCATAAAATTTTAATCACCCGGGATCAACAAACAGATCACTGAGTGCTTACAGGACTTTCTCTTTGTGCTTCTGCATGCCATCTGCAGGAGAATTGAGGCTTCACACCTCATTTCTTCAGTTAACAAACATTTGTTGGGCCCTTTTTATAGACCAGCACCGTGCTGGGCACTTGTCTACATGATCTCATTTCATCTTCATAACAACACTGTAGTATGGGAATGTCCCATTCTCTATTTGCAGAGTCAAGCCCAGAGATTAAATGACTTGCCTAAAATGTTAAACCAACAGATGACAGAGCCTGGATTTACAAAGCTCCATACCACCCTGTCTGATTTTTATAGCCCTCTTATCAGCCGTAAATAGGGTTTTATTTTTTCGTATTTTAAAAGACAAACATCAAAACGAATAATCTACTTGGAGGTAAATAGTGGTAATTGCTAGCATGTCAGTTCCTGACAGTGAAACAGAGATTCCAAAAAGTAGACCAATTTGCTTGCAATTATGCAACTTAGTAGTGGCCAAGCTGGGATAATTATTAGCTTTTTCCAAATGCTCCCACTGTTATCCAACCCCACTTTTGAAAACTCAGAAGCAGAAAGATATAAACTACACCTGAGAATGAGTATGGGTTTTAAAGCAATAAAGGTTAATTAAGCACTAGATATGCTCTCAAAAAGTGCAGGAGCATCTGCAAACAGGAGAATATTCAAAGAGTGATTGCAAAGTAGAGATGTGGGAGAGCAGATGATACAGTAGAGAGAGCACCAGGTAGGGGGATGGACAAGGATAAGCAGGAAACCTGCTATAGCTACTAACCAAGAGGTTGTCAGTTCGAACCCAAGCAGAGGCACCTCAGAAGACAGACGTGGCGATCTGCTTCCAAAAGGTCACAGCCTTGAAAACCCTATGGAGCAGTTCTATTCTACACACATGGGGTTGTCACGAGTCAGAATCGACTTGGTGCCAACTGGCCTGGTACTATCTCAGGTTACTGCATTGATTCTATTGAGTAATTAAGGTTCCTTGCAGATTAGTCAGTACAAACTGTTTACAGGACAAGCTATACCGCAAACTGAATGTGCATTCATCTTGTGTTTCGCCTGTAATTTCTCAGCAAGATTGTGTCATACTGATGAGGGTAGATCAATCTTGGAAAAGTTGCTGAATAAAGGTATGGTATTTTTAGTAAGATTTATAAAGCCAGTATCTTGCATATAGCTACTCCTACAACTCTACTGAAGTGATGTCACTGAGGTAAATGGAGGGAAAAATTCTATTACCATACTACATGCTTTACTGCACTAATATTTTCCTTTCGATTTTAAGCTGTATTTGAAAACAAACTGGACTCATCAGAAAGCATTTGCTTTAGCATTTGAGCGAGCATTGTTTTTAACACTGGGGCATCCACACAAGTTTCAGAAACATTTACCTCAGAATAATCTTTGAAAAGCTATGTCTATGTTTTGTTTGTTTAACCTCTGTATATTAAATTTCTAAAGTCTTTCTTCCTCATTCTCTATTTCATGAATAATTTCCTTTAGAATTATGTCATTATTTTAAAACTGCCAACTCATTGTGTTTTTTTTTTTTAATTTCATATTCCACTTACAGAAATAAAATGCCTATACAATAAGGTGAAGAAATATGGAGAGTTTTTTCTTTTAATTGCATAATGAAAATAATGATTTTGAAGTCAGGAAATAATTATGGAATAATTAAGAACTTAACTAAATGACTCGAAGATTAAGCCTCCTTGCATCTTTTGACATTTCTATCCCCAACACACGGCCTTTCCCAGAAACGAAAAGGCAGAGTGTATAAGATTGCACACTGGGTTTTATAACAAGGCTTACAAGTAGAACACATCACTTCCAACAATATTTCATAAGACAAACTCTAAGCATGGAGCCCCAACCAATGCAAGGAATAATGGGGAATGCAGTCTTCCTGTGTGCCCAGGGAAAGAAAATGGAATTGGTCAATATCTAGCAAGTCTCTAACACAAAGAAAAACAAAAAATGAAACACTGCTGGTGCTCACCTGTCATGCCAACAAATTTGGAAGACAGCTACCTGGTCTGCAGACAGGAAGAGATATGTATTTGTGCCCATTGTAAAGAAAGGTAATTGAGCCAACAGAATACAGATATTATCGAACAATGACATTAATATCACATGCAGGGAGAATTCTGATGAAGATAATTAAAAAATGGCTGCAACCATACATTGACAGGGAATTGCCAGAAATTCAAGCTGAATTCAGAAGAGGACATGGAACAAAGGATATCATTGCTGATGTCAGATGGATCTTGCCTGAAAGCAGAGACTACCCGAAAGATGTTTACCTGTATTTTATTGACTACACAAAGGCATTCGACTGTGTGGATCATAACAAATTATGGGTAACATTGCAGAGAATGGGATTTCCAGAACACTTAATTGTGCTCATGAGGAACCTGTACATAGACAAAGAGGCAGTCATTTGAACAGAACGAGTGGATACTATATGGTTTAAAGTCAGAAAAGATGTGCATCAAGGTTGTATTTTTTTCACCATACTTAATCTGTATGCTGAGCAAATAATCCAAGAAGCTGAACTATATGAAAAAGAACTCAGCATCAGGATTAATACCCTGCCATATGCAGATGACACAACCTTGCTTGCTGAAAGTGAAGAGGACTTGAAGTACTTACTGATGAAGATCAGAGACTATAGCCTTCTGTATGGATTACACCACAAGATAAAGAAAACAAAAATCCTCAAAACTGGACCAATAAGCAACATCGGGATAAATGGAGAAAAGATTTAAGTTGTCAAGAATTTCATTTTACTTGGATCCATAATCAACGCCCATGGAAGCAGCAGTGAAGAAATCAAACAACGCATTGCACTGGGCAAATCTGCTACAAAGACCTCTTTAAAATCTTAAAAAGCAAAGATGTTATTTTGAGGATTAAGGTACACCTGACCCAAGCCATGGTATTTTCAATGACCTCATATGCCTGTGAAAGCTGGATAGTGAATAAGGAAGACCAAAGAAGAACTGACACATTTGAATTAAGGTGTTGGCAAAGAATATTGACTATACCATGGACTGCCAGAAGAACAAATAAATCTCCCTTGGAGAAAGTACAGCCAGAACATTCATTAGAAGTGAAGATAGTGAGACTTCATCTTGCTTACTTAGGACATGCTATCAGGAGGGACTAATGCCTAGAGTAGGACATCACAGTTGGTAAAAGAGGATCAGCAAAAAAGAGGAAGACCCTCAACAAGATGGATTGACACACTGGCTGCAACAACGAGCTCAAACATAGCAACAATTGTGCACAGAATCAGGCAACATTTCGTTCTGTTGCACATAGGGTCACTATGAGTAGGAACCGACTCAACAGCACCTAACAACAACAGGGTAAGGTACTCAGATTTCCTTCTACAATTTATAAAAATAGTTCAAAGCTTTATCCAGAATTCATTTATGAATATACTTTTTTTTTTTTTTGGCCTAATGAAGAAAACTCACGAACAGTTGGCACAAAACAAAAGACATTCTGTGAGATGAATGTATGATTCAACTAATCTCAGGAAGCAGTTTTCTTAAAAGTTGATGAAGATAAAGTCCTGGACACACTAAATTTGTCTAGTACCAAGTCAAGTTCACCCACAGACAGATACCCCCTACTCCACCCACAACACCCATTCTATGGTTAAATTTAGAGAATGTCACCCTAAATGTCTACCTATGCTGCTGCAGCTGAGTTTAAAGCCAATCAGAACATTCTAGAGGATAAACCAAAATATATGCTGACTCTTTCTCTGTCTATGATGCTCCTGGACACACTTAGCAGAAAGGAAGAAAATTACCAGGCGGTACACCAGGACTATGACTGGTGTACACAGAACAGTTCACTTTCTACCCTTGGGCCTAGTTTCAGATTCAGAATCATTTCTGTGCATACGACCAATCTAGAAATCACGCTTTGTGGAGACCAGAATTAAGTAGCTAACGACAACTTCTATAACAACACATGCAATGTCACAATGGATGAGCTATCTCTCTAAGTAATGAGTCTCCCCCTCTGGAAGGTTCAAGCAGTGAGAGAATGGAACACTGTAAAGGGCTTCGTTATTGAGTGTGAAGCCTAAATGATACCCAGCGTACCATCCAATGGTCAGATTTCAAGACTCAGTGATTTAAATCTCTCTACCATAAAACATGGTGACTATTTACCAAGCAATGCCTCCATCTCCGTGCCATTAGTGTCCTTGGTTCAATAATTATGTAGGAAAGGCAAAAAAAAACTTGATCTTAATTACAACCGAAACGAGCATTTTGTTTCTCTTTCTTCAAATAGGTTGTTTTACTAGCTACCACTTTCTTATGATAAACCAAAAAAAAACAAGTTGCTGTAGAGTCAATTCTGACTCATGGCGACCCCGTGTGTGCAGAGTAGAACTGCTCCATAGAGTTTTCAAGGCTGTGACCTTTCGGAAGCAGATCTCCAGGTCTTTATTCCAGGGCCCCTCTGGGTGGGTTCAAACCACCTACCTTGCAGTTAGTAGTTGAGTGCTTAACCGTTTGACTACCCAGGGACTCCTTATAATAAACAGAACCAGAATATTCCATTTAAGTCATTTTCAACTCAACATAGCATTCAATTTTGCCACCTAAGGGGATAATTTATAGAGAGAAATGAAAATAGAAAATGAGAGTACAGTATGGTGGGCTGTATTTCCCAAGGTATCGTTTTCAAAAGTTATACTTAAAGATCCACAATTAATGATTTAAAAAAAAATCTGGGTATATAAAATTATACCCAGAGTCCCATAGGTTGAATCATCAGGCTTTTAATGATTAAACCAAGTTAAAATTAGAAATGATAGAAAACCTTGACCTAAAATAAAAGGAAAATAAAAAGACAAGCAACTTCAAAAGGCTAGGGAATAGATTTCCTTAGCATCACTGGAGTTAATAATTTCAGAAGGGAAAAACATAGCCATGACCATAAATTAAACCTGGTGTTTCTTGCTGACTAAACTGCATGTCGCAGTTAAAAATGCTTCTTTCTTATCTAGCAAAACATCTGCTTTTTTGATTCTAAAAGCAGGATTCTGAGAGAAGTAGTGATCTTTCCCAAGGCAACTTGATTAATAGTAGGCTTCCAAATTTGAGCTAAAAGCCATTTTGATGAAACCAGCAGTACTGAATAATTGTTTCCACAAATAATGTTCATATCTATTTCCCTTTCTCTCCAGAATTTAGATGGTGGGACTCTGAGATGCACGGTTTTCCTTCTACACAGCTCCTCCTCCTTCTGTTATCTCATGGGTAAGTGGTGTTCAATGCACACCCACACACCTGGGGGCTAGACTGCAAGACAGCCCTGCCCTCCAGTCCCAAGGAGTTTGGGATGAAAAATCATTTGAATGTGGAGAAATAATAAACAAATGGACATAAAATGTAAAACAAGGACTACAATGTTTATTCCTAGCAGTTTATTATATTGCAGTAAAGTTGAAATGCAAGAGTAAAACTATATTCTCACATACACAGAGACCTGGACAATGAGAAATAAAAATTATGTTGAAAGTGAATAGTCTTTATGCAAGATGAGTAGAAGATACTTCAAAGACAAAGCAAGGCTTAAAGAAATGAGGTAGAGCTGATGATGGCTTGAAAACAAAATAAGTCATTAGCACATATGAGAAGAGAGGATTGAGAAAAGGAGGAGGAGAAGAAAAAAGAAAAGGACAGAAAGTCTACTGAATTACAAATTAAAACACCTGAATCCATGCCCCTAACCCACCACTTACTGGCCATGAAATCTTCCGCAATTCTCATCACCTTTATCATCAAAGTAGCTAAAATTTATAGAGTGCTTAAGGTGATTTCAGCCCTTTATACAGGTTATCTTTAATCCTCAGAGCAATTTTACAAGCAATGTCCTATTATCCTCATTTTAGGCATCGAGAAACAGGTACAGAAAACAAAAATAACCAGCTGAAGGTCTTACAGCTAGTAGATATCAGAATTAGGAGTTCGCCCTGTATGTGCATGATTTTCAGGTACTTACTCTTTCCACAATGCTGGGATATCTCCCAAATATAAGCTCTCAGAACCTCAGTCTCTTCATCTAGAAACAGATTATCATAATTCTATCTACAATCACCTGAGAATGTGTATCAGTTCCTCTTGCCATAACAGCTTAGTGGTTAGAACAACTCTTATTTGTTATTTCTTCTGAGTCTATGAAAAAGCTAAGCAGTTTTCTCATCTTGGCTGGATTTGACAGGACAATTCCAATGGTCTAAGCATGTGTCTGGTGGTGTGCTGGGTGTTGGCTGATCTAGGTTGGCTTTGCTGGGGTGGCTGTCGCTGCTCCATGCGGTCTCTCATCTCCAATAGGATAGCCCAGACTTATTTTCATTGCAGAAGCTCAGCCCTAAGAGAAAGGAACTATGCAAGGCCTCTTGAGTCCTAGGCTCAGAATTGGCACATCACTTATACCACAATCTGTTAGCAAAAAGTTTCAAGGCCAGTCCAGATTCAAGGGGTAAGGAAACAGAGTCCAAAATCACATTGCAAAGGGCATATATACCAGGAAGAGTGAAGAATTGGGGCCATTTTACAATCACTCTACTACCGGATGTATGTAACTATGCTTTACAAACAGTAAACTGCCACACCACTGGTTCCGTAAAGGAAATCCACTCTTTCATTGAAAAGCACAAGCCACTGCCACTAATCCAAGGACAGCTCATTTGCAAAGTTGTCATATCTTCCAGCAGAGCTTTCTGTAAAGAGCTAGACAAGACCATGGAATGCAGATCAGTGTGCAGGGCTTTCCTTATGCATCTGAATTCAGATGAGATTATCCCCATGCCCTGGCCCTGAACTCCACCCACTCGTACATTCTGTGAAAGCAGGAATTTCATTCACAATTAAAAATCAAGGAGAATAGCATGCAGGCTTGATGTCATGTGTCCTCAGCCTTTCTGAAACTGGGCATTCCATCTTTTTTTTTTTTTCTTTTTTTGGTTATTGGGCTAACTTTCTTCCTAAAGCATCATAACGCATATGCTAAATCCCAAATTAATAGTTTAAAATGCTTTAAAATCATGCTCTATAGGTCCCTTAGAGACATGTCTGGGAGGGCATCAAACCAGCAGTAGGATTCACTTTAAGCCATGAAATTTAATGTGATTTCAGAAACTCCAGATTATCTTTTTTCCATCTCAGAAAGGTTTATCTATATCCTTTAAGTCCCCAATGAACCATGCCCAGAGGAGCCTGTCAGAGATGTCATCCCTTATCATATCATATATCCTCTCTAGGCCAGTGGCTCTCAACCTTGGAGGCACACTGGAATCATCTGGGGAGCTTTTAAAAATCCCTATGTCCAAGTCGCACCCCAAAACTAATGAAATCAGTATCACTGGGAATGACACACAAGCATCAGTATTTTTTCAGGCTCCCCAAGTGATTTCAACGTGTCCCCAAGGTTGAAAACCACTGCATGAAGCCTTACTTTCCCTGTCTTTAAATGGAAAAAGATTTGCACTAGATTCCAATTTGTACTAGATTACAATTCCATCCTCTCTTTAAATTGCTGGCAAAATAGCTTGGCTATTTTTCATTAAACTATTATGAAGCAGTTTATAGTAGAAAGAGGCTTTGGAGCCAAAAGTGCAGGTAAGTCTCCGGTCAGTTACTTATTAGGCACATGACCTGGAGCAAGTTACTTACTCTACTTAGCCTCTCTGAGTCTCCATTTCCTCCTAAGTTAAATAAGATAATAATTGCCACCTCACAGGGTGCTCTAAAGATTAATTGAGATAAAGCATATAGAATGGCCAATAGTAGATCATCAGTAAATATCTATATCGTTTCCCCTTTGCCTAAGGATTCTCCAGCAAGTTGCTGGGCATCCAGGCGTGGCCTGCTGTTGACTGATGACACAAAGGAAGGAAGGACATTCTGTGTGTATTACGTGGGTCTGTGCAAGGAGGAAGTCCCAGGGTGGCGAAAATGTAAGGGTTGGCAATTTGAGCCTACCCAGAGGCACTGTGGAAGAAAAGCCTGGAAATCTGCTTTCATTAAGATTGTTGTTGTTAGGTGCTGTCTAGTCAGTTCTGACTCACAGAGACCCTATGTACAATGGAACGAAACACTGCCCAGTCCTGCACCATCCTCGAGATAGCTCTACCTGAGCCCATCATTGCAGCCACTGTCAATCCATCTTCTTGAGGGTCTTCCTCTCTTTCGCTGACCCCCTATTTTACCAAGAATGATGTCCTTCTCCAGGGACTGGTCCCTCCTGATAACATGTCCAAAGTACGTGAGACAAAGTCTCGCCATCCTTGCTTCTGAGGAGCATTCTGGCCGTACCTCTTCATTAAGATTACAGCCAAGAAGACCCTCTGGAACAGTTCTGTTTGGTAACACATGAGGTCACCATGAGTCCAAATCTACTCGAAGGCAACGGGTTTGGTTTGGTTTAGTGCAAGGCGAAGGTGCCCAGCTGTCGGTCTTTCAAGTGGCATCAGAAAAGCTTGCTACAATTCCCTTGAGGTTAAATGTCACTATGTACCTGATTGCTGGAGCCCACCCCAGCGGGGGATCAAACTGTCACTTGCTGTTTGTCCAGCACTGAAGAAGGCTTTATTTTTTCCTCCATCACCCCAACAGGCCCAATGCAGCCCAGGTTTGAGGATCAGGCCACACAGGGAGCGTGACCAAGAACTTGGCCAGCCTCCCTCTGCACCAAACCCACGCTCCACAGAGCAAAGAACTCAAGATACTGCAGAGCAAGACAGCATCACCATCACAACCATAGAGCCACAGAATCATCTCTGGGCAGTGGAACTGTTTTCTTTGCTAAGTCTCCCAGACAGGCCTGCAGATTTACTTCTGCACAAAGGAATATCGTTAAATTGCTGTAGTGTCTTAAGCATCCTGGCGCCACAAAACATTTAAGTCTTTTTTTTTTTTTTTGAGTCTCTGCATTGGTAACAAATAGGAGATGCATTTAGACTTTCCCAGAATACATTTTTTAAATGGCTAAACCTGTTTTCTTGGTTCTAACTCATTTTCCAATTACAGAAAATCTTTATAAATTAAGATTGAATGGACAAGAGCAAGGCAGGTGGGGCACTTTCTGAAACTGTAAGAATATCATTGATTAATCATATGTGTTGTTGTTATGCGCCATCAAGTCGCTTCTGATTCATAGAGACCCTACAGCATGGAGTAGAACTGCCCCCATCAAGTTTCCAAGGAGCGGCTGGTGGATTCAAACTTCTGACCTTTTAGTTAGCAGCCCAGCTCTTAACCATTGTGCCACAAGGGCTCCAATTATATGTAGTCAAATGTTATTCATTTAAACAGTATTTTCAAAATGACCAAGCTTTGTGGATATCTGTCTGCACACAGCAGCCCCTCATCCTGCAAGTCAGGATAGGTCGTGGCTGCCTCCATGTTCAGTCTGACTCAGATAAGCTATCATAAACTCTAACAAAATGGCAAAGCCTGCACTCCACTGTGGTGGTTAATTATGTGTCGACACAGCTTTCTTAATCTTCATTGTGTTTGTCACCAAACTTAAGGATTTTTTTGAAGCTAGTATAGTCAGGTTTGATGGCACAGGGAATACCTAACCAATGTTTAAACCTGTGCAAAATGGTACTGTTTTCACCAGAAGTACTGAGTCGTTGATGAATGTTATGTCTCTCATTGGTCTTCTATCTCAGTGAAATTGGCAGTTATCACCATGGAGTCCCCGGGCGGGGAGAGGGGGAACGGTTAATGCACTGGGCTGCTAACTGAAAGGTTGGAGGTTCAAGTGTGATCAGGGGCACCTCAGAAGAAAGGTCTGGCAATCTACTTCCCCAAAAAATCAGCCATGGAAAACTTACACAGCACAGTTCTCCTCTGACACATATGGGGTCTCCATGAGCCAGAATCAACACAACAGTAACTGGAAAATAAAAATTATATATCCATTCGTTTATATGTTTATTAAATATCTCCACCTTCTCGGTCTGCAAACTATGGCTCCTGGGACAAATCCAGCCCCTAGAGTTGAGCAGTTAGTTGTGACAGAGACTGTATGACCACAAAGCTAAAAATATTTACTAACTGACCCTTTACAAAAAAAGGTTTGCTGACCCCTATTCTAGACTCTAAGTTCCATGAGAACAGGGACTTAAAGGCAAACTCAGAGATTTGTACATAGTAAAAACCAAAACCAAACTCGTTGCTGTCAAGTCGATTCCGACTCATAGCGACCCTACAGGACAGAGCAGAACGGCCCCAAAGAGCTTCCAAGGAGCGCCTGGCGGATGTGAACTGCTGACCTTTTGGTTAGCAGCCGTAGCATTTAACCAGTGTTCCACCAGTGTTTCCTTGTACATAGTAAGGGTTCGATAAACATTTGTTGCATAAATAAATGATATTAAATAAATTAATTACTTCAGCCACAAAGCTACTTTTCAAATGCAAAAAAAAAACAAGGGTCTGTACCTAATTTACAGATATGTAAAGCTGCAGAGATCCTAAAGATGGGCACAAAGTTCTAATTTTTCAGCTGAAGAAACTGAGGCCCAGAACGTTTCGGTGATTTCCCCAGGGTTAGCGCAAGGAGAGGTGAGAACTCCTCAGCAGCACATTTGTTTTCCCTTTAATTAATGAGGCACTCTGAAGTCAGCCTGCTCCCGGGAGGGCCAACATGCATGCAATAATAACACAACATGCATGCAATAATAATTATACTTGTTCAGAACTTTCAAATCCAACTTATTCCCTGAAGTTCTTTAAATGCTCACCACCCAACACATTTTCATAAATTTGAATTAGGGAATGATATGTATACATATGTATACATTAAAGACCACAGACTATAGCTTCAAAACAAGCTTTGTAATTAAACACTCAGAGAAAGTTCCAGTGCACACTGAATAATTCCTCCATCCACTGCCTATTTTGACAGCAATTTCTCCAGATCCAATATCTCAAGCAAGAGACAGGTTTGAGTTTTAAGGCATCCACCTATTCCCTGAAGTGCAAGATAGAGAACAAATTAATTCTGCCAAGTCACACTGAAAAGTACAGTAGATAAGAATCACCTAGCACAACTCGGTTTCTCTGTCTCTTGCCAGCTATTGACCAAGAAAGTAATGCTGGGTAGCTTGGTGTTTCCAATGTACTAAAGCAATTTTTCTTATAACAACATTTATTTTTCCTCAGAAAGTTCTTTGTAATTCAATCCCTTATAGGAAGGGTCAGAGACAGAAATAAATCAGTGAGCAGATGCACTTAGGTCTGCAAGACCTAGAACCCACAGTTGCAGCTGATTTCATTTATACAACAGCCATCAATTGGACACCTGGTCTGTGCCAGGCACTGTAATGGTCACTGGGAGAAGCAAAGAGGCATTAGATACAGTCCTTGGGTCCCAGAAGGAGCTCATGCTTCGTTTGGGAGAGAGACAAGGAAATTGTTATAACACCGTAAGGGGTGTCCTATGAGCCTATGAGGAAAGTCCAGAGTACAGTTTAGATCACTAGAGAGACAGCCAGCCCAGATTGTCCTGTTGGTCAAGTTAAGACTAGCCAGATGAAAAAGTGGCAAAAAAACAAGACCCTTAATGAACATGAAGTTATATGTTCAAACTCAATGAAACAAGAGAGAACAGGACATATTTAAGGGAACGAAAGCAGTTCGGTA